>CM056193.1:28068136-29268136 GCA_029692085.1 Gymnothorax javanicus
GCTGGGGGTATACATCAGAAAGAGGCTTCAAAAATGGAGTTTACTTGACCTCCCTTGCAACTACCCAAAAAAGAAAAAAAAAACACGTTCCTGAGTAAAAGGGATGTGCTCTTCACAAAAATGCAATGTTCTCATTGACAATCTTGCACATTAACCCCCTTTGAATGAAAAGCATAGGAAATAGTGTAAAAAAGCTAAATCTTTCTGCTACTTTTGCCACGAAGTCAGTGTCGACTGATTTGTTATTTTGTGGGATTTCCCAAACTATACGGTGGAAAAATCTGCAAGAAATGCACTTTATCTCTTGGTTAACCCTTTGGTTGCTGGAAATGGAGTGAAATTTGACCACATTTATCTGATTTGTCATTGAAAAACATGAATATTTCAGAGCATGATGTCTTCCACACTGCAAAAAATGATAATATAAAAATACTAGATAAGATAAATTTACTTACTTTAAGACTTAAAACACTTATTTCTATCACCATTTTTCTTAAAAAGACAAAAAAAAAATTCTTGTTTTGAGGTAATTTTTATTAGCTTGCCAATGGGGTAAGTAAATTTCACTTGTCAAGTCAAATAGTAACTTGTTTTAAGAAAAAAAAAACTTAAAACAAGTTACTATTTGATTTGACAAGGGAAATTTACTTACCCCATTGGCAAGCTAGTAAAAATGACCTCAAAACAAGAAAAAATTTTTTATCTTACTAAGAAAATGGTGACAAAAATAAGTGTTTTAAGTCTTAAAATAAGTAAATTCATCTTACCTAGTATTTTTATCTTATTTTTTGCAAAATATAACTTACCAATGCTTCTAATCAATCTGAAATCATCATTTAAAACTTGGAGTTAGCTTCAGGAAATGAAAATATCAAACTAAACTTAATAACTATTAATAATAATAATAATAATAATAATAACAATGATACTTGTATTAGATTTAATTGAGTCAGTGTAAAAAGGTCACATACCAGGTTATGTTCATCCAGAAAAAGACATGTCTGCACATTTGATTAAGCTTGCTTGGTACAAGTGTCATTAGGTTATCCTCATGCTGAAATGCATGCTTAACTTGTAATTATTAACACTCAAGCCTCATTCTCGTCAGAATAACTATCCATAGCTTTCCGAGAATTTTTGGGATTCTCTGGAAGATTCTTACATTTGAAGCACTGCCAAAGATCTGCGCATTTTAGTTTGTCTGCATGGCAAGAACGCCAACATTGAATACAGCCAGACTCCTTGCCAGAGCAGGATACACTCTGCAGGACTGAGTCAGGGGCTATTGGGAGAGACTTTTACCTAATCCTTTAACAGTTGTTTTTGGTCACTGTTACGGCCCCTACTCTGCTTGCATTTGAGGCCAATTTGCAGGTGCCTGGTGGGCGGAGCCAGGGCTCATTGGTACAATAGAGAGCACCTGTGGCTCGTTTGCTGAGCAAATAAAAAAAGCCCATTGTTGGGGGCTCTCTCCCTTGTGACTTTTGCTTTTTGGTTGGATTGCATACATCACTGCTTCACTACTCTTTGCACACATCCACTCACTTACATTACTGATGATACTGACTTTCACACCCCATATTTGCATCGTTTTTTTGTTAAGTTGAAGTTTGTGAAATAAATTGAATCTTGCTTTTTTTAAAATGCATCTGTGTGCATCTCCCTCCTTGTTATGGCTTTTGAGCTGAGTCGTAACAAATGGGGGCAACTGCTCCGAGAGAAGCAGTTTTTGATTGATTGTGAGGATTACTGCATGTGTTGCATTGCTTTGTCTCCATGACCTGGCTTTTTGGTGCTTGTTATTTAAATATTTGTGTTATCCATGATCTGGACTTTGGCTGCATCCTATTTGAGGCTTGCTTTGAGTTGTCTGTGATTGAGACTTTGTTGCTTGCCATTTGGAGACTGCTTTGGTGTCCAGAATCAGGAATTAGTCTTTTTAAAGGCTTGTTTGTGTCTATAGCATGTGCTTGGTTTTTTACATTAAGCTTAAGCTTGTAACACATTTGCGCAGTAGTGTTAATTGGTCATTGCATTTTGAATAATTTTCTTTGGTTGCCATGTATGCCTTAATATTGCATGTGAACTCGTGCTAATTGGTAACTGGTGATTTGGTTACTAATTTGGATCTTGTGGTTAATGGCTTTGGTTTAAAGCTGTCATTTTGGATTTGTAATGGAGTGCAACAGCATTGCCCTGATTCTTTTTGTATTTTCTCCTCATTCTTGATTAAATTTTTAGCTGGACACCTGTGGTTTGTGTTTTGCCATAATCATTCAAACAAAAAGGAAACTTTGGTTCATCTAGACCCGGAATTCGTTTGCTAGCCACATGGGCTAGCTTTGTGTGTCCAGGGACCCGGAGTTCGTTCACTAGCCACGTGGGCTAGCTTTGTGTGTCCAGGGACCCGGAGTTCGTTCACTAGCCACGTGGGCTTGCTTTGTGTGTCCGGGAATCTGGAATTTGTTTGCTAGCCACGTGGGCTTGCTTTGTGTGTCCGGGCGATCTAAAATTTATTTGCTAGCCACATGGGGTAGCTTTGTGTTGTCCGCAATTCGTTCGCTAGCCACGTGGGCTAGCTTTGTTGTCCGGAATTCGTTAGCTTGCCATGTGGGCTGGCTTTATGTCGTCCGGAATTCGTTCGCTAGCCATGTGGGCTAGCTTTATGTCGTCCGAAATTCGTCCGCTAGCCATGTGGGCTAGCTTTGTGTCATCCGAATTCGTTTGCTAGCCACGTGGGCTAGCTTTGTCGTCTGGAATTCATTCGCTAGCCACATGGGCTGGCTTTGTCGTCCAGAATTCGTTCGTTACCCACGTGGGCTAGCTTTGTGTCAGATCTGGAGTTTAACTTCATACTCCTTTGTCCTGAATGTTTCACATTTTTTGGTTGTTGACCATCTAGACTTGCTTTGTTCTGTCCATGATCTGGGCTTTGTTGCTTACCTGATGGATTGTTTTTGTTTGTCCAGGAACTGGACTTTGTGTGCTTTCCATGGGGTTAGTTTTTTGGGGTGTTCCAGATCTGGATTTTGTTGCTTGCCGTACATAGATGGCTTGTGCTGAAAGCTTTGCATGGAGTGCTGTATTTTGTTCAAGACTTGGACACTCAGCTTTCCATGGATGGCCCGTTTTTCCCCAGTCCATGCAATGGACTTTGTTGTCTGTCTACCTAAAGATTTCATTTTTGCAGATCCAGATTTGTTCTTTTGTAACTTGTGCTATGGTGGTGATGATCGTGCTTGCATTTAACCTATTACTTGGCTTCCTTGATCTGGCATGGTAAGTTGGTTTGTCAGGGGAGCGGGTAATTAGGGAAATGGTTTCTGGTGTGCTGTGGGCACGCTGAAATTCTGGGTGTGTATTGTTGGCATCTGGAAATGGTTCCTTTGTGGAGATGCACTGTATGCATATGTTTTTTGATTAACTATTGCTTTGTGAGGAGAATGATTTTAAGCTTCCAATATTGTTCTGATGGCGAGTGGTCCAAGGGAAGAGGAGTATTTACCGCTTGGTACTTCGTGAGTTGGAGTTGTCCCCTGGTAGGCTGTAGCAGCGCTACCCTTTTGGGTTTCGTTGGTTTATTTTCTGTAGTGTTGCAGTGAACGTGGATTGTAGCATTTGTCTCGGAGGCACATCCATGGTGTCTGAAGGGTTGCCAGTTTGCTGGTCGCTCTTCTGCCCAGTGGGCTTCAGTGCATAAGTACCCTCCACAAGTACCTGCATGAAGACTAGGGGTGAGTTTTTAGTTATTGGGGAAGCTCCACTGGAGGCTAAAACTTTGCCTCCTGTTGCATGCTTATGGTAAATGCTCCATTCCTGTTGGTTCCACAGAGCCAGAAAGTGCCTTGGGACTGCTATAATGCATTTAACAAATTGGTTGAGCAATGCCGTGCGAGTCGTCGTGTTTAGACATTTTAAAGAATGGACAGTTTGATCTGATTTGTTATACTGGTCTTTTCCTCTTTTGGTGGTTTTGCATTCAGGTACCAGCAGCTGAGCTGGCAGGAGGGGCCAGATGAGCAGGGGCCTTGGATCATGTGTGCATTAATCTATACATGGATCCCGTTGGGACCATGTTTTTATGGGGGGAGGTGTTACGGCCCCTACTCTGCTTGCATTTGAGGCCAATTTGCAGGTGCCTGGTGGGCGGAGCCAGGGCTCATTGGTACAATAGAGAGGACCTGTGGCTCGTTTGCTGAGCAAATAAAAAAAGCCCATTTCCCATGTTGGGGGCTCTCTCCCTTGTGACTTTTGCTTTTTGGTTGGATTGCATACATTACTGCTTCACTACTCTTTGCACACATCCACTCACTTAAATTACTGATGATACTGACTTTCACACCCCATATTTGCATAGTCTTTTTGTTAAGTTGAAGTTTGTGAAATAAATTGAATCTTGCTTTTTTTAAAATGCATCTGTGTGCATCTCCCTCCTTGTTATGGCTTTTGAGCTGAGTCGTAACAGTCACCCAGTAATGTTCACAAGAATTTTGCACAGCAATGATGGTCTTCAGGCAACGCCTGTAGACCCAAGCTTAATAAATGGCATGCTTAGTGTGCAATCTAAAGGAAGTCTTATTTGGATACAAGACTGTGTCCCTTTTGTAAACATGCAGAAGATTTCATAGCTGACCTCACTGACACTGACAAGTTTGGTCTTCCAATAAAGTTCATAAACAAACTTATCGGCGACTTTAAAGTCTATCTCCCCCTGTCCTCCCATTCTGTCCCAGTAGTCCGGAAAAGATCCACATACTGCTCATCACCAACCATGATTTTATACCTTTGGACCTTCCCCTTGCCTTTGAAGGTACTGAAAGAGTCAAATCCAGTAAAACAGAGATGGCCAATGAACACGTCAATGACCTTGTTCCCCAGCTCATTGTCAATTGCTAAAATTGCCACAGTCCTACAATCTAACTACGGATCCATATGCATAAATAATTTTGAATAGATGTTCTTTGTGGTGGCAATAGCAAATATGACAATTTTGTTGACCATATCCTTATTATTCTTTGATGATGCGTAACTGGCAGGTAGCTGCATATGGTATATTGTCCGTGGCCTCTTTCAAAGTTGTAACACAGTCACTGACAGACACCTCTTCTGTTGATTCAGTGCATCATGCCTGAAAATTGAAAAATGCACAAGGAACTGTCCTTGAGAGAGCTTTGTCACTAAGATCACTGGTAAATGGTGGCCAATTCTGAATCGCAGAGGGCATTTCTGCCATTGCAGATTATGAGAATATGGCAGCAAAATATATTGTCCACATATAATCCTGCTCATAAACAGGGGTGATTTGACTTGAGAATGTGACTTATTTCCTAGACTGATTGTATTGGCATCACTCTCAGTTACAGTCTTAATCATTTCTGATGCGGTAGAACTTTCATGCACAGAGCTAAAGTGATCCAAAATTACTCTTGGAGCATTGTCAAATTCACACAGGACTAACTCTCAGGTTCTCCTTCGTGGCTTAACAAAGATCAGCTGTGGGAATCTACATACCAAGTGTCTTTTAAGGTGACCATTAGCATAGGTAAAATCTGAAGTATCTGTCTTGTTCAGGGATATGAATAACTTTGTCAGGGAATTCACTGAGAGCACCATTGTCAATTACTCCGGGAATCACCACTGTCATGCAAACTCGTAAACTTATCTCTGTCTTTAACTTCCCCTTCCCCACTATTTGCAACATTTTGAACTTTGAGTGTAATCCCAATAGCAACTTCTGTGAAATGTTGCTTCCTTTGCTATTAAATCTACCCCTATGACTTTCAACAAAATTTCCTAATGATTAGGTTTTGCTGCTGTTGACCGTAGCATCTCAGCAGCATTGAAAGTCTTGCATTGTGCCAGCCTTTCCTTCTTACTTTGCCATGAGTGGGTTTCACAAACATACTGTTGTTTGTTATAGGAAAGGATATAGGAAAGGCATATAGGAAAGGACATCCTTGCGGTAACTATCAGCCAGGAAAAGGGAAGGCGACTCATTTGATCCATCAGTCAAACGTGCGTCTTGGCCTAGATTCAGGAGCTGCTTCCTTAGGCCTAGTAGATCCCTGAATCATGATGCACGACGCAATTGTGTTTGTACCCTTTTCACACTGACAGTAATTCTCTTTTCATCAGTAAAGGTGGAGTCCCATTCAGGGCGTTTTCTGGCCCAAACCAGCAGATTCAAAATAATTTTCAGCATTGATAAAACACCCCATGGAGTTCATGAATCCACCAGAGAAACCTGCGATATCCATTTTCTTTATGACAAAAAAATGATATTTTAACATTTTTTAGTTTTTTTGGGGGGCACCCATTCTGGGGCCCCACAAAGTGTCACCAATGATTATAATCATGTGCTTATCAATGCACATTGTAGCTGATATATTTTCCTCATGAATGAAAAAAGAATTTGTTGAAATTGATGTCATACTGCTGAGATAGGCAGATATTTGTTCAAAAAATATGTTCTGACATGGAGATTTCCAACGGCCACTTGTGTAAACGACGGCACATATGACAAAGTTCCGGGCCATGACACACTAAGGGAATTTGCTGAAATTTGCTTTAGGGTATGGGCAACATTCAGTGAAAAAACCAGGATGTGTTGACACCGGTAACATCTTCACCCGAACACTTGCATCAACCGACCATTGTAAACCCTAAAATGGGGTGTGTTGATACGAAATGGATTGTGTGAGTATGGCTCCCACTTAATTATTCTAGATTAAGTTTTTCCAGTAATATAGTTATTAACTATGACCCTTATGATGTTTATGCTTAAAATTATTGCCTATTCTTAGACCTTGAAAATGAAAAATGATAAATGTCCACACACTGGGTTGTAGCTCCCAATATATTATTGACTGGAAAAACAGGCAACGTTTCAACCCAGCAGGGTCTTCATCAGGCAAATGACTTATATGACCCGTAGACAGGCATATATAAAGGCAGTAGGCCAATGACATCATTCTCACATCACTGTCAGCCAATTAAGGCTAAGACACAAATACACTCAATAATACATAGTCAAGATTCATCATAGAAAAAATGACGCAATGTAAATAGACATAACATAGCATACAACAAGAGATGTAATGACATTTTTTTTGTATTAAAAATAAATGACATATACATGCAGAGGTACCAGGCAGGAAGACAAAGGACAGTCACAGGAAGGGTTTTAAGTCAAATTCCTCATTCAAACCTTTAGGAGACATGGTATTAAGAAAATAAATATGTTGTCCAATATGTCCAATATGTTTCTCTTTGGAGGAGGCTTCTTTTGAGATCAACCGCCCCCCCCACCCTTGGGATGCTCAACTTTTTCAATGCCAACATAATTCAATTCACTGAATTTTTGTCAGGATGGGTTTTTCCGCCTCTGGATCAGTTTCCACCTCATAGCTTCAGGTTAGGGCATCTGCCTTGATGTTCCCTCAGGGTCCGTGGGACTGGCCATGCAGCTACTGCCTCTACCTTCTTGCTCTCCATTGCCACCCCTACTGGTCCAATCACATATTCCAGGAAGATGATGGTGGACTGGTGGAGGACGCAATTCTTGGCTTTCACATAGAGCTGGTGAGCCAGGAGGCATGTAAGTACCTTCTTCACGTGCTCAACATGCTTTCATAAGTGGAGGAGAAGAGTAGGATATTGTTGAGATGGGCAATGACGAATCTCCCCAGTATCTCTCTCAGCACATCGTTTATGAAGGACTGGAACCCTGATGGGGCATTAATGAGGATATACGGAATCACGCAGTACTTGTAGTGACCAGAGGTGGTGCTGAAGGCTTTCTTCCACTCCTGTCCCTTCTGGATACGGATTAGATTGTAGGCGCTGCGGAGGTCTAGCTTGGTGAAGATTGGTGGAGCATCTTGCTGCTCCTCCACAGCACTAGGGACCAGCGGGAGTGGATAACAGTACCTCATTGTGACTTCGTTCAATCCCCTGTAATCAAGGGTTAAATTGGGTTTTGTTGGAAGGGGGTGCAGGCCCTTGTCTACATATTAGCGTCAATGGTCAACATTTTTTAAATCAACTTAATTTACATCACATGACAGCGAGTGGGGGTATCAGAGCCGTATCAGCGCCTGGTCGCCTTTGGTATAAAAGTAGTAACCGAGGGGGGTGGAACATTTAGGTTGGGACTCAGGATTATTTGACTTACAATTGCTAGCAGCCTAAACAAGCTGGCTTTGGTAACTGCAGCCCGTAATTTTAAAAAAAAAAAGACAGTTATATTAACCGTTGTGTTGAAGAGCAGTCTTGATAGTATGATGCACCATTTTAGCTGCAGTGTGCGGGGAAGAGGCACAGCAGCTTTGTGTTGGAAGAGGTTAGAAGAAGAAATTAAACAAGCAATGGTCTGTCAAGTGAGGTGGAGGGTGAATAGAGCGAAAAGAGCGGTTGGGAGAACAAAGCAGTGAATCAGAAATAAAATGTAATTCAAATCGTTTCACAGCAGTTGGGTTTTAAAGCACAAAGAAACTCACACCTCTCCGCACAGATGTCTTGCTTGTGTTCCTGCAATAATATTACAGAAAAGCCCGGAATGATGTGTAAAATTATTCACTTTATGCCGCCTTTGCTTGGTTCTCTGTGCACAGAAGCAGTGTAAAGAAGGATCTTCATTACAGCTCTATTGTGGAATCTCTGTGTAAAACGGGCTCACTACCTTTCCCTCTTCATACATGATCTGCTTAGTCTACTGTTGTTACCAGCTTTCGACTGTATGCGTGCTTAATGTTAGCCCACTGGTTGCTAAAGTTGGCTTAATATTTGCTCATCAGCTTAATTTCAGCTTGTTAGCTACCAACACAGTTCGTTAGCTACCAACTCATTGCCACCACGGCAACACAGCTAATGCTAATGCTGCTTAACAGGCGGCTTAGTAAATACAGATAAAATGTTGGCTAACTCAGTTGAACTTCTGAAAACTTACCGAGGAAAAAGAGCAATTTGACAGAATTTTGAAGAGGGCGATTTGCGCCATGACAGACATCATGATAGTGAAGGGCGCATGCATGTTTGATGACTTCTGATCATTGTTGTTTACATTGTCTTTGGCATTGATGGTTTGTGGTGTAAAAGTAGCCTCAAATATCAATTTTTTTGTCTTGACAATTATCATGACTTAGGTTGATGCTATTGTGTTTACTGGGAGATTAACAAAATATATAAGTGTAAAGCATCAGTCTCACTGGGGTATTTTTGGCTTATGTATGAGCCTTTAGATTTTCTAAAGTTCGAAGAATAATAGTCGTGAAGTTTGAAAAATTCCCAAACAGAATATCGGCCCTCATACCCACATTCGCAGCGATGATGTGTTGACCTGGCCTGGATAACTGACCTCGTTATGGCCCCGTATTGGAATAACTAGGCACATACTAACCCCCTAGCCACTACGTATGTTATGAACTATCCTCGCTTTTTCAGTAGCTTGCGAATTTAAAAATTTTTTTTTAACACTTTGAAATTTCAACCAGGAAAAATTTGACCCTGCATACACCAATAACTCATCTCACATTATCCTCGTACTCTGGATAACCCACCACAAACTTTAAAAATCTATTTACGTGGCGAGTTATTCATCAATAATACCCCGCAAAATTTTGGACAGACGCAAAATACTCTTCCCAATCAGAAAACGGCACATTCAAGAAGGTAAAAAAGCAGTCATTTCAGTTGACAAATTATTCATTCAAGGCAAACTATACAGAGACATAACTATAACCCCTTGGCTTTTCTAACAGCTCTCTCCCTCCCTCTTTTTTTCTTTCTCTCCATTTTTACTACTGCTCTTTCTAATACTCAATTCAAACTATATTCAATAATCAACATCTGTACAGCTCTCCCCCACAGACATTTTTTTTCCTCTCTCTCTCTCTCTCTCTCTCTCTCTCTCTCTCTCATTATTCACTGTAATGCATTACATTTGTATATATTACATTGCACGCTGGTCTCCTCCATCACCTCAGCACTGTTACCCTTCATTATTTTTTGTGTTCATTGCCTGTTTATTTCTTTGTTTGTTTGTTATTGTAAATTCCCTGTCCTTTCTCAGTCTGTCACACTTTTCATACCTGACCCCAGATCCCCCCTCAAAAAACAGACCCATGTACCACATTCACAGAGGTAACTCTGCCCACCTTTTCTATTTCCTACATACGCACGCGCAAGCACGCGCACTATACCCAAAACACACATGCCCAAATACACATATATACACACATTCTCGTACATGCATACATATAGGCAAACACTGAATCCAAAACACAGAAACACAACAGACCCTAACGTCTGTTCAACATGAAACCACTCAGATTTCTCACCTGGAACATCCGTGG
Source organism: Gymnothorax javanicus (assembly GCA_029692085.1). Taxonomy (NCBI): domain Eukaryota; kingdom Metazoa; phylum Chordata; class Actinopteri; order Anguilliformes; family Muraenidae; genus Gymnothorax; species Gymnothorax javanicus. Next base: position 28,078,489 of record CM056193.1, read on the forward strand.
AGTTGGTTCAAGAGGCAAAAAGACTTAAGGTAATCAACCAAATAAGCAAACTACATGCAGATATATGTCTTCTTCAAGAAACTCACCTAACCGAATCTGACCAGTATAAATTAAGAACACCACAATTCAACCACACCTTTTTTTCTCATTTCAATCACAGACAGAGAGGGGTAGCCATCCTGATTCACAAAAACATTTCATTTACTCTCAACAACTCCATCACTGACTCTGAAGGACGATTTCTCATTATAAATATCATAATACATAATAACCCAATCACAGTAGCATGCATTTACGGTCCAAATAACGATGACCCATCCTTTTTCTGCAATTTTTTTTGCGCTCTCGACAATTTCTCCAACACCCCAATAATCATCGGAGGGGATTTAATACAGTCATGAACCCATCCCTGGACAGATCCAACAATCTAAAAACCACACGTAACCACCAATCAACAATAAAACAGTTCATGAGTGATTTTGGTCTTGGCGATGTTTGGCGATTAAAATACCCAAACGATAAAAAGTTTTCATTCTTCTCATCAGCTCATCACTAATACTCCCGTATTGACTTCTTTTTAACCAGCAACTCAATTATTTCACAAATCTCAGATATGCAAATACACCCCATTACCATCAGCGATCATGCACCTGTCTCCCTTACCTTTGATATTAATCAACCCCATATACCCTCCTACAGATGGCGATTCAACACTTCTTTACTAAATGACTCTGACTTTGACACTTTCATCAAAAGAGAGTGGGCATCCTTCCTAGAAATAAATGATTCACCAGAAATAGCTCCGTCACTACTTTGGGAAACAGGCAAAGCAGTATCAAGAGGTAAAATAATTTCATACTCCACTCACAAGAAAAAAACAGAGAACAAACAGGAAATGTATTTAGAACAGAAGATTAAAGAACTGGAAAATGCCAATACAAATAATCCCACTGCACAAATTCAAAATGATTTACGGAAACTTAAATTACAACTTAATGAATATATGAACAAGAAAACTCAATTCCTCCTACAAAGACTGAGACAGGAAAACTTTCAACACAGTAACAAACCTGGAAAATATTTAGCCAACCAAATCAAACGAAATAAAGAAAAAACAATGATCTCGACAATAATGAACTCAGCAGGGAAGATTGTTCAGATTCCCCAAAGAAATTAATAACACATTCAAAGATTTCTATACTAACTTATACTCACCTTCACATAAACCATCCCAAGAAGACATTGATAGATTCCTTAGCAATATTGATTTACTGCACCTCACTGAAAACCAAGTATATGCACTTGAACAACCGCTTACAATAACAGAACTCTACAAAGCACTACAGCTCATGCCTAACAATAAATCACCCAGTCCTGACGGCTTCCCTGCTGAGTTCTACAAGCATTTTTGGAATATCCTATCACCCACCTTCTTTAGATTGACTGCTGAAATCAAACAAAAATCCAAACTTCCCGCAGACATGAACACTGCCGCAATAATACTGTTACTTAAACCTAATAAAGATCCCACATCCATGTCAAGCTATCGCCCACTATCACTTATCAACACAGACACCAAAATCATCAGTAAAGCATTAACATCCAGAATTGAAACCGTCATCCCATACATTATCCACCTGATCAAAACTGGATTTATTAAAGGTAGACACTCTTCTAACAATTTACGCAGACTCATTAACTTAATTCACTGCTCATTTCTCACAAACACACCCACGGTCATCGTTTCATTAGATGCAGAAAAAAGCTTTCGATAAAGTGAATTGGGAATTTTTATTTTCCACACTTAAAAATTTGGTTTCGTGAATCATTTCTACACTGGGTGAGGATTTTGTACACTGCACCAATGGCCACCATCAACACCAATGGATTAACATCACAACGCTTCACTTTGCACAGGGGTACTAGGCAAGGATGCCCTCTCTCCCCACCCTTATTTTCCATATTCATAGAACCACTTGCGGCCGCCATACGCCAAAAATACACTGATCACAGGAATTCAATCAAAAATATACACCATAAAATCAGCCTTTATGCAGATGACGTTCTATTGTATTTACAAAACCCTTCCTCTTCCTTTTGTGAAACAATTTCCCTGATAAACACATTTTCTAAAAATCTCTGATTACACCATTAACTGGTCAAAATCCACCATCCTCCCACTTACCCCCAACAGCTGGGATATGGTAGCCCACACCTCCCCCCTCTCACTGTGCACTGGTAATATCACATATTTAGGAATCAATATCTCCCCCAGGCTGTCAGAGTTAACCAATCTTAACTTCAACCCACTTCTCAAAACGGTAGAGGACAACCTTCAACGTTGGATGAACCTACCAATATCCCTAATAGGCAGAATAGCAACAATCAAAATGTCCATATTACCAATAATAAATTACTTTTTCTCAATGATCCCAAGCAAGCCCCCACCCTCCTGGTTTAAATCCCTAGACTCAATCATCTCAAAATTCTACTGGAAAAATAAAACCCTAGAATCAAGTTAGCAACATTACAAAAAGCCCAAAACGCGAGGAGGACTGGAAGCACCAAATTTCCACCTTTATTTCATTGCTCATCAACTCCAATATATCCACAAATGGAGAAATCCCGATCAATCCGACAATACCTGGGCAGATATAGAACAGACATTATGCAAAGATATCCATATCTCAGACCTGCCATTCATAAGCCGTTCCATCACACATCATCCATGCTTCAAAAACCCAGCCATTGCTACGACTCTGACAGCCTGGTGGAAACTTCATCAAATAACCAACTCCACAATGTTGCCTAACAAACATACTCCCATATGGAATAATCCTGATTTCTTAATGAACAAAAAACCACTCTACTTTGCATCATGGATTCTCAAAGGAATTACACACCTTCAACATATTTTTCACAATAACAATGTTACCTCATTCAGTGATTTGGTCCAGAAACGGCATTGGGGAGAATCACTTTTTGAATTTATTCAGATAAAATCTTGTATTAAGTCCAAAATCAATATCAAAGCACATGTTTTAGATCCTCCCCCACTAATATCAAACATATTAGAAACAAACTTCCAGAAAAAAACTGCTATCAAATATATACAAATTAATTGCTACATACGACCAAACAATATCCTTACCCTCAACAAAATGGGAACATGACCTACAGATCACCCCCAGTGCCGACTTCTGGACCCAAATCTGTAGAAACATCTTCTCCACTACAACCAACTCAAACATACAACTCATTCAATACGAAATCATCCACAGAGTACACTACACTGGGAAAAGAATGTTTAAAATGGGTTTTGCAGACACAGAAATTTGTTCACACTGTACACAGAACACCACAGATAGTTATTTGCATGCCACATGGGACTGCACACCTATCAAACAATTTTGGCAGGACATCACCGACCTCCTCACCCAACGTCTTGGCTGCCACATCCCTCTCTCCCTTCCCTCTGTTTACTCGGGTGACGATCAAACATCAACTCAACCAACATGTCTAACAGAATACTCTTGGTATCCCTAATAATCGCCAAGAAAACTATCCTCATGAACTGGAAATCAAGGAAAAAAATAACCATCTCACACTGGAAAAATCTACTGACTGAGTATATATCAATGGAAAAATTATCAGCTTCTCTTAAAAATAATTCTGCCAATTTTGATTCAACCTGGATTCCATTCATTCACACAGTTAACTCTTAACACCCAATACTTCACTCACTGTCTCTTGCCTGCGAACCAACCTGGATAAATATAATTGCCACTCACTATACATTCACAGCCCCCATCCCACATCTACCATTTATTTATCATTTATTCTTATTCAGTTTACCCCACCCCTCCCCTTTTTTTTCTCCTCATCCACTTTCACTGTCTGCGCTTCCTCAAACATATTTTCCATATTTCTCTTCTGCTTTCTCTTCTCCCCTCTCCGTCTGGATTACTACCCTGTATATGACCCATTGATATCATTCAACACCATTATGATTACAGTTCTTGTATGTTATATCTTTTTAAAAATGTATTACTTTTTTTTTTTTTTTCTTTTTAACTTTTTTCTTTTATATATGTATAATTTTTTCCTTTTTTTCTTTTCCCTTTTTATTCATTTTTATTTTTATTTTATTTTATTATTATTACTATTATTTTTATTTTTTTTTTTTACTACAAAACATACATGCACACACACCACACACATTCGCACATAAAAATGCATTACCCTCCTTCAACCCTCCCCTCCCCCAACCCCCCCCATCCCCACCTAACCCCAACCTCTGGTCCTCCAAAGCAGTGTTATGCAGCAGATCTGGGTTGGTATCAGCCAGTTCCCTGGAGGTGGTGTTAATGGTTGGATACTGATCCTTCCATCTCACACACATCGCATCATCATCCTAGCCAACTTGAGGGATAAGGCCCCACCTGAGGGTGGAGGCAGTGCCCACTACAGTCTGGCGAAATGGTTGTGGTTGTGAGCGTAACCAGGGCCCTGAAACGGGAAATCAAGATACACCCCGGGAAGATGAGATCTTCGCTGCTCTGTGGTGATGGAGAACCACTAAGTCTCACTGCATCATCCCCCAACCCGTTCCCTCTGATACACACTCACACACGCATTCTTACTCACACGCACACACACACGCACACGCACACACACACATACACACATTCATCTATAAATCAATGTTTTTTTTTTGTTTTTTTTTCTTTCTCTTTTTTTCTCACCATTATTACTATTATGGCTTCTGTTTAGAAATCTCCTTTTTTCTCTCTTTTTTTTTCTTTTTCTTTTTACTTTATTTATTTATTCAGCATCAAAGTATTGCCTTATGAGGGGGAGGAGAAAGGGAAGAAGGAAAGAATGTTATGATTTTCACTCCACTATCAGCATCATTCACTCTGTCCTCCTCCCACACCTCCAATATGTTACTGCATGGGTTTATGATGTATACAAATTACTCAAATTAAAGATATCTGTTAAATATCCCACCACATAGGCCTACTACCTTCATATTGGTCTCAATATGTATGCACACACTTTCTCACACACCTACACACACACACATACACGCTCATACACACCTAGACCTCTCGTTTCCTTTCTTTCCTCCATTCCCCAGGTTTTTTGACACCATAATCTTGCATCTCTTTTGTACTCCAGTATTTGTACTTAGTCAGGTATATATTCTGTTCACCTACTTTGTAATTGTATGTTTATGTATGTTTTCTGTTCATTTCCTGTGTAACTGGTTGTTTATGTTTGTTTGTTTGCTCCTTATTTGTAATTACTTTTTGTGCACAATAAAAAAAAAAAAAAAAAAAAAAGGATCAATAATACCCTGGTGAGGCCGATGCTAAATATGAATATGATGATCTGATACTGAAGGAGGTGGAGCTCAGCTTCAACCAGGTGCGATTTGGACTTGAGGAGGCGGAGCTCAGCTCCGATGGGCTCCGGCCCAATTTAACCCCTGTCTGTAATCTATACAAGGGCAGAGACCACCATCCTTCTTCTGAACAAAGTAGAAGCTCGCTGAGGCTGGTGAGGTAGAGGGACAGATGAAGCCCTGCTGGGGTGCTGCCTGAACATACTGCTCCATTGCTTGGGTCTCAGCCACGGAGAGGGGGTATCCGTGGCTCCTGGGAGGTGAGGTGCCGGACATGAGCTCTATGGCACAGTCCCACGGGCGATGAGGCGGGAGCTGGGTAGCTCTGGTCTTGCTGAACACCTCTCGGACCTGCCAGTACTCCCTGGGGATACCCAGTTTTGTCTCCTGGTCAGGGCTCTTGACAGTAGTGGAGTTAAGGGGAAGGGGGCTACAGTGCCGCCAACAATATGATCGCTGGAAGGTGAGACGTCAGTTGTACCAGGAAATGATAGGGTTGTGTCTTCAGAGCCATGGGAGGCTGAGGATCACTGGGTGACTGCACGATGGTAGAATTAAGAGCGGGAGCTCCTCTTGTTGGCTCCTCTGCACACAGAGGGAGTTTGAGGCCTACTGGTGGAGGATGGTTCCACTGCCCAAAGATCTCCCATCCAGGGCTGCCACAGCAATGGGGGTGTTGAGCTGGTGGACTGAGAGTTTGAGTCGTCATGCCAGTTGGGAGGAGATGAAATCCCCCACCGCACCAGAGTCAATCAGAGGCATCTGTGTAGAGGTGCAGGTCGTTATACACCAGTCGTACTGGGACCTGGAATCTCTGACCAGTGATGGTTAATGGTTACCTTGGTTACCTTGACATGCGCAGGTCGGTTATCCTCACAATTGACACAAGGACCAGATTTCCTTCAATTGCAATAGTCAGTTGATCTGGAGGACCTGACCTCCATGGGCTCCACCTCTGGCTTGGGCAGCTGAATAGAGTCTCTGGGCTAGCTCCACTGTCTCTGCTGCATCAGCTGGTCCAAATGAATGGTGGTGCCAATGTAGGAGGCCAAAGATATAGCATGGTCTCTGCAAGCCATCTCCGCCTTCAGGTCCGGACGCAGCCCATTAAGGAAGGTGGTTGACAGTGCAGGCTCGTTCCAGCTGCTGGCTGCGGCCAGAGTCCAGAAAGTCAGGGCGTAGTCAGCAGCTGACCTGGACCCCTGCCACAGATCCAGCAAGCGGTCCCCAGCCTTTCTCCCAGGGTGATGAAACACTACTTTGAACTAATAGACGAAGCTGGCATAGGTGGAGAGGACAGCTTGGTCCCACACAGCGATTGCCCACTCAAGGGCCTTGCCAGACAGCCGTGTGATAACCACAGCTATCTTCCTTGCATCACTATGAGTGGAGTGGTAGGGAGCATTGGAGAAGAAATCCTCGGCATGCAGTTGGAGAACCCTCATAGCGGTCTGGCAGTCGCACTGGGGACTCACCCCGGGGAGTGGCTGGGATCACCTGCAGGCTGGCAGAAGAGACTGGAGCATCGATGGGTGGTGGAGCGTGGGAGATGGTGAACTCACGGAAGCAACAAACTAAATCTTCCGAAGTGGCCCCCAGTCGGGGAATCTCCCTCTGTTGCTCTGCCAACACATTGAAGATGTCGAGAGGGCCTGATGCAAAGTCCCCCGCATCTTCAGGCAAAGGAATCTTTGCTGAATCCATAAAAGGCAAAGTCTTTTGTAATGGCATTTTCTGTGCACCGAGTAGAATGCATTGAAAAATGGCAAATGTGGAACTGGATTCAGATGCAAAGATAAAGTAGGTTTTCATTATGCCTTTTCTGTAGCACAGCAAAGGCAGAAAAACACAAATGCAAAAACAGGAAACAGCATTCCACTCTGATAATAATGCGCTGAACAATAATAGTGGTAACAACGCTTAATGGTACAGTTTACAGAGATATGCAAATATAGGGTTATAATGTCTAAACAAGACTACAGCTTAACAACAGGCTTAGGAGACTTCGTACTGTAAAACTGTTCTGAATGTGCATCAGTGCACATGGAATGGGTAACTTGCACATCTGTGAAGACACCATTAATGCTAAACAATATATTCAGGTTTTGGGGTTTGATATACTGCCATCCAGACATCTTTAACAGGAAAGGCCTTGCTTATTTCAGCAAAACAATGCCAAACACAACATTTTACACATATTACAACAACATGGCTCTATAGTAAAAGAGGCCAGGTGCTTAATTGGCCTGCCTGCAGGCCAGACCTGTCACCCACTGAGAATATTTAATATGAATAATCAAAATATGACAAAGGAGTCTGCGAAGTGTTGATCAGCTGAAAGCCTATATCAAGCAAGAATAGGAAAACATTTTGCTTTCAAAACTACAGCAGTTGGTCTCCTCAGTTCCCAAATGCTTTCAGAGTATTGTTAAAAAAAGGTGATGCAACATGGTGGTAAACATTGCCCCTGTCCCAACATCTTGAAGCATGTTGCTGTCATAAAAATTCAAAATGAGCAAATATTTGTCCAAAAACAATAAAATCTCTCTGTTTCAACATTTGATATGTTGTCTTTGCACTATGTTCAATTAAATATAGGATTCAAATAAGTTGCAAATCATTGCATTCTGTTTTCATTTTCATTTTACACAGCATCCCAACTTTACTGGAAATTGGGTTGTATTCACAATATTAATAGCACCCGCATTGCGAAATATAACTTATTTAAAGAGAACATAGGCTTTGTTTGGAGTGAAGGACTGTCACTGCCCTATCCTGCCGCATCTCAGAATGAATTATTCTATGGATGGAGATTATATGCAATTGCTCGACCAGAACAAATCCTGATCAACCAAAAGCTATCAACCAAACAATCGATCAGGTGACTAAATGGAGTCAGCCCCACCACAAGTGCTAATACTTTGTGACACTTTATGAATACTTTGTGTAATACTTTGTGTGCTCTCTTTGCCCTTGCTCAGCAACACTGGCACCGTGCATTTATTTAGCAGAGGAAGAAGTTTAACATGTCGGTGCAAGTGATTTTTAAAATCCAATGGAAGTGTCTTGCTACTGAACGAGCAAATACACAAGGTGTATGCATTGTGGCGAACCACCAGAAAAGCAGACACTGACGGGGCGAAAGGTTGGCAAGAATCCAACCCACTGGGTGGTAATTTTATGCACAAAAATAAACCAAAAGTCAATTGACTTCATGAGCCTTAAGACACTTTAGGGGAATTAGCCGCTGTCACATAGTGGAGTAGTGGCCAGAGCAAGTCTTTCTACAGGGAGCGTTAACTCGGGTCCCCCATCTCTTCGCCTTCAGACTCTGATAGGAAAAATAGAGAGAGAAGACGATTAGTAAAGCACTTGCGAAACACACTCTCAGCCAACATGTCCCCATTTGCTGCCGTGCCAGTTTTATATTGCATTCTTGTTTGATTTAGACGGGGATCAGGTGCATGGCCTTGTGAATGCGCGTGGAGAGCCTTTCTCGCATGCCTGACCGCAACCGGCTGGAGCTGTCCAGTGTAGAGCAGCGGCCAGGAGTGCTGAAAGGAGTCCCGTCCGACATCCGCTATCCATGGTGCAGAAGAGGACAATAAGGGTAGGGGAATCGACGGCTTCGAGTGGTGTGATGTGAACGCTGGGCGTGTTTGTTGTTCCAGTCACCACACTCCCTTAGATTTGCCCTCTCTCTCCCCGGCACATGGGGCCAGAGTGCATGACTCCGGGACAGGTCATCCATGTTATGGTGGAGGCGTCTTTGCCTGTGCACCACCTGAAATGAGAACCCCTGCAACCTGAGGAACCAGCGTGTAACCCATGCATTGTGATTGTTATCTTTCCTCATTCACTGAGTTGGGGCGTGATCCATCACCAGGGTGAAGGGGCGCCCCACCAGTTAGTACCACAGGGATTTCAGGGCCCACTTAATGGCCAGTGCTTCTCGTTCCTCTGTGGCATACTTCTTTTTGCTGCGGCTCAGCTTCCAGCTGAGGTAGATGACAGGTTGTTCCTCCCCTATGTAGGTAAGTAAGTAAGTAAGCAAAACTTTATTTATAAAGCGCTCCTCACAGCACGAGTGCACAGAGCGCTGTACAATGGTTAAAATAAAATAAGCCAAAAAGGAAAGAAAAGACAATAAGAAAATGGTAGAAAGCAAATAACAGTCAGACAAATACAAGGTACAACAATACGAGGACACAACAGACTAAAATAGGGTAATATACAGAGCGTACCTATCAAAAGAGATTACACCTGGCCAAAGGCCTGCCTAAAAAGGTGTGTTTTTAATAGTTTTTTGAAGTGCAGTTCTGAGGGTGCGGATCTCAGGTCCAAGGGAAGGGTGTTCCAAAGCCTTGGAGCTACAGCTGCTAAAGCTCTATCACCTTTTGTTTTTAACCGAGTCTGAGGTACGGACAAAAGCAGCTGATTTGAGAACCTCAGAGACCGGTTTGAGCTGTGGAGTTGAATGATTTCACAAATGTATGATGGGGAGCGACCATGTAGGGCTCTGAAGGTGAAAATCAAGACCTTGAATTGGATTCCGTACTGGACTGGGAGCCAGTGCAAGGTGAAGAGGATGGAAGTGATATGACAAGATTTTTTGGACCTGGTGAGCAATCTGGCAGCGGCATTGTGAACATGCTGGAGCTGATCAATAGAGGATTTATTGAGACAGGTGAAGAGGGCATTACAGTAATCGAGTCGTGATTAAATGAAGGCGTGTATGGCCATTTCCAGTTCTGTGTGGGAGAGGATGGACCGTAATTTAGCGAGGTTCCTTAGGTAGTAAAAACAGGATCGGGTTAGAGATTTTATATGGTTATCCAGGAGCATGGCTTAGTCAAAGAGAACCCCTAGGTTCCTGATGACGGGGCGAACATTTCCCTTTAGGGACCCCAGGTGGTTTGCCACTCTGGAGACAGTGGTGTCGTTAGCAATGACCAGTACCTCAGTTTTACTGGTATTTAATTGGAGGCAATTGCCTGCCAGCCATTGCTCAATGGCAATTGAAAAGGCTGGAGAGGCTATTGAGGTTGTCAGTATTAAATGGGAAGAGGAGTTGAATGTCGTCGGCAAACAGGTGGTATGAGATGCCCTTAAAGGAAATGATAAGTTGTGTAAGGGGGAGCATGTACATGTTGAACAGAATGGGAGCCAGCACTGAGCCCTGCGGGACCCCGCATGACAGAGGGGAGGGGTCAAATGTAAAGGGACCAACAGCCACTGAGAAGGTTCTCCCACTGAGGAAGGAGGCGAACCAACTCAGTGCGCTCCCAGAGATGCTAATCCATTCCTTGAGCCGGTTCAGCAGGATGCTATGGTCCACTGTGTCAAAGGCTGCACTGAGGTCTAGCATGACTAAGACAGAGCAGTCACCGACATCAGAGGCCATCAGGATGTCATTAATGACTCTGAGGAGAACTGATTCAGTGGAGCGACGCATGCGGAAGCCAGATTGATATTTGTTGGAGATATTATGCTTATTCAGGTACGTGGTGAGCTGATTAGCCACTACTTTTTCCAGTACCTTTGCAATGAAGGGGAGTTTGCTGATGGGTCTGTAGTTAAGATGAAGGGAGGGGTCGTGGTTGGGTTTTTTAAAGGAGGGGCTGGACAATCGCCTGCTTGAAATGGGCTTGCACAATACCTGAAACAAGGGAGCAGTTAATTATGTTGAGCAAGCAAGGGGCAATAGAAGTTAAGACTTCCTTCAACATAGAGGTTGGAAGTGTGTCTAGGAGACAGGAGGAAGAGGACATGGAGTCTTCTGTCTCAATGAGGGTTTTGAGGGAGATGGCTGAGAAACATGTCAGAGATGCATGATTGTTCGGACAGAGGGGAATGGAGGTGGAGGTGGCTATGGGGGTGATGTTTGCTCTCACAGCTGCCACCTTTTTAACAAAAAATGACAAGAAGTGGTTGCAATCATCCTTACAGGACACGGGAATAGATGGAGGGGGTGGACTGACAATTATTGTATTGTATTGAATAGTATTTTGACGTTGTGTTTGCTGGAGGAAATTAGTTTAGAAAAATAAGCATCTCTGGCATTACGAATCCGTTCATTTAGCTCTGAAATCAGTTTTTTTAGATGTAGCCGATGTACATATAAGGAAGAGGATTTCCAAAGCCTCTCTATTTCACGGCATTCACGTTTTAAGTTGCGGATATCCTGTGAACTCCTGGGACAAGACTGCTCCCAGAACGGTCTTCGACGCAACTGTCTGGAGTATAGAAGACAGGTTAAAGTTGGGAGTGTGTAGTACTGGCTGGGAGTAGAGGGCTGTCTTTAGGCACACAAACACAGAGTCCTCCCATGGCTCCCACAGGACGTTCTTCGGCTGCCCCTTCTTAGTCAGATCTGACAGTGGCGCGGCTATGGAGGCAAAGTGTTGAATGAAATGAAGGTCGTACACTGCCAAGCCCAGGATGGCATGTATCTGGTGCTTCGTCACAGGCCAGGGCCACTCCCGCATCACGTCCATCTTCTCCTGAGATTTGATAAGACCCTGGCTGATGGAGTATCCCAGGTACTGTGCCTCGTTCTGGGCAATGCAGCACTCTGCCGGGTTGGCTGTTAATCCCATGCACCTGAGGGCTTCCAGCACCAAATGGATGTATTAGAGGTGCTCCCCCACATGGCGGAGTGTATTATGACGTTGTCAATGTCGGAAGCAGTGAAGTGCTGGCACGGGCAGAGTACTATGTCCATCAGCCTTTGGAACGTGGTTGCAGCCCGATGCAAGCCAAAGGGTTGGACCCAGCACTGGTATTGCCCCACTGGCATGGCGAAGGCCATCTTCTCCCAATCTTCTGGGGCCAGCGGAACTTGCCAATATCCCTTCGCACATAATCGACGCGAAATGCCGAAATAGCGCCCCCTACAAATTTTCAAATTACCCTCCGCATTGGGGTCACTTTGTCGTAGGCTAACAAAATTTGGTACACACATGTATCATACCCAGACGCACAAAAAAGTCTCTTGACATCATGGTAAAATCCCAACAGGAAGTCGGCCATTTTGATTTGAATTTTTGATTACCGGTGATTTCCTCACCTCGTATTTTAATGAACTCCTCCAAGGGATTTCGCCCAAACGACTTCCCATTTGCTAGAGATCATCAAGACCCCATGCTGATCTAAAATTGTGCTCTGCATGTCTGTAGGTCAAAGGGCTTAGCTACTAGGGCTCGACAAATTTTGGTGACTTTTCATTTCCTCGCCATTTACATTCGAACGGCTCTAAAGCGCACATACTTGTTTGTGCCGGCTTCAAACTTTATGGACATGATGATGGCTCCGCCCTGAACGTTATGATATATTAACTTCCCACTTCACTAATAGCGCCCCCCTGTGGTAATAGGAAGTGCCCAGTTTTTACTTGCACTTGTACTGATGACACATAGTTGAACTCATCAACTTCATTCCACTTCTAGAACATGCAGAACAAGTTGGTGAAGCTACGTTATGACTGCTGAGAAGCTATGAGTGATGGCGTCCGTGTGGCGACGCGGCGACTATGGATCCCTCGCCATGAAAATACATTTGGGTTTTGATATCTTTAATGAACTCGTATCATCATGAAAATTAATACATAGGTCAAGGTTGGCGAGCTCTTACATCTGATAGGGGCGTTGCCCATGGGAGGAGCAAAATGCCTCCATAGCGCCCCCTTGAAATTTTCAAAAACCCCTCCCCGTAGGGGTTTTTTTGGAGTAGGAAGATGAAAATTGGTACACATGTGTATGTTGCCAAGTCGCATAAAAAAGTCGCTGGCACCATTGGTCTACTCCAAACAGGAAGTCGGCCATTTTGATTTTAATATGTCATTTTGGCCGGATTTCCACAAGTTGTATTTTAACGAACTCCTCCCAGACATTTTGTCCAATCAACCTCAGATTTATTACAGATCTTCAAGAGACCATGCTGATCAAAAGTTGCGCTCTGCATGTCTGTAGGTCAATGGGCGTGGCCGCTATGGCGTCCCCATTTCTGATGCCTCGCCATGCATATTCAAGCAGCTCTCTCTCCCTCATACTTCATCCAAACGGCTTCAAAATTCCTGTACATGATAAGAGCGCCGCCCTGAACACCTCCATACGCTCTTAGGCAATCTCGCTCATGGTGCCCCCTTGTGGAAACAGGAAATGCCCTATTTTACATTGACATTGGCCGATTTGCTCGAGACTTCACATTTGTGCTGAGGGTCTGCGCCTGAATGCACCTGCCCATGTTTGGTTATGCTCCGAACGCCCTCTGGTGGGTGAACTATGAACTTATCATAACTCCTTCGTGCTTTGTCCGATTCGCTTGAAACTTCACGTGTGATGAGGGTCCGTCCCTGAACGCACCTGCCCACATCTGGTTACGCTCATAGCGCCACCTAGTGGAGGAATGAAACATTGCATTTCTTCGCTCTTTCCCATTTTTTTCTCTCTTCTCACTTCACTCCGCGGCACTGACCTGCCACAGGCCCCCAGCGGTTGCGCGTGAGTGCAAGAGCCCAATCACAGCTGCTTGCAGCTTAAATTATTATTAGGGCCAGAGCGACGACTGCAAGTCGTCCGCGGAGGACCCTATTGAAATTTTGCTGTTTATTATTAGGGCCGAGCACCAAGTGTGAAGACCCTATTGTTATCGCGCTGTTTATAATTATTATTATTATTATGGCCCGAGCCGACCGCAAGTCGTCCACGGAGGACCCTATTGAAATTGCATTGTTTATTATTAGGGCCCGAGCCGACTACAAGTCGTCTGCGGAGGGCCCTATTGAAATCGCGCTGTTTATTAGGGCCCGAGCCGACTGCAAGTCGTCAGCGGAGGACCCTATAGAAATCGTGCTGTTTAGTAGGGCCGGAGCCGACTGCAAGTCGTCCAAAGACCCTATTGAAATCGTACTGTTTATTATTATTATTATTATTATTATTATTCTTGCGACAATTCAAAGGCCAATTTCGCCCCTTTCCCAATGGTGAAAATCGTCTAACTTTCCACATTAAATCCGGGCGGATCCGAATTCGATATTTTTGGGTTGTCGCTTTGTGTCGAATTCCAAAATGCCAAAATAGCGCCCCCTAAACACGTTTCAAAATTCCCATAGGGAAATTTGGTTACTTTCTCGTAGGCAGACGAACTTCGGTAAACATATGTATCATACCCTGACAAACAAAAAATGTCATTGGAGCCACGCCCTAAACTCAACAGGAAGTTGGCCATTTTGATTTGAATTTTAGAATTTTAAAACGAACTCTTCCTAGGGTTTTTGACCGATTGACTTCAAATTAGGTAAAGATCATCTAGAGACCAAGCTGATCAAAATTGTGCTCTGCATGTCTGTAGGTCTAAGGGCGTGGCTGCTAGGGCGTGAAAAACTTTGGCAACTCGACAAAAAAATTTCAAAATGCTCTCACGCCCATATACTTGATCTTAGCAGCTTCAAACTTGCCAGACATGATGATGTCTCCGCCCTGAACGTCCCCATGTCATTACTTTTCACTTTACTAATAGCGCCCCCCGGTGCTAACAGGAAGTGACCAGTTTTTACTTTGAACACGAACTCCTCCTAGGGATTTTGCCCGATCGACTTCAAATTTGGTCTAGATCATCTAGAGAGCAAGCTGATCAAAAGTTGTGGTCTGCATGTCTGTTGGTCAAAGGGCGTGGCTGCTAGGGCGTGACAAAGTTTGGCGACTCGGCAAAAAAATTTCAAAATGCTTTCACGCCAACATACTAGAACGGAGCTGCTTCAAACTTGCTGGAAATGATGATGGCTCCGCCCTGAACGTCAAGATATAAAAAATACCCACATTACTAATAGCGCCCCCCGGTGGTAACAGGAAGTGACCAGTTCAGTTACTTTGTTGTAGGCACACGAAATTCGATACACATATGTATCATACCCAGACATACAAAAAACTCATTGAAGCCACGCCCTAAACCCAACAGGAAGTCGGCCATTTTGATTTGAATTTTAGAATTTTAAAACGAACTCCTCCTAGGGTTTCCGACCGATTGACTTCAAATTTGGTACAGATCATCGAGAGACCAAGCTGATCAAAAATTGTGCTCTGCATGTCTGTCAGTCAAAGGGTGTGGCTGCTAGGGCGTGACAAAGTGTGGCGACTCGCAAAAAAAATTTCAAAATGCTTTCACACCAACATACTTGATTGTAGAAGCTTCAAGCTTGCTGGAGATAATAACGGTTTCGCCCCGAACGTCACGATGTAATAACTTCCCATTTTACTAATAGAGCCCCCTGGTGGTAACAAGAAGTATCCAATTCGGTTACTTTGTCGTAGGCAGACGAAATTTTAATACACATATGTACCATACCCAGACTTACAAAAAACTAATTGGAGCCACGCCCTAAACCCAACAGGAAGTTGGCCATTTTGATTTGAATTTTTTAATTTTAAAATGAACTCCTCCTAGGGTTTTCGACCGATTGACTTCAAATTGGGTACAGATCATCTAGATACCATGCTGATGAAAAGTTGTGCTCTGCTTGTCTGTAGGTCAAAGAGCGTGGCTGCTAGGGCGTGACAAAAATTGGCGACCCGCCAAAAAAATTTCAAAATGCTCTCACACCAACATACTTGATCATAGCAGCTTCAAACTTGCTGAAGATGATGATGGCTCCGCCCTGAACGTCAAGAATGTAATAACTTCCCACTTTACTAATAGCGCCTCTTGGTGGTAGCAGGAAGTGACCAGTTGGGTTTTTTTTTTGTCGAGCCAGAAGAAATTCAATACACATATGTATCACACCCAGACATACAAAAACTCATTGAGCCACACCCTACACCCAACAGGAAGTCGGCCATTTTGATTTGAATTTTTGAATTTTAAAACGAACTCCTCCTAGGGTTTTCAACCGATTGACTTCAAATTTGGTAGAGATCATCTAGAGACCAAGCTGATCAAAAGTTGTGCTCTGCATGTCTGTCGGTCAAAGGGCGTGGCTGCTAGGGCGTGACAAAGTTTGGCGACTTCGACAAAAAATTTTAAAATGCTCTCACGCCCATATACTTGATCTTAGCAGCTTCAAACTTGCTGGATACGATGACTTTTCTGCCCTGAACGTCCCTATGTCAAAACTTTTCACTTTTTTAATAGCGCCCCGGTGGTAACAGGAAGGGACCAGTTTTTACTTTGAAAACGAACTCCTCCTAGAGATTTTGCCCGATCAACTTCAAATTTGGTATAGATCATCTTGAGAGCAAGCTGATCAAATTTTGTGCCCTGCATGTCTGTAGGTCAAAGGGCATGGCTGCTAGGGCGTGACAAAGTTTGGCGACTCGCCAAAAAAATTTCTAAATGTTCTCACGCCAACATACTTGATCGTAGCAGCTTCAAACTTGCTGGAAAGGATGATGGCTCTGCCCTGAACGTCAAGATATAATAACTTCCCACTTTACTAATAGCGCCCCCCGGTGGTAACAGGAAGTGACCAGTTCGGTTACTTTGTCGTAGGCAGACGAAATTCGACACACATATGTATCATACCCAGCCATACAAAAAACTCATTACAACCATGCCCTAAACCCAACAGGAAGTCGGCCATTTTGATTTGAATTTTTTAATTTTAAAACGAACTCCTCCTAGGGTTTTCGACCGATTGACTTCAAATTTTGTACAGATCATCTAGAGACCAAGCTGATCAAAAGTTGTGCTCTGCATGTCTGTCAGTCAAAGGGTGTGGCTGCTAGGGTGTGACAAAAATTGGCGACTCGCCAAAAAAAATTCAAAATGCTCTCACACCAATATACTTGATCATAGCCGCTTCAAACTTGCTGGAAATGATGATGGCTCCGCCCTGAATGTTATGATATAATAACTTCCCACTTTTCTAATAGCGCCCCCCGGTGGTCACAGGAAGTGACCAGTTTGGTTACTTTGTTGTAGGCAGACAAAATTCGATACACATATGTATCATACCCAGTCATACACAAAACTTATTGGAGCCACGCCCTAAACCCAACAGGAAGTCGGCCATTTTGATTTGAATTCTTGAATTTGAAAACTAACTCCTCCTAAAGTTTTTCGACGATTGACTTCAAATTTGGTCCAGATCATCTAGGACCAAGCTGATCAAATGTTGTGCTCTGCATGTCTGTAGGTCAAAGGGCGTGGCAGCTAGGGTGACAAAGTTTGGCGACTCGCCAAAAATTTCAAAATGCTCTCACGCCAACATACTTGATCGGAGCAGCTTCAAACTTGCTGGAAATGACGCACGGCTCTGCCCTGAACGTCACAATATAATAATTTCCACTTTACTAATAGCGCCCCCCTGTGGTGACAGGAAGTGACCAGTTCGGTTACTTTGTCATAGGCAGACGAAATTCGATACACATATGTATCATACCCAGACAGACAAAAAAATCATTGGAGCCATGCCCTAAACCCAACAGGAAGTTGGCCATTTTGATTTGAATTTTTTAATTTTAAAATGAACTCCTCCTAGGGTTTTCGACCGATTGACTTCAAATTTGGTACAGATCATCTAGAGACCAAGCTGATCAAAAGTTGTGCTCTGCATGTCTGTCAGTCAAAGGGCGTGGCTGCTAGGGCGTGACATAAAGTGGCGACTCACCAAAAAAATTTCAAAATGCTCTCACGCCAACATACTTGATCGTAGCAGCTTCAAACTTGCTGGAAATGATGATGGCTCCGCCCTGAATGTCATGATATAATAACTTCCCACTTTTCTAATAGCGCCCCCCGGTGGTCACAGGAAGTGGCCAGTTTGGTTACTTTGTTGTCGGCAGACAAAATTCGACACACATATGTATCATACCCAGTCATACACAAAACATATTGGACCCACGCCCTAAACCCAACAGGAAGTCGGCCATTTTGATTTGAATTCTTGAATTTGAAAACGAACTCCTCCTAAAGTTTTCGACCGATTGACTTCAAATTTGGTCCAGATCATCTGGGGACCAAGATGATCAAATGTTGTGCTCTGCATGTCTGTAGGTCAAAGGGCGTGGCAGCTAGGGCGTGACAAAGTTTGGCGACTCGCCAAAAAAATTTCAAAATGCTCTCACGCCAACATACTTGATCGGAGCAGCTTCAAACTTGCTGGAAATGACGACGGCTCTGCCCTGAACGTCACAATATAATAATTTCCCACTTTACTAATAGCGCCCCCCTGTGGTGACAGGAAGTGACCAGTTCGGTTACTTTGTCATAGGCAGACGAAATTCGATACACATATGTATCATACCTAGACAGACAAAAAAATCATTGGAGCCATGCCCTAAACCCAACAGGAAGTTGGCCATTTTGATTTAAATTTTTTAATTTTAAAATGAACTCCTCCTAGGGTTTTCGACCGATTGACTTCAAATTTTGTACAGATCATCTAGAGACCAAGCTGATCAAATATTGTGCTCTGCACGTCTGTCGGTCAAAGGGCGTGGCTGCTAGGGCGTGACAAAAATTGGCAACTCGCTAAAAAAATTTCAAAATGCTCTCACGCCAACATACTTGATCGGAGCAGCTTCAAACTTGCTGGAAATGACGATGGCTCCACCCTG
This sequence comes from Gymnothorax javanicus, assembly GCA_029692085.1. Classification (NCBI taxonomy): domain Eukaryota; kingdom Metazoa; phylum Chordata; class Actinopteri; order Anguilliformes; family Muraenidae; genus Gymnothorax; species Gymnothorax javanicus. Next base: position 28,097,449 of record CM056193.1, read on the forward strand.
AATGTCATGATATCATAACTTCCCACTTTTCTAATAGCGCCCCCCGGTGGTGACAGGAATTGACCAGTTCAGTTACTTTGACATAGGCAGACGAAATTTGATACACATGTGTATCATACCCAGACATACAAAAAACTCATTGGAGCCACGCCCTAAACCCAACAGGAAGTCGGCCATTTTGATTTGAATTTTTTAATTTTAAAAGGAACTCCTCCTAGGGTTTTCGACCGATTGACTTCAAATTTGGTACAGATCATCTAGAGACCAAGCTGATCAAAAATTGTGCTCTGCATGTCTGTCAGTCAAAGGGCGTGGCTGCTAGGGCGTGACATAAAGTGGGGACTCCCCCAAAAAAATTTCAAAATGCTCTCACGCCAACATACTTGATCGTAGCAGCTTCAAACTTGCTGGAAATGATGATGGCTCTGCCCTGAATGTCATGATATAATAACTTCCCACTTTTCTAATAGCGCCCCCCGGTGGTCACAGGAAGTGGCCAGTTTGGTTACTTTGTTGTCGGCAGACAAAATTCGACACACATATGTATCATACCCAGTCATACACAAAACATATTGGACCCACGCCCTAAACCCAAAAGGAAGTCGGCCATTTTGATTTGAATTCTTGAATTTGAAAATGAACTCCTCCTAAGGTTTTCGACCGATTGACTTCAAATTTGGTACAAATCATGAAGAGACCAAGCTGATCAAAAGTTGTGCTCTGCATATCTGTCGGTCAAAGGGCGTGGCTGCTAGGGCGTGACAATAATTGGCGACTCGCCAAAAAATTTCAAAATGCTCTCACGCCAACATACTTGATCGTAGCAGCTTCAAACTTGCTGGAAATGATGGCTCCGTCCTCAACGTCATGACATTAAATTTCCCACTTTACTAATAGCACCCCCCAGTGGTAACAGGAAGTGAGCAGTTCAGTTACTTTGTCGTAGGCAGACAAAATTCGATACACATATGTATCATACCCAGAAATACAAAAAACTCATTGGAGCCAGGCCCTAAACCCAACAGGAAGTCGGCCATTTTGATTTGAATTTTTGAATTTTAAAACGAACTCCTCCTAGGGTTTTCGACCGATTGACTTCAAATTTGGTTCAGAACATCTAGAGACCAAGCTGATGAAAAGTTATGCTCTGCATGTCTGTAGGGCAAAGGGCGTAGCTGCTAGGGCGTGACAAAGTTTGGCGACTCATCAAAAACATTTCAAAATGCTGTCACGCCAACATATTTGACTGTACAAGCTTCAATCTTGCTGGACGTGATGATGGCCCAGCCCTGAACTTCACGATATAATAACTTCACACTTTACTAATGGCGCCCCCTGGTGGTAACAGGAAATGACCATTTTTTTACTTTTACATGTATTGATGACACAAAGTTGAACCCATCAACTTCATTCCACTTCTAAAAGTTCAACTGTGAACTGTGAACGTCCCGATATATTATCTTCCCACTTTACTAATAGCGCCCCCCCAGTGGTAACAGGAAGTGACCAGTTTTTACTTTCACTTGTACTAATGACACATAGTTGAACCCATCAACTACCTTCCACTTCTAAAACATGCAGAACAAGTTGGTGAAGCTACATTATGAATGTGAAGCTACGGGTAATGGCGTCCTTGTGGCAACGAGGCAACTATCGATCCCTCCGCATGAAAATACGTTTGGGTTTTTGATGTCTTTAATGAACTTGTATTATCATGAAAATTGATAAACAGGTCAAAGGGTGGCAAGCTCTTACATCTGATAGGGGTATTACCCATGGGGGGAGCAAAATACTTCTATAGCGCCCCCTTGAAATTTTCAAAAACCCCTTCCCATAGGGGTTTTTTTGGAGTAGGAAGATGAAAATTGGTAGACGTGTATGTTGCCAAGACTCACAAAAATGTCTCTGGCACCATTGGTCTACTCCAAACAGGAAGTCGGCCATTTTGATCTTAACGTGTCATTTTGGCCTGATTTCCACACGTTGTATTTTAACGAACTCCTCCTAGAGATTTCATCCAATCAACCTGATTTATTACAGATCATCAAGAGACCATGCTGATCAAAATTTATGCTCTGCATGTCTGCAGGTCAGTGGGCGTGGCCGCTAACAGGAAGTGACCAGTTTTTACTTTCACTTGTACTGATGACACATAGTTGAACCCATCAACTTCATTCCACTTCTAAAACATGTAGAACAAGTTGGGGAAGATACATTATGAATGCTGTGAAGCTACGAGTAATAGCGTCTGTGTGGCGACGCAGCGACTATGGATCCCTCGCCATGAAAATACGTTTGGGTTTTTGATGTCTTTAATGAACTCATATCCTCATGAAAATTGATACACAGGTCAAGGATGGCAACCTCTTGCATTTGATAGGGCATCGCCCATTGGGGGGGAGGGCAAATTTCTCTCTAGTGCCCCCTTGAAGTGTTCAAAAACCCCTCTCCATAGGGGTTTTTTTGGAGTAGGAAGATGAAAGTTGGTACACATGTGCAAGTTGCCAAGACTCACAAAAAAGTCTCTGGCACCATTGGTCTACTCCAAACAGGAAGTCGGCCATTTTGACTTTAACGTGTCATTTTGGCCTGATTTCCACACATTGTATTTTAACGAACTCCTCCTGGACATTTTGTCCAATCAACCTCAGATTTATTATAGATCATCAAGAGACCATGCTGTGTCACATTGTATTTATACCCTCATGAAGCAGGAAGTCATGCATGACAACTGAAGAATTATTGATCAAACAGGTGAACTTTCACATGTAAAACAAAAATGGAAGTATACATCCATTAGAATTTAATCGTAGGATTTTCTATGTATGCCAATAGTTGCGGCACAAGTTTTGGAGAAAAATATTTATTTGATGTCAAAATTGTATTTCTTTCAATGATTTACTTCAATGAAAAGGTAAGATTTTCGTGAACAGTTTAAGTGAAAGAACAAGAGGATAAACAGCAAAGACCTGTTCTACCTGTTTTGCACATATTCAGTAAGGGTGCCTATAATTTCTGAGGGCACTGTACACGCCCAAAGAATTCTCCTAAAACTCAAATAATTTCAGCATATCCCACGTCTTAATTGAAAAATGCTACATTTGGTCTAAGGATTAATTCTGAATATCAAAAAGGAATATTCAGTTCTCATTACCTGTATCAAATTTCAATGTTGTTCTATTCTGAAGGAAAATTTTTGTGCATATTGTTATGACTTGAAAATCACAACAAAGAAAACCAGCAATGACAACTTAAACAAATTTATTCTTCACTGATTAAAAAAAACTTCTACAAATAATCCACTGTTCAATCCTCTTATAACACTCTAATGCCACTTTGTAACTCTGTTGCCAAAACAAAAACTCTGCCTCTTGTGACCAAATTCACAGCATTTATATCGACTAGCAACATTCTGGAAAGATCTACAGGATTCCTGGGAAATCCCACCCCCTCCAGGCAGGAAGATGCCAGAAGCTTCTAGAAAGCACTGGTCTATTTCATCACAAAGAAGGGGGCATTGCATCAGATCATGTTTTGCTACAGACACACCACCAGAGGGTGCTGCTGAACAAAATAAATAGCTGACCAGCAAGGCAGCAAAAACAGCATGCCACAAATCTCTATTTACAAATGAAATAAGAATAAGTAGACTTTATTGTCCATTGGTTAAAAACACAGTGGAAATTTGCCTTTGGCATCTTGGTCGTCAGCCAACAACAACAGTGAGAGCACCACCAACACAACAACAAATAAGAAAAATAAATAAATAAATAAATAAATACATGGAGTACAACAGTGCAGTATCATACAGCAGCTGCAGTTTCACTACAGCACATAATTCACCCAATAAAGCTCATAGTTCACCCAAAGATGGTTTGATTTAAAATGTCCACTGCGGACGGCACAAACGACCTCTTGTACCCCGCTTTCCTGGCTAGGGGAACTCTGAGCCTCCTTCCTGATGGCATCACGACAAATGCGGAATTGAGAGGGTGGGTGGTATCACTGTAAATCTGAAAAAACCTTTTTTAGTTATGGAACGGTTGTATATTTCCTGAAGCTGCATTTGCTTGTCTCATATTATCTTACTGGCCTGGTTAACTACCCAGGTCAGCTTGTTCCTGTGTCTGACTGAGAGGTTCCCATGCCAGGAAATGATATTAAAGGAGAGAACACTCTCAGTGAGTGACCGGTAGACCATGGCCAGGGTTTGCTTACTGGCATTAAAGCTCTTCAGTTGTCTGAGGAGATGGAGTCGCTGTCTTGCTTTTTTGTAAATATTATCCGCATTTCCCCGGAAAGTGAGGTTATTAGCGATAATTGTGCCAAGATATTTAAACTCTGTGACCCGCACCACCCCCTCCCCTCTCATACTTACAAGTCTGAAAATGGACCCCATGCCTTCTGCTCCTGCCCTCTCTCCAAAACACATCTCCTTGGTTTTACTGACATTGAGGTCGAGGAAACTATCCTCAAACCAGGTGGTAATTTGGTTGATGTTTTGGGAGTAAGAGGGGCAGCAAGCATCATGCAGGCCGGCGACCAGGGCCATATCATCCGCATATTTAATGAGGGAGAGGTTTTTGCTGTTATACTGCAACTCATTTGTGTACAGGGAGAATAGGAGGGGCGATAAGATGCAACCCTGGGGAACGCCGGTGTTTAAGACAAGACAGTCAGAAGGGATCTTATTAACACACACACGTTGGGGTCTCTCTCTCAAAAACTCTCTGATCCACAAAATGAGGTTGCTGCTGACGTTCAGGTCACATAAGCGTCTCAGGAGAATGTAGGGCTGAACCGTATTAAAAGCAGAGGAAAAATCCATAAAAAGTACACGGACATAGGTTTTAGCGGGATTATTTAAATGACAAAATATTTTATCCAAGAGAGTAATATAGTGCTTTACATAAAATACTCATACATAGCACCTCCCCTCTTTCAGAAAGGTTTGCTAAAAGCTTTCTTTTGTTAAAATTAACACAGTTTTATAATTAATATAATCTTGAACTTTACACAAAAGTATCATTGATCATTATAACAATCATATACATAACAACCAGTGCAATTTTCACAATCAAATAGAAAAGTAAAATTACATTTTTCACAATCAAATAAAGAAATAAAATTACATGCGTGAAAGTGTATCTGGGATAACATTATCTTTTCCCCTGATGTGAGAAATATCCAAATCATACTCTTGCAAAAGTAAACTCCATTTCAGTAATCTTTGATTCTTGTTTTTGATCTTATGCAAGAATGTGAGGGGATTGTGATCACTGAAGACCTTGATGGAAGTAGCTGAACAAGTCAAATAGACTTCAAAATGTTGTAAAGCCACAACAAGTGCCAAACATTCTTTTTCAATTGTTGAATAGTTTTTCTGATGTTTATCAAACTTTTTGGAAAAGTAACAAACAGGATGATCTACTCCATCAGTGTTTTCTTGCAGTAAAACTGTGCCTGCACCAATATCACTGGCATCAACAGCCAACTTGAACTCCTTTTTGAAATTAGGAGATAAGAGAACTGGTGCATTTTTGAGGATAGCTTTCAGTTGGTCAAATGAATTTTGACATTTTTTATCCCAAACAAATTTTGCATTTTTCTGCAGTAAATTTGTCAAAGGTTCAGAAATGATGGAGAAATTTTTACAGAATTTTCTGTAGTAGCCAGCCATCCCTAGAAATCTCATTAGTTGTCTTTCAGATGTAGGCTCGGGAAATTCAGTGATAACTTTTACTTTTGCATCAATTGGTTTGACTTGACCCTGTCCTACAACATGACCTAAGTAAACAACTGTACCTTTACAAAAGTCACTTCTAATAAGGTTGATAGTCAGCTTGACATTGCTCACTCTCTGAAAGAAGTTTCTGATGTAGGTGAAGTGCTCTTGGAAGCTGTCGCTGGTGATGATAATGTCATCAATATAGGCTTCAAATCCTGGTAGTCCAGCAATCACTCTGTTTACCAGACGTTAGAAGGTGGCGGAGAATTTTTTCATTCAAAGGGCATGACCTTGTTTTGGTATAATCCATCTGGTTTGACGAAGGCAGAGATCTCCTTTGCTCTGTCTGTTAGAGGATCTGCCAGAAGCCCTTGAGGAGATCAAATTTGGTGACATACTTTGACTGTCCAACTTTGTCAATGCAGTCATCAATCCTGGGAATAGGATATGAGTCCGTTTTTGATAGAGCGTTAAACTTTCCTGTAGTCCATCACCATTCTATATGTTCCATTGGGTTTGAACTAGGATGCATGGAGAACTCCAGTCACTGTTACTTGGTTCAACAAAGTCATTTTCAAGCAGGTATTTGACTTCTTGTTTAAGGTATTTCTGCTTCTCCGGATCCACTCCGTAAGGATGCTGTTCCACAGGCCCGCACCATCCCGTAGGATGCCATCATGGCAAACCGCATCAGTCCTTGATGGAACGTCAGGGAATATGTGACTATATTCAAATATGAGCTGCTTTAGCTGTTGTTGTTGAAAAGGGTCCAGGTGGGACAACCTGCTGCCAACACCTTGAAGAATGTCTGAATTCTCAAGTTTGGCTGGACCAGGTTCATTTTCAAGGGGCAGTCACAATCTTCTTCAGAATTTTCCAGTTCAATCAGTATAACCACATTGACTGGCTTTTTGCTGAGCGCTCTGTCAATGTATTCTTTCAGCACGTTGATGTGACACATTTGTTTTTGTTTCCTCCTTCCATGGGTTAAAATTACATAATTTAGATCACTGACCTTTTTGAGGACAGTGTAAGGGCCGAAATATAGGGCTCTTAGAGGGTTTCCAGGAACTGGCAAAAGCGCCAGGACTTTGTCACCAGTTTTAAAACTTCTATCTCGGGAATGAAGGTCATATCTGGTTTTCATTTTGCCCTGAGCCTCTTTGAGATTAGACTTAGCAAAGTCACAAGCCTTAGAGAGATGATTACGGAAGTCAGAGACATACTGAAGCAAGTTCATTGGGACATCATCTTCGACCAGCAACTTTTCCTTCAGAAGCTTCAGATGTCCATGGACTGTGTGCCCAAAAACAAGCTCAAAAGGACTGAACCCAAGAGACTCCTGAACAGCTTCACGGGCAGCAAACAGAAGAAGATGGACACCTTCATCCCAGTCTTTCTCTGTGTTAAGGCAGTAGGTCCTTATCATGTTCTTCAGGGTTTGATGGAACCTCTCCAAAGCACCTTGAGTCTCTGTATTGTTTAATACTAAGCTCATGCATAGCTTGTTGAAATATGCCAGACATGAAATTTGATCCTTGATCAGACTGAATAGACTTAGGAAGACCAACAATGCAGAAAAACTTGGTAAGAGCCTTGATGATAGTCTTCGCCTTGATATTACGAAGTGGAATTGCCTCAGGAAACCGAGTGGATGCACACATGATAGTCAGTAGGTACTCACAACCAGATCTAGTCTTCGGCAATGGTCCAACACAGTCAATGATGATTCGACTGAAAGGTTCTTCTAAAGTGGGAATGGGCTTAAGTCGAGCCTTTGGAATATTCTGGTTCGGCTTCCCAACCATTTGACAAGTATGACAGGATTTGCAGTACTCCTATACATCGGACCTCATGGAAGGCCAGAAAAAGTGGTTCCTGACACATTGAAGGGTCTTCTTGATACCCAAATGACCTGACATAGGATTGTCATGGGCCAGACTAAGAGTTTCTTGATGATAAGACTTTGGAAGAACAATTTGATAGGTGATCATCCACTCTTCATCTGCAGAAACATCAGGTCGACGCCACTTTCTCATAAGCACACCATTTTTGTCGTAAAAACAGACAGAAACTTGAGTAGCCTCTTGTTCACTTGCAGCCTGTGGTAGAAGATGCGCTAGATCACAAGTTTGTTGTTGCTCCTGAGTAAGTTGTTTCCGAGACAGAATGTCATTAGAATGACCTGACAAGGACAAGTCTGAAGATTTCCCAGACATCTCAGGACTGGAAGGTTCCTGATGAAAAGACTGCCCAGTGAAGGTGTCAGCCAGGTTGAAGTCCAGGTCAGCATCATCTTGAATAGCCTTTTTGGCCATAGAACAAGTAACTGCACATGAAGGATAGAGGTCTGAATTTCCTCTATAGAGTCAGATTCTTGATCAATCAAAGGAGGTCAGTTACAACAGGGTAGGGCACAACCTTATCCCCAGCAAGATCATTACCAAGAAGCAAATGAACACCTTTGAAAGGAAGAGAAGACCTAACACCAACAGTAAGAGGCCCAGAGACCAAGTCTGATTTGAGATGAACATTATGGAGAGGTACGCTTGTAAAACCACATTCTACTCCTTGAATAAGGACATTAGCCTGAGTAGATGATTTGTCCGAAAAAGGCAGAATATCTGCAAGAATAAGAGATTGGGAAGACCCAGTATCCCTTAGAATTCAAACAGGAGCAGATGAGGAAAAATCATGTGAAAGTGAGACAAAACCATCGGTGACGAACGGCTCAAAACTCTCCATAACAGAATCAGACACAGAAGGTAGAGGATCAGGCGAACTGACTTTTGATACAAGAGATTCTCTCTTAGTGAAAGCAGTTGGCTTGTATTCTTCTCGTTGTTGTTTTTTCTTGAGAGCATAACACTCAGAAATAAGGTGACTTTGCTTTTTGCGGTATTGGCAAGACACAGAAGGTAAAGAATCAGAGGATTACTTCTCACTGGAAGGTTTCCTCTCAGAAGTGGCCTTAGAATCATTAGAAGTGTTATTAGAAGAAGTCTTGGACTGAGACTTGCCTTGAAATTTAGAAAAAGTGGATTTTTGGACAAAAGAAGACTTATGGGTCAATGCATAACTATCAGCCAGGGTAGAAACATCTTGCAAAGTAATGGCTTGTTTCTCCTCAAGGAAAGTCTTGATATCAGGCTGGATACACCCTTTGAATTCCTCAACCAAAATTAGTTGCCTCATTCTGTCAAAATCTTTCTCAACTTTCATGGAATTACACCACTGATCAAACAACTGTTCCTTCAATCTGCCAAATTCAACATGAGTTTTACTGGCTTCCTTAAGCGAGAATTCCTAAATTTTTGCCTGTTAGCCTCGGGGACCAATTAATAACCCTTCAGAATGGCAGATTTGACAAAATCATAATCAGAACACCGTTGGACAGATAACTGGTTATAGATTTTCCTAGCTTTACCAGTAAGAACACTTTGTAACATCATTGTCCAATGCTCTTTTTGGCCATCTCAAATTTTCTGCAATTTTTTCAAAATGGGTAAAGTATTGGTCTAAATCATTTCTAGGAAAGGAGGAACAAGTCTGATGAGTTTAACCACATCAAAATGATCAGAAAGTCCAAAAGATTTTGTAACAGTACCTGCTTCTATTTTCTTCATTTCCAATTCATACTGCAAATGCATCCTTCTTTTCTTTTCAGTTCTCTCTCTTCTCCAACCGTCTTTTCTTCCCTCTCCTTCTCAACCTTCTTTCTTCCAGTTCTTTTTCCTTTCCAACCTTTTTTCTTTCAGTTCTCTCTCCTTCCTTCTTTCTACCAGTTCTTTCAGGCGTAGCTGAAATTCAAGTCTTTGCAGCTCTGTTGCAGGCACCTCCACATCTTTAATCAATTCTGCTGCTTCTTCCCCAAAGATATCTTCATCGAGGAAATGTTGCACCAAAATGTTCAATATTTCTTGTTTCTTCATTAATGATTTCACATCAGATAATCCGAGGGTTGAGGCTATTTGCAGTCCTTCTTCTTTGCCAGGACAATTGATTCCTGGGTTGGAGTTTTCAAAAAATTTTCAACATCAAAAATCATGATTGCTGGTTTTTCAAATAGTTGCAAGATTTAAAAATGATAGATCAGCTTTAATCTTTGGTGAATCCAATCGTTGATCCAATGAATGGTTTATCTCGGTGGAACCTACAATTTGTTATGACTTGAAAATCACAACAAAGAAAACCAGCAATGACAAAACAAATTTATTCTCCACTGAATAAAAAAAAACCTCTACAAATAATCCACTGTTCAATCCTCTAATAACACTCTAATGCCACTATGTAACTCTGTTGCCAAAACAAAAACTCTGCCTCTTGTGACCAAATTCACAGCATTTATATAGACTAGCAACATTCTGGAAAGATCTACAGGATTCCTGGGTAATCCCACCCCCTCCAGGCGGGAAGATGCCAGAAGCTTCGAGAAAGCACTAGTCTATTTCATCACAAAGAAGGGGGTATTGCATCAGATCATGTTTTGCTACAGACACACCACCAGAGGATGCTAGTGAACAAAATAAATAGCTGACCAGCAAGGCAGCAAAAACAGCATGCCACAAATCTCCATTTACAAATGATATACAGTGCTTTACATAAAATACTCATACATAACAATATAATCGCACTCATTGCCCTTTTTGTCATGCAAGATGCACAGAAATGCACTAAAGGAAAAGACAGATGAAGATTGATTCCTTTTTCAAGTCAAGTACTCATGTAAGTGGAGTTAAAGAGATGTGCATGGGCTTGCTAGCATTTAATCTGCCCCACTGGCACTGATTTTGACTGAGTGATGAGTATGGTCGATTTGGACAGTGCAGATCAGTTTTTCTCTGGAGTATCGTTGATGAAATAAAGAGAATTAAAGTCGTTCTTTTTATATATAAAAAAAAAAACATTTTTAACAAACACTAAAAAGTCTGAAAATATTGCGTAATATGATGGTATGTCAATGCTGGTGAAATCTTGGAGGAGAAGGGAGTGATGCTCCTGTGTTCATTTTGAACCCAATGTTATTTAAGTAATGTGGTGAAGAGAATTTAGGAATCCATGGCATTCATTTTAATTTGGCCTGTTGTGGAGACAGGAGTCGCAGGCCACAGGCGGGGGTCGCGGTGCTCACATCTCACCCCTAGAAAACCCACACTTTTAAAATCACTGCTCTGCCCCTGTCCTCCCTGCCCACCCCCCACCCCCCTTTTTTAAGGAATTATATTCAATTCATGCAAACCATACATTGATCTTCAATCAAGACATAAATTCAAAATTCAACAAAAAATAAATAAATCATAAGAAAAATAAATATAAGCCCCTGCTGCCCCATGCAGTTCATGACCACGGGCTAGAACTGAATCCGGGTTACCACAAGGAGGACCGATTTGGTGTGTCACCCTAAGATTTTCTTTGGTCCCATCTGGCCACCCCTATGAAAATTTTCTGGGGGCGCCTACTGTATATCATGCTATCCACCTCAAGTCAAACAGTCATGTTAATGGAGTTATTGGGTGATTTGGACTTGCTGTATCTTCGCTTTGGAAAGAAAAAGAAAGCTAGCTTGCAGTCCATTCACTGACACTGGTTATGAGACGTGAGTATGGTTGAGTTGGACTATGTCGCTCAATTTTCATCTTGTTGCATGTCAAGGTAAAAAAAAAAAAAGCAAATTAAAGTCTTAGACTTCATATTTTTGTTAAAACGAAACCTTTTTCAACCGACTCTTTAAAGTCTGAAGTCATTGCTTAATATTAAGGTATGTGAATGCCGATGAATATACTATCTTGGAGGTGAAAGGAGTGATGCTACAATCCACTTGATCTTGATCTAAAAATCATTTTTATGAGGCAGTGGAGAAAACGTTAGAATGCGTGGCATTCATTTTATTTTGGCATGGTGTGAAGACTGGATTGGGAGCCGAAGGCAGGGAGTTGCAGTGATCACATCCTCCCCTTGGACACCCACTCTTCTAAACTTGTTCCTCCGCCCCTGACTGGTGGATATGACGGGGCATGTCCTTTCAGCGAAGTGCACATATTTCCTGTAAATCAAAATAGCGCACTCCCTACTCAAGTGCCTGGCTGCAGCCTGCACCTTGTTATATTGGCTCCTGTTTGCTTGTGGGGTTCAAAAGCCCGGCACATGATCGACAGAGATCCGCAGTCTTAGAGCTTCACAGAGTCAGAGGAGGCGTACATTTGGTAAGTTTTGTTGAGGATTACTAATGACAAAATTGTTGTTTTTACCCACAGATTTGATAGACTATGATGTTTACAGAATTTACTTCAAAATAGACAGCAGTCTATCCTACAGAAATGATTACCTTGAGAAAGAAAATAGTCTCAGTATTTGCAGCACTCAGCAAAAATGTTTCAAGGTGACAAAAATAGGGCCTCGTGCACTGTAGCTCACTCGGACACCTGTAACCTTTGACAAGCTATCAAATATTAGTTTTGACATATCGATACCCTCATGCAAGAAGGGTGTAAGTGACATTTTACAAATCTTACAGGAGAGGCAAAAAAACTGCTCCAGGTAAATCTCTACCATGTGGATTAAAATTTCCATGGTGAATGACTGGGTCATTAAATGATATTGAAGCCTGAAAAAGATTGATTCCTAATCATTAGCCAATGAAGAGATAATCCAGATTATGTCACTCCGCCCTTTTAGCATAAGTCGGGAGGAAGAGTTCAATATATGAGAAACGCATCTTAAAAGGGCGTATCTGCAACACTCTGCTAACAGAAATGAAGGTGACCTTGTGAGAGTGCCCAGAGTCTGTTCAATGTTCATAATTTCTCATTTCTAAATACGCATAATAGTTTCCTGTTCCCCCAGTAAATGTTTTAAATGTGAGAAACATTTTAATACGTGGACATAATATGGCAGGATACACATTTTTGTTTCTATTGTCAAAATCTTGAAGCATTTTGTAAAACGGCTGGTCAATCTATACTGCATAAAATTGCTGTCAAACTGCAAAGAACTTGAGCATGTAAAAGTGAATCATCTGATCTAAAGATGCACTATACACCCCAGTGGCTAAAAACAATGCAAGGTATTTCTGAATTAAGGTCACTATGTCACATCTGTGCCAACACTGATATCTGAAGCCATAAACAACAGATAGTACAACAAAGGATAATACAATGTGCATTGACTGTGGGCATATGTACAGTTTATGATTGTACCAACTAGGGCTAGCCAGGGCTGTACGCTTACTTTTTTAAGTGATAGCACAGGTGCTAGTGTGGCAGCCCCTCTGCTCTACCTGACAAATTAACCTTTAAGTAGAAGGAGGTGTTTCTATGATTATGGTTAGGGTTTAGGCCAGTTCTAGGTTCGGCATTAAGGGGGGGAGTAAGTTGACAAAGACACTGTTTAAGTGTAGAAGAAGACAATAGACATTTATTAATCATAATATTCTGGAAATATTTCCTTTCTCGTGATACAGAGAATATTCGATCAATATTTATAAATATCAAGAATAATAAATACCAATAAATAAATAAATAAATAAAATACCCTAAAGTATCAAACAAAAGCAAAGTTTCAAATAAAATGTTTCACAGAAAAGAAATAACTGCTACCCGGTATGTAAGGTGTAATATCAGTGTATATGTGAAGGCTTATCTGGGTCCAGGGAACAGAACAAGGGTTGGTCCAAGGGGGTTGAGTTCAAGGGGGTTGGGAATCCAGTTCAGTATGGGCAGAACAGTTCGATCGGGATCCAAGGGGACTGACTCTCCATCCAATGGAATCCAAAATCCAGAGTACATAAAAAACCAATCTGCATACAGCAGTTCGAGAATGATAATCAATATCAAGACAATAGACATTTATTAATCATAATATTCTGGAAATATTTCCTTTCTCGTGATACAGAGAATATTCGATCAATATTTATAAATATCAAGAATAATAAATACCAATAAATAAATAAATAAATAAAATACCCTAAAGTATCAAACAAAAGCAAAGTTTCAAATAAAATGTTTCACAGAAAAGAAATAATCCGTTACCCGGGTATGTAAGGTGTAATATCAGTGTATGTGTGAAGGCTTATCTGGGTCCAGGGAACAGAACAAGGGTTGGTCCAAGGGGGTTGAGTTCAAGGGGGTTGGGAATCCAGTTCAGTATGGGCAGAACAGTTCGATCGGGATCCAAGGGGACTGACTCTCCATCCAATGGAATCCAAAATCCAGAGTACATAAAAAACCAGTCTGCATACAGCAGTTTGAGAATGATAATCAATATCTAATATCAAATATCAAAGTTATGAGATCTCATCATGTTCCAATTCTAAAATATATACAGGGGTTCAGTATAATTACTGTAACCAAATAAATATATACAAGTAAGGGAGTTTACTTGTCACCACAGTTGAACAATACTGTGTCAATTAGATCTGGCACAAACTATAACGTTAGCGTCATTGGTAGTGAGAGAGAAGAGGTGCCGTTCTCACTCACACACACACAGGCTACTGTGTGCGCACCTCAAAACATTCTGTTCTTAACGTCTCCTAACTAGGAGTTCGTTACCATCAACGGTTAAAATCATATAATTCGATTTATTCATTAATAACACTTATCTTCTCCAATAACATACATAAATACAATATCAATTCAATAACAATATTTGGAAAACAGTACACGAAAAGTCAATCTCCGATTGGTTTTTAAATAGTTCGCTCAGTTACCCTCGGTTGCTAGTTATCCCATTCAAACTAATGAACTACAAGCCAACAGTGCCGACACTCGCCAGCGGATGCCAGCGAAATAGTTCACTCATCGGAGTTCAAATTATACACAAACACAAGGGTCTTCTAGCTTCAGAAAAGGGGTGAGAAAAGATGTAGAATGGAAAAAGAAGATGAATCGATAAAAAGGGCTTTGAAGAGAAAAGTGATTTTAAGTTTTACGAGTATTTGTACAGGACAGAAATGAATAGCGTTCATTCAAGTGATTTCAAGTCGTTCAAGTGAAGTCTAAAAAAAAAACAACCCTGTCACCTAGGACAGGGCCGGATCTGGGGGCGGGGTGTTTCCTGGGTTCCGAACCCCCGAGCATGTACCTTCAAAATAAGCAAAAAAAAAAAAAATAAAAAAAAAAATAAAAAAATCCTCACAGGACTACCCAGCCGCACGGGAAAAAAAGTTATCCATACGCGATAGTGGATGCAGTCTCACTGCTGAGTCAACGGGGGGAACCTACGCAGGGGAAATCACTGGTGCTACGCCAGCCTTAAAAGTTACTTCCCTTCGTTTCACCACTTCCGACCACGCGCTTTTTTCACCGGAAAAACAGCGTAGCCCACGAGTCGTTTTTCAAATTCAAGTTGGTGAGTCCGCAAGAACCATGCCAAGGAAAAAACCACAACGAATACACAATGAACCTTTGCTATATTTCTGTGCTGAAAGACAGGAGGTCAGTGCACATTTTCTTGCAAGATCTAATAAAAATCATACTCTCTTTTGAACTCAAGGTTTGAAATTTTGTGGTTGATTTTTTGATGAGGCTTTTTACATTTAGGGCTCTCTTCGCACTGCCCTACCCGTTGCCACTATTTAGCAGCTTCCACTATCCCTAAACGGTATCTTGCGGCCACACTACCCGCTATGCATTATGCCGACTCCCTTATTTGCGCCTGGAGGTGTGCCCGTGAGCGTGTTTATGCGCTTTCCCTACAATTGCTATCTTGACCACACACGTTAGGGAAAGCGTATAGCGGGTCCTCAAACCACCCGCTACCCATTTGGGCTTTTACAAGAGCGTGCCCAGGCGGCTTCAATGCGCGTCCACTTGGACACATGTGGACGTGCACATGCGGCTCCACTTCCCGAATTAACTCGCCTATAAAGAGCCACCTTGCTTTAGCCTCAGTTGAACCCCTGAGAAAATGGCAGAGATAGTAGGCTACTAAATCGCCTTGATCGCCAGTTGAATAACAGAAGACGCCAAGAACGCGTGTACCGCCAGCGCACCAGCTACCTGGGCCTTTCAGGTAAGTCTATATTGTTTGTATTTTGTATCAATCATTTTCCGCTTTTATTTATTTTATTATTTTGGGGGAAAATATCCATCCCTTTATTGACTACAATTAGTCCTGGCTAATTCTGTATGGTTTTCCTTTATTAACACGTTTTCCAATTCAAGAATAATCAAGTGGCAATTGAAGACACGGCTTCTCTCCCCCATGCGATCTAACAGCGACAAAATAATTGGCTACATTCAGTACAGAAAAATAATTTAATTATAAATAGGTCTATGCACTGGCACTCAGCAACGGTAATTTTTTTCCAGCGAGAGCGGCATTTCAGAACTTCTTCTTAATGAAGGTAATTTCGGCGACAAGTACGCACACCTGTTTTGCAGCACGGTCAGGCAGCTTTGCTGTAAAAAATAGACAGCTGTCCGATTGGAAAATGTAAACGGATCTAAACCACATACTTGTCACCAAAATTACCTTCATTCGCTGAAGAGTTTTGAAATTCCGCTCTCGCTGGAAAAAGTTACGTCGCTGAGTGCTAGTGCATAACCTAATTTATTTTTCTAAAATGGGATTTTGTTCTATGCTTCATTTCAGACGGGAGAGGGAGTTGGAAGTGCATGGCGAAACGCATTATTTTCTTCTTTTTTTTTTGAAGTTTCCATCACGAAAGGGGTAGGCTTGATGTTTTTTGGGTTTTTTTATTACATACCAAACATTAAACAATATGTCAATGTCAAATAATAATATAATATAATAATAATAATAATAATATAATAATGATAATGCAATTCATGATTAACTTAACAAAAACAGATCCTCCCCTGTCTGGATTTGACCTCATGCACGAGCAATTTAACTTCGTCTTCGGAGAAACATGGCGACCTTCCTCTCTCCATCACGGTTTTCGGTTTGAGGATTTGGGATAGCGCAGCCTGCTCCTAAAGGCAATGGCACCTAGCACACTGATTGGTTTAACTGGCGTAACGCCCAAACCACGCCTATGCATAATATAACGGGTAGCGCAGGTGTTTTAGGGATATAGGCAGGTGTGCAAGATAGCAACTTTTGTGGGGGAACGCCTCTTACGCAATGCTAAATCCCCAAATAACGGGTTTAGGGACTCTGGCGTGAGATGGGGCCCTTAGGATATTTTCTCAGTTGCATGGGTGAAGACATATGATCTTGGTGTAGATTTACTGTTAAGCTGAATGGGTACTTGGTTTATAAGGCATTCCTGTTGGTTATTAGAGACATTTTAACATGATCTATTTTGGTTAAAATTGGATGTAGAATGCTTGGAAATGGCTTTGAATTTTGCCTCAGAAATAGCTAAAATGTTGGATTTTTTCAGGGCTTCGTCCCCTGAGCCCCCACTGGGGCGCTGCCCTTGATCCCACCAGGGGGCCTATCACGGTCCCCTGACCCCGCCAGGAAACCCCCCCCTTACAACTCATTTGATCCGGCCCTGTAGGAGATGACTATACATCAAAATAGAAGTCTTTGAGAGTACATTCACTTTCAACCAGATCAAGAAGATGATGAAAAGAAAATAAATATAATCATGTAAACTTAGCTTCTTGTTATTTCTATTTAAGACATATTTATTCTATTTATTCATATTTATATATTTATCTATTTATTGGGCACTAACCATTACTAAATTTATGGTCCTAGTAACCAAACTTTAAGGTGGGTTACACTAGCGAGCAAAAAAAATCAGTAGCACAAAACTAAAAACTGTAGCACACAGAGGAGTACTGTTAAAAATGTGTTTTATTCAAAAACATATCGGTCTAAATACGAACTTATCCACTTCTTTTGCACTGTTAACATTTTAAATAAACACCATCATTGGGTAGAATTACAAACACAGACCACATTTGTATCATAAAAGTAACTATGTAACCCATTTCATTTTAAAAGCAACCGTAAGCCTCAGACCACTGTATTGACTAATCCAGCGAGAGATTTGTGGACGCCGCCATCTTGTGGCGGCGCCATTACTGCGGTGACAGTTCTGATTAAATTGCCTGCTTGACAGGTTGTGCCGCTGGCAGAAGTGTCATTATTATGTTGATAGCATCAATAATTGCCGAAATGGCAGATTGTGTGGACGATGTCAGGCAGTAGCCTACCATTACCGATAAAGGTATATATTATAAATTAATGTATTAAGTATTAATGGTCAGTTATTAGCAAAATGTTTGTGTTAATAATTAGCCTACAGCAATATAACTACATATATGTAGGCATCGCTAACGTCGGCTAGCGGATATAACTCTTATCCTAGCCAGATTCAAATAAACACCTATTTTTACAGGTAGCCGATTCCGGATTATTTTATATTGACGGTCATATTAGCTATTCAAATGTTTGCGTTAATAATGCAGCTGTGTGTTTTACCACATTATTAGCACTAGCAGGTTTCGCATACATTCACCTCAGCAGCTTAGGACCACTATCTGCTGGCGAACGTCATTTTCGCGTATGATTCAAATGATAGTTACTTACTTTCATCCGTCAAACAGATTTTTTCGAATCTGAGCAAGATTATATTTTGGGTTAAGTTTAATTCTGGGCTTGAGTTAGGGTTAGGGGTTGGGTGTTGGTATAGGGTTGGGAAATAGGCTCTATGCACGCATCACTTCCGTGTTTGAGTAAGGCCGCTCCTCAACTTCCGGTCCGCGAGATTGAAAGCAGAAGAATGGCAGAGTCGTCGCTGTGCAAGGACATTTCCATATTCTTTTATATTCTTCTGTCAACGTGATGATCTGAGTTGTACTAATTACTCACTCCGTGTTAAGAGTCATTAATGCACTGTGATGTTTCACGTTGACTGCCTTTCGTAGCAAATAGATGTTCAGGCTCTCCCATCACACATTTGTATGAGCCTGAGGGACTGTCACAATACGTAACGTTCATATGTGCTCGCTCTCCAACATAAGTTAGTCATCAGGGAGAACTGGACAGGCACCCTCGCATCCCTGCTCTGCTCTCTTTTGGAGTAGGTACAATGCGTAACTTTCATCCAGCTCTATCACAGCAGCAGGTACATAATTCGAATGGAAAGACTGGATCGAATCTATTCATTACAACATAGGTTATCCCAGTTGGATAATCGACTGTCTCTTGAAACTCCGGTTTGCGTGCAAACAGACAACACTGCGTCATATTCTTTCGCTAAATGGGTTTAGCTAGCGCAGTCATGTTGAGAATTTATTTGATTCCTGCACTCCTGGTGTAAGTCGAGTGTGTGTGTGTGTGTGTGTGTGTGTGTGTGTGTGTGTGTATGCTACACTGGTGTCACAGTGGGGCATTGACTACACGAAACAGAACGTTGGTTACGTATTGTAACCCCAGATTTGTAGCTCCATTTTCTTCAGCTAAAGGAAAAGCTGTTTGTTTGGGAGCCAAACTCAAATCGCATGAATGTGATATACAGTGGATCAGGTCTGTCATCTAGAAATGTCGGCTGCAGACTCTGGTGTGATTCGTATTGGTGAAATTGTCGTGTCGTTTCTTAACCATCCACCTGTCTTTGGGAAATGTTATTATTATTATTAGTTTATTATTACGAGGACAGTCCCCATCAATTAACTGTCACAACAGTAAACAGGGCAGCTTTAGCCAACATGGCTAATTTTCAGCTGTCGTCCCCGGCCAGCTGACAATAAGGCACCCTAAAAAAGAAAAGACACAGGGCAATGGGAAAATGGGAATGGGAAAAAGGGGAAAGGGAAAAGAGACAATACAATACAATGCGAAGCAAGTATAAATGAGCACAAATACAAACAAAATAAATGGAATGAAATAGAGCAGCAGGCTGCATGCACAGGCACAGGTACAAACAATGATGCAAAATATATGAACTAATAGGTACGAACACAAACAAGGTAAGGGGTCAAAGAAGCAAACTTAAAAGCAGAAAACAGTAATGCAAGTCATGCAGTAAAAACAATTCTAGAAAACAAGACACAAGAGGGCATTCACAACAATTTATTTTAAAAACATGCAGATATGCTGGCAGGTAGCAAAGACAGAAGGGCGGCGTCTATGATCATGTCACATGCAACACACATACACCATATTCAAAAAAAAAAAAAAAAAATTTAATGTAAGCAGTTGTAATTATCAGCAAACCATGTTTTTAGATATTTAGTAAAGGTAGAGAAAGTATCTATATCTTTAATGTGGAAGGGTAGTGAGTTCCAATTTTGTATGGCTGTAACAGAGAATGACGATTGACCAAAAGAACTTTTTTCTAAATGGGACTAAAGTCACCACGGGTAGTGCTCCTGGTAGTCCGATATGTGTTGATACGCTATGCTATGAGTGACTTAAGAGGAGGAGGAGCTAGGTTGTGCAAGATTTTATAAACTAGACAGATGTTCCTATATTTTATTACATCTTCCCAGCTCAGAAGTTTGTGTTTGTTTAAAATGGTACAATGATGGGAGCTGTTAGGTTTCTGATCCAAAACTTTAAGGGTTTGCTTATACAGGGTAGCCAGTGGCTTTAGAGTAGACTGGTTAGTTTGTCCCCAGCTTGTAAGACAATATGTTAGATGCGACATGATCATGGCATTCATATATAATTTGGCAGCACTAAAGGTCATTGTATTTCTTATGTACTTGAAATTGGCTAAGCTAAATTTCACTGTCTGACTCCACGGTTTTTATGTGTGTTTTGAATGACAGACTGAGTCAATAATGATACCCAGATATTTAACTTGTGGTACAATAGCAATATTTTGACCTGAAATTGTTATATTTGGCATGAAGTTACATTGTCTTTTAGTAAAAACATTCCTACCGCTTTTATTAACATTAAGTTGAAGACATGAACGGTTTAACCAACTAGTGATCTTCTCCATAGCGGAGGTGAGTTTTGCAGCAGTCAGCTCTTTTGTCCTAGCCTGGGTGTATATCACAGTGTCATCAGCATATAATTGTATTTCTACATCAGGGCACACAGATGGTAGATCATTAATATATATTGCAAAAAGAAGAGGGCCAAGTATAGATCCTTGTGGCACCCCAGTGCACAAGTCACGAGCTGGTGAAAGTTGGTTGTTGACAATAACATGCTGTCGCCTACCAGTTAAGTATGACTCTAACCAACTCAGTGTTGATGTGGAGAAATTAAAAGCAGACAATTTGGCCAAAAGGACCTTTATGGTTGACCGTGTCAAAAGCTTTATGGAGGTCTAAAAATACTGCACCCACAACACCACCTCCATCAACCATTGCTCGGACCTTTTCTGTAAAACAAGCAGTTTGCCGTTTCGGTAGAATGATGAGCCCTGAAGCCAAACTGCAATGGATGAAGGTTAAATTCACTATTATTTAAGAAGAGGACAAGCTCCTCCGATACCCACTTCTCAGCAAACTCAGCAATGTGAGGAAACTAAAGAAATAATTAAACTTAGCCGAAGATGTACATTGCGGCACACAGCAGTAGTGTCCTGAAGTGCTGCCTTCGCGTCTTTGAAAAGACAGTTTCGCTTGAGGTCATGACATAAACATTGATACACAAATCGGAATAAAATACACAAAGAGACTAAATAAAATGTTGTGGAAATTCATTTGTTTAGGCCGTTTTAGGCGACAATGACTAGCATTCCCACACTCACACAGGATTCAATGCTTGGCAGAAGTTACCAAGCGGCCTAATACTTGACCGAAAAATACGTCATGAGCTGCCATGCATAGAGCCTATTAGTGACGACCCGCGTAAACTGAAGCCGTTTACAGGAGCTCGATTGACGTAATGTCAGTTTTGCAGATGAACGAGCGATTCAAATCTGCCTCATCCGTCTTTGACGGTGCGGCGCGCTCTTGTTTAGGAAATGTAGTTTTTTTTAACGGTAGCATTTAAATGGTCGGTAGATACTTCAAAATACATTTCCCTTGATGCACCGCTCCTTCATTGTAGCCATAATACCTGGAACCGTGATATTTGGGCTGGATACGGGGTTATTAACCGGTAACGACAATTGGAAATGCCCATTATGCAATGGCAGGTTGTCATAATTTGATCACCTGTTTAGTCTGAGGGCTAAACGCAAGGTTATCCGCGTGCAGCTAAACGCGCAATGATCCCATCTTGTGAAATGGTGTTTAAACGTTTGTTTAGCTGTCCGCGTACAACGGCATTTTAACATGCATTTAAAATTTTAACGCATCTTAGTTATACGCACGCTAAAATGCTTCTGTGAAATTGTATACGCCTCCCTGTAACTCATTCACTCATTCCAACATAGGCTACTCTGCTCAGGCCATGACTAGCTAGTGGAGAGGGTCAACCATGTTGCTGCTAATCAGCGTGCGTGAAGCAGCAGGGCATTTTAATTCATTACTTCTTCTTCTTCTTGTGAATGTACGGCAGGCTGTAGCCTACGCTATTTAGCGTAATTCATTACTCATGGGAAACATTTCAATTTCAAAGAGCAATAGACTATCAACTTATCTCCCGGTAGTATAACACATAGGAGAAGTGGGTCTAATGCGGAAGGTGTAGCCCGCGCTGGAGCCAGGTCAAACCCACCAATAGAAACTCTTCTCTCATCCATCAGCGTAGGCCCCGCCCATTAAGTGCAGCTGAATTTGCAAGCAAATCTTTTGAACTTGCAAGCAAAGAGGACTTATTTATAAGCAAAATTATCATACGTTTTTACTTACTAACATTAGTTTTGAATGAAGTTGAAGAAATATGCTCGCAAAACATTTTTTTTCCAATTGCAACCTATTCTGTTTCGCTCTCAAATAAATTTTTTTTTTTTGATTGCCACTTATTCTCTTTTGCTCTCAAATCTCTTTTTTGGTCGCAAATCTATTCTATTTGATTGAATAATAAAGAGACAAATGTCTCTCCATATAAAAGACAATACACACCCACTCATCTCTAGCGGTAGACAAAACCGGGGCAGATCAACAGCGATTATGCAACCTTTGGCACGCGTGCGAGTGTTTTCAAGCTTATCTTCGTACATAATTTTTTTTTAATCGCAAATGCGAGCAAAACTGTCGCACTGTACAGCCCTGCTAGCAATATGCAAATCAGGTGCAAGAGGCAGATACGCCTAGAGTGGAAATGCATATTGTTTGTTAAAAGGTCGTTAACTACCACTTACGCCCATTTAGCATGGGAATTGTTACATGCGCCCTTCTAGCACAAATAAGAAACATTGGTGGGAAAATTGAATTTGCTGATACGCGTTTTTCAAAAAGGGTTTTGACCCCTTTAGGATAAGAATTCAGACTTAAATTTTGCCAGAAGATGGGTCCTACATGGATGTATCTAAAAAGTGAAAAACGTAATTTCTGCCCAAAATGTAACTTACGCCCTTTTTGCATGAGGGTATCGATATTTTATTGTCTAAAGTGATAATAAGAAAGGGCCAAAGTGACAAACTTAGCCCTCTCCCTACATACACATTACATGCGTAATTAAGTTACATCATGTATGGTACACAGTGCTGGAGACAATACTGGTCAAATACTGCACCTATGTACTCATACATAAACACAGATAGTAAGCTAATGAAACAATTACATTTGTAAGATATATTACGGGTTTGTGATTATTACATGTAATTGGTAAATGTCCATTTTTCCATTTTAAAATATTTTATTGGTATATGGTGATGGCAGGTACATACTTAGTATATGATGATTGCAGGTACAACACTGAACATGTGTTATTAAACATGAGTAATGTCCAGAAGATTTAATGAATTGATGAACATGCACAAATATAGCAGCATTTTGGTCATGACCAAATTCGCTATACTAAACAACAAAGAAGTGAGACTGATATTGCCTCCTAAGTTCTTTATACAGCAGGGAAAATAAGTATTGAACGCTTCAACATTTTTCTCAGTAAATATGTTTCTAACGGGGCTATTGACATGAAATTTTCACAAGATGTCAGAAACAACCCAAGTAATCCCGATTCCATGCCTGTCGCACGGGATGCAGAGAAATCACTATTTTTTTTCCAAGCAAGTCTTTTCAAGAACTCTGTGGATTGGCTATTGAAAACTATTGAAAAATTGTCAAGAAATAATGGTGAGAATCTGCTGTATTGTGTTGAAGCAGTTTCATTAAAAAAAAAAAAAAAATCAAATCAACAAGACATGAATTCAACAGGGTTAAAAATTCTAGGGGGTATCTGTCGTACGGGACGCTCTGAATTGAGCTCAGGTTTTCACTGAAGCACTGTCCCCACCTGTCATTGCACTTGAAACTTGAACAGCTAAAGCTAAATAAAGAATTAATGATAAATTTGTAACAATTCATGTCCCCTCAGTTAGCTCTGGTCCTGTGATAATTCTGTACCTGTTGTACAGGACAACTACTATTTGTAAAAACCTATCAACTTTTCCTGCCTCATTATTAACCAACTTCTTTTTTTCAGAACACAGTTTGAAATTCTACCATAACAAACAGTACATATACTGCCCGTAATTATTATTATTATTATTATTATTATTATTATTATTATTTTATTATTTACATTATAATAAGCTGACCAGTAATCATGGCATTTTTTTACTTAAAAAATTACTGTCGGTTCATCATTCCATTGCCAACTTGGAGCTGCATGTAGCCTCAGGGTGCTTTCACGCCAGTGACTCGGGCACGGATCCGAGTATACTTGACCCCAAAGTCCGGTTCATTTGGTAAGAGTGAACACAAGCGCACCGTGCTCGGGCACAGTACGCGAGCCTGCTTGGAAGAGGTGGACTCGGGCACAGTTTATTCGTACTCGTACCGAATGTGAAAGCAACCGTACTCAAGCACGAAAGTGGAGTATTACGTGACATCTTAACGATTGCACTGTTTTGTTCTGACACATATAGCGGCAAGAGGATCTCTCTGGTCAAACGAAGAAATTGGGCAGATGAAATTCAAAAAAATGCTTGCTCGAAATTTGGCCAGATGAAAAAAAACATAAAATCACAACTGGATACTAAACACAGAAATGCAGAGATTTATGGAATAATTTGCAAGCATATATATTTGCGTGGTTATCGCGTAACAATAGAACAGTGTCATGACAAACTAAAGAAAGTTATTTAAAAACCACCTCGGTGCATACTGCTACCTTCTGTATTGGAATTTTGATGAAATAATCCGTACTTGGGCACGGTACGACGTTGCTAGTGTGAAAGCTGTGGCCGTACTGTGGCACGGTATGGAACAATCGTTCCTAGTGTGAAAGTTCCCTTAGGCTCAGGGCCTTTGGAGTTTTCCGGGGCAAAAATGTCCTCGCCCAAGTGTTGACAAAGTGTTATGCTCTTTTCTCATTTGAAGGGTTCATTACATGTACTTTATTTTGCACATTTTTATTCAGCCAGTCTGACAGTGCATAAAATGTACACAACCACAGTTCATGTTCATGCATGAGACAGTCAGTCAGGCCTTTTCTGTCTTTCTAATGCAAAAAAAACTAATGAAATACACAGACATGGCAGATGTTACTTTCACAAATATCTTAATTTAACAATTCCTGTAATTTCAAAACATTTTCAATGTTTTACTTGCCTCTGAATCGGCAACTGATGCCATTAAGAAACTCTAAACAGCCACTTGCATACCCCTGAAACAGTCACTTGCCTTCCCTCAGTGGAATTTTCCATTCACTAATGCCCCCTATTGTCTCAGAGGTGAGGAATTAAAGAGACACCTAACCCATTGAGAAGTAACCGCATTGAGATTTGGTTTAAGCAGTTCTGTAAAGGACTGTACCAATGATCTGTCACAATCTGTCGTACGGGACAATACTTTTTAGCCTAATTTTGTGTAAACTAATTAATGAAATTATGGGGAGACAGTAGCATTTTAGTACCTTTAGTCTAAATTTAGAGGATTTGTAATAAAAAGTTTCCCCCTCAAAAAATAAAAAAATGGCAAGAACTTTTTGCCTTCACTCTGTTGTACGGGACATGACAATAAACAGCCCATTATTTATCATATTTTTCTCTGTCAAGCAAAGGGTCATGTGACGGTCACTTTGCAAGTGGACAGACTTTGCTCTAGATAGGCGACTTGTAAAGACTGGGAACTTGAGTGATATCAATTAGTGGTAAATTAAGGCAATTGATTGAAAATTGTGGAAAATTTAAAATTTGATGAAATTTCATGTTTCCTTTAATTCCACCCCAAATCACCATTTTGCATTCATGTAAGTGAGAAAACTAACTTGTTCTAAATGACTTGGGTATTCAGGGTTACAAATCATAATAGACCAGACAGTTAAAAACATTTCTCAAATTAAGCATTTTTTCAGTTTCTAGCATGAAAACTAGTCGCATGCATGGCTAAGGTGTGATTTTGGCCCATTCTACAAAAATTGTCTTGAAATCTTGAAGGTTCTGGGGGCCTCTTCTATGAACTCTGATCTTCAAATCTTTCCATAGATTTTCAGTTGGATTCTAGTCGGGTGATTGACCGCGCCATTCAAGCAGCTTTATTTTCTTTCTCTGAAACCTATTGAGAGTTTCTCTTGCTGTGAGTTTGGGATCGTTGTCTTGCTGAAATGTCCACCCTTGTTTCATCCTCAGCATCCTGGTAGATGGCAGCAGATTCTTATCAAGAATGTCTCAGTACATTTCTCCATTCATCCTTCCTTCAATTATATGAAGTCTACCAGTACCATATGCTGAAAAACAGCCCAACATTATGATGTTCCCACCTCCAAACTTCACTGTTTGTATGGTGTTTTGGGGGTGATGTACAGTGTTGTTTGTCCTCCTAACATGGTACAGCAGGGAAAATAAGCATTTAACGCGTCAACATTTTTGTCAGTAAATACATTTCTAATGGGGCTATTGACATGAAATTTTCACCAGATGTCAGTGACAACCCAAGTAATCCACACATATAAAGAAATCAAAACAAATAAGTCCATAAATTAAGTTACGCGTGATAAAGTGGAATGACACGGAAAAACTATTGAACACGCTTACTGCTTTCTGAAATGTACATATTTAATATTTAGTGGAAAATCCTTTGTTGGTAATGACAGCTTCAAGACGCCTCCTGTATGGAGAAACTAGTCGCATAGATTGGTCAGGTGTGATTTTGGCCCATTCTTCCACACAAACTGTCTTCAACTCTTGAAGGTTCCGGGGGCCTCCTCTATGAACTCTGATCTGATCAGTTCTTTCCAAAGATTTTCAATTGGATTCAAGTCAGGTGATTGACTGGGCCATTCTAGCAGCTTTATTTTCTTTCTCTGAAACCAACTGAGAGTTTCCATGGCTTTGTATTTGGGATCATTGTCTGATTATTCTTTTGACTCCTCTGTCAGAAATCTTGCAAGGAGCACCTGGTCGTGGCCGGTTTATGGTGAAATTATGTTCTTTCCACTTCCGGATTATGGCCCCAACAGTGCTCATTGGAATATTCAGAAGTTTAGACCAATACCTTCAGTATGTTTTGCAACAAAAAGGTTGCGAAGGTCTTGAGAGAGCTCTTTGCTGTTACCCATCATGAGATTCTTCTTGTGTGACACCTTAGTAATGAGAAACCTTTTTATCAGCCATGAATTAGGACTAAACCAGCTGATATTAATTTGCACTGATAGGGGCCAGGATTGCCTTCTAAATACTGACAGATTTCAGCTGGTTTCTTGACTTTCCATGCCTTTTTGCACCTCCTTAATGTGTTCAATACTTATTCCCGGTGTCATTCCACTTTATTACGCATAACTTAATTTATGGACTTATTTGTTTCTATTTCTTTGTATGTGTGGATTACTTCGGTTGTTACCGACATTTAATGTAAATTTCATGTCAATCGCCCCATTAGAAATGTATTTAGTGAGAAAAATGTTGACGCGTTCAATAATTATTTTCCCCGCTGTATATTACTATGGCAAGATCAATAACATTTTAAAAGGTTCTTGAAATTCTCATAAGTTCTACAACTGCCTGGAAAGTTCTGGAAACTTCTTGGAAGTTGTACAACATTCAAGAAAGTTCTTGAAAATTCTTGTCAGCTCTAGAAAACTCTCTATTAGCAAGTTAGCACTGAATCTACCTTTAATCAGGGTTCCCGCTGGCGCTCGTCATTTTCGTCATTGATGAAAGTAACTCATCGATGACGAGGAGAAAATGACCAGTAGTAGTCACAGTGGTGAATGTATTTGTTTAATGACGAATAAAAAAAAACTATGGCAAACAGTGGCGTCCCCTACCCTGAGCATTCAAGGCTGTAGCCCCTAAGAATCTGAATCGTTCTTCACTTTGGGCTGTTTACCATGTTACTGAATGTAAAACTGCAATCTGTGTCTATCTAACTGGATGACGCGACACCAATACTCAATTACTCTCAAAAGATAATTGTACTGCAGGGGGACTCTGCCACACTCACCGAGTGCCATAACATTACAAGTATTTTTGCTTAATTTTGATATCCTCTTACAAAAAGAATAAGCTAGATAGACACAGATTGCAGTATCAGTCATTCTTTATGCTCAAAGACCTGGATGATGTTGGACGAGTCACTTGGGCATCTCATGTTTGAGAGATTTTGTTCCATTTTGGATATGGTGTAACCTGGATCAGCCAAGATATATTGGTGGTGTGAAATCTTTCATTTCTGCCTTCAAGCAAAGACTGTCTGATTGTTTGTACCAAAATTGGCATTCTGATGTAATGAAGTCAGTAAAATGTGAGACTGAAAGTCAATATAAATCCCTGTTAAATATTGAAGTATTTGTTGGAAGACATCCCTTTATATTACAAAACCGTTATCACTAAGTTTAGATGTAACAATTTTAAGCTGGCAGTTGAAACTGGAAGGCATGATAATGTTGATTATAGTGAAAGATTTTGTATGTTCTGTCATAGTGAAAATAAGTTTTATGTTGAAGATGAGTTTCACATATTGATGGTATGTCCATGTAATGAAACCTTAAGAAATTAATTTTTTCCACCTCATGTTCTTGGACATCGTTGTGCTGACACTTTTGTAAATGTGATGAGGTGTAATGACAAGAAGGTTTCATTATGGTTAGGACATTATTTATTGAAAATTATGGAGTTTAGAAATCAACCATTATAAAGGAACTTGAATCTGTTTATTATATGCATAAATTTAGTATTTATATCATGTATTACCCAGCATGGTGACATTTGTTTATCTGTTTGTACTATAGGCCAAGGCCTTATATACTGGAATGATGATGATGATGATGATGATGATGATGATGATGATGAATGTAAAACAGGACAGCACTTTTGTATTGTATCTTCAATGAGCGGAGCCAAGAAAGACCTATCAGAGGGTTTTTACGGGAAAATGCGTCCAAATGCTGTCTTATTGGCTGACAGGTCTTCGTGGGGTTGAAAAGCCAAATACTGATACAAATCACGCAGTCAGTCAGTGTGAGGGAGTGACTATATGCAGATTTTTGTTTTATTTGTAAAACTGTGGCAGCTGAAGCACAATCATCCCTTCATGATGAACTAGGAAAACAAGGTGTGTAAATTTCTGTATGAGTCCCTAGTTTTGTGAATGTAATTGATATGAACAGATCATTAATTATACAGTTTACCAACTGTGTGCCTCCCTTCACAAGCAACACCAAACTACTATAGTAGCGTTAAATTTGGTAACAAAACCCACTGCTAAAGTAGCACCGGTTCCTCTATAATTCGTTCCTACTAGACCGAATTGCAACACAGATTTTGGCGCCTCTTTGGTCCTCCGAAACGGATGTTACAGGCAAAAGAAGCTAGCAAGTAGGCAAGCAAAATAAATTCAGTGTGGTTGTATCATTTCTGTGCTCTGTCTTCTCAAGAAAAAGATTTGCATGATGGTGAACTTATGTTGAGTGATCGGAATAAATTACTAATGTTCAAGTGCCCCTTCTGCGAAAAAAAAAAAAATTGACTTATCTGTTCGTATTTGAATATGGTAGGTTCATAATCAGTTTGTGACATGTCGTGGTTCTTGAACTCCAACACCACTTGAAGTATTGGTTTTTTCAAATGAAAGGAAATAGGCAGAGAATTTACGCCAATAAAAAACGTGTTGCGGTGTTACGAAACACCGCAAATTGAATATTCATGTTCTCGCCGGTTCTCGCCCACTCTGGAGTGTAAGCGCCCACACAAAGATTCGAGCAACGTGCAAACTGTCAGTGTCATCCACAGTCTATAGCAGGGGTTGGCAACCCGCGGCTCTGGAGTGGCTCCCTGTAGCTTTGAAAAAAATTAATAATGGCTATTTAAATTTATTTTTATTTTTTCTTTCGAACAAAATATTGCTTATTTTGGAGATCAGGGTGATACTGTGACACTGAAAAAAAGTGTTTAATATTTGTGACCCCGCCCCTGAAAACCCAGCTAAACCATATATATATATATATATATATATATATGGGCTAAACTCGCCTGATCTAATTTTGAGATAAAGACCATCAAGTAGTCCTTGTGATAAAAAGTGACAAAAATATGAAGTGTGAGTTTATTGCTGTAAATGATAGGTTACATACTGGTGTTTCAAAATAAAGTGTTCAAAAATTAATTTCTAACATCATACATATTAAAATAAATGAATTTATTGACACTTCGTTTACAAATTACGAAGAAACAGCGGAAGTTGCTTTCCACAAGCCTAGTTGGCGGATGAACGCCTGATAGTTTGGGTGTCATTCGGTTTAGGAACTTCTTTTCTACCATTGAAAATTAATGTAGACGATAATGCGCACCATTGTAAAGCAGGTCAGTCAAAGGTATGGCAGAAGAGTTGCAATTCAAGCCGGGTGCAGATTTCTCCACGGATTGAGTTGTATCACCACGGAAAGGTGGCGTCCCATTATCAGGAAGAAATCCTCAAGAATTTTTTTTTTCAAATTTCAATCAAACCATAGCTTGGAATCTATTATTGAGGTGTTAATCTGTCTAGAAATGACAAAATTTTCATTTATGTGTAATCTATTTGATGCTTTCTAGACATTCAAAGTTAGGCATACCAGCCATTTTCACCAATTTTAGTGGATTTCCCGGCATTTAAGGCCAGAAAAACATAACAGCACACAAAAAGGCCATTTTTAAATTTGCTTATTTGAATATACATATAGTTAGCTTCATTTTACAGAAATAAAAATTTTGGCCCGATGTTGTGCTCTATGTTAAAAAAAGACTTTAATGAAAATGGCAATGGCAGACCTGAAATGTTTCAGATAACAATTTTGGCCAGAAAGAAAATAAGAACCCCACTCATTCAGAAAATACATTGATATGATCATGCATAACAATCATATGGGCAATATATTACTGATTTTGAGCTGAGAATGTGAAATTATAGGTCATTATTTCAAAATTTTTGATGCATCCCTGAATACATGTACTTGTCATTGGCAGAGAATGTCAGTTTTATGGACTCCTATATATTACTATTGTAGTAGAATCTCTTGATATGTGATGATCTTTTACTATGGCCATTATTATGTGAAAATTTTCAAGAAACTCATGCATGACAGCTGTGTATGGGACCTATATTCCAAAAGCAACTCGTAACATTTTGCTTTCTTAATCCTCTGAGTTGTTTATTCATGAGATGAGAGTTTCTCTCATTCTTTACATGAGCAATAAATGTCTGGAAAATATATCCAATAAGAATTAACATGATAATTATCAGACCAATCACATTGTGGGACATATTCCACCAGTATTAAAAAGATTAACTAACATATCCCAAACCAATCAGATTCAAGTTTCAGAATTCATAAACCAATCATCTCTGCGATATTTTTGACCAATGAACACACGAGAGGTGGTATTTATAACTGAGATTTGGAATGGGCTTTGTCAGTACATTGTTCCAACATGGTGAAGTACCACTGCTGTATTTTATGCAAGAAGAGGACCACCGCTGCAGAACAAAACAACCTATAATATGCTTAGATTATATATCAAGTACAAACTGTTACTGTGTCCAGTTTGCCGCGTAGATACCCCAAACTTTAGTATTCCTGTGTAATGGACAGAGTCGCCATTCTGGTAGGGCCAATTTCAAATGTCAAAATTTCTAAGAAATCTGCTTGCTAACGCTTATCAAATAGTTTCTGATATATTAGAGGGTTTATACTAGTATCCTAAAAAGAAATAATTTGGAAAATCAGGAGGGCTGATTTTGATGCTTAATGGGACACCTCCTTTCAGAAAGGAAGCATTTGCATTTGTAGATTAATGCCTTGAGAAGCTAACCAGCCTAGTTTGAAGACATGTCATGCCTCCAAAACTTTGAAATGACCTCACTCAGTCAATATTAGAGATATCAGTTAGATTTTTTCATAGAATGTTCCTTACATGAAGTAGAATGACTGTGTAAAAAACTGTTCATCACCAGAAAATTACTTTGGCTGGGTTATCACAGGCAGGGATATAGGTGACCTATTGGCAATTGCAAATTAGGAGACATCTGTCTCATTGCGTCTACATTTTGGCAAGGTGGGATGATGTATGGGGGCTCGATGCATAGGCTACTAACAGGAAAGCCCATCCGGGTAGGCTATTCCGAGAGTTAGGCCACTTTTAGAACGGTTTAAAAAAAATCAATAGTCTAATCGCAGGGCTGCCAACTTTCTACGCATTCTCATGCATATGGCCTAGGTCTGACGCATTTTCGAGGCACCGAAGTCAGCAATTGTTCAATCAGCGCGTGTATTAACGAGATTCTTACGCGTAATTAAAGTCCTTGTGCATGGCAGTTTCAGTTTCACTTGCGTAACAGTGGATTTCACCACTAGTAACACGGAAAGCGATTATGACTCTGGACCTCTTGCACTTTTTTTACTTGGGGATTGAAAGCAATGCATGTTTTTCATGATCGTTTCGATTGTTTGAATGGAATAAGACAATTTGAAATGTCTTTATGCCATTCCATTGCTTCCCATTCCTGAGTAAAGAACAGCGTGAAAATTCCAGAGTCATAATCGATTTCCATGTCACTAGAGGGGACATGAACCGTAATCCTCATGAAACTGATACACTTTCATACATAACGACCATAATTCTGCAAGAGAATCTCTTAAATGCGCGTTAATTGAATAATTGTGTGACGATCTGGTACAGGAACCAATAGCGAACCAAGACGTGATCCAAAAAACGTAGTTTATTTCAGTCCAAGTTCAAAGCTAGCAAGACAGAGTTTGCAACAGTACAGATACGTGAGCCAAAAATCAAAATCCAAAAACGAAAGCAGGGGTCGATGTCCAGAAAAATCACAGAGCACAGTACAGAATCACTATCCAGGAATTGGTAGTCAGAGTACGAAAGCAAATGGTCATACACAGGGCAGCAGAAGGGTAGAATGGTCGTACAGAAAATGGGTCGAAAACAAAAACAGGCAAACAAATCCAAAAGGGCTCAGGCAAACTCGAAGTCAGGCAAAGGGATGAAGAAGAATCAATCAGACAGGTGTACTAGGAACTCGGCACTGAAAGTAAGGATCAACGTTCTAACAAGAATGCACTGCAGTGAAAGACCTTATGTAGACAAGAGGGAAGTCACATGCTATCAAGGAACAGGTGAATGGGATGAGAGCTAATTACACAGGGGAGAATACATGGGGAAGTCCTTAATACAATGATTGGCAAAAGCCAAGACACGGACAGGAATCACATTGACAACCTATGACAAATAAACGCCTCCGGTCAGGGAGTTCTAAGTGCACAGAACAAGGAGTGCACTACAGCAATTAAGCACGTGCGGAGGATTCTGTGGAATCACAGGGAGATACAGAGACAGTAAAGCAAGGGGCGGAGACTAGAACAGGGCGAGTTCTGAGATCGTGTTAGTAGTAATTAGAAGCAGTGCAGCTTTACAATTACCCAAGTGCTTGTTAGTCAGTTAGTACATAACATAACATAACATAACATGAATGGCGAGAACAGGCCGTTCAGCCCAACTACGCTCGCCAGTTTCTTTATACTATTGTGAATATATCCCTTCAGATACTCAATGACTCAATGGTATCTAGCTTTAAGTCAAGCCTACTCTTGAAGACCCCCAAGGTCTCTGCCTCAACAATATGGTCAGGCAAGCTATTCCATATCGAAATGACTCTTTGGGTGAAGAAATATTTCCGAATATCAGTGCTAAATTTACCTTTGGTCAACTTCCATTTGTGACCCCGAGTTCTACTAACAACACTTGGTCAAGGAATCCTACATAATTCACTTTGTTAATCCCTTTAACATATTTAAAGACCTCAATCAAATCACCCCTTAGTCTCCTTTTCCTAAGACTAAAGAGATTAAGGATCTTCAGCCTCTTCTCATAGCTTTCATGTTTTATACCTGGAATTAGCTTAGTGGCTCTTCTCTGAACTTTCTCTAGAACCTCTATATCTTTCTTAAAGTATGGTCCCCAGGACTGTACACAATACTCCAGATGTGGTCTGACAAATGTGTTGTACAAAAGAAGCATCACCTCCTTAGATTTGTACTCAATACTTTTGGCAATGTATCCCAGCATCCGATTGGCTTTTTTAACTGCTACGGCACAATGGCTAGAGCCTGTGAGGGTTTGGTCAACAATCACTCCCAGATCTTTCTCGTGGAGCAGATTCCAGTTTTAAACCTCCCATGAAGTAATCCCGTCTGATGTTTTTATTACCTACATGTACAACTTTACGTTTCACACATTAAATTTCATTTGCCACATTTCTGCCCAATTCTGGATTCTATCCAAATCATCCTGAATCACTTGAGTGGACTCTAAACTATTTGCCAAACCCCCAATTTAGCATCATCTGCAAATTTAACTAATCTGCTCTCAATATTCCTATCAAGGTCATTAATGTAGATGAGGAACAGCAGGGGTCCCAACACCGATCCCTGGGGACGCCACTCCCCACCATACCTAGCTCAGATGAGATACCATTGACCACCACTCTTTGTGTTCTGTCCTGTAACCAGTTTTGAATCCACCCAGAATACCTCCTGTAACTCCAATGGAGCTCATTTTAAAAATTAGTCTCTTATGCGGTACTGTATCAAATGCTTTCTGAAAATCCAAGTATATGATGTCATAAGCCCTGCTCTGGTTATAAGTCTTGGTGGCCTCTTCAAAAAATTCCAGAAGGTTTGTCAGGCATGACCTTCCCTTACGGAAATCATGTTGGCTATCCCTCAAGATACTGTTACGTTCAAGAAATAAGTCCAGCTCATCTTTTATGATAGATTCCGATATTTTGCACGCAATGCAAGTTAAACTGACTGGCCTGTAATTTCCTGGCTCAGTACGGTCCCCTTTCTTATATATTGGTATTATATTGCCCTGTTTCCAATCATTTGGTATTTCTCCAGTTTCTAAAGACCGTCTGAAGATGGCGGATAGCGGCTTAAAGATGATCTCCCCAACTTCCCTGAGCACTCTAGGATATAAGCCATCAGGACCCGCCGCCTTATCTGCCTTTAGTTTATGCAACTTGTCTAATACTTCGTTATCCCTAACCACAATTTCCACTAAATAATCTTGAGCATTTAACATGCCCTCTGGCCAAATAAAGACCCACTCTGAGGTAAAATTCTCAACAAAGTTACTGTTTAAGGCATCCGCAATATCCTTGTTATCATATAGCAGCGATC
Source organism: Gymnothorax javanicus (assembly GCA_029692085.1). Classification (NCBI taxonomy): domain Eukaryota; kingdom Metazoa; phylum Chordata; class Actinopteri; order Anguilliformes; family Muraenidae; genus Gymnothorax; species Gymnothorax javanicus. The sequence goes on from CM056193.1 coordinate 28,132,787, forward strand.
CATTTTTATTCTTTATGCACTTAACCTGCTCTTTGACTTTCCTTTTTCTTCTACAGTACTGAAAGAAGCGCTTAGGGTTGGTTTTTGCCCCTTCTGCAATTTGTCTTTCATACAGTCTTCCAGCATTCCTCAGCTCTTTTTTGACCACAGCCCGCATTTTACAGTATTCAGCCTCAGTGTTCTCATTGTTATCCTTTATGTACATCTTATAAAAATTCCTCTTTTCCCTCAAAATCCTACGAATACTTTTGGTCATCCACTGAGGATTCGGCTTTTTCAGCTTACTTTTGGACACCTTTGGAATGAATTTGCATTGTGAATCAAGTAAAACCCCCTTAAATCTTTCCCACATCTCATTTACAGACTCACAGTCCAGGAGTGTCTCCCATTTTATTTCACTTAGATATGAGCGCATCCTGTCAAAGTTTGCTCGCCTAAAATTGAAAATTTTTGTTTTTGAATACACCTTTTTAACTTCCCATGAAACATCAAAATTAACAGCAGAGTGATCACAGTAGTATCTACAATATTAGTTTGGTTAGCAAGTATAATACAAAATATAAATGTTAGTATTATTAGTAATCAAGGAAAGCAGAGTGAAGGAAGTAAACGAGAATTGAAGTAATTACGTGAAAAACCAGAAACCAATTAAATCACCCGAAGCAAGTAGGCACGCAGACTGGGGAGACGGAACATACCTTACTGATCACAAGACGGGGGACAAAAGTGCAATGAATACAGAAATGGTATGAAAAGAAAAACCGGGATGTATAATAAGCAAAATGAATAAAGAAAATACATGGCAAAAACACAGAAATCAAGACAAGACCAGAATCACAACAGTACCCCCCCCACCCCCCACAACAAAACGCCACGCGGCGTTTCAAGGCCCAGGCACAGGGTGCGTGGCATGAAAGTCCCTCAGCAGCTGCTTGTCGAGGACAAAGCGGGCAGGGATCCAGCTCCGGTGCTCAGGGCCGTAGCTCTCCCAGTCAATCAAATACTGCACTCCACAGCCCCGACGGCGACAGTCCAAGACCGCGCGACTGCGAGATGCGGTCACCCCCGTCAATGTTACGGGGGGTGGGGGGAATCAGGGGCAGAACAAACAGGATTGTTCACAGCAGGTTTAAGTTGCGACACATGAAAGGTGGGATGCACCCTACGCATAGATGTTGGCAAAAGCAGACGGACAGCTGTGGGGCTGATAACCTTGGTGACCGTGAAAGGTCCAATAAAACGGGGAGACAGCTTACGAGGGCCCCCCTTAAGAGGAATGTCCTTGGAAGACAGCCACACGCGCTGTCCCACACGGTAGACGGGCGCCGGGACGCGCCTCTTGTCAGCGAGCCGTTTCATGCGCTGAGCCGCTTGAAGTAGGTTGCGACGAGTGGCCCTCCAGGTGCATTTGCACCTTCTAACGAAGGCCAGCGCTGACGGAACAGCCACCTCTGCCTCTTGGCTGGGGAACAGCGGCGGTTGATACCCCAGGCAGCACTCGAATGATGACATCTTGGAAGAGGACGAGGTGTGGTTGTTTATGGCGTATTCCGCCCACGGCAGCTGCGCGCTCCAAGATGCAGGGTTCTTGGAACAAAGACATCTGAGAACAGTCTCAATACACTGTCTAGCCCGCTCGGTCTGGCCATTAGATTGTGGATGAAAACCGGAACACAAACTGACAGAAGTGCCTATAAGTGTGCAAAAAGCTTTCAAAAATTTAGCTATGAACTGTGGACCTCGATCAGGAATGATGTCAGTGGGAATACCATGTAACCTAACGACGTGCTGGATAAGTAGAGTAGCGGTTTCCTGGGCAGAGGGTAACTTCGTAAGGGGGACAAAGTGAACTGCTTTAGAAAAATGATCAACTATGGTGAGTATGGCAGTGTGGTGATTGGATGGGGGTAAACCAGTGATGAAATTAAGTGAGATGTGGGACCAAGGGCGATGTGGTGTGGGGAGTGGTTGTAATAAGCCTTGTGGGGGTTGATGTGTTACCTTGGCTTGGGCACAGACCGAGCAGGCAGAGACGTAATCGCGGATGTCAGTTCTCATGTCAGGCCACCAGAACTTACGCTTCATAAAGCCGAGGGTGCGGCTGATGCCAGGATGGCAGGAGAGGTTGGAGGCGTGTCCTAACTCCAGGACCTGGGCGCGAACCGCTTCGGGAACATACTGGCAGTGAGCTGGGCATGCGCTTGGGGCTGCTGTATCCCCTTGAGCTTGCTTGACCGTCTTCTCGATGGTAAGTTCGATGGCGTTGATGAAGACTCCGGGGGGCAGGATGGTATCCGGGCATGGGTCCTTGGCAGCTGAGTCGAAGCTTCTAGAGAGGGCGTCAGGCTTGACATTCTTCGAACCAGGGCGATGGGAGAGGTGGAAGTTGAACCTGGAGAAGAACAGCGCCCATCTGGCTTGACGGGAGTTGAGTCTTTTAGCAGTCTGCAGATACTCCGTCCAAACGATAAACGGAACTTGGGCGCCCTCTAGCCACTGACACCATTCCTCCAGGGCCAATTTGACAGCCAGCAGTTCTCGATTTCCGATATCATAATTCTGCTCGGTGGGCGTCAGACGGTGGGAGTAGAAAGCGCATGGATGGACCTTGTTGTCCCTGGTGGATCGTTGGGACAATACTGCGCCTACTCTGATGTTGGATGCATCCACCTCCACAATGAACTGAGCCTCAGGATCAGGATGGATGAGAATGGGTGCAGTAGTGAACATGGTCTTGAGCTTGGTGAAGGCTGCTTCCGCTCTCTCACTCCAGATGAACTTAGATTTGGTTGAGGTGAGAGCCGTGAGTGGGGCTGCGACCATGCTGTAACCTCAGATGAATCGGCGGTAGAAGTTGGCGAAGCCCAGGAAGCACTGCAGTGCTTTTCTGTCTTCTGGCCTTTCCCACTCAGTCACAGCCTTAACTTTGGCAGGGTCCATGCTTAGGCTCCCGGAGGAGATGATGAACCCCAGGAAGGAGGTGATAGAACGCAAGAACTCACATTTCTCCGCCTTAACAAAGAATCTGTTCTCCAGGAACCTTTTAAGCACCAGACGCACGTGTTTGGTGTGGTCCTCTCGGTTCTGTGAGAAGATTAGGATGTCGTCGAGGTAGACGAAGACAAACTGGTAAATCATGTCGCGGAGCACATCATTGACGAGTCCCTGGAAGACAGCAGGGGCGTTAGTGAGCCCGAACGGCCTCATCAGGTACTCCCAGTGACCTGTGGGCGTGTTGAAAGCGGTCTTCCACTCGTCACCCTCCTTGATGCGGATGAGGTGATAAGCGTTCCGCAGGTCAAGTTTGGTGAAGACGGTGGCCTTCTGAAGAAGATCAAAGCCCGTGGACATGAATGAAAGGGGGTAACGATTCTTGACAGTGATGTCATTCAGCCCGCAGTAGTCAATGCAGGGTCGGAGAGAACCGCCTCTTTCTTCCCCATGAAGAAGAACCCCACCCCGCCGGTGAGGATGAAGGGCGGATGAGGCCGGCGGCCAGGGATTCGTTGAGGTACTTCTCCATGGCCTCGGTCTCAGGTCTGGACAGGGAAACAGGCGCCCCCGAGGGGGCGTGGTTCCGGATTTGAGGTTTATGGCACAGTCGTACAGTCGATGAGGAGGCAGACAGGTAGTATGAGACTTACTGAAGACCTCCTTCAGGTCATGATACTCTGGCGGGACCTTCTCCAGGCTCGGGATCTTCTCAGGGGTAGATGCAGGAACAGGTAAGTAAGCCTTCTGGAGACAGGTTTGAAGACACCATGGGCTCCAGCCCAGAATCTCATGCTTCTCCCAGTCCAGGACAGGTTGGTGTTTGACCATCCAGGGGTGGCCCAGGATAACAGGTGAGTGAGGAGAGTCGATGAGCAGGAACTTGATGGTCTCTTAGTGGTTGCCGGAGATGCAGAGCTTGAGGTGCTTGGTGGCGTGAGTGACGCGGCCAATCTTCAGGCCATTAAGAGAGTTGGCCAGGCGTGGTTGCACCATTTCCTCTAGAGGAACTCCCCACTCTCGGGCCGTCTTCGCGTCCATAAAGCTCTCCTCTGCTCCGGAGTCCACCAAGGCTGATGATCTTCGGACCCCTCCTTCCCACTCCAGGGCAACAGGCAGGCAGGTGCATTGTTTTGAGGAGCTTTCCAGCGGGATAGCGCCTACTAGCACTCCTCTCATGTGGGCGTTGGCCTTTTAACGGGCACGCTGATATAAAGTGTCCCGTCTCGCCACAGTACAGACATGCTCGCTCCCGAATCCTTCTCTCTCTCTCCTCTCTGGATAACCTGGCGCAGTCAATCTGCATGAGTTCTGCCTCCGGGGTACATCTGGTGGCACGGGGACAGCAGGGTGGTGAGGAGGAGCCCTTAGGACTGGGTGTTGAGGACCACTGGTGACTGGACCTCGGACGGACAAATCTTCTCCGTTCCTCCAGACGGGCGTCCACACGGATGTCCAGGTCGATGAGACTCTCCATCTCTTCAGGCAGCTCCCGTGTCAGCAGCTCATCTTTGATGCTTTCTGACAGTCCGTTGATGAAGGCATCATAGAGTGCCCTCTGCTCCCATCTGCTGCAGGTGGCCAGGGTCCAGAACTCTATGGCATAGTCCGCCAGGGGTCTGCTTCTCTGCCGGATACGCAGGATCTCCCTCCCCGCCTCATGGACGTGCTTGGACCGGTCAAACAACCTCTTCATCTCCTCCTCGAAAAGGGGCGACGTCTGCACGCAGGGTAGCCCCGCCTACCAAGCAGCCGTAGCCCACTGCTTGGCTCTCCCGGTTAGCTGAGTGATGATATATGCTACCCGGGATTGCTCAGTGGGGAAGGTGGTGGGTTGTAGGCTGAAGATGAGGCGGCACTGCGTGAGGAAGGCGCGGCAGGATCCAGGCTCACCGGCGTATTTCTCAGGCAGAGGAAGTCGTGGCTCGGCGGCAGATGGCGCTCTGGTCACAGGAACGGGAGCAGGGACAGGGGCAGGTGCAAGTGCAGGAGCCGGAGCTGCAGGCGCGGGCGGCTGTGGTGGAGGGGCGCGCTGGCTAGCTTGCATAGCCGTGGTCAGGTCCGCAACGCTGTGGGTCAGAGTCTGCAGGTGCTGCATGAGAGCCAGGAGTTGCTGCTGCTGACTGCTGAGCGCGGCACCTTGCTGCTCTACTGTGGTCTGCAGCTGGGCATTAGTCGCTGGTTCCATCCTGGTCAGAACGTTCTGTGACGATCTGGTACAGGAACCAATAGCGAACCAAGACATGATCCAAAAACGTAGTTTATTTCAGTCCAAGTTCAAAGCCAGCAAGACAGAGTTTGCAACAGTACAGATACGTGAGCCAAAAATCAAATTCCAAAAACGAAAGCAGGGGTCGATGTCCAGAAAATCACAGAGCACAGTACAGAATCACTATCCAGGAATCGGTAGTCAGAGCACGAAAGCAAATGGTCATACACAGGGCAGCAGAAGGGTAGAATGGTTGTACAGAAAATGGGTCAAAAACATAAACAGGCAAACAAATCCAAAAGGGCTCAGGCAAACTCGAAGTCAGGCAAAGGGATGTAGAAGAGGAATCAATCAGACAGGTGTACTAGGAACTCGGCACTGAAAGAAAGGATCAACGTTCTGACAAGAGTGCACTGCAGTGAAAGACCTTAAGTAGACAAGAGGGAACTCACATGCTATCAAGGAACAGGTGAATGGGATGAGAGCTAATTACACGGGGGAGAATACATGGGGAAGTCCTTAATACAATGATTGGCAAAAGCCAAGACACGGACAGGAATCACATTGACGACCTATGACAAATAAACGCCTCCGGTCAGGGAGTTCTAAGTGCACAGAACAAGGAGTGCACTACAGCAATTAAGCACGTGTGGAGGATTCTACGGAATCACAGGGAGATACAGAGACAGTAAAGCAAGGGGCGGAGACTAGAACAGGGCGAGTTCTGAGATCGTGTTAGTAGTAATTAGTAGCAGTGCAGCTTTACAATTACCCAAGTGCTTGTTAGTCAGTTCGTAGTATCTACAATATTAGTTTGGTTAGTAAGTATAATACAAAATATAAATGTTAGTATTATTAGTAATCAAGAAAAGCAGAGTGAAGGAAGTAAACGAGAATTGAAGCAATTATGTGAAAAACCAGAAACCAATTAAATCACCCGAAGCAAGTAGGCACACAGACTGTGGAGACGGAACATACCATACTGATCACAAGACAGGGGGGACAGAAGTGCAATGAATACAGAAATGGCATGAAAAGAAAAACCGGGATGTATAATAAGCAAAATGAATAAAGAAAAGACATGGCAAAAACACAGAAAACAAGACAAGACCAGAATCACAACAAATTGCTGACTACAGCACAGGAATGTGAATGCCACTAAAAAGCGTGAGACTCGCGCCGAATGCGTGAGAGTTGACAGCTCTGCAATCGAAAGGGCTGCGAGACATTTAGTCTAATTTGTCATATAAACTAGTAAAATTACCACTCTGTGTAGCCATTGCTTTGCTGAAGTCTTACTATGCTACCTGTAAAATCTGTTGTCTTTCACTGTCTATGTTTGTAGCTAGCTAGGCTCTGGGCCAGTAGGGCGTTGGGGCTTTTTACATATTGAATATTCATGAATGCAGCTGAACTATCCAATCAGCGCGAAGCTCATTTAAACGCTGGATATTCATGAGGGAACTCACCCGTCTTCTTAGACTGCCTTTCAATGATGCTAAAAAGGTCATCAAATAAGCGATCCAAGACACTTTTCCCACAAATAATGGTATGAATACGATGGCAGGGCATTGGGGATTAACACAAAATGCCGGGATCTGTATGGTAGGGGCACTTTAACGTTTGATCGTCTGTCCTTTCCGTCCATTCAGTGGGTATGAGACCCAACTTTGATGGCCTCATGTTCGCTTTACTACTGACACACCAAGCATATCTTTACACGTCATATTTTAGTTTGATTAATCTTCGACTTAACAATCACTTGGTGCGTACAATCATGTCATTTGTTGCCACGTTTTCATATGACTGACGATTTCTGAGCTAACGTTATGCGAAAGATGGTACTTCCAAGTTGGCTTTAATGGCTCAAGACAGTGCTGTACAATATCTGGTTCGTCATCAATAATGATCAAAACTTCGTATTGACAACTAACCATTCCTACACGGCTGGGTTGGTTGTCTGTGAACTCATCGCTGTTAAAATATGTTTAGGCCAGTGCGACAGTTAGCCAGTAAGGTAGTTTGCTGTAGCCTAACTAAACAGTTCTCAAACTCGGTCCTGGGGTGACCGCTGCGTTTGATGGTTATTGCTCCAACCAGAATTGCTATCGCAGAATTTTAATGAGCTGCGGGCACTAATTTTTCTTAATGAGTGGCTTATAATGTTTGAGGGACGTTTCACTCTTTTAAAGTCTATTATGACTGAAATGGCAATCCATTCAATGATTTTAAAAGCTCAGTGCCAGAAGTAGCAATATGTTTGTAAGAATCGACTACACCTTATGACCTATTGGGCGCCAAGCTTTTGACTAATAACAATACGTCTAGGCGTGGTGGTGTAATTATCCATGCCTGAGCAAATAATTTTGTGGTTTTGCCAATTATATATTAGTGTTTGACTGACTTGTGTAAATCCCGTGGTGCTCACTACCGCTGGGGGGTTTGGGTTTACCAGCTTAGCATCACATGGTGGTTTTGGACAGTACAGTAACCAGAAAGCACTCCCCGGAGAGAAATGGATGAGGGTGCCAGTACTGAGGCTTATTAGTTGTTGGCATCAGAATTTGTGGTAATCTGAAATGTTTAACATTTGAAACCCCAAACATTTAAATTAAGGATTCCAACAAATAGTGCAAAAACATTGAGCTCACCCAAAGTTCAATTTAGAATCAGTGAATTGAAATCTTAAAAGTTAAACATTTTAAATAAATGTTTGACAATTCCACTGATTCTGATTTCAACAGCACAAAATTTTGAAATCGTCTCAAGCTCAATTTGGCGTTTTTGTCAGGCCTCTCTATTGCCCTTAAAGGGTGTGCCCCTTTTTAATTTTTGGATGCCCAAAATGGCTGTATTGATAAAAATGTAAAAAAAAAAATAAAATAAAATAAAGAAATAAAGGGTTTAAGGGATTTCTATTGCCTGTCTTTTGAATAAATTCCATGCCATACTAAATGCTCAAGCGGTTTTAATTCTGCTTTTATGGTGCACAGGGTCCCCATTATTAGAGACTGGACTTGAGTGGACCCAAAATTATATCGAAAGTATAATGGAGAGACCTTTTTTTACGCAAATATTTGAGGTTTGACCTTTCAGTCCATGAGTGGATAATAAAAATTGACGACTATTATAAAGTGAAGAATTTTTTTTTACTTTATTTCTCGCGGGAAAAAGTGAAGCATATTTTTCAAAACCCAGGGGGAATCCTGTTTAATGTTCTGGAAAATTGATAAATTTGAAAATTTCATTACCCAGGTCAGAAAAGCAAAGTTTGAGGAGAAAAATGGGTCTTTTCCATTTACTTTAGGTATAAGCAATTGAGAAATAACACTTTCTGCCCAGGAACAAAAATAAAGTAAAAATTTTGTTACATAGTGTGATTCAAGAGCTGGCATGTTTTTACCAAAGGAGCCAGCAGACAGGGGAAATGGCAGAGATGTACATCAGGATGCTGTACGAGCTGGCTGAGCACTGTGAGTTTGGGGATAAGAGGGAGGAGCAAGTCAGAGATCACCTCGTAGTAGGCATAAAGGATAAAGAGCTCTCCCTTCAGTTCCAACTCGCGGCAGATTTGATGTTGGCGCAGGTCATCAAGCAGGTGCGCCAGGCGGAGGAGATATAGAGGATCTTACAAGAGTGGGTGTGTCATAGTTACGAAACAATTTGAGTAAATTTTGCGCTTGTTGCAAGCTTTAGCGAACTACAAACCCAAAATTTACTCAATGAGTTTCAAAACTTTCTTATGACACGACCAAGAGTATAAGATTCTGTTTATCTCCTAACTGAATTGCGTAGTCTAATGGAAAGCAAATGTAATATCCGTTAGCGCCCATTGTATGGTAGCACTGCACTAACTACATCGCTCTACGTCAGTCTCTGGCCTCTATCTTACACCCAGCGGAAAGCGTAAATAGCATATTTTTGCTACTTTCCGACCGATGCAAATATCATTAACCCGCCCAGCGTCCAGTCTGCCTAAGTAGGGAAAGCATTTGTGCCAAATTGAGCGCCTATGCTCAAAAGTAAATGCAACAAGTGTCACAAAAATTGACAATGGGAACATGCATGTCACTCAAAGGCTGTGAGAAAAGTCACTGAGGGGATGAAAGACCTGGATTTTCTAGTTGAAGTGGACTGTAAAACTTAGCCAGGATGACCGGACTGCTCAGCTAATTATGGGTGGCATGCCTGTAACTAGGGATGCACTGATACCACTTTTTTACAAACCGATACGAGTACGAGTATTTTATTTTGTGTACTTGTCGATACCGAGTACCGATACCGATATTTCTGAAATGTTTTCCAGGAAAATACAATGACAATTTCGGAGTACAGGTTTTATTTTCTTTTTATAACAAGCCTAAAAGAGGCCAATATCAAACGATTCACACGTGGCTATTTCCAAAAAAAAAAAAAAAAAAAGGCCTAACTGCTAAAAAATCTTTCTGTATTTAGGCCCGACAAAAAAGCCTTTGAAATAAAACTGCCATCAAATGATGCAAAACATTACTGAAGCTTGACAAATGAAAAGTAAACTCGCTGCATAGGCAAGGTAACACAACCAACTTCATAAAAAGTCAGTAGAACTATTAATTGGCACAGATAGTTTCTACACACATTCATAGGCATTCTCAATCCAACTAAAGTCAATAATGGCTTTCAAGCAAACAAGGCATCACTTAAAGTGTGTGGTATCGCCATATTTCAATTACACAAATGACAAATGAAAAAGATTGAACTTAACCACAACTAAAATGTTTAAGATAACCATATGTTACTAATATATTTGTAGTCAAATAAGAAGATTCACAATTCTAAGTCTCTGTGTGTGTGATTGTGAGTGTGTGCTTGTGCGAGCTCGGCTTGCTTGTAAATATTCAATAACTGATCCGGGTGTGCCATCTAGTGATAGAATATTGTAATTGCGTGCATAAATTTGCAGCTCCATGTCCGCTGGCAGAAACATCTGCACAAAACGCTTAAGATACCCTGCCGAACACCGTTGTTCTTTTTGAACACGCCGCATCCAGATAATCCTTAAATGATGAATTATATTCATATTTGAATTTTTAACGTTTAAGGAAGTGGCCAGTGTCAAAGTAATGAAGAAAAAGTATACTTTTTATCTTTTAAATGTAGTAGAGTAGAAGTCCCGGTCAAAAAAAAAAAAAAAAAGTACAAATCCTCAAAACAACTACTTAAGTACTGAAACGAAGTTGCCTGCATGTACTTCTTTACTATACACCTCTTGTGTGTATGCGCTTATGCCTGCATGTGATGTGATGACCATAAAGCTCTCTTTCTCGTTTTTTTTTCTAACTCGCTGTCTCCCCCTAGCCATAGAAGTCAGATAGCACAAAATACTGTAGCCTATGCGACCGTGAGCAGGCAGTTGCCTTGCGTCTTACATTAAGTGGTATCGGTGCGTGGTATCGGCAAATGTGGACGAGTACTAGTACGAGCATATTAACGCGGTATCGGGCCGATACCCGATACTGGTATCGGTATCGGTGCAACACTACCTGTAACCTTTAAAATCGACACGGGAGCTGATGCCAGAATCATTGATAATCGAACATTTAAAAAAATGAAGCCTGAAATTAAACTGAAACCAGCTGACGCTCCTGTCACGAGCCCTGGGGGTAAGCCAAAGTGCATAGGACAGTTCCATGCCACAACCAGCTGTAAGGAGACACCGTATGTCTTCCCAGAGCATGTGACAAAAGGAAAATGCAACTGCTAATTAGGCCGCCCTGAAGCCAGTAAAATGGACCTAGTGAGACGGATGGATGAGATCGGTGGCGTTTTCAGCTCAGGAGGACTGATGAGAACTGACCCAGTGAAAATAACAGTACAAGAGGGCATTCAGCCCTATGCAGTGCCCACAGCCAGGCGGATACCTCAACCACACGTACCGTTGGTTAAGAAAGAGCCGCAAGGGATGGAGAATGAGGGCATCATAGAAAAGGTCACGGAGCCTACAGAATAGTGTGCTGCAATGGTGCCAGTGCTCAGACCCAACGAGAGGGAAGTCTGCTGCTGCACCGACCTCAAATAGCTGAATCGAGCAGTGAAACGAGAAACATGTGCTGCATACAATGAGGAGATGGTACCAAGACTTGCAGGGTCAAAGGTGTTTACAACGCTGGATGCAGCTAGTGGATTTTACCAAATCCTCTACATAAGCACAGTAGGAGGCTCACAACCTCTCGTACTTCATTTGGTCACTTATTTGGAATAGTGGTCTACATGGATGACATACTCATCCACGGACCAACAGAGGAAATACATGACCGGCGTCTGTGATCACAGAGCTAATATGAAGTTTACTTAGTTTCCGAACTCCAATATGGCCTTGAAGGGTTAACAAGCTAAATCATGATCATTTTGATGAAAGTCCACCTGATATGATGAATAAGTTATTCTGTGTATCATTATTTGGTATAACAGTGTGATTTCAAGCACCAAAAGCATCAATACTGAGCTCATTAGAGTTGACCTTCTTTGCAGACTTTTGTCATTTTTTAAAGAAATGTGGGCCAAAGGTCCATTTTTCAAAAAATGAGTTCACACAGAAGGAGCTGGATAAGCAAACTTTTTATTGGCGCTCAAGTTTGATAAGGTCTTTAAGTTGGTCATGTTAAAAGCAAATTGTCTATCTCAAGTGGAGACATGGTAAAATCATTACCTAAAATGAGGGTTCTAAAGGGTCCATTTGTCCTGTGACCATTTTTGGGACCGCCCCATAACCCCACTAATGATCTAGTTTCCCTAAAAATCATCTTGAGTTTCAGTAATGTCAGCATATTTGATGAAGAAGTTGTCAAAAAGCCTTCAAACACACAGATCTGAATTACCTTGACCCTCTAATATCCCAAAAATCATTATCGCATGAAACAAAATCCAGTTTTTAAGTGTTAATATTGTATACAATGGAACTAGTACACCATTTGTAAGCATTGGTTCCAAGAGAGGAGGCAATCAATGACCGCTTTATCAATTTTTAGCCCTGTAGCTCATATAAAAGAAGCTATGGGTCTCTAGATATGGTTACAAATTAAAGGTTGTGTCAGCGATTCTGAGCCAAAACATAATTTGTCACGTACAGGAGATTTTTCCTCATGAACTGTTAGCAGCTTCTCTCATGAGTGGCGGTGAAAAACTCCGGTCTCTGTAGGCCACCTACCGCCAGGTAGACACTGACAAAGATACACAAACTCGTGGGGACCTACCCGCATCCCCAAACATCAACAAAAGTGTTCCAACGAATCAGAGGGCAAGGGGTGGGTCTTCTGCGCCAGTTCCATGCTCATGCACGACAAGTGGGTGGGACTGAGCAACAAAAGGAACTGGCAGTGGCACTACCGATGCGGCGGAGTGAAGCATGGTGGAAGCTAAACCGAAAAAGAGATGCGCGAATGAGTGCATGTCGAGGAAAAAGGAACGCGATCGCAGCTATGCGAAGTGGAGAGAATTCCGGGAGTTGAATGGTTTTAATTCTGATGCCCAGGTTACCTTGTTTCTACTTGAGGTGAGTAGAGCTGGTGCTAACTTGGTTGGATCTGAATTGTAAATTGTCATCCCAAGCAAAATTGAGGGAAGCTCATGTATTGTTTTTGTAAGGCTAGCTTGCATAGATCATGCTGGTCAGAATGAATCAAACAGTAGAGAGATCGATATTTCTTCTTTGGAGCGAGTTAGCAACCTTTGCTAACTCTCGGTTGGCAAGCTAGTGAGTTTGCTAATTCTGTCTGATCAAACCAGAGTCTGTGTTCGTGTAATAACATTTTTTCTCTGGATAGTACTCAGAGTTGAGATTCATCGATGAATGTATAACCGCGTGATAAGTTTAGCTAAAAGTGGTGATCTATGTGACGTTAATACTCATTTTGTAATGCCAAGCTAAGATGCTTGTCAGATACCTTATCGTAGCTAGCACTAATGGTGTAAATTTATCGTCTGGCAATGGTCGTCATTGTTGCTACCGGGTGTTTATCACAACGAGCTGTACAGGCCATTTACCCAGCTGAGTGAGCCATTCTTAAGCTGCTTTCACACCGGAAGCAAAACAAATTTTCGCGTGACATTACTTTCAAAGTGAATGCAAAGACGCGAATACATGCATTTCGCGTGTATTCGCGTCTTTGCATTGACTTTGAATGTAATCTGGCACGCGAAAAATTTGTTTCGCGTCTGGTGTGAAAGCAGCTTTACTCAGAAGTTTCACTTTAAGAAAAGCACGTTCATGTTCCAAGCTTCTGAAGGGGAGGGGCGAGCGGCTCTGTTGTGTTTTGAGAACATTTCAACTGTCAACAATAGTGACGTCATATCGCTGATACAGCCTTTAAGTGCAGGAGAAAAGTGGACGTGGCACCCAAATTTCCCAGTGCCATAATGCCGAAATGACTAAAGGTATGAAGCTGAAATTGGGGATTCTTTCATTAGGGGACAAAAACGAAGTTTAGATTTTTTCAGTCAAATCTGAGCGATGTCACTGGGGAAGTTTCTGGAATTTGTGTGAACTGACATGGAATGACCCCCTCAACTTTGACATGATTTTCAACTGCTCATTTTGCTCTAAGCTGAGGAGCAAGTTGAGACAATTTCTATGCAATTTAGTTTATTTCCTCAATGTGCCTTCATGTTCATGATGTAAATAAATAAATAAACACACACACAGACACACACACGGTGATGCATTGATGACACACATATTGGTACTTGCTGTCAGCCACCCAAATGAAAAATCCTTCCATTTCCAAAGTCTTATGTTCGAAGGCTACATGGGTCAATTTAATAATTCAGTGACTGTCGCACTTAGTTGCATAATTTCTACGGCATCATGGCTTGCGTACAGCCAATAGGCTATGCATTCTACCCTCAGAACAGTAAGTCGAGTACACTGGACAATAAATGATAAAGTCTGCAAACTTCTCAAGTTCATGGCTTATAAGTTGACATCAAATGATGGCATCAGTAATTGATCGGATCAGATTATTTAGTTTTTCATCCCAATACGCCAGATAAGTAGCCTAGAAATCTATACGTACCCTAGCGGTAGCAAATAGTTTTGCTCAGCCGGTACGTCTAGCCACGAGCCATAGAGCCCCAGTACGACCAAGTGATTGGTCCGACCAAGGCTTGGTCGGACCAATCACAACGCTCTGTTTGTAGAGAGTTGTTGGGCTGGTTTAGCACGATGACGACAATGCTGCGATGGTGCAAAACAACTGAGATGGCTGTGGCAAAGGAACACCGGTCGTCTGAATCGGCTTTGGCATTGACTTAGGAAGAGTTAGACTTGGGCTTTTCTTTGAAAGATGAGCAGAAAAAGACACTCAAGTCATTCGTTTCAAAGACTGATGTATTTGCTGTTTTGCCGACGGGATACGACAAAAGTCTAATTTACCAGCTGGCTCTGCTGGTAGCGACATGAATGGGAGTCAGTGAGTGACTGCGTTTACATGCAGACCATATTCCGATTAAGGTCCATATCGGGTTAAGGTAATATTCCAAATAAGCTGTTTATATGCGCTGAGCGATGGAAATATTCCGTTTACATGTTAATTAGCATATCCACCACTTTGGTCCAATCTCAGCACCGGGTTTTCAGCAAATATAATGCTCGAAAGTAATCGTCATAGCTTTGGTTGCCTTCTGAGGGCTTCAAAGCCGACATCGACTCCACTCTCTTAGCCATTGCTATCGCCAGCGGTCTCTGTCCCAGAATTTCATCCATGACCGCGATATAAATGAAACTGGCTGGATTAGGGCAGCTGGTATTGTTTTGTTTTTGGCTGTGGCCATTTTTACGCCAGTCGTGAGCTTACTGTAATTTGCTATTCTTATGAACTTCGTATCCGCATGCACAAGAGGAAATTTGGCCTCTGAAAAAATTGCTACTCAACTGGGTTGAAAACATCCCACTTTCGCTGCGTGCCTTGTGGTTAACATTACTAGACCGGCTAGCCGGCTTATTTACTTTAAGTTACAGTCAGGATGTCCTCTACTCAAGTTAGGTAGGGTTAGTTATTAGCCAGCTAACTTTGCCAGCTTGCCATCTAACTCATTAGCCTTGCCATCTAACTCATTTAACTTGTACTTTAAAATTTCTTGCAAGGACAAACTTTGTGCAGCTATCAGCTCTTCTACACGACACAAATCACTACTGACTATTGATTGTGGAGAGTGACGACCTGACAGTTCCTCAAATATTAGGGAGCAAACGTTGAACCTAAAATTACACTCTCATAACTACCTAACCCGTTAGCTAAGTTAAGCAGCTAGAAAACATAAGTAATGTTTCAGCCGTCCCGCTGGCTAACGTCAGCTGATGCATTATAGTTAATGCCGTGGTATAAGCCTAGACTGTATAAATCAGTCTATGGGTTCAAGTCCAGATTTCCTACATTGTGCATGAACATACCGAAGCTCGTACGAATAGCAAATTGGAGTAAGATTACAACTGGCGTAAAAAATAGCCACTGCCTATATTTTTTTCCGCTGTGGAATATGCCGCCTTCAGTTTTCTCTAGCGATGCTTAACTTGGTTGGCAGTTCACACAAAACCAGCCTCTGTCCACTTTTCGCACACCTTAAAGATGGGCTTTTGCCCATCGATATATTCCATTATATTCATGTCTTTCATTATCTGAATGCACACAGTCGTCTCCTCTTCCCTCCAAAAATGCTAATTCCTTGCGAATTGAACAGGTGCCGACGTAATTGAATATTCTGTTCGGGGGCATTTTCCGATTAAGGTGTATACATGACCCAATATTCCGATTAAAACAGGCATATGCCAGGGGTCTTATTCGGAGTATTTTGAATCGGAAACTGATTTTAATCGGGTTATTGCACGCATTTACATGACAGGTATGCAATCGGAATATTCTCATATTCCAGTTAATACAGGAATATGGTGTGCATGTAAATGCAGTAAGTGAAAACCCACTGGTGGTCGTAGTCTCGCCGTTGATCGCCCTTATGGAGGACCAGGTCACACAGGCGACCAAATTTGCACCCACGGCCATGCAACTTGGTGTACATGAATTGAAGGAAATTCTAAATGGCCACTGTCAGTTGGTCTTTGGTAGTCCTGAAGCCCGGCTCATGCAGAGGAAGTGGCGCGACATGTTGGCTACCAAGGTCTTCCGAGATAACCTCCTAGGAATCGTGGTGGATGAGGTACACTTCATTTACAAATTGTAAGTGGCATCAAGTAAACTACGTAATAGCGATAAAGTCTATATTCAATATTTACAAGTAATGTGAACTGAATGTACAGCCAGTTGTGTTACACACGGCCCCATTGTGATATTATAATCACAGCAGACTGAAAGTCTTTTGATCTTGCTAGGCCCAATGGTTTTAATGTTTTACTTGATTGTATGGCAGCCATTAAGGAATGGATGTCTTGTAACTATTTGCAGTTAAACAAAGCCAAGATGGAGGTTCTTTTCGTCGCTCCAAATAATATTGCTGCTGAGTTGGGTAGCTGTATTGGGTCTCTTGGCCATAATGTGCGCTCTAATCTACGAAATCTGGGAGTTGTTTTCAATCAGGCCATGAACCTGGACTGCCACATTAGGGCACTAACCCGTACATGCTACTTCCACCTACGCAATATTGCGAAACTCAGGCATATTATATCTAAACCTGAGCTTGAAATGATTATTCATGCCTTTATCTCGTCAAGGCTTGATTACTGCAACGCTCTTTTTACATGCCTCAGCAAGGCTTCCATTGACCGTCTGCAGCTTGTGCAGAACGCCGCTGCTAGACTTTTAACCAAAACGAGAAAGTTCAAACACATTACTCCCGTTTTGGCTTCCCTGCATTGGCTACCTGTGAATCTAAGGATCCATTTTAAAGTTTTACTTCTAACTTATCGGGCCCTACATGGCCAGGCACCCACCTACATTGCTGAGTTGCTTAAGCCTCATGTCCCAACCAGGGCATCAAGATCAGCGGACCTCAGCCTTTTAATTGTCCCCTGCACTAAAAAATCCACCAAAGGGGACAGGGCTTTCCAGGCGGTCGCTCCCAGGCTGTGGAATGCCCTCCCGCTGACTTTGAGGACTGCCACATCCATTGAGGCCTTCAAAACCAATTTGAAGACCCATTATTTTAGGTTAGCCTTTGGCTAAGTTAGTAACGAGGCAGGCTTTTTAGTGTATTTCTCAAGTAAGCAATCTTTACACAGGTTTTTTGTACTGTTGTTTTCGTGTTGTGATTTTACTGTGTGTCTTTTGTATTTGTATATTTACTATACATATATTTATTATTGTTTGTATTTTACTGATTGTGTTTTTTTGCATGTTTTTTTTTATACTGTGAAGCACCTTGTGAGTTTTATGTCCTCTGTGAAAGGTGCTATAGTAAATAAATTTTACTTACTTACTTACTTAAAGTCGGAATGCTCCTCTTTTATCCTCCTCTGCTGTCGGTGTTAAACTTTGTTAAGTAGCTTATATATTAGGACCACGGGGATGGGCACTAGTGTAGATGGATGGACTTCCCCAAAACTAACCATATCCCTTCTATGTTTACTCCCCCGTTGACTCTTTTCCGTTGCTCTGAATACGTCACCTTGTTCGTTGCTCTGATTGGTCGTAGCGCTATCCTATTGCGTGCAGAGGCAGTTTGAAAGACAACCGCTGATTCCGCCCCTAGGATTGAGCCCTGTCTATCGGTCGTGGCCAGACTACACATTTTGATGTTATTGTCTGGCTTGTCAGGCTACCAGATAAGTTGATAATTAATGACAGGCTTTATTCTCTGACAAATAAGCTATTGAAAGTGAACAATTTAATTGGTGCATTGAACGACTTCCTAGAGGCTAAATTTATCAATGTTCTTTTAAAATGCGTTATTAGCTGCATTATTTATATCAAACCCAAGAATTGCATAGACTGCACCAAGTAATATTTAAATGAATTATTTTAACTCAGTTTTTTTTTTTTTTTTTTTTTTTTTGGGGGGTGATTTACTAAGCACTGAATTAGTTTACCGTTTTCACATTTTTAAGGAAGATTGAGTTGTTGTTGTGTTTATTGTTACACATTCCCAGTATGCTGTCCAGTTTTAAGATGGCATTTCATAAACGACTCTTAATGAAGCAATGCTACAACCATTCATGTGGGCTACTATATGTATCATCAGTGCCATAAATATTTGGACATTAACAAAGGGTCATTCCTTGCCAAGTGATCAAATGGTTCCCAGGTGACCATCTCAGATTTTGCTTAAAGTCTGTCAAAATGAAACTTGGCAGGGGTCGACAATATAAATGGCCCGGTGGCCCGGATGTACTTTTAAAACCGTCAGGGCCACCAGAACGCTCCAAGCACTGGCCCGGTGGGGCCAGTGAAAAATAATGCCTTGAAAATAAAATAACAAGTAAAAAATGTAATAAATCTAATTTAACATTAATTCCCTGTGGTACTGTGTCTTCTAATGATTTCTGTTAAATCCTCTCGGTAATTACCTCTAACACATAGTGTTACGTGATCCCGATCAAAAGACAAAGACATCTACTTTACGTGCGCAGCGCGCGCTGTGCCCTGAGACGTACTGTAAGCACACCACCTGCGCTGTGCACAGCTCGTTCGCTCCCGCGGAACGCTCGCCGCTCGCTCACTGCTGCTGATTGAAGACGCATCCTGACATAGTTTTCATCAGTTAGCTACTTTAAAATGTTTCTAAAGCCCCCGGTACCCGGCCAAACGCCGGGCAAAAAATACAAAGCAAAGAAAAAGTCACCGGAAGAGTTGAGGGAGAGTGAGAAGGAGTACGAGAAGAAAAGAAGGGAAAGAAAGTTCCAGCCTCAATGGCGAGACCGCTGGAATTGGCTGGGATATAAAGAGGCCAAAAATGAAAAATGAACTCTGCAAATGAATGCCCAGGTTTGCAGACAAGTAGGTTAGAGAAAAGTTAACGTGTATGAAAAGAAGTGTATGATGACGAATTGCTTTGGAACTACGGAGAAAATAACGTCGTCATACGACGGTCTCGCTTGAAAACGCAGATCTGCAAGCACACAACGTGTCCCATTTGTGACACACTGATCTAGTAGATTGGCGTTTTCCGCGTTGTACCGCCGCAATTCGTTATCATACACTTCATTCTCTAAATCAGTGTTTCTAAAATTTTATATCAAGGTCTCTCCTTTACTCTGACAAATGTAGATATTTCACCCTCCCAATCAGAATAAGGTACTTGGAATTATTATGATACAATTATTTTAATAATCTAATGATAAACAATTGCTTTATATAAATGTATAGTAGCTAGTTGTAGGAGTTATTAAAGTAGTCCGATTAAACAACACCCTTATCGCGTCAGTCCAGAAAAGCTACCGTCTCATATCTGGGTCGAGTTATTGGAAGGGGTCAGGTGCGTCCAGTAATGGCTAAGGTACTTGCTATTCGCGAATATCCCGTTCCATGTGATCGGCGTGAATTACGCCGTTTCTTAGGAATGGTAAGTTACTACCGAAATGTTTGCAGAAACCTTTCTTCGGTGGTGTGTCCTTTAACCGATCTGTTAAGTCCAAAGGTTGAGTTTGTTTGGACCGAGGCGTGTCAAAATGCTTTTGAAAATGCCAAAGGTTTGCTCCTCTCTGCTCCAGTGTTGGTGGCGCCAAACTTTGCAGAGCCATTTCGTCTCGCAGTGGATGCGAGTGCCAGCGGCGCGGGTGCTGTTTGCTGCAGTGTGGAACTGACAACATTGAGCACCCTGAATGTTATTTTTCAAAAAAAATTCACGCCTTAACAAAAAGGGTACGCTACAATAGAAAAAGAAACGCTTGCCTTAATAATGGCAATCCAACATTTCGAAGTATACCTCAGTGCGTCACCCCAGCCAATTACCGTTTATACAGATCATGATCCCTAAAAACTCCTTGCTCACATGCGCGACCATAATCAACGACTAATGCGTTGGAGTTTGATACTGCAACCCTTCGACCTTAAAATTTCACACATCCGTGGAAAAGATAATATCTTGGCGGATGCCTTATCGAGAATTGACGGTTAACTTTAAACCTGTTATAAGTATATCTGTAAATATTGCTGTATATACACATCTGTTTGATTGTAGGCCATTTAACTCTTTATAATGTAGCACTTTGTTTGACTATCATGGTAAGAAAAATTGAAGGAAAAGTCTCACGCTGATAACGCGGAGTGCAGATTCATTAGCTTGCGTTAGTTTTTGTGTATAGGCCTACTAGAAATTGATGCTGTAAACTGGTGAGTAAAAAATAAAATAAATGATTAAAATATAATGGTTATATTTAAATATAAAAAGACGGTTGCTGCCTTAGTTTTTTTGAGAAATGTGTAATGGTCTAGTTGTCTTGGTGCTCTGCTCTACTCTGTGAGCTGGCGGACCAGTGACAATATTTGAGTGGTTAATTTTGTACGAGATGTCTTATGTGATTTGTGGGGACTAGAGTCACCATTTTGGGGTGGGGGTGTTGCGTCCCTCAGCCTACTGTGGCTCCATTCTAAGGTATGATTGGTTTTGGCTACCTCTGCTGGTAGTGGTCCGTCTTTTAATTTCCCCTTAAACTACAGGTAATGCAGAGCACCTGCGGTGGCTAGGCCATGCCCACAAAAACCCTCCTACGGGACCCTGAGGTTGGCATTCACCGGGGCAGTCAAGGAACGCACACAGTTTCATGCGGGAACAGTTTCCTCTTTGTGCAAGACTGGTCGTCAATCCAGGCTCCGCGTCGCATTATTGTTATAAGTTTTTTCCCCTAGACCATATCCTCTGTTAAATGTGAGCAACAAAACTATTGTTGTAAGTGCCAACCCAGTGTTGTCCACCCTTGTGTTGCGTTCAGAGGTGTCCGCGCATAACATCATTGTTTGATCGTTATTATGGGGATCGATACCTGACATTGTCCTGGGCCAGTGGTTACAATGGTGGGGCCAGTGATCTTCGTGGCAAATTTCCCTTATTGTCTACCCCTGCTTGGGGTGTATAATGAACACCTGAAAAATTTAGGGTCCAACTCCCACTGGTTTGGATTTTATGGGACTTCAAATTTTGGGTTTCATCCTCTTTTTAGAACGCGACTGCCTGAAGTCAGTAAGTAAAGTAAGAAAAACTTAATTTTTATAGCACACTTCCCAGCACGAATGCACAGAGTGCTTCACAGAGATAAAATAATTTAAAATAAAAATAAAACAAATCATACATAAAGTACACAGACACAATATAAAAAGTAGAAAACACAGAAGGCAGGGAAATACAGTGCGAATGGCTATATATGGCCAAAAGCCTGTCTCAACAGGAGTGTTTTTAACAGTTTTTTGAAAATGAGTTCAGAGGATGAGACTCTCAGGTCCTGGGGGAAAGCATTCCAGAGCCTTGGGGCCACCGCCCCAAAGGCTCTGTCACCCTTGGTCTTTAACCTGGTCCCAAGCACATCCAGGAGCGACTGGTCGGTCGACCACAGCCACCAGCTGGGTGAGTATGCCTGGAGAAGCTCAGAGATGTAAACTGGGGTTTGACCGTGGAGGGCGTGTTGCCAACTCTCCCGTATTTTCCGGGACTTTTAGTGGCATATTCATGTTCCCGTGCCATAGTAAGCAATTATTCAACCAATGCGTATTTAAAAGATTCTCACGTGGAATTGAAGTGCTTGCGCATGGAGGTTTATCAGCCTCACGTGTGTTACGGTGGATTTCACCACTAGTAATATGGAAACTGATCATGACTCCAGGCTTCTCGCGGTTTTCTTTTTCTCAGGGGTTAGAAGCAAAGCATGGGTTTAATGATTTTTGAAATTGTTTAAATGATACAAGATCGTGTGAAACATCTTTAATTGCTTCCATCCTCTGAGTAAAGAAAAGAGTGAGAAGGCGGGAGTCATAATCGATTTCCATAATACTAGTGGTGAAATCCACCTTAACACACGTGAATCTGATAAACCTCCTCGCACAAAGACGTCAGTTCTGTGGGCGGACCTATTTAATACGCGTTAATTGAAAAATTGCTGAGTAAGCCACAGGAACGTGAATATGCCACTAAAAGTCCCGGAAAATACGGGAGAGTTGGCAACACTGCCGCAAACATCCCTGTCTGCAACGTGCATATATATGAGAGAGAGAGAGAGAGAGAGAAATGTGTGCGCGCGTGAGTGCGTGTGCAGGCTATGTGGGTATGTGTCCTATAACATAACATAGCGGAGATTTCCTTCAGCTGCTTTCATACCGGACGCGAAACGAATTTTTCGCACGACAGATTACATTCAAAGTTAATGCAAAGGCGCGAATACGCACGTTTCGCGTGTATTCGCGTCTTTGCATTGACTTTGAATGTAATCTATTGTGCGGAAAAATCGTTTCGCTTCCAGTGTGAACGCGGCTTTAGAAACAGCCTGATCGGGGCTACATTTATCTAAACATTATTATTCTTATTATTATTACTTTTATTGTTGTGTACTATTAGCTCTATTACACAGCTGTCAAGTGCACCCCTTGTCGGATTCGTTCTGGTTGCAGTAGGGCTACGCAATTGGGCAAATGTTGACTCAAGTTGCTGTTTTCTCATATAACGTGTTTGTCAGCATACTTAATAATTGTGGGTAATAAATTCACATGTATTTATTGGCAATTTTTTATTTAATTCGTTCAAAAACAATATTTTGTTGATTCCCAGCTCTTTATAATCCCACAATATTATGAAATGGCCTCACATTTGCACTGCCGTGAAAAAGCGGCAGCCGCGGTTCTAGGGGGATTTAGAATTCCGGCGGGGCTAGTGTTAAAAGACGTGACAGTTTCACATATTTCCTGAGAGACTGGGTTGAAACTTATGATGCCTTGCTTACCGATTGTGCACCTTATTTATTTTTGTAGCCTAATTATTCCCTTGTTTTTACATTATTTCGTTTTGGACACTAATGCCATTTTATAATTGTGCACATTTATTTCTAGGATTCTTTATTGGATTTCGGCACTTTATTTTATTTTTTTGGAGCCTAATGCGCAATCGCGCTGTGCCCACTGTTTGTATTTGCAGTACCAGCACTGTCAAGAGGACTTGGCAGCAAGTTAAAACAAAGCATGAGAACATTTTTCAAAGTGGCACGCCCTATGCTGCTTTGCTTTCATAATTATTTAAATTATTTTCATGGCATGCTGTGTAAAATGTAGAGAGCGGCATACAATATTCTTGCTTAGATTTTCTGAATCACCACCTGAATGTTGTCGGTTCCCGTGGCAAAATAAATAAATAAATAAATAAAATAACGCAAAGTTATGCATACTGTTCGTGCAACTGCTTTGCTACATTGCCAATATATGGTTCCAGTAGATCGCATAAGTAACGAATTCCCTCAGCTGAGAATCTGCAGCGTTCATAGAGAAAATCTTCAGAAAAAGCGAACGGGTCATGCCAGTCTCCCTCTTTTATTTGCAGCGTTTATTTTATTTGCAGCAGCGTTTCTTTTTGTTTGCAGTTTCTTTTTGTTTGCAGCGTTTCTTTTATTTGCAGCGTTTATTTTATAAACTGCTAGTGAGCAGTCTTGCTGCGGCATTTTAGACAAGTTGAAGCTGGTCTACTGATGATTTGTTGAGGCAGGTAAACAGAGAATTACAGTAATATAGTTGCGATGAAATAAATGCATGTACAGACATTTCCAGTTCAGTATGTAGGGCGTAGGTTTAATGTGAAAATTGGTAGGGACACATATGTAATGCAAGTGTGCATAGCACACAAGCTGGAATATTTTTGCAAATCTGAGGGCAGATACTGCTTTTCTGTATACAGAGATTGTCCAAATGAGTGTTTCTTTGTTTTTTTATGATACTTAGCAAGGTGCCTCCATAATCTACATGGATAGATGTCACATACATAAACTTCGTTTTCTATTTTGTAGCCATCCAAATACTTTTGATTTGATATTTGAAGTACAAGTTTACAACCGTTACTAATGTCATGAACATTTATTATGAAAGTTAGCTGTATCGAACAATTGAAATACTCTTACCAATTTATAAGTTACTTAATTACATGATGGTATGTTGTATTATTAGTGAATGTTAAAATCATTATACAGCAATTTATTATTTAGCTATAGCTCCCAAGCTTACTAGTTAGCTAATTATTTAACGTTAGTTACATTCTGAGGCCAGCCACACAATTAATGACTGTACAAATCAGGCTTTGAAATACTTAGCTCAGTTTCTGTGTAGCCCAACATCCCATATCGCTGCACATAAGTTAGATGACAGTATTATTATTATCAGCATGTGCGAAAATTCCTTTGTGCAATAATTTGTCCATTTTAATATTTAATATGAATGTTAATTTTAAGAAATCGGCATAAGCCCGTGTTCAGATACGCCGTCTGGGCATAAGATTTGGTTGGATGCGCAAATGAAAAGGCGGCAGTATCTTTCACCTCGAGCTTAACAATAACTGCAGCCAGAGATGTGACTAATGCACCTGTGTCATGAGCAGCATGTGAAATAATGCGGCATACGTGATAATTCCTCCAAACTTGAAAGATCCAACCCCTATAGTATTTGAAACGGCAAGGAAACGGGGAAAGGGGCAGAGATAGAAATCCACCAGCAAACAGTATGAATTCTAAGGCACGATGGAGGTCAAAGAACAAGCTAGCAGTACGTTAGCTACAGCTTTAAACTGGGAATCAGCTAGCTTGACTGGGACACGTTTCTCCAACGCCTCGCTGTTAACCATGTCAGCAACTTACATAATTTTTACTTACAGACTGTAAATGGTTCCAGCAATGCAAGGCAGCAGTATAGCTTTCACGCATTAATGTTAGCTGTGGAAAAAGCCCAGCTTCCAAACGGAAAATACAAGGCAATGTTCGCATTTGCTGAACTCCAAGACCATAGTGCTGGTTGATAGCAATGCACCTCGCTGATATGAGAACTACTAGTTACCCTGGATGTAACTCCAGTTCTATGAGTACGTTCGTAGCCCTCTAACGGGCTTCGCTATTGGTTACCCCTCCGAGGCCCCGCCTCGGTGCCTGAGAAAGATAATTGAACTCACCTGCTTCGTAGGAGTGGGTAGCATACTCACCCCTCCTATAAAGCCTCGGTGCTGCCAATGCTCGTCTCCCTTTGAAACTCAGCATCTCACACTCGGGGCCAGCTGGGCAGGTTGTTAGAGGGCTACGCACGTACTCATAGAACTGGAGTTACATCCAGGGTAACTAGTAGTTATATTTCGTACGTGCTTCGCCCTCTAACGGGCTTCGCTATTGGTTACACCTAAGGCGAAGGCCATTAGGGATGGATGTACTCCCAGGTGGACCCCGACCACACAGATCCATTCAAAACCAAGAGAAACTCGTCCACACACTGGGGCGCACACCGCCAGACTGCGTACCCCGCCCCAGGTGGTGGCACAAAGAAGCAACACAAAACACAAGTTGGTGTCAGAAGGGGACCCCACCGATAGGGCCCCTTTCCAGCCTGAATAGGAGGGCTTGCTAGCCTCCATCTTCCAATGAGAAATCCCCACACACCCAGGCGAGCACCGCCAGAGCGCATCGCCTCAGGTCGTGGCACAACACAGAAACAGAAGACAAATCGATGTTGGAAGGGGACCCTCCCTTGATAGGGTCCCTCCCCCCAGAATGAATGGGAGGGCTTGCTAGCTGTCATCTCCCTGTGGAAGCTTCTCACCACAGGCGAGCACCGCCAGAGTGCCTCGCCTCGGTCGTGGCACCAACATCAACAGACGACGAGTCGCTGTTGGAAGGGGAACCCCTGCCCCGATGGGGTCCCTCCCAGACGACTGGGAGAGAGCGCCCACTGTCATTCCCCATGACAAACACCTACACTTGTAGGCGGGGCGCCCCCGGAGCGCCTCGCCTCAGGTTGTGGCCATGATCCACTACTAGTTAGTGTTGGAAGGGGACCCCTCCGATATAGTCCCTTCTTAGAATGAATGGGAGGGCTTGCCAGCTGTCATCTCCCAACGAAAAACACCCACACCCACAGGCGAGCACCGCCAGAGTGCATCACCTCAGGCAGTGGCACGCCACAAGAATAGAAGACCAGTCGATGTTGGAAGGGAACCCCCCTCTGATAGGGTCCCCTCCCCAGACTGAATGGGAGGGCTTGTTAGCTGTCATCTCTGGACGACAAGCCCCCACAGCTGCAGGCGGGGCGCCCCCAGAGCGCATCGCCTCAGGGTGTGGTAATGCCCTAGTCAGTGTTGGAGGGGAACCCCGCTGACAGGGTTCCCAGGACTGAATGTGCGACCGTGCTGGCTGTCATATTCCTGAGATATGAAGGCGCAAAGGTCGATGCAGAAGACCAAGAGGCTGTCCTGCAAATCTCTTCTATGGATACGCCCTTCAAAAGTGCTGTAGAGGATGCAATGCCGCGGGTAGAATGTGCAGTCAATCCTGCTGGGGCACTGAGACCCATGGCCGAATAGGCTCTGCAGATTGCATCACAGATCCAGTGGGCGAGGCGCTGTGCTGACAGAGGGGCCCCCTGAGCCCGTCCAGCATAACAAACAAACAGCTGATCCACCTTCCTAAGATTTACAGTGCATTTTATGTAAAGACAGAGCGCGCGCACTGGGCACAGCTTGTGCATCCGTTCCTGCTTACTGGTGGCATGAGGAGGTGGGCAGAAGGCCTGCAGTCGAATGATGACTTGAAAGCTATGGTGATGACCTTCGGCCGGAAGGACAGGTTAGGACAAAGCTTCACTGAACCCTGGTCCTCTCTTAGGGTCAAACATGACGGGTGCACAGAGAGGGCGCCCAGCTCGCTCACCCTCCTAGCTGACGCCAAGGCCAAAAGGAGGGCAGTTTTGATAGATAAAATATGCAGGTCCCCTGGTCCAGGGGTTCGAACGGTGGCCCTGCCAGGCTGTCCAACACTGTCTGCAGATCTCATTGTGGGGTTACACGCTGCGTAGGTGGTCTTATCCTGCGGACTCCTCTCAAAAAGCGCTTCACCAGGGGGTGACTTCTGGCTGTGAAGTGGTCAAACCCGTCATGTCCAGCTGCGATCGCGGCAGCAAACACCCCCAGAGTGGATGCTCGCGGCCCCCTGAAGAGTCCTTGAAGGAAATCCCGCACCCCTTGAAGGGGCATGAGCGTGGGTTCAGGCCTCCGTCTGACACCAGCCAACAAAAATCCGCCAACAGGCCGCATAAGCCTTGGATGTGGCTGGGGCACGTGCACACTGAATTGTGGACACCACTGCCTCAGGCAGGTCCAACTCGCTCAACTTCACCCTTTTCAATTTCCAGACCATGAGGGGCAGGCGAGAATGGTACCCGGCGCCCGAATCCTGGTCGAGGGAAGGTTCGAATCTTCCACGGGCCTGCTACCGCCAGCTGGATGAGATCCGGAAACTACCTGGCGCTCAGACACATCGGTGCCACAATAATTATGGACAGGTGCTGTTCCCATACTCTGCGGAGCAGTGGCATCAGTAGTCGCCGGGGCAGGAACGCATACAGCAGGCCCACTGGCCAGACTGGATGGGCCAGCACATCCACCCCCAGGGGAGGATTGTCGGTAGGCCTCAGGGAGAACCAAAGAGGGCACACAGCGTTCTCCCTGCTCGCAAACAGATCCACCACTGGTTGACCGAACAGCCTCCAGATCTGTTTGGCCGTCACTGGTGGGAGGCTCCCATCCTCCTCAGGCAGCGCCCCCCTGGACAGCCCATCTGCCTGAGTGTTGAGGATGCCAGGAACATGCCGGGCTCTCAGGGAGCAGAGATGGCGATCCGCCCACGTTAGGATGGAAGTGGCCATCTTGTGTGGGGCCAAGACCTGACCCCCCCTTACCTGTTGAGATAGGTCGCCGCTGTTGTGTTTTCCGATCTCACTAGGACGTGTCTCCCTTCCAACTGTGGGGCAAAATGGTGCAACACTATCTGAACTGCCATGAGTTCCAGTAGGTTGATATGACGCTGGGGCCCCTGCCAAGTACCTGCGACAGAAGCAGGGCCACAAGTCCCGCCCCATTCTGTGAGGGAGGCATCCACAAATATGTGGGTGTAGTGAGACACGCACCCCATCCGAACCCCCTCGCGGAGCCGGCTGGGTGAGGCCCAAAACGCAAATGCTCGTCGTGCTCGCATTGGTATCGGAGCATGCGCTGTTGGTCCCGCCTTTTGGGTCCAGACGGCGTATGAACCAGCGCTGAAAATCTCTCATGTGCAGCAGCCCCAGGCGGACTACTGAATGGGCTGCAACCATCATTCCCAGCAGTGACCTGACTGCCATCGCTGGTACCAAGACTGCGTCCAGTATTCCTTGGGCCCGAGACAGGATCGCCTCTGTTCTGTCCAGTGACAGACATGCGGTCCTAGATCGCGAGTCCAAGAGCAGCCCTAGATACAGCGCTGTTCTGGCTGGGCCACTGGGTGCTCTTGTCGCTGCTGATAGCAAAGCCCAGTTGAGCCATATGTTGCATTACCAGCATCGTATGGACAGCCGCCATCTGCTTGGAAGGGGCCAGGATCAGCCAATCATCCAGATCGGTCAGGATCTGTATCCATCTCTGCCGAAGCAGCGCTCCCGCTGTCTCCACACATTTGGAGAATGTCCGAGGCGCCAGGGAATATCCAAATGGGAGGCGGCAAAACTGGAAACTCCGGTCTTCCAATGCAAAACGAAGGAACTTCTGATGGCGCGCAGAATTGGGACATGGAATAGGCGTCCGTCAGATCTATTGACGTCATCCAGTCGCCTGGCCTGACACATTCCAGCAGAGACCTCACTGTCAGCATCCAGAATGGTCTCCAGGCCTCCTGATTTTTTTCTTTTTTTTTTTTTTTTTTTGGGGAATCAAAAATATGGGGAAAAAACCCGCTCAAGCTTCCGATTGGGGAACCGGCACTACGGCACCTCTTCGTAGAAGCGAGTTCGCCTATTCCCTCTAAACCGCCCTCTCGGCGGAATTGGGGAGGCTCGTCTGCACAATGCCTCTGAATGGAGGAGGACGGCAGCGAAACTGCAGGGCATATCCCTTCCGCAGTGTTTTGTTCAGCCAGACTGGGAGGGGGGCGCACAAACTCACCTAAGACTGATATGGCTCATGAGTGGCATTGCTGTTGATTCTATGGTCTCCGATAGCCTGGGTCCTCCCGCGACGCCCCACCCCCTGTGGGAGGGGTCGACCGGGGGGCCTAGCCCGAAAGGCTGAGAGGCTAATGACAGCAGTACTTCCTCTCTGCATCCCCGAGCACGTCACCTGGTGACTCACTCACCATGGACGGCAGGGGCGCAGCGATTTCTGAGTTAAGCGAGAGCCCTTCCTGACGTTTAACTTCAGAAACATTAGTGTCCAGAAACACTTGTGTAAACCTCCCGCCGCTTGTCTTCGGGATGCACGGTGAACGTCATGTGTCATCTCAGGAGCCGTGGAGCCAAAATGGTGGACAGCTCCACTTCCGCGCAACCCGGAAGAAGATGGAGCATACTGAGGTGTGCCAACCACGCCGCTGGAGCCAGCCCAGTGAGCAGTGTGAGGAGTTGCTGGCAATATGCATCAGTTCATGAACGTTTCCTCACTGGTGCTGCATCAGGACGAAACGAGTGAATCGAATCAAAGGATTTGGCGTGAACCCACCCGCTAGTGTATGATGGGAGGGTATCACCGTCAGAATTCAGATTAGCCACATTGTTTGATCGTGTACTACCCCAGCGGGTAGAACAACGCAAACTTCGCCGGCGCTAAGCTAGCCAGTGTTTCATAAACAGGCTATAGCTGGTGAAGCGCTGATTTGCTTATCTGTGTCGAGTGGAAATGCCGAGAAAACACAAGCCTCACGCACACCGTGTCCTCTTATTCGCCCCGTCAACGGAAGGGAGAGCCACTCTGCTTCCCCCGGTAGGGTGTCCCAATGATCATGAATGCTAACATCTGAAACAGCCAGTGTGTCAGAGTGTCTAGCATGAGAATATAACGACCCAAAGGCCATATTTCCCGGAAGATGGAGCATGCTGATGTGAACTAACCACGCCGCTGGAGCCAGCCCAGCGAGCAGTTAGGAAGTTGCTCGCAATCTGCATCAGTTCGTGAACGTTTCCTCGCTGGTGCTGCATGAATTGAAGGATTTGGAGTGAACCCACCTGCCACAGTATGACGGGAGGGTATCACCTTCAGATTTCAGATTAGCCACATTTGTTTGACTGTGTACTACCCCTGCGGGTAGAACAACGCAAACCTCGCCAGCGGTTTGCTAGCCAGCGTTTCATAAACAGGCTATAGCTGGTGAAGCGCCGATATGCAGATCTGTGTTGAGTGGAAATGCTGAGAAAACACGAGCCTCACGCACCGTGTCCCTCTTATTAACCCCATCAACGGAAGGGAGAGCCACTCTGCTCCCCCCCGGTAGGGTGTCCCAAATGACTATGAATGCTAACATCTGAAACAGCCAGTGTGTCAGTGTGTTTAGCATGAGAATCATAACGATCCTGAAGCCATACACAAATAACGCCTTTTTATTTGTAAACTTTTCCAGAAGCAGGGCAACAGAAGCTGCACCCCTGGTGCGGCTCTGGCAAGGCTGTGGTGGCGGTAGACGGGGCAGGAGCCCGCAGATGACCGGGGTCCTCTGAAGACCTGTGACGGCAGCTGCTGAGTGAAGGCGCAACATCTTCGGACACACTACCGGGGCCATGGACATCACTGGCTGGGCCAGCAGTCCGATGGTGAAGTCGCCACTCGAGCACGGAGGGAGCTCGTCGTCCCGAAAGAGGGCCGTTGCCAAGGCTTCAGATGGACTGCCGCCGCCGCCGGCTCTCAGGCTGGCCCCAAGCCAGCCTGGAGGGCGCGCAAAACCGGCTGCCGCTCACGCCCTCCCGGGGAGCGCTTACACAGGCGGCACAGGAAGCAGCCTCCGCCTGGTGCCGCCAGCCCAGACAGATGAACAGTCATCGTGCTGGTCCGAGGGCGCCATGGGGGAGGCATATTGAAGACAAACTTTATCCATTTCTTTCGTGACACAAGATATTGACTGAAATTCGCGAGAGTCCAAACTTTCATCAGGCTGAGTGAAAAAGGGAAACGAGCATTGGCAGCACCGAGGCTTTATAGGAGGGGTGAGTATGCTACCCACTATTACGGAGCCAGTGAGTTCAATTTTCTTTCTCAGGCACCGAGGCGGGGCCTCGGAGGGGTAACCAATAGCGAAGCCCGTTAGAGGGCGGAGCACGTACGAAATAGAACGACACGTTATACTTCAAACCAAACGTCCAGAAAAAAAATGTAAACCCGACAGTGACAACAGTCTGTGGGAATTAAACGAACCGAGTGAAAAACTAGTGGGTTGGAATGCTATTCAGCTTTTCAACAGGGGTACGGCAAGCTTATAAGAGCTAGACTGAAGGTATACCCAGATAGCAAGCACCTCCGCTCCGGATACAGTTTGGTGCATTACATTGCAAGGGAATAAATATCTCGCTAACGTTAAAGTTAAATTCACAACCAATTTGAAGTGTGACATGACCACAGTAACGCGTTCGTGTTGTGCTCCTCATTCCAACCGATTGGAAAAACGTACAGAGCCTCTCCCTGTTAACGGTTGGTTAGGTACCCATTAGGCTAGCTAGGACAGCATAAGCATCCTGAGATAGGATTAGAACCATAGACATATATACGTAGATGCCGCATGGAGCGGATTTGGCCGCTGCTGCGATACGTCAGCGTCGCCGCCATATTGGATGTGGCAAAGCTGCGCTGTAAACTAATACAAGTAAATGGACTTAATTTCATAAAGCGCCTTTCTCCCTAGCAATTTATTTTAATGCCTCTTATTTATTCATTCACACATAAATTACTATACTTGATAAACAATTAGGGACCCAAATGAATGTATTTAAACTAAAAGATAACTAAAATAAGAACTTTATTGACCCACACACATGAATAGGCTTTATTTATTTATTATTTATAATGAAAGACATGAATATAATGGAATATATCGATTGGCGAAAGGTCATGATTAAGGTCATTTTCCGATTCGAAATATTCCGAATGAGACCCCTGGCATATGCCTGTTTTAATCGGAATATTGGCTCATGTATACACCTTAATCGGAAAATGCCCCCGAACAGAATATTCAACTACGTTTGGCGCCGCTCAATTCGCAAGGAATTGAATCCTTCTTGGAGGGAGGAGGAGACGACTGTGTGCATTCAGATAATGAAAGACATGAATATAATGGAATATATCGATTGGCGAAAGCACCGTAACAACGATATCTTTAAAATATGCGAGAAGTGGAGAGAGGCTGGTTTTGCGTGAACTGCCAACCAAGTGATGCATCGCTGGAAAACTCTGAAGGCGGCATATTTCAAAGCGAAAAAAAAAAAAAAATACAGGCAGTGGCTATTTTTACGCCAATCGTAATCTTACTCTAATTTTCTATTCTTACTAGCTTCCGTATGTTCATGCACAATGTAGGAAATCAGAACTTGGACCTATAGACTGATTTATACAGTCTATGCTTATACAACGGCATTAACTATAATGTATCATCTGACGTTAGCTAGCGAGACGGCTGTAACATTACTTATGTTTTCTAGCGAGTTGCTTAATTTAGCTAACGGATTAGGTAGAGTGTAATTTTAGGTTCAACGTTTGCTCGCTAATATTTGGGGAACTGTCAGGTCGTCACTCTCCACAATCAATAGTCAGTAGTGATTAGTGTCGTGTAGAAGAGCTGATAGCAGCACAAAGTTCATCCTTGCAAGAAATTCTAGAGTACAAGTTGGCTAATGAGTTAGATGGCAAGCTGGCTAAGTTAGCTGGCTAATAACTAACCCTACCTAACTTGAGTAGAGGACATTCTCACTGTAACTTAAAGTAAAGTAAGTAAGCCAGCTAGCCAGTCTAGTAATGATAACCACAAGGCACGCAGCGAAAGCGGGATGTTTTCAATCCAGTTGAGTAGCAGTTTTTTTTTTTGGATACTGAAGTTCATAAGAACAGCAAATTACAGTAAGCTCACGACTGGCGTAAAAATATCCACTGCCAAAAACAAAACAATACCAGCGGCCCTGATCTAGCCAGTTTCATTTATTTCCCGGTCATGGATGAAATTCTGGGAATGAGGCATCTTCTCTCATGGACACTTGTGCTCTCTTCTCCGATGCTTGCCACATCCAATATGGCGGCGACGTTGACGTACAGCTCAGCGCTGAGTGTCGCGTCTACGTATATATGTCTATGATTAGAACAATGCCCATGGGCACAAAACTGCTTTACGGCCATGTTCCCTGTAGGCTATTCACCAGTACCACGCGTTTGACCATTCAGAGTCCGATGTGAAGCATATATTGACCAACCAGTGCCTTAATCGTTGATTAAAAACAACTCCTTATAACTTCGTTCTCGAAAAGTGTCAACCAAAATTGCGCCTCGATTCATTTTTTAATATGTATTTCAGTACTACTTAAGAAGAAAATTCGATTGGATGCTCTTTAAATCACAAAATAATGACAGGAATTTTTCCATTATAGTCAATGGGAAATTGAGAGGTGCGGTGCACTGGACGCCATATTAGTTTCTTCAACTTTTCGCTCCGACAGCCTCTCCAGTTCTATATACACTCATTGGTTTATACGAGTATTCATCTGAGTGGCAGCAGAGTCTCTGGGCAGTGAACGAGCCGGGAGGCGGGACTTCCGTTGAATTCGCGAGCTTACTGGAAGCATAAGTATTTTATTATTTTTAGCGAAAAATAACCGCGTTTCTAGAGTTCTGAGGATACGCGTGGACAAAGCTGACTTGGATTATACTGGACGATGCGTCGGGCGATGGTTTGAAAGTTTGTCAACGGAAGTTTTGTGGAGTTTTCCCGTTGTTACTGCGTGACCCCATTTGCTTCCAGCAAAAAAGGAATTTGGATAATTTTTCAAAACTCTCCAGTGGCCAAAAAGTTGCGCCAGGTGAAGAACAACTTCGTCCGTTCAAGACATCTAATGGTGAGTAATTGATATACAAATTATAGTTTTTGGGTGGAGTATCACTTTAATCTAGCTGATGCAATCATGCCCTTCGAACTATAGCTAATGCCAATTACAGTGAAATACGTTATGTAATTTGAGTATTATTTAATTTAGCCTTTATTATACCGGGGAATCCCACTGTAATAAACAAAATGCAGATATGGCCAAACATTATCCTGTTCGAAACCTAACAACCACTCCAAGAGTAAATGCAAGCAAGCCAAAATCTAATTTTTAAGATCATGTCAAATAACATTCACGAATGCCGTTGCTGGCCAGCTTACTCATATTCGATTGGTGGTTCTCGTCAAGAGCAGAAAACATGAATATTCATATATTCACTTCAGTAGTGACATAAGGGCTAAACGCTGGCTATACGACTGAGGCCAGACTGATAAGTTTGTGACCGGTGGGAGCGACCAGCACTTTATCAGTATGGATTCCAGGCTAGGTTTAACCCATTTCAGACAGAAGGTGACGCGAATCTGCTGCCTGCGCCCCAGCCTTGCAGGCCAAGGGGCTCGATCCCTAAATACCTTGAAATATAATCACTGACAAGGATGAAAGTGCTATTCATGTATGTTGGCGGTATGGTTCGGGAGCTGCAAGGCATATGAACAAAGGCAGCTTAACAGAATTGTAAAGACAGCCAGCAGAATAATTGGTGCCCCTCTCCCCTTCCTGATGGAGATCTACCAACAGTGCTGCCTACATCATCAAGGACGTTCACCACCATTCTCATGGCCTGTTTTCCCTCCTGTCATCCAGAAAAGGGTACAGAAGCATCTGTTGCGGGTCCAAATGGACCTGCGAATGGACTGAGTTCCCGCCCAACACCACCTCTGACATCTCACCCCCCCAGCTTGACAACTAGCCACCTGTCAAGGACAAATTTTGAACTGTAATGTAAATGGCTCTTTACTAAGTTAATGCACCTTCTTCCTCACTCTGAACTGCTACTAAACACTGTTTTGATTTTTTTATACGTTAGTGTTTTTTTATGTCTAAAAAATGCAGACAAAATATAGACAGAGACAAAATAGACAATTGAGTAGTCCCAGCAGCATCCCAGGGCACCCCTGTGTCCTGACCTGCAGAGGCCAGGCCCACTCTTACAATTTCTGCGGGAATTGTCTAGTTCTTCCATATTCTTCCGTAATTGCACGGTTCGCTACTCCTCCCACAGTTTTCACCCGATCCCCACACATTACACATGAAAACGTGCGGCTCCCTTGTGAGGAGTGTGCTATGACTTTTCTAAGCGATCCGACTTACAGATTTCCCACAATTCCCGAAAAACATGGACTTCTGAAACCTTGTTATAATGGAAGTCAATGAGAAAATCCTTCAAACTCACTCATCTTCTCCCTCTCACCGTGAACTCATATATTCACGTA
The DNA here is from genome assembly GCA_029692085.1 of Gymnothorax javanicus. Lineage (NCBI taxonomy): Eukaryota > Metazoa > Chordata > Actinopteri > Anguilliformes > Muraenidae > Gymnothorax > Gymnothorax javanicus. Next base: position 28,168,375 of record CM056193.1, read on the forward strand.
GAAACTCTGTTCCAACTCCCAAATATTGACAAGCAACGCCCAAGCAACCATTAGAAACAGCATAGCAACCGCGTAGCAACGACCTAGCAACCACCCAGAACACCATAGCAACCACCCAGAACGCCCTAGCAACCACCTAGAACACCATGGCAACCACCTAGCAAAGCCCTAGCAACCACCCAGAACACCATAACAACCGCCTAGCTACGCCCTAGCAACCACCCAGAACACCATAGCAACCGCCTAGCAATGCCCTAGCAACCACCCAGAACACCATAGCAACTGCCTAGCAACGCCCTAGCAACCATCCAGAACACCATAGCAACCGCCTAGCAACGACCTAGCAACCACCCAGAACACCATAGCAACCGCCTAGCAACGCCCTAGCAACCACCCAGAACACAATAGCAAATGCCTAGCGAACCCCCTAGCAACCACCCAGAACACCATAGCAACCGCCTAGCAACACCCTAGCAACCACCCAGAACACCACAGCAACCGCCTAGCAATGCCCTAGCAACCACCTGGAACTCCATAGCAACCACCCAGCAACGCCCTATAGAGCACCCAGAACACCATATCAACGGCTTACCAGATCCCTGGCAAGCACCTCGAACACTGTACGTGTAGAGCAGCAGGCACATTCAAAATTTCTACCGGAATTTTCTAGTTGTTAGTTATTGTAGCCTATTAAAGTAATTGAAAAATCGTTGGGATGAATGGGCAATGTATGTTTAGTTAGCAGTATAGTGGTAGATGGAATTCAGATAAAGATTAGATTTGGTTTCTTAATCATGCAGATAATCTCCATTCATACAATCTTATATAGCCATGTCAACTATTTTTCCTTATCACGTTTTAATCACCATTGGCATATTGGTATCTTTTACATATTGGTATCTATTAGTGAATTAATTATTCGATTCGTACTTGAAAACAGTTCAAAGCTTGGTCTAATCCAGCATAAAAGATTAAGTTGCCTACCCGGATGACGTGTCTGTTTTCCTAAATATATTCCACGAAGTTCAAAATGTTTTTGAACGGTTTTCCCGATTACCCGTTATTGTATTTCTGGGGAAACGAGACGTGGTTTAGATGGGAAGGGGAGACTGGGGTTGGTTGTCACACTTTTTACTCTCGTTTGAATTGCTCATTATCAAAACATCTTTCAGAGGTCACTCTTACAATTAACGGAAACTTAAGGTCTTGGCTTGAAATGGGTATTCACTCCATTTTTACAGCTAATTGTGATGAGAAGCAGTTAACCGTTAAAGACACTGTGACACATTGTGACAACCAACCCCATCATAGGGTTGGTTGTCACAAGGTATGGGGTTGGTTTCACTGTATGGTAATCAATTGGGTTTCAGTTAAAAAAAAAAAAAAAGTGATTTAAAAACGTGTAACATTTTAGTTTGTTTAGCTAGAAACACCAAATTAGTTTTGAAATTAATACCACCTCTATAACAGTGCTCATCAGTTCCCCTTGTGTTTAAACCGTGAATCTGAACCAGGCAAATATTTGTTTGAATTATCCTCTGTAGTGAGAAGAAAAATGAAGGAATAACAGTGCTGAAAAAAATCTAGCCTTGATTAAAGCTATTGTTTCATAACAACTAATTATAAACTGAACAATAAATGAAACCGTGAGATTGGAATAGATTAATTTCCATCAGAATGTGACCAGGAACTTTTGTTACATACTTCAACCTAGGCTGTTTGACATTTTAACTGTTTTAATGCAACATTGCTTTCTCATAAGATACTAAAGCAACATTATGACATTGTGTGTCTGTGTGTGATCAAAAACACGCTCTCCCTCCACCTAGGGAGGGTCGCGTGACCGTATAACGGCAGCTAAAAGGAAGGAAGGAAGGAAGGATCAAAAACACCTGAGAACATATGGACTATGATGTTTGCCGTGCTGACTGTCTTTCTGAACGAATTCATCTCCATCAAGTAATAGGACCAGAAGTTGCCAAACTTGGGTTAAAAGACGAACAGCCTTAGAAGTGGCCTACGTGTCCAACATTTTGACAAGTAACTTGAGCAACCATGAGTGAGTCACTGTATAAGTGCAACAAACATCTGAGAACAACATGGACTACAAAATCTACAGCAAATACTGTTGTCTGAACGTTTTTGGTGGAGTGTGTCTTCATCTAACAAACCCTGTACCTTACTCAGAATCACATCAGTTGCAGTTCTGACAAATGTATGCCCCTGTATTGCCAGGGGTGCAATCTTTGTGAGCCCAGTTCTGGTGGACAGTAGTGATGGGATCGGCAGTTCTTTTGACGGTACTGAATCACTAGAATCCTTTCATTAAAACGATTTGTTCAAAAAATTCGTTCACCAGATCGTTCAGTGCTTAGCAGGAGTCCTGACTGCATAGTACATAGTTCTCCAACTCCCTGAACTGTTTAGCAGCCAGATGATCCGTCATTCAGTTCATGATTCAGCCCTGAGGTTCACATTCACTCTTTGTAACATGTTCACCGCACATACTGAGGGACGGTGCGTTCACGGACCATAGTACACAGTCATTGGCGGGAGATGCAGCGCTACTTTGAGTGGTATGCATGCATTAAACTTACTACACGGTGAAAGGAGTCCTCAGCTCTGTGCGCAGTACATTCACTTAACGTGCTACACGGGTGTTGGCAAGTTGACACGGCGCTAATTTTAGCAGTAGGCTACGCTTATGAACGTGAATTCGCAGAACGTGAACGTGAATCACGTACTCAGCGACAGTTCTCTGTGTACGAGTGAGTGACACAGAGGCGAGCGCTACTGTTGGCAGTTCGTTCTGTGAACGAGAATCACTCTCCCGCCCTGACAGACTCCCCTCTCTGTGTGCAGTTCGTTCTGTGAACGAGAATCACTCCCCCGCCCTGACAGACTCCCCTCTCTGTGTGCAGTACGTTCGCGAGTGACACAACACTACTCTCAGCAGTACGGTCACTGACCGATTCAGCGCTGACTGGTGGTGCGTTCACTGTGTGTAGTACATTCAGTGGTTGAACGGATCCCTCGCAATGAGAGGATCAGTCTCCGCCACCCGTTTTCCTCGCGAGTGATTCATTGTTTGCTTGGACAGAATAGTTCCACTGCCGGCCTGGTGGCCTGTCTGCTGAGCTCAACTGAACTGAGAAATGAACAAATCAATCCAAGAAAGTGATTTAGTTCAGTCAGTTCTCTTAAATAATTTGTTCCTTCGGGCGAATCATTCGTGAACGACACAACACGAGTGGACAGCACATTGAAGCCATACTTCCTTAGACCAGCTAATGGTGTACGGCTCAAAACAGACCAGGAAGAAACATTCCTCTTCATCAGAGGACTCTTCCTCTGGCCTCTTCTTCTTGGCCTTCTTCTTGTTCTGCCTCTCTTTAAGTGGGGCCCCAATTGTGGAGGGCTGGGGAGCATCTGTGGGCACTATCCACAGAGCAGAGACTGAACATGAGAAAAGTGTTGCTGAATGGTCTCTTGTTAGCATCAGCAACCCTTTTCTCATTTTCAATCTCTGCTTTAACAGACGTATCAGTTAGTACCACACTTTTGCATTTTTTACCTTCACTGGACTAGTTTCCTTGAACCAGACTTTGCGAACAGCACAAACTGGTTAAGGAGGTGGCCTGATCCAGACCCTGCTGCACCCCAGGGAAGGTGGAAAAGGCCAGGGACTGCAGTACCCCAGTGGTGGTGGGAGGAGCCAAGGCCTGCTGTACACCGGGGGAGGTGGGAGAAGCCAGGGACTGCTGTACACCGGGAGAGGTGGGAGAAGCCAGGGGCTGCTGTACCCTGGTGTAGGTGGGCGGAGCCAAAAGACAAAAAATGGGGCAAACTCAGATTCCTAAAACACATCCCTGAATGAGTAGATGCCGCATACACACCCTGAAGCCTGACTGGATGTTGGTAGGGCATGCAGCTAGTTGGTAGGCAATGGCCACAGTTCCTGGAATGTCATAAATTTACATGGTCTTCCCCGGATTTTGCTGCATCCAGGCTTCACAGGCAGAGTTGATGTGTCTGTTGAAAGGTCCATATACTGACCTATCAAGGGGCTGGAGCTTATGCGAGCAATGTGGAGAGAATAAAAGGATGACCATAGCATTTTCTTTGGCATAGTCTAGGCCATCCACAGAGAGATACGAACTGTGATTGTCTAAAAGCAGCAGGGAGGGCTTCACCTTTGAACATTATGTGTGGGTGACAAAGTGCATTAGGAAGTCCATAAAATGTTCCTCCTTCATCCAGCCAGATACATTGGCTCCCCCTCTATTTCCAGCAGGCCCATTTCGTAGGAAGTAGTCCTTGCAATTCACCCTGGGGAAAATAAAGTAAGGTGGGATATTGTTTCCAGTTGCGGAAACAGCACTGGCGATGGTCATAAGGGTTTCCCTTTCAGCTGAGGTGAGGCTGCCCACTTGTTTGTAGCCTTTCCAAGCCACAACATTGTTTGGTTTGTTTACGTTTGTTACACGGGTCTCATCCATATTCCACCTGTCGTTGGGCCCAGATTTGTGTTTCAACCTAACCCTCTCCAGGTTGTCAAAGAATATGCCAACATTCTCCCTGTTGAAGCTTCTGACAGTGCTGTAATTTTTTGCATATTTGTCACACTCATGTTTCAGATCAAACTCATATTATATCTCGGTCGTACCAACCGGCAGTGGTCGGCAGCTTTTTCATAGTTGCACACAACTGGCCATTGCGCTACAGGGATGCAAATTGGGAAGGGTTAGCCGGGAAGGGTAATATAAGTTGCTTTGTTCGTTGCTTAGGCGCCTCCTGTTGGCCAGACAGACACTCATCTGGAAGATTCTAAGCTTGTTCATGTTCGGGTATCCTCCGCCCTCATTCTGAACTTGCGAGGATTCAACCAATGAGTGTATAAGAATCAGTGGCTGACAGGCGCATGCTTCGGAGGAGAGCAGCGAACTGTCTTCACTCTCCTGAATTGGCAACAGGGGGTCGCATATGCGAAAGCCTTGTATATAGTTCCCCAATTGGACATTCCAGATTCGGGTGGGATTGGAGATGCCAAATAAAAAATAAATAAATAAATAAATAACTAAATAAATAACTAATATTATATTATATTTATATTAAACAAAGTTAAATTGAGTAAACACAAAATGCAGTTTTTAAATGATGAGTTAATTTCTTGAAAGAAAAAGCTATTCCACCCTACCTGGCTCTATGCAAAAACGTAATCGCCCCTTTAGTTACTAAACCAACCAGTTACATTAATTTAATTGATAATTGGGCTCAATTTCTTCAGATACACCCAGGCATGATTACTGCCAGCCCTGTTGAATCTAAACATCACTTAAATTGTTAGTTTTTGGCAATTTGAAGTGGGCAAAAAACTGCACGAGTCTACAATTTAAAGAAATTCAAGAACAAATGACAAAGTTGTTGACGTCTATCAGTCTGGAAAGGGTAACAAAGCCATTTCTAGGACTCTGGAACTCCAGAAAACCACATCACTTACCATAATCTACAAATGGAGAAAATTTAGGACAGTGCTGAACCTTCCTAGGAATAGTCGGCTGACCAGAATACCTCCAAGAGTGCATCAGTGACTCATACAGGGGAGGTAACAAAAAATGTAGATTAACCTCTAAAGAACTGCAGGTTTCACTTGCCTCAGTTCAGGTTAGTGTTCATGGTTACATAATAAGAAAGAGACTGGGTAAAAATTGCATCCATAGGAGAGCTGGCAGGTGAAAACTACCGCTGACCAAAAAGAATGCAAAGGCTCGTCTCACATGTTGATGACCCCCAAGACTTTTGGGATAATATTCTGTGGATTGAGGAGTCAAAAGTGGAACGTTTTGGAAGACATGGTTCTCATTACATCTAGCGTAGACCAAACACAGCCCTCCACAATAAGAACATCATACCAACAGTCAAGCGCGGTGATGATAGTGCAATGGTCTGGGGTTGCTTTGCTGCTTCAGGACTAGATAATGGAATTGATGGAACCATGAATTCAGCTGTCTACAAGAGAATGCCCTGCCATCAGTTTGTGACCTAAAGCACAAGCACAGTTGAGCAATGCAGTGGGACAATGACCCAAAGCATACAAGCAACTGCATCTCTGAATGGCTCAGAAGTAACAAAATAAAGGTTTGGAGCAGCCTAGACAAAGTCCTGCATGTGGACAAAGGACCTCAGATCTGCTCATCACTGCTGTAAATCCCTGCGGGAAGGTCAAGGTCAAGGTAAACTTATTGTCCCCATGGGGCAATTCGTTTTACAGCCAGCAGTGAATACATCATGAAAACCACATTCATACACCATAAAAAAAACACGACAGGACAGGAGTCACATGATGCTGTTTAGGAAACTGATGGAAACCAGCACAAAGGAGTTTTTAAGTCTGTTAGTCCTGCATCTAGGCAGAGCATATCTGCGCCCAGATGGCAGCAGCTTGTACTCCTATTGAAGGGGGTGAGTGTGGTCGGCCAGGAAAGTCGGTGCTGACTTTGTCACTCTTTGTTTATATATTAATGTGAGGTCATTAAGATTTGTGCCAGCAATTTTACTGCACATTTTTACAATGTTTTGCAGCCCCTTCCTGTTTCTCAGGTTAAGTGACCCAAACCAGCAAGTAAAAGAAAAAGTTAAAACAGACTCAATAAAACAAGAATAAAACATTTCCATAAAACAAGTGTCAACACTAAAACTCCTTTAATGAACTCTGGACCACTCTAAAGTGGAGGAGAGAATTCGGTGGAAGGATGGATAGGGGATCGGGGCGAAGGCGATGTTGTATGGACTTGGTCTGTGATTTTGCGAACATTGGGATCCCCAGGTGGCGAGACTCAGGGTGGGGCTTGCGTCTCTCGTCGGAGTCCGTGTAGGCTCCCAAGCCCCCAAAAGGTGTTAATGAATTGACAATAGATGGGTTGTACGTACGTCGTCGATATAATTGCGAAGATAGCTTGCGTTAGAGTTTGACTTCCGGCGGCCGAGGATTTTAATCAGGTGGTCCAGCCCCCCTTGCTTTGATGCTGTGGCGGCGGCGCCGATGCGAGTGGATGCCCGGGGAAGTATTTGGGTGAAATATTGGATATATTTCAATTCGATTCAATTCCATTTATTTGCATAGCGCTTTTCGCGGATAGATTGTCACAAAGACGCTTTAGGTTAAGAGATTTAATAAATGAAAGGGCAGTGCTCAGCCTATTCCCCACAAAGCAAATGAGGCAAAACTCCTAGTAGGGAGACAAATCCTCTAATGCTTGTGAGAAAAAACTCCCCAGTGGGAAGAAATCTCAGGAGGAACCCGGCTAAGGTGGGGAAGCCCATCCTCCGCGGGCTAGCTAATTAATAGTAAAATAAAGTAATAATATAATAAATGGCAATAGAGTTCAATTAAAGCCCATTTAAACAGGGATGTCTGTTGCTCCAGGAATATTCAAAAGTACATTTTCATCAGTGAATTATTTCCTGAAAATAAGAATCATAGTGTTTTCTTTTATCCAGAATGAGCCCTTTATATCAACAGAGAGAGTGGGTCCTCTTCCACGGGGCTCGCCATTTTGCACTGCCATGTTTCTATGGTAGCCCAGAACGGGAAAAAAGTAATTAAATAAAACACTGGCACGAGAGTGCGCCTTTCGCGTTCTTGCAAGTTTTGCGGCCACCGTAGGTTCTCTGAGAAAGGGAATGATCATTTGGTTGCAATCTATCATCTCACCACTTGATGGCTCTACATCTCAGATACTGGTCCTTTAACATCTGACTTTAACTATCTACCCCACCCGCACTAAGTCTCCATTGCACTCTCTGGCTGGAATATTCCTCATCTGTATCTGAATCTGATTCACATTCTGATGTTTTTGTTTCATCTCATCAACGATGAAACGCACACACGAAAAAAAAAACAGTTCATTAAATAGCATCATTTGATCCACACACAAACAGTCATTACAAACCAATTATATGAGCAAAGTTACTGAAAGTGTGCACACATTTGGCTAATTTACACTGTGTGTACAATGCGTCATCAGTGCTACACTGCGCGACTTTTCTGTGTTGCTGAAACGTTAAGTAAGGTAAATGGTAAACCCCGCACTTACTTGCAAAGCCACTTTAAGTCCCTTTTCCACTTTTCATTTAAAAAAACGCCTTTTCACTTAAGGTTCTTCCGGTGTTCTGACGATTTGTGCTGCCTTGTCAAAAAATGCTACTGTAATGCAAAGCGATCGTAAAGTCTTTTTTTGCCGTAATATTGCAATATGAATCAGTGTACAGTAGTAACTTTGTCATTTGTTAGCTTATTATAACATAAGCAGATGTTATAACGAGTTGGATAAGTTTGTTCAAAGATATATGCCGCATGCCATTATCATCCAATCTCTGCATTTTCAGGAAAACCCAGCATGTACATGCAAATATACAGGCTACGCTTACAGGTCGAAAGAGGCACTGAAAAAAAAAAAAAGTATATTTATGATATTTGTAGATACTTGAGATGTGAGCGGAGAAATAGAGCCCAAGATTTTAGGTTTGCGCAAGTGCAGAACCGCAAGGTAGCATATTTTGATAGGTCGCAAAAATTGTCAGAACACCGGCATTGCCTCCTCCTGAGAAGGCGTGCTGACATCTGCCACTCGTCTCACACTGGGGATGAAACGCCACATTTTCCCCTCAGCTTAATTCACAACTTTGCTCAGTTTAGATGCTTCCCGCGCTCTACCCTTCTTCCAATAATGGTATCTGCGACTGAGTAGTGGCAGCACAAGCGCATTGCTGCCCCCATAGGTCAGTTGTAGAACTCAATTGAGTACTCTCTGACTTCGAATCTCCTATCCAAATTTTAACCTGCCACGGTGGCTTGTGGGCTGATCAAATTCACTTCATAAATTTACCCGCATTTGGCCAGTGGCGGGTGCTAATTTCCCACCCTGCACCTGGGGTATGTTCAAGATTGAAGGGTCTCCTGCTAAGGTCTCGCAAGGGAAGACTCCTGTGTTTTGAATGACACACGAGTTCTTGCATGTTTTCCAACATGGCTGCATACCAGGGTTTGCATCAAATTCCATCGAAAACAAGCTGTGAGGAAGTGGACGTCATCTTGAAAAGCAAGACAAGACTGCTCACCTTTGTTCTTGCTCGTCTACGCAAGATTAAACGTAGTTTAATTGTTCAAGAGGCAAGAACTCGCGGGGTCGAGCTAGAGCAACATGCCCCTGTATTGCACTTTTAAGCTTGCAGACCAGTCAAAGTGCCCGCTCTAACCCTGGTCCACCTCTATCTGTGCGTTGGATTGGACAACTCGTGTAACACAAGTAGCGCACCTCGTTAATAGAATGCCGAGTCTCGCTCTGGTGTTGAACGTGTCCTGCTTTTTCCAGGAGTAGAAGGGCTCCAAGATGGCGGCAACTGGACAAGAACGGCGAGGTTGCACCAAAGACACTAGAGGAAGGAAAACTCCTCATCCCCAATAGACCCCATTATAAGAAATTGGTCACACTTCCTTTCTCCTAAGTGGGCATGGTCGCAAAAGTATTTTGAGCGTTCTGCTTGCAGTAAATGTTGGAGTATACAAGCATCTGTCTTATATCTGCATGATGGGTTTATATTTCATTTTACTTTGCGTCTTCTGGCATTTTTTTTCTACGCTGCTAACATCTATATTAAGCACTGCGAATATGAGTTAGCTAGCAAGCTAGGGCGTACGCGAATTATTGTAATTGCCATTAGCGGGCTTGAAGGACTTTGCGAAACGAAACAACATCAGCTAGTTCATTCAAAGTTATGAGGCTGGAATGAAATACTATAGTTGCTCCTTTATTTCTTACCTGTCTGCATCCTTGGGAAAAGAAAAGATGGATAGCGTGTTCTTATTATTACACCCTATTGCTGCAGGAGGTTTAGATATTTTTAACTTGCATGGACAACAATGCAAGATACAGAACACATTTAATGTTTGTGCCTTATCTTGCCGCTTTTTATTATGGGTGCGGTTGTCTGTCTGTCTGTCTGTCCGTCTGTCTGTGAGCCTTTGGTTTCCGGAGCATAACTTGAAAACCGTTCAATATTTTTTCACAAAACTTAGTGTGCACATTAATCATGACCTGAAGTGGTGCCTTTTGCTGATCTGAAGTTGATCACATGGCGCCAAGGGGATATGCCATCTCCTGATGGCTCTTGTTTAATATCTGATATCAACCCAGTGCAAGATCATAGCAATTTAATAGGCTATATACCTTTTCCCCTCTAAAAATGATAAAACCTCAATGACAATAATAGTATTACTGAGCATAGAAACACAAGTATTATTTCAGTTTAAAATTTTTATTCATCGTTTCCTGCAGTCCATACTGTATTTTTGTATTACAAGATGTTACGTGAGCGCTGCTGAGAGAGACACAGGTCTCGAACAAAGTTCATTTTCTCCTGATCTGTTGGTCTTAAAAATGCCATTGCAGCGCCAGAATGTTTGGAAGATAATGTGGCCTGTGAAAAATAAATCCAAAATTTAATTTTGTGAGAATGGGGCAAAATAATCGGTGATAATCTGTGCTCACGTTCATTTTCCCCCATTGGAATCTGTACATTCAGGACCGCTGCAAGTTTATCTAAAGGGGCGGGACACTCACGTGTCAGGTACCACAAATTACTCCTCAGTGAGGAGTGTTGGTCTTCAAGGGTGCATCTCAAAGCATAGGCTGCATCCTTTGAAGGTTGCATTTTTAGGGGTCATCACTTACCCTAAATGTCAGTTTAGCGGATGGAAGTAAGGGACAAGATTAAATTTAGCATTAGGTTTTGGGTTAAGGCTTGGAGTTAAGGTTAAGGTTAGGGAAACCAGTGACAACTCACTGAAACCAAAGTCGTATAACAGAGATGAAATGACGTTACGTCAGTTCGGCAGATGGAATTACGTGACCACCCCCAAAAATGCAGCCTTCAAAGGATGCAGCTATGCTTTGAGATGCACCCCAAGAGTCTTTGGTTGCACATCAGTGACACCGCTATGGAGGTCGTCTTCCTTAAACAACACTCGTCATTCGATTAGATGATACGCATCGCAGCTACTGCGTCTGTGCAGCATTTACACTCGTGTTGCCGAGGGTCGTCTAATCGAATGCACCCTAAAAGTGCCCACGACAAAGTAGTGAAGTGGTGATGTCACGCTGGTGTTGGAAGTAAAAGTTCCCATTCATTTTACACATAGACTTTTAAAAATATTTACTTCTGAAGCACTTCCCATTGTTTTCAAGCCTCCGTCGATTTCGAGATTTTGCGTCATTATTCCAAGTAACACCAAATGTTGTTTTTCTCGACTGGACTGAACTATAATTTAAATAATTTCAATTATTTGCCACCATGCGAATCCTCTTTGTAGTCTAAAAACTGCACGTCCCATGATCCTCCTGATTCCCAGGTAGAAGGAGTTCAAAATGTGTTAGAAATTTCCAGTACTGGCGAGACAAAGCAAATTGGTTGGCCACTCTACGTTCTACTTAGTTATGCTTACCTTGCTTGATATCAAGTTTTGCAACTAGTGCCAATTTACTTAAATGGCCAAGAGTCTTTGGCCAACTTTTGTTTGCTTAAAAACTGGCTAGCTAGCAAACGAGCTAGTCAGCCTTGTCAATGCATAACTGACCGAGCAACTTAGGCCGGGTGCAGACTACAGGATTTTCAGGCCGATTTATCCCCAGTTCACCCCTCCCGACAATCGGCAGAGAAATCTTGTCTGGGACCTCGGTCGGTACCGATGTTCGGTCCACATTATCTGGTAATGTGCGGGGTTTACCAACTCAATCTTAACCCTTCCGATTTGCTCGCAGACTGATCGGGGCCGCCTCAATAATTTTCAAACATGTTATTTCGGAGTGAAAATCTGGATGATTACGTCATTACTTTCCGAACGGAACCACAATAGCCAATGAGAGACAAGACTCAAGCTGACGGAGCTGAATGAGGGTAGTTTGAAATGGCGATGGCGAACAGACAGCAACAGCAACCTGTTGTACGGGTGCTTTGGACGGCTGAGATGGAGAAAAGACTTGTGGATATGTGGCAGGAACACAAATACTTATATAACATGTCTTCCAAGACATATCATAACCGCATGGACAAGGAGAAGAGCTGGGGAGAACTCGCCTCGGCTTTGAACATACTAGGTGAGAGGGAAATGGGCAGGTGTGTGTGTGTGTGTGTGTGTGTGTGTGTGTGTGAGAGAGAGAGAGAGAGAGAGAGAGAGAAAGACGTTATATATGTATCTCTATCATGCATGAGTAGACAACAACTTCAGTGAGCGTGTACAATTGTAAGTAAGTGAAGGTTTATTTGATATAGCACCTCTCATAGACAGAGTCACAAAGTGCTTTACAAAAAAAAAAAAGTAAACAAAACATTAGAATAACAACAAGGAAAACCACAAAGGCTAACCCCCCCCCGCAACATTACAATCAAAATTAGACAAATGCCTGTTTGAACAAGTGTGTCTTAAGCTGGCTCTTGAAGGAGTCCACAGAGTTCGCATTTCTTAAATCTTGTGGAAGAGCGTTCCATAACTTAGGAGCCACTATTTCAAAAGCGCGGTCACCCTTAGTTTTAAGTTTTGTGCAGGGGACAAACAAAAAGCCCTGATCAGAGGACCGCAGAGCCCTACTGGGTACATATGGGTGGAGCAAGTCACAAATGTAAGCAGGCGCCTGACCATGTAGAGCTCTTTAAGTAATAACCAGAACTTTGAATTGAATCCTGGAAGTGAGCGGAAGCCAGTGCAGAGAGGCTAAAATAGGAGTGATATGGCATTGTCTCCTGGACCTGGTCCAGAGCCTGGCGGCAGCATTTCGAACTAATTGTAAATGATTTAGAGATGATTTGCTGATAAAGGTGAAGAGTGCGTTACAATAGTCCAGGCGCGATGACACAAAGGCATGGATGATCATTTCAAGCTCGGCATATGAGACAATAGATCTGAGTTTTGCGATGTTCCTCAGGTGGAAGAAGCATGTACGGGACAGGGACCTAATGTGGTTGTCAAGGTGCATCTCCTGATCAAAAATAACACCAAGATTTCTCAAGCTAGAGCGCACATAGGGCTTTAGGGAACCCATACAATTAGTCACCATTGAAGCAGAATGATCATTGCCAATGATGAGAACCTCTGTTTTGTTGGCGTTAAGCTGGAGGAAATTATTGGCCATCCAATTGCTAATTGCAAACAAACAATCATGCAAGATGGTGAGTTTTCCGCAGCCCTGTCAGGTTTAAAAGAAATGTACAGCTGAATATCGTCAGCATAGCAATGATATGAGACACCATTAAATTTATCGATAATAGCTCCGAGAGGAAGCATGTATAGGGCAAACAAAATTGGACCCAGGACAGAGCCTTGAGGTACCCCACAGGATAAGACAGCGGGCTCAGGCGTATGAGGGCCAACAGCAACATGAAAATGTCTGTCTGAGAGATAGGAAATAAACCAGTCAAGAGCGCTCCCAGAAACACCAACCAAATCTCTGAGCCTGTCCATCAAAATTCGGTGATCAATGGTATCAAACGCTGCAGTAAGATCAAGCAACACCAAGACAGTGCATTCACCAGCATCAGAGGACATCATAATGTTATTTGAGACTCTGAGGAGAGCTGTCTCAGTAGAGTGTTTCTGACGAAAAACCAGACTGAAACTTATCCAATATGTCATGGTTATTTAAGGCTACAGTAAGCTGATTTGCAACCACCTTTTCTAGGATTTTAGAAATAAAAGGCAACTTGGAAATAGGCCTATAATGTTTGAAAAGTGAAGGGTCAAGGTTAGGTTTTTTTTAAGCAGGGGTGAAATCGACTGCCTGTTTAAAATAAAAGGGAACATAACCAGTTTCCAGTGATCTATTAATAATAGATACCAGACATAGGGCCACAGAACTCAACCATCTTTTAGAAAGGATGTTGGTAGGATGTCTAGGGGACAAGAAGAAGTTTTCATGGAGCTCACAAGGTCAGTTAGGTCTTGCAAGGAGACAGAAGAAAATTGGCTCAAAATTGGCGGCCGGGATGGGCAGATAGGAACAGGGGAGGATGAGGGACTGAGGTTGGATCTAACTTGAGCGATCTTGTCCACAAGAAATGAAAGAAAATTACTGCAGTCCTTATTTGAGGTAATGGGCACAATAGGAGGAGTAGAATTTACAATATTATTGATGACATCAAATAGGACTTTTGGATTTCGCCTACTAGAGGAGATGAGTTTAGCGAAATAAGAAGCCCTTGCAGCCTTAACCATGCTATTAAGTTCAGTTAACAATTCTTTAAGATGTAAACGATGAACCTGAAGTTTTGTAGATTTCCAAAGACGCTGCACTCTCCGACATTTACGCCTAAAGCAACGAATGTCATCGTTAAGCCAGGGGGTTGAGTTGACAGCAGGGACAGTTCGGGTTTTTAAGGGAGCAACTGCATCTAAAATGGTAGAACAATGAGAGTTAAAAGAGTGGACTAAACACTCAACATCACCATCAGCAGTCAGCAGCTTGCTGCTATCAAAGGAGGCGGAGAATTTCTGTGCTGAGAGATGATTTAAAATGCGGACACGCTTTACCTGTTTACCAGGAAAACATACAGAATTCAGAAATAGGTTAAAAAGAACACACTCGTGATCTGTCATTGGCAATTCCTCAGAGTAAACACTATCAATGTTCAAACCAAGGGTGAAGACTAGGTCTAGAGTGTTACCCCTAAAGTGTGTTGGGCCAGACACATGTTGGGTGAAGTTAAAAGATTCAGTGACATTTAAAAAATTAACAGCAAAGCTGTTAGTAGTGTCATTTACATGAATATTGAAATCACCTAGCATCAAAACTCTCTCAAATTTGATAATAGAAGCTAAAAAGTCACTAAATTCAGGCAGAAAGGAGCTGTTTAAACCAGGAGGACGGTAAATTAAAATGCAATAAAATGGATGAAAAAGTCCAACTTTGGACATTAACAGTTCAAATGAGGAGAAAGTACTGGGACTTATCATCCTAGTGTTAAAACAGTTTTTATACACCATAGCTAAACCCCCTCCTCGATCCGAGGTCCTAGGGGCGCAAGAGTAATGGCAATCAGGAGGGCAAAGTTCATTCAAAAAAACATATTCCTCGTCCTTTTGCCAAGTCTCTGTCAGAAACAGAAAGACCAACTCCTTCATTGTGAACAAATCATTCAATAAAAATGATTTATTGGCTATGGAACGAGCATTTAACAGCGCAGTCCTAATGGATTTAGATATTACTTGGGAGGAGTCAATAGATCGAGGGAGCCGGCAGAGATTCCCAGTGTGCACTCCACTATGAAATGAGAAGTATGGACGGTGGGCCCTGTCAGTGGTAATGGTCTGTATATGGAAAATGTCTGGTGAAGGTGGTAATGACAGTTGAAGCCTGTGGGGGGAGCTACCAGGAGAAAACGACGTTTTAGCAGCGCTGGAAGAAGGCGAAGAAGAGGGGTCAGCCGATGGCGTGTGGGAAGTAAACAATCGTCAGTCAGATGCACGTGAAGAGGTCTGGACAGCGTACTGCATGTTTGCCGCGAGTATTCGGCTACCCAGCCTATTTGGGTGAATTCCGTCTTTCATGAAGAAAGCGGAGCGATTCCAGAACAGGTTAAAATTGTCAATAAAACTAATACCAAGGGCTCTGCAGGTAGACTGAAGCCAGGTATTAAGGCTTAAGGTCCGGCTAAAACGCCCCACCCCGCGGGCCAATGGAGGGAGCGGGCCGCTGATAAAAATAGACTTCCCACAGTTTTTTAAGAGACTAAAAAGGTTGTTAAAATCTTTTTTAGTTAGTTCAGACTGCTGACGAGCTGTGTCATTAAATCCCACATGAACCAGTATCCGGTTTATGGAGGATGGGAGTGACTGTAGCATGCTGGGGATCCGATCCAGAATGACTGGAACCGTGGCGCCAGGAAAACAGCGAGTGACAGTATTGAAGAAACAAATGTTCCGTATTATGGAGTCGCCCACTATTAATGTGGTCGGTGGGAAGAGTGGACGAGGGGCTGCAGGCTGAGAGTGTTCACGATCCATACCTCGAGTCCGGACCGGCGCGCACCGAGGTGGGGAGGAACTGGGCGAGGGATTCTCCGCCGTCTCCCGCTGAGTTGGAGGAAGTCCGCCGGAGCGCCGGAGCACAGCCTCTTCCAGGGTCCTGCGCCGGGAGGAGGAGGACGCAGACCTGGATACAAGCCGTTTATGTGGCTTCGCGGTGCGGTGGTCAGCTGCCCGAGCGCTGTCTGGCATCAGAGGAGGAAAAGCTGTAGTGTCGGCAGGTGCCGCTTTCGGGCCCGGATCAGGACGAGATGGATCAACATGGGCATCAGCTGGGTGGACCAGGTTGTCAACAGACAACGCCGCGAAGCGGTTGGAGAGGTCAAGGCAGGGTGGAGACCCAGCACTGTCCCTCTTACGACCACGGACCACCACCTCGGCCCAAGTCGACTGATTGTTCGGAGTCGAGCAGGAAGGGGGTCGGGGGCAGGAGGACGGATCCCACACAGCTGTGTCCTGGAGGGCTACGCTGAGCGAAGTTATCTTCTTGGACTGCTGGGACGCCACGTCAGTGAAGCCAGATAACAGGGAGTTCTTCCTCCGCAGCTCATCGGTGAGCCGTTGGATGTCCTCCTTAAGGTCAGCGATCTTTTTGTAAGCTTTCTTCAACAGTGTGTTGTCTTCACAGGGCAAGGCTGACATGATTAAACAAACCGGTAAAGCCAACTTTAGTTTACCCACTGCAGCCTCAGATTCCTGGCCTGAGCTGACAGGAGTGAAAAACTGGTGAGGCCGTCTGCTCAATTTAACAATTCTGTATTTGTGTTCTTTAATAATAAAAACCATAAAAATAAATAAAAGAATGCAAAACGATAAAACAAGTGAAATAATAAAGAGTTAAAGTAATAAAATGTCAAAAGGACAAAACGCTAAAATAACGAAAAAATATTATAATTAGCTAAGAGCGCGGCAGCACCAAACCAGACCGCTGACAAGCCAAGTTCACGTGCCTCATTCGAGAGAGCAAGCCAAGAAGTAGGGCTGAGTGATTGAACACTTTGTGACTCTCATTAGCCAGACTGTCTAAACACCTGAGTCCCAGGTGTATATATACACCTGGGACTATATCCCATTGTCAATATTGCTCGCTGGTGGCTGCTGTTTCAGCTGCATAAACCCTGCAACCAACTGTTTTTTACAGTTGCTACATTTCCTGCCTCAGCGTTGTAACATGTTGCCATTTTTTGTCACAATAGCGTCAATGGTTTATTTTCATTACACCAACACAATTCTACATTTCAACTGTGGACAATGTCACTTTGAACTAGCTAGCTAAACGTTAGCGTTAGAACCTAACGTTAGGTTCGGGGCAGTTGAGCGAGCAACGGTAAAAATTTATAGCCATTGAGACTAATCTAGTATGCTACTGTTGACAAATAGTGAAAAAAAAACTGATCGTTAAACTCACCTCCAGTTCTCGCTGAAGAACTGACAATTCGTGCTGACCGTGTCGTGACCGAGGGGCTAACCTCCCAAGGCACTGTCCCCAATAACTAGATCCACCCAAGACTGAGGCAACACGCAAGAAATGAATTGCCCACAAAAATTTATTTTGAAAAATACACCTAAAAATACAGGTCAACAAGTAGTCAGGCCAATATAACTATGCCACCACAGGAGGGCAGTAGCCTCACCACCAACAGGCTCCAGTACAAACAATGCCCTCCCTCACCCCAAAACACATCAAAGCCCACAGCAATATAAGTGAAAAGGCATCAAATCACAGATCAATCTACCATAAAGCACACTCAAGAAATGGCAATAAATGAATCAACTCATCAATTCATTACAGCAAAATCCCAATAAATAACCATAAACAAATCAATTCATCAATGTATCAGTTTATTATAGCAGTGCACCAACTCCACAGCAAAAAGGAGGGGGGCGAGGAAAGCATTCGACCCAAGGCCAGCAGGTGGCGGCAAACACACCCCCACGGTCAGCCCAACTCTCCCCACTTGAGTCACTCAATTAAAATAGTCTCCATTGGTGGCCGCGTTGCCGACCAGTACAAATAAAATCCAATATCCCCACACTAATTAACACAGCACCAACCCGCTCTCCAACAGACTGGCAGCAGTAGCAGATCACTGGGTCCGGGCCGATGACGTTACGCCTCAGAGCGAGAAGAGATGATGCAGTCCTGATCAGCTGGGACGTCCCCCTCAGCTGGCTGCAGACAACGCAACAGTCCGTCCACAACTTACTTGGAGGATTTAAGAGCGTTGAACACAGCCTGGAACACCCGACGTCCGCCTCCTCTTCCCACTTACTGATTGCGATGATTACCCCGACCTCCTTAACTGAACTGCAAACACAGGCAATCAGGGCCAGCCTTCGCCGCGATCGCGGCAGATAAAAAACATCCAAGTCCCAAAAAGGCAACTTCAACGTCCCTTGAATAAATACTTAGCTTGCGTTGTATCACCCACACACTGGAGCCAATTACTCCACTACAGCTGCCCCGTGTCCTCGTCGCTGCGTCTCCATAGTCTGCCTTGTCTTTTGTTTTCAGCTTTCCATCCATCAGACGGCCCTTTTAATAAAAAGAAGCACTCCCACGCGCCCAATCCCCATGCCGTTTCAATCAATCAATCAATTAAACAATCATTGTCATTCACGCAAGTTCGATCAGCCAGTCTCATAGTCCAAAAACACAAGTCCATAAAACCTACTATAAATCACACTTTACACAGTAGTCACGCATACAACTGTTTCAAAACAAGGGCACATGACAACCGCATCTCCCCAACCATTTTCTCACCCAGACCCGTTCCACTTTTTGTTTTTTCTTCTCATGCGGAGTGATTATAATAGCAAGTATGCGCTTCATGTCACTCTCCATTTTAAAATTTTTAAATCTCCGGGCTTCCCCATGAGATCGCGTGAGATCACGTCAGGTGGAGCACTGCTCCCTCTAATCTTAATGATATCCTGTAGTGTGAAATGCACCATAATTTTCAAATCCTGTAGTGTGTACATGTTTAAGATTATTTGGTGAATAATCATGCTAGCTAGCTTGCCAAATAAGAGTTAGTGACAATAACCATTTACTGTTTTCAATTGATTTACTGTAGCTACATGCACAAGATGTAATTAGCTGACAAGTTGGCTAGCTATGTAGTTTGGTGACATAGCTAATCATAGTTGTTGCACATAAATGCTAACTAGCTAGCTAAACGGTGAAATAATAGCTACTCGGTGTTATCCATTCATTTCCAGGCATGTAGCTAGCTAGCTGATAGTGGCCCACTGTGTAGGAACAGTTGCATGGAGAGCTAACGGCAATTTAGGTCACTGATCGGCTTCCGTCATGTTACTTTGTGAGTGGTTGCTGAGGTACCCTATTGGCTGGGAACAAATCACGGGGTACTCGCCCGTTTGTGTAGTGGATATGTATTAAGCAAAAGTGGACTACAAACTGGAGTACAAGTGCAAAAGCATATCATTTTTGGCAATACAGAATGAATTTGTTGTGATCATTTGCATCCGTATACCCCGTTAGCTAATCTTGGAGTGAGCCGGTTCATAAAATTAATATGAGTTTGAGCAATGCCAGAAATTGTCCTAACCCCATTATAAATTTCCATAGGGATTTTACTTCTGACACCAGAAGCTCAGTAGCTGTGATGTCATCACTTCACTACTTTATGGGCACCTGAGTTTCAGAACTGGACCTTGGACCAGCTGAAGAAGGTTGCCTGGTCCAGCAAGTTTAATTTTCTTCTGCATCATGTGCGTTGGCTGGGTACGTGTGTACCATTTACCTGAGAAGAGAAGGCATTAGGATGCACTCTGAGAAGACAAGATGGTGGAATGTGGTGCTACGGGAAATGGTCTACTCGGAAACCCTGAGTTTGGGAATTCAAGTGACATCAGTTTGATGGAGCTGTCTTGGCAGCAAAAGTGGGAACTTCACTATATTAGGCAGGTGGCTTTAATCTTGTGGATGATCGGCGTAGGTATTGCTACAGAACAAAAGAAATATGGAAAAATATGTTACACATTGGTCTGAGTTTTGATGTGAACATGAAATCGATAATGTTTGGTGTCTTTAAAGAAAATTTACCGCGAGAGACAAAACAACTCTATTGGTTAATCATCTGTATTGTAAATTCAAAAATATGGAAAGCAAGATGTAAAATGATCATTAACCAGACTGTAATCAACAGTGAAGTGGTGGTGAAACAAATAATAAAGGACTTACGAAGGCGGCGATCCCTGGATATAGCCGGAGACAGAAAAACTCCGTGGACGCTTTTGGACCCGAAGTTATTCTCAGCAACAAAAGTTCCTGTGACACCAATTTTCATGAGTTGTTCGGAAGAAAAAAATGTCTGGTGTTTAAAACCTGTTATGAAAATATGAACATAAGTCACACAAACATACCTGCTGCAGAAAAGCATGCCTTGAATGCAAAAGGTGAGTTTTATGCAAACATCATGAATTTGATGACCCAAACTTGGGTATAAAAGCACATGTTGCAGAGATTCGATATACATTGTTCCTGCTAGTGTTGACAACTGCCTCACGGAAAAACACCACGTTTCCATCCTTACTCGAAGTTTGAAGATGCCGCACCTATCTGAAAATGAACGTCTCAGAGCCATTGGTATGCTTGAAGCTGGATCATCTCAACGGGATGTCGCAAGACAATTCAACGTCCATAGAAACACCATTTGGACTTTATGGCAGCGTTGGCAACAAACAAATGCTGTCAGAGACCGTTCTTAATGTGGCAGGCCATCCGTTACTAGCATCAGACAGTATCGTTGGATTCAAACCACACACCTGCGAAATCAGTTCCAACCTGCAACAGTCACTGCTAAGAACTATCCCAGGACTTCGGCAGATATCGGTACAGACTGTACGTCACCACCTCAGACGTTTCGGGATTGTCGCCAGAAGATCCGCTAGACGTCCCATTTTGACCCACAATCACTGACGATTACGACTACAGTGGTGCAGGCAGCGTATGCGTTGGAGAGCAATTCAGTGGAGACTGGTGCTGTTCACTGACGAGTCTCGTTTCAACCTCAGCCACAATGATGGACGCAGACGTGTTTACTGAGGTCAAGGTGAACGTTACGCTGAACACTGTGTTATGGAGCAAGACCGTTTCGAAGGTGGCAGTGTTATGGTATGGGGTGGGATCACAGGTAGACAGAGAACCCATTTGTTAGTGGTTGGCGGCAACCTCACTGGACAGCGTTACCGTGATGAGATCATCCGTCCCGTTGTTCTGCCATTTTGGCTCGACATGGCCCTGGAGTTCTCTTTCAACATGACAACGCCCAACCGCATGCAACTCGAGTTGTGCAACAAACACTTCAACAGAACAACATGAATGTGATCCCTTGGCCTGCTCACTCTCCAGATTTCTCTCCAATCGAGCACACGTGGGATGAGATGGGCCAACGTCTCCGACGTTTACCACATGCCCTAGCGACACTCCAGGAACTTAGTGGCGGGCTCGCACAGCTATGGAATGGTATCCCATAGGTTTTAGTGAGACGTCTGATTTATTCCTTGTAACAGGAGTCTGTTATCTAATGGAACCACAAATTATTTTTAGATTTAGGGATGTACCTTATTTAAGATTCAATTTTATATAGTGTCACAGGAAATTTTGTTGCTGAGTATATTTTATTGATGTGTTTATATGTGAATGTACCTCCTCCCCTTTGCATGTATTCTGTAGTGTTCTGAAATATGTAACTTTCCAAAATTCTTAATGAAGCGCTTTTAAAAAGGTAAAGTCACAGGCGTACAAAAAATTTTTTTGTTTTGAACACAATTTAAGTATAAAGAGGATACCACAAAGTGGTGAAAAGTTAGTGATCACAAAGGGCCAAAAAGGCCAAAGAAGAATTCTAGACAATGGCCGAAAAAATTCCTTAATCTTGGTCACCTGGCTGAGAAATTAGGCACGCTCCTTAGGAGGCGAGCATGGATGCAGCAGTTGGTTGTGAACACAAAGTCCGCGTCAACGGTGGATGCAAACAACTTGGTGCAAAACGTACACTTAAAAATGGGCCTCCTATGCTGAATAAAAAACGGCAGCTGAACAGCTAAGAAATGACCAAGAGTGGTATACAATTGCCACTGAAGAAATGCCACCTGTTCAAAATAGGATACCCGGCACCTGGCGATGTCATTGAGTCACAAACTTCAAATATTTCCTATTTGCAAAGAGAATGCAACAAAGTGCTAAATGATCTTATTTCCCAAATGCCATGAGGCTTTCAAATTGGTTTAGCACCATGTAATTTATACAACCCCAATTCCAAAAAAGTTGGGATGCTGCGTAAAGTGCAAATAAACACAGAATGCAATGATTTGCAAATGTCATAAACCCACATTTTATTCACAATAGAACATAGACATCATTCCAGATGTTGAAAGTGAGACATTTTACCATTTCATGAAAAATATTAGCTCATTTTGAATTTGATGGCAGCAACATCTCAAAAAAGTTGGAATAGGGATAGTTTACCATTGTTTAGTATCCCCTTTTCTTTTAACAACAGTCTCTAAAGGTCTGGGAAGTGAGGAGACCAAGGGCTCTAAATTCGTAGACCAGGCGCAGGCGCGGCGAATGGGGGGTGCGCCACGCCAACGGGGTGTGTCCAGGCGTATGTTGCAATTTCGTGCCCGGCATAGCCTGGCGCAAGTACTCCTCTGTCCCGCCTCGGTCCCTCCTGCCGGTGCAAGTGGGAAAGAGGGAGGAGAGAAGGCGTGTTTGGGTATAACACAGCCGAGTCAAATCTTCACCAATCAAATGAGCTCCTCTCCTCACCTTTTAATGTGTTGGAATATAGAAGCCTCTGTCCTATATCTGCATGATGCGTTAATATTGCATTTTACTTTTGCTGCTTCAGGCATGTTTTCTGCACCGCTTACGCCTATATTAAGCATTACGAATATGAGTTAGCTGGCTAGCTAGGGCATTCGCGAATTATCACCATAAGCGAACTTGAATGGAATTTCAAAACTAAACTACGTCCAGATCATTCGAACTTATGAAGTTGGAATGAAATACGACACGTTTGCTCATTTATTTCTTCTGCCTGCATCATTGGGAAGAGAAACGATGGATAGCGTGTTCGATTATTACACCCTGTTGCTGCTTAAAATTTTGGGATTAACATGCATGGACAACAATGCAAGATACGTTACACATTTATTTTCAATATGTGATCTTAACTTAGTACGAGATCATAGCAATCAGGCTGTATTCCTTTCCCCCACTAAAAACAATAAAACCTAAGTGACAATAATAGTAGCCTAGTATTAAGCCGCTTGCACACTGGACGCTAAACGAATTTTTTTAAGATGACAGATTGCGTTGAACGCAGTGTCTCGGTCCGAAAGTCTGACAGGGTTTTAATATATCTCCGCTTTCCTACAGTCGATTATTGTTTTTAATTTCTTCAAATCTATTGAATGTTTTAGATATTAAACGTGAATGTTTTGATAAGAGGGCTCAGTTCTTCAAGATGAGTACCGAGAATTTCAATCAATGTTTCTGTTTACGCTCTTCTCAATAAAGTGAGTCGACATTGGCGCGGGACAATGTACAATGCCTGTTGGACATTAAATGCAAAATACTCCGTGTCTGACAGCCAAAAAAAAAAAAAAAAAAAAAAGGACGATTAGAACAGATAGCGAAATTAAGAATAAAAAGAAACATTTTAACAACAAACAGAACATCCAATGAACACTGTGATTTATTTATTTGCGGGCCATCTTTTTTGGATGCTCTCTTTGTTGGTGATATATTTTTATTCTTTATTTCGTTATAAGTCTGTTCTCTTACCAATGCTTTAACTTTTTGCTGGCTGCCGGACATGGAGTATTTTGCATTTCGCCTCGGACAGTCTTGATCGTGCATGCGATAATTTATTCACACTGTCAATGGTCACGGAATTGATTTGCTCACTGACTACAAGCATTATTTTATCTCTGTTGTGGAAATAAAGCGTGAATCTGTTCGATCCATTTGACTAATTTTCAAAAGAGAGACCGAATAAAGACTGTTGTCTATCTTCAACGGAAGAAAACACACGTATAAAAAAAGACCAAGAAAAAGTCGATAGCTATCAATTTGCATTTTGTGAAGGTCGAACACAAACATGGCCAAGTTTGCACGTCTAATAATTCCTGGAATAGGATTAGAACTTTTATGACTTTCGGACACGGAGATACATTAAAACCCTGTCCGACTTTCGCCTTTGCATTGACTTTGACTGTAATCAGTCGCATGGTAAATGTTTTCGTCCCAGTGTGCAAGCGGCTTTACTGAGCATAGAACGCAAAGCATATATAGGCAGTTTGTGGTTGGCTGAGAAAGATGTGAAGTCGTTAGTTTGCATCACAGATTCACCTGCGTTGATTAAGCCAGGTGGAGTTTCCATTACGCGTGCCAACCGCCTTTAATCTGACATCAGGACAATCGATATAGATACTATACTTTATGTGCTGATTCAGATAGTTACATAAATAGTGGTTGCTGTAATTATTTATTGCATTGAAATGTGCCTGACATTCTGGAAACCTGCCTGTGAGGTTTCGGTGACGATGCACAGTGCGCCGGTCAGCTAAATTACCACTGCACAGAAAGTGAACCAAGTTGGAGCTGGCGAGCTTTCTGCAACTTCAGCGAAGACTTTTTCTTTAAATTGTCACTGCGCCTTGATGAATATGTGACACCTCCCCCCTACTACGCCGCCACACCCATCTCGGCGCACGTCCGTCTACCAAATTGCCAAAGTGGCTGCGCAATTGTTGCAATCGCACGAAATTACCACTGCGCGGGCTGCACCAGACGAAATTACCACTGCGTGGGCTGCGCCACGCTACACCACGCTGCGCCACCCCTGCGCCATGCGCCAAGAAATTAGAGCCCCAATTGCTGAAGTTTTGGGAGAGTAAAGTTGTCCCACTCTTGTCAGATGTAGGATTTTAGCTGCTCAACAGTCCTGGGTCTTCTTTGCCGGATTTTTCATTTCATGAAGCGCCAAATGTTTTCAATTAGTGAATGGTCTGGACTGCAGGTAGGCCAGTTCAGCACTCAGACTCTTCTACTGCGAAGCCATGCTGTTGTGATGGATGCAGTATGTGGTTTGGCATTATTTTGCTGAAATATGCAAGGCCTTCCCTGAAAGAGACATTGTCTGGATGGGAGCATATGTTCTTGTAAAACCTCTATAAATATTTCAGCATTGATGATGCCTTTCCAGATGTGAAAGCTATCCATGCCATAGGCACTAATGCAACCCAATAGCATCAGCAATGTAAGGCTTTTGAACTGTGCGCTGATAACAAGCTGGATGGTCCCTCCCCTCTTTAGACCACATAACATGGCGTCTTCGGTTTCCAAAAAGAATTTCAAATTTTGATTCCTCTGACCACAGAACAGTTTTCCATTCTGCCTCAGTCCATTTTAAATGAACTTTGGCCCAGAGAAGAAGGCGGCGTTTCTGGATCGTGTTCACATATGGCTTCTTCTTGGCATGACACAGCTTTACCTTGCATTTCTAGATTGCACGGTGAACTATGTTCACAGACAGTGATTTCTGGAAGGGTTCCTGAGCCCATGCAGTTGTGATGGCCTGTAGGCCTATTGTCCTTTATGCTCATTTTCAATCTAATGATTTCAATCAAAGCAGGCACGTCCACGGGGCGGAGCTCAGGATTGGCTAACTACTGACTGCCTGTGCAGGTGTATGACGGCTTTTTACGCGCAGTTCGCCTGCCTACTATGCTTTGTGGTGGGTTCTCCCCCTCGGCCGTGTCTTGTTCTTCAAGGCGTTTTAAATAAAATATTTTGGCCCGACTCACACTCTTGTCTCCTTCTCTTTGTGACGGCTTAGGCTGGGGCCGTTACACAGTGAATTCCAGTGCAGAATCATGCCCGTTTTTAATGCAGTGCCGCCTGAGGGCCTGCAGATCACGAGCATCCAATATTGACCTTCGGACTTGTCCCTTGTGCGCAGAGATTTCTCCAGATTCTCTGAATCTTTTGAGGATATTATGTAATGTAGATTCAAAGGCTTCACAATTTTACATTGAGGAACATTTTTCTGAAATTGTTCCACAATTTTTAGATGCAGTTTTTTGCAAATTAGTCAATCTCTGTCCATCTTTACTTCTGGGAGACTCTGCCAGTCTAAAATGCTCTTTTTTTTATACCCAGTCATGTTACTGACCTGTTGCCAATGAACCTAATTAGTTGCTAAATGCTCCTCTGGCTGTTTTTAATTAGTACCCCTTACTTTTCTATCCTTTTGTTTCCCCTCTCCCAACTTTTTTGAGATGTCTTGCTGTCATCAAATTCAAAATGAGCTAATATTTTTCATGAAATGGTAAAATGTCTCACTTTCAACATCTGACATTTTATCTATTTTCTATTGTGAATAAAATGTGGGTGTATGAGATTTGAAAATCATTGCATTCTGTTTTTATGTGCAATTTACACCGCATCCCAACTTTTTTGGAATTGGGGTTGTACTTGGAGAAACCAGTATATGAAAGTATTGTTAAATGAAAGCCAATAACGTGCTCCTCAGCCTGATGCTAATTGGTTACCAGTCAAAAACTGAAGAGCACACAGCCGAATTCAGAAAAATATACATTTTACAAAGCTCACTGTTCATGTGAATCCCCAAATCAAAGACACTGTTAACATAAGGAATCCTTTTTTAACGGTAAAGTTTTAACTGGCAGTAGTAGATATAACTCCATTTGCAGTACTTTACAAAGGTTAGCCAATGTAATACTGAGCCCATGAGGTTATATTACTTCTAGACAAAGGGCAGTAGTTGATGCAGAGCTGTCTAAGCAATCATATATCACAGGGATTCAGCTTAGGCTTGCAGCCTTGTCTTCTGCTCACAGGGATTCCCCCAGATTCCTTGAATCTTTTACAAACCCCTATTCTAATGAAGTTGGTATGTTGTGTAAAATGTAATAAAAACAGAATACAAATATAGCTGTCAGAACGACAGTGATGCCGGGCTTCAAGCTTACTTAGCAAATCTTAGTGTTTGACCTCAAAACGTAGAAAAAAGTCTTCAACTCTACATTCATTTTTGCCTACTGAGCAAGTCCAAATTTTGTCACCTAGAAATGATTCGATTGCGCATGTCCGACTTAAGGTCACTCCAGATTTGATGTATGTGAAATCAGGGCTCTACTAAGTTGCATATTGATTAAGCAATGGCATATAGCCATCACCTGCCGATGTTGGACAGTACAAGGCAGCGGTGATATGCGACAATATTTCTGCAATATTTATGTATTCATAACTTCTGAAATATTGGTTGGATCCTAACAATTTTCTGAAGGTTCATAGGGATGGGCTCTCGCTATAATTATACCAAATTTCAGCTCAATATCTTAATTGGTTCTGGAGAAGAAGGCTGTTAAGTGTAAAGCTAATTATTCAAAATGGTGGCCATACTCGTCATCCAATCAAAACCCAGCTCATGTCGGTCATAGAAGGAATATATTAGGCTTTCAAATGGTGCAATTATTACACTAACTTTAAAAGAAATGGAGTTATTATCGCACAAAATCTGAAAATTCAATATGGCCGCCAGGTCACGTGACTACGCGCAAGCGCACGAAACTCGGTCAGTTTGTTGTACAGCCTAAGTACAATACACACACCAATTTTGATGTCTTTATGTGTAGCTGTTTTGAAGTTATAGGCATTTAAAGGTCAATTTTGGTCACCTGACATATTCGACCAATAGCGAGCTTCTAGAATTTTGACCGGAGTTAAATGCCATTCACATACTTTGAAGGTTTGGCAATGCTCTACCCGTGTATCAAATTTGAGTTCGATCTGTGAAGTGGTTCTGGAGGAGAAGATCTTTAAACGTTTTTAGCTTTTTTCAATATGGCGCCAAGTCGTGACCTAGATCAACCAACTGGTGAGGAAATAACAGCAGACTCAACTGCTACAAGTTGGCGAAGTTTTATGAAAATTGGTAAATTAGTTTTCAATTTACATGGTCTCAAAATGTAAAATTGTGGCAGAATAATAATAATAATAATAATAACTAGAAAAGTGCAGTTCCAGGGGAAACTGCGTGGGCAAGCTGGAAGCTGGCGATAATGTGATGTTCAGATTGCTGACAATGTGAGGTTAAAGCTGCTGGAAATCCGTTTAAAGCCTCTTAAAATTATTTGTGACAGTGGGACATTGTATTGTTTAAAGGGATAGTTTGGATTTTTTGACATGAAGTTGTTTGAAAGCGCTTATTTGGGAAGACCTCCCCAAGATGCAATGTTACCACACATCAAACCTACTTCATGTATTTATTAGACGTAAATTAATGACGTTGCCTACTTAAACATTGCCATAAAATTACACGGGCTCCATAAGAAAAATATTGTATGAGAACAAAGTAGTTTATTTAGGCCTATCGCAAAATTGCATCAATATTTTATTTACACATATTGCTGAAGATTATGGGAATTATTTGGGCGCAACATAAAAAAAGGAAGTGGCTATTCACCCCGCTGCGGGTTGAATTGAGGGAAAGACATCGGCTATCTGCCCCGCAGCGGGGCCGATAAGAGAAGCAGTTCTGCTATTTGCCCAGCAGCTGGGCCAATAAGAGTTTTATTTTGTAATCCGCCCACTCTTTGAAGTTTCGCATGGAAGCGCTGCAGGGCGAATATCCTCTTCCTAAAAAAATAAAAAATAAAAAACCGCAAAATAAAAGGCTACACGTTGTTCAGCTTTTCCAACGAGTTCAGTGATTTTCCATTCAATAAAAAGCAGAACTCCTTTTAAAATCAAAAGCACATTTTAAATTGAAAAAAGGTTTATAGCTACAGAATCATCACGCCAATAAATATTTTGACCAATGTCATTAACTGGCATATATATATTTATATATACACATAAATTATTAAATCAATTCATTTTAGGTAACGTTATATCTTAGTTTTCAATCAATTTCCAATTTACGAGGTCTCAACATTTAAAATTGCGGCAGAATAATAAAAATAATAATAATAAACAGAACGATTACAATAGGGTTTCAGCCATTCGGCTTGAAGCCCGAATAATAAACAGAACGATTACAATAGGGCTTCAAAATCCTTTTCGACCTATATTCAATTGAGTACACTACAAAGACAAGATATTTAATGTTGAAACTGATAAACTGTATTGTTTTTTGGAAATATTCTCTCATTTTGAATTAATGCCTGCAACATATTCCAAAAAAGCTGGGAAAGGAGCATGTTTACCACTGTGTTACATCGCCTTTCCTTTTAACAACACTCAATATGCGTTTCAGAACTTAGGGCACTACGACTTCAGTTGCTCAACAGTCCAGTGTCTCCGTTGTCATATTTTGTGCTTCATAATGCACCACACATTTTCAATGGGAGACAGGTCTACACTGCAGGCAGGCTAGTCTATGATCTGCACTCTTTTACTACGAAGCCACGCTGTTGTAACACGTGCAGAATGTGGCTTGGCACTGTCTTGCTGAAATAAGCAGGGACGTCCCTGAAAAAAACGTTGCTTGGATGGCAGCATGTTTTGCTCCAAAACTTGTATGTACCTTTCAGCATTAATGGTGCCTTCACAGATGTGCAAGTTACCCATGCCATGGGCACCAGTGGTGTGCCGTCAGGGCCAGCAAGGACTTCTCTGCTGGCCTAGATAAATTGGAAAAATTATGTTTTCTTCATAAATACCTTAATTCAAGCTACATGTATTCTAGAAAGTCAATCAAAATCCTCAATCATTATATCTAAGTGATTTCATTGCTTAACTCTGAGTTGCGCAGCTTCCACAGTGCAGACAGGTTTTGTAAAGGCCAGCTTCATCTTATCCAATCAGATTTTTTTCTCTGCTGTCTCAGGTCAAAGCTGCTCTCTCTACATGGCTCTGGTCTCAAGTCTCAAGGCCTTCAGAATGTAGATTGCTTCCCTCTCCCATTAAAAAGAGCGGGACGATTTAGCTGATTGTCATTTTTTTAACCAATCAGATTGCGAGTATGCCAAGTGGGGCGTAATGTTTGACACAGCAGAGCCGTCTAGCTGGCCTCTGCCTGCGTCAGGACGTTACAAGCTGACAACAGGTTAGTTACGTTAACTAACGGAACATTCTGTATAGATCTTACATGAGTGGGCGTGTCATATGAAAGTAATGCAACGACTTTAGTGAATTTTGCGGTTGTTTCGAGCTTTAGCAAGCTATAAACCCAAAATTTACTCAGAGTTAGCACTGAGCTGACTCGTTCACTGGTACTCAAACAGTCTCTGAGTCGCAGACATTCGCGTTTGAACTAACAGTTAGCTAGCTGCGGTTTTTAAATTCACTGTGAACTGAGTAACGATGCGATCTATGTGAGAGCATGCATCAACTTCACGCGCTGGCATATCTGGTGGTGACCATCCCGGTGTCAACTGCCTCTGTTGAGCGGTCATTTTCAGCCCTTTAAACGCATCAAAACTAACTCGTAAAATGCGACTGGGCAGGCTCAACTGTCAGCACTCGCCTCCGTGGCAATCCTGAAAGACCTTTTATTGGAGCTCAAATGGACTGATATGCTGTACGACCGCGTCATTCATCATTTTTGTAAGAAAGAGAGGAGGATGGAGTTCATTTTCAAATAACAAGCAGTTGCTGTGAGTTTAATACATTTTTCATTTTATTTATGGTAAGTTTTGGATTTTGTTTTAGATCATTACTGCTGGTGTGTGAATGATGTCTGGCTGTACCCTTGCACATTGAGGCACGTGTGTGTTTATGCGCAGCAGCTTGGCTAGTGTCCCAGTAGTCTTTCCTATAGGTAGGATGTGGCTGGTTGCTGTGAGTTTTTTCTTGTTTCTTGGTAAAGGCAGTGATTGATTAATGCAGTGTGGCAAAGTGCTTTATGTGTGAATGCTGTCACTGGGAATTTGTGTGTGTGTGGGGGGGGGTACGTTATGACGTCATGCTATTGCTGCGGTTAAATTTAGGTTAATTGCGGGAGGCTTACTGAAGGCCTAGGTGTAAAATGCACGGCCCACCACTGATGGGCACTAACACATCCCCATACCATCACAGATGCTGGCTTTTGAACTTTGCACTGATAACAATCTGGATGGTCCTTTTTCTCTTAAGCCTGGAGGACATGACATCCATGATTTCCAAAAACAATTTGAATCAGTCCATCTCAGATGAGCTCAAGCCCAGAGAAGCCAGCGGCGTTTCTGGGTGTTGTTGATATATGGCTATCGCTTTGTATGTTTTAACTTGCAGTTGTAGATGTATCGACAAACTGTGTTGAATGACAATGGTTTTCTGAAGTGTTCCTGAGCCCACATGGTAATATCCTTTACAGAATGATGTCTGTTTTTAATGCAGTGCCGCCTGAAGGACTGACAGTCACGGGCATTTAATGTTGGTTTTCGGCCTTGCCGCTTACATGAAGAGATTTCTCCGGATTCTCTGAATCTTTTGATGATATTATGGACTGTAGATGATAAAATCCCTATATTCCTTGCAATTGCATGTTGAGAAACATTGTTCTTAAACTGTTGGACTGTATGCTCACGCAGTTGTTCACAAAGTGGTGAACCT
Source organism: Gymnothorax javanicus (assembly GCA_029692085.1). Classification (NCBI taxonomy): domain Eukaryota; kingdom Metazoa; phylum Chordata; class Actinopteri; order Anguilliformes; family Muraenidae; genus Gymnothorax; species Gymnothorax javanicus. The sequence continues at coordinate 28,200,048 of CM056193.1, forward strand.
TGCCGCATCCTTGCTTGTGAACGACTGAGCTTTTCGGCAATGCTCCTTTTATACCGAATCATGACACTCACCTGTTTCCAATTAACCTGTTCACCTGTGGACTGTTCTAGACAGGTGTTTTTTGAGCATTCCTCAACTTTCCCAGTCTTTTGTTGCCCCTGTCCCAGCTTTTTTGGAACGTGTTGCAAGCATCAAATTCAAACTTCGTGAATATTTCCAGAAAAAACAACAAAGTTTATCAATTTGAACATTAGACATCTTGTCTTTGTAGTGTACTCAGCTGAATATAGGTTGAAAAGGATTTGCAAATCATTGTATTCTGTTTTTATTCACGTTTTACAGAACGTCCCAACTTCATTGGAATTGGGGTTTGTAATTATTATTCACCTTAGAAGGTGAAATATCCAAATTTCTTCCTATCTTTCTTTGAAACATTGTTTTCTCACCTTTCAATAATTTTTTTTTCATGCATTTGCGGGCAAATTGACAATACTTGACCCATCTTTGCCCCTGAAGGACGAGGCTTATCCTGGTTGCTGTTTTGTCCCAAACCATGATTGCAATTGAATTAATTCATTTGCTGACATCAGGAGCTTCAAATTACATCATTATTCTCATTTCTTAATGCGTTAATAGTCCTAAATTTCCAACTTTTTAGCTGCATCCAGAAGCTCTATAGCTTGTGGTGATGGCAGATCAGTCTACAAAACTTTCTGCATCCTTTGACGGCCACAGTTTTCTCCCTTGGAAACTAGAATTTGGCATGATGTTCAAGTATTTGTGCATTTGTGTGAAAGCTCGTGTTTGTGTTCATGCCAGTTTTCCAAAAGAGGCTGTGGCAATGGAAGTGGCCCAACACAAAAGGATGCATAATTTCCAAATGGATTTGCAGACTTGCCCAAGATCTGCAGAACGGCTTGTCATAAATCAATGAACAGCAAATTAGCTGCTCATGCCAACTGGCTTAAAAGGGGTGGGGCTGTGGGAGTGGCCTTTTACAAAAAAAGTGCGTAAATGTGAACCGGATTTGCATAACAGGCCAAACTTTGTACAAAGACACTGACACAGAGAGGTGAACAGATATATACACACACGTACAGACAGAGACATACTTTTGCCACAACCACTTTCATAAGGTGGGAGGTATCATTGGATTAAGTAGTGTTCCATTTTAATCAGTGTTGGATTGCCCCACCCCTTACATTTTAACCATGCCCGCATTCACAACTTGTGACTCGTCTCTTGTAGACACTCGAGAGGCGTCGTTGGCCTCAGCAGAGAGTTCCTGTTTCATTAGTGTTAGCCAAGCCCCCTATACTTAAGCCACTCCCCCTATATAACTTATCAACATTTTTAGGCACTTGAAGGAGTCATCACTGGACTAAGAAGAGCTATTGTTTCAATAGAGAGGGATTGCCCTGTCCTCAGTATTGTAGCCATGCCCCTTTCCTAACTTCTGAACCCTTTGCTGTAGACTCTTATGGGAGGCATCACTGGGGTCAGCAGAGGTACCTTTAAAGTGGTTTGGTTGACATGTTAGCCACACCTGCCTTCTTAACCTAGGATCCATTTGAAGTACACACTTGTGGGAGGAACCTCTGACCTCAGCAGAGTTCTTTTTTCATTACTCATGCCCCCTTTTGTAACTCTTGAACCATTCGTAATTGACTATTGTGGGATGCATCATTGGACTCAAAACAGTTCCTGTTTCACTGCTGTGAGTTCACCCCGCAATTTCACTCCTACAGTTTAGTGTGAATGCATGAGTGTACATGGTCACAGCTAATGTGAATTTGCACATGTTTTGGAATGTGTTATAGGCCTGAATGGCAGAAAGGTATGCATATTTACAAGAAATAAAGCTGACCAAACAAAACATTAAATATCTTGTCTCACTATTGTCTGCAATGAAATACAAGTAAAAGTGAATTTAGAAAGCACTGCTTTCTGTATTTATGTGAATTTTTTCATACTGTCCAAATATTTTCTGTGTTGGGGTACATTATGCCACTTGTCGGTAGTTTTTCAGTAGCCTCATTATTTGTTTATTTTGTGATAGGCTGATCATGGATGAGGGATTTGCCCATATGATTAAAGATGAGATGGGGGAGCTCAAGGAGGCACTGGAACATCAGAGCTTGACTGCAGCAGTGGCTAAGATCCAGGACTACCTTGAGCAGCTTGACCATGTGGAACTGAATATTGCAGTGACGGGAGAGTCTGGTACTGGAAAGTCCACCTTTGTCAATGCACTCCGTGGTCTGAGGAATGACAGTCCAGGCGCAGCTCCAACTAGCCCGGTTGAGACCACTATGGAGCCAGTTATGTATCCTCACCCCAAACATCCCACACTTAAGGTGTGGGACCTTCCTGGGATTGGGACTCCCAACTTCAAAGCAGATGAGTATCTTGAAAAAGTGGAATTTCAACTCTATGATTTCTTCATCATCATCTGCTCAGAACGTTTAAGGGAGAGCGATGTCCAGCTAGCCACTGAGATTCAGCGTATGAAGAAGAAGTTCTACTTTGTTCGCTCGAAGATTGACGACAGTTTGCGTGCAGAGGCAAAGAGCAAGGGCTTTAACAAGGACAAAACACTTGAGCTGATTCGGAAATACTGCATTAAAGGTATGGCTGAATGTGAGAAGTGATGTCCTGTGCTGCAATTAGCTAGTTACACTGCCCTCCATAATTATTGGCACCCCTGGTTAAGATGTGTTCTTTAGCTTCTAATAAATTCAGTTTTTTTCTAAATAATATAGGACCACAATGAAAAAAAGAGGAAAATCCAACCTTTAATTCAAGTGCATTTATTCAGTGGGAAAAAAATCCCACATTAAGAAATAATTCTTTTACATCAAATCATGTGTGCCTCAATTATTAGCACCCCTGAAGTTAATACTTTGTACAACCCCCTTTTGCGAACAAAACAGCACCTAATCTTCTCCTATAATGTTTCACAAGATGGGAGAATACAGAAAGAGGGATCTTCGACCATTCCTCTTTGCACAATCTCTCTAATTCATCCAGCGACCTGGGTCCTCTCCTCTGCACTCTCCTCTTCAGCTCACTCCACAGGTTTTCAATGGGGTTGAGGTCTGGGGACTGAGATGGCCATGGGAGCAGCTTGATTCTGTGTCTGGTGAACCATTTCGATGTAGATTTGGCCACATGTTTAGGGTCATTATCTTACTGAAAGACCCAGTGACGACCCATCTTCAGCCTTCGGGCAGAGGCCACCAGATTTTGATTTAAAATGTCCTGGTATTTCAAAGCGTTCATGATGCCATGCACCCTAACAAGGTTCCCAGGGCCTCTGGAAGAGAAACAGGCCCACAGCATCACCGATCCTCCCCCTTTTCTGCATACTCATCTTTTGTGTTCTGCCAAACCCACTTAGAGTGTTTGTTGCCAAAAAGCTCTATCTTGGTCTCATCTGACCAAAGCACATGGTCCCAGTTGAAGTCCCAGTACCGCTTAGCTTAACTCCAGGTGTTTGCGTTTATGATTGTGAGTGAGAAAAGGTTTTTCCGTGCATGCCTCCCAAACAGCTTGTTGGCATGTAGATAGCGCCTGATGGTTGTTTTTGGAGACTTTGTGACCCCAAGATGCTACCATTTGTTGCAATTCTTTAACAGTGAGCTTTGGAGAACTTTTTATTTCTCTTACCATCCTCCTCACTGTGCGTGGTGGCAAAATAACCTTGCGTCCTCGTCCAGGCTTGTTTACCACTGTTCCAGTTATTTTAAACTTCTTAATGATTCCTCTGACAGTAGATATGGGCAGGTGCAGGCGAGTGGCTATTTTCTTGTAGCCATTGCCTGACTTGTGAAGGTCGACACACATCTGCCTACTTGAATGGTGTGTTCCTTTGTCTTTCCCATGTTGAAGAGTGGATAAGAGAAATGGCCTCTGTGTCACGTCATATTTATACCCCAGGGAAACAGGAAGTGAAGAATTACTAATTAAATGTTCCTAGATACTCTGATCAACTTTGTAAACTACTGTAGAAATGACAGAAATACTTCAATTACATTTATTTCCTAGGAATTGTTAGGGGTGCCAATAATTGTGGAACAGGTGATTTTATGAAAAATAATTATTTCTTAGTCAGGGATTTTTTTTTTCCCTTAAAAATTCACTTGAGTTGAAGGTTACATTTTTCTACAATTTTCAGTGTGAGAGTATGATTCTGCAATAAAAATGAATTTATTTTAAGGCTTTTAACACATCTTAACCAAGGGTGCCAATAATTATGGAGGGCGCTGTATGACCACTTTTTTACGTTGCATCAACAAATTCTGGCTACTGGCCATGTCCATTTCTCATCGGTTGTTTTTAATGCTACCATTTTGTGTCTCTAAGGGCTCGAGGCTTGTGATGTGAAATCTCCCACGGTCTTCCTCATCTCCAGTTTTCACCTGGACCGCTATGATTTCTTGAAGCTGGAGAAGACCATAGAGGACGAGCTACCCCAGCACAAGCGGCATGTCCTCTTACTGGCACTTCCCAACCTAACCGTAGAAATCCACCAAAAAAAGAAAAGAATCCTGGGAAAAAACATATTGAAATTGGCCCTGATCTCTGGCTGTGTAGCAGCAGTGCCAATCCCAGCTCTGTCCTTTGCGGTGGACGTGACTATTCTGGTGAAAATGCTCAAGAAATATTACACGGCTTTTGGCCTGGACAATGAATCCCTTCAAAATCTTTCCAAAAAAACGAATGTGCCATTGGCAAATCTGAAAGCAGCCCTTAAATCCTCTCTCAACAAAGAGATATCAGAAGACTTGGTTATCAAGCTTCTGGCCACATCTGTTGGGGCAGGGCTGATGGTGCTGGAGGAGTGTGTCAGCATGCTCCCTTTTATCGGCTCCATAGTGGGTGGCGGGATTTCTTTCACCACCACCTATATAATGCTGAAAAGCTGCTTGAATGAGCTTGCTGAAGATGCAATGAATGTCCTGCTGACGGCATTGCAGACGGAAGTGTGAAGAGTCAACTTCTCCTCAGTTCAAGTGTCTTTCTGTACGAGTGCCATTCATTTTCATGAAAATGTTATGAATGCTGATATGTTAATTAGCAAAATGTTGTTGTCCAGGGCACAAATTTTTGAAATCCATAGTTCTTTCTTTGAATTTTCATTTTGATTAATTAACATGTCCAACAATAGAATTCACTGGCACACTAACACTTGAAATCATCTCTTTGAAAATGATTTATGCTGTTCTCTTCTGGGATAAAAGTAGCATATGCAGGGTTTGGGCTCGTATTATATCTCTTAAATTCAACAAATTTTTGTCACAAGTAAGACACAGTTAAGTTAAATCTGTGGCCTATATAATCTGTATCTATGTTTTCATGTGTGCAAGTCTATAAATTCTTATTTTTTCCTGAATAAATAAATGCTGAGAGAGGCTAACAATAGTGCATGGTGTCATTCATTATGAAATGATGGTACTTCATGGTGTCTTACCTTAAGTTCGGTTAGAAATCACCTTTTTCATCCTCGCTTCCTGAAAACACAAACATGTTTTGGGTTTGTGAGAAAGAAAACCCTTTTCTCTCCTCTTGAACTGAATTAATCTCATGAAAGCAGTCCCACAAAATGTGCTAAGTGCGAACATGGCATGTCATCCAAGAATGTGCAAAGAAACATTCTTATGATCAACCAGTTATTTGGTTAAACTGTTTGCAGGAAAATCCTTTGTGAGCTTCCCACTAACCCAATGATGGAAATTAGCTGATAAGGCGAAGGTATCTGTGTGTGTTTCACCCTGGCACTGTTGGAAAGATCTTTTCGTAAATATACTGCTCACAAAAATATTAGGATATTGTAAAGGTACCCGAAATTTTGTAAGAAGTGCATGTGGCACTCCTTAAAGCTCTCTAAGAGGGATACCTTATTCATATTGCTCTCAGAATTATCCAACCATGAATGCACAACAATTTATTTTTCAACAGTACTAAGTATTCTGTACAGGGATAAGCTTTTTCCTGTAAAAGTGGGCATGGAGCTTTTTCAAAGTCAGAGACCGTCAGCTGCTGTAATAATACAGTGATTTGTGATGAAATGCTGAACTGGAGACGTCTCACTGTGGAGCAGCACCACCTTGCATTGGCCAGACTCCAAACAGGAAGTTGCCAAGTTGAGGTAGTCGCAGATTTTGGTGTAAGTCAGAGTGTCATCTCTCGACTCCTTACACGCTTTAGACAGACTGGCAGCATTCAGGAAAGACAGGGCAGAGGGCGTCGTTATGTAACAACCCGCCAAGATGACCGTTACATTCATACCTATGCCTTATGTCACCGAACTGTAAATGCCACACGACTGCAGCTACGTCTCAGAGAGGTCAGGCGACTCAGGGTATCCAGACAAAATATTCGGAACCCCCTTCATCAGCATGGGTTGAATGCCAGATGTCTGTTGCTGGCGGAACCCCTGATGAACCGACATCCCAGGGAGTGGCTGCAGCGGGCAAGGCAACACATCAACTGGACACATCGTCAGTGGTCATCAGTGGTCTTTACTGATGAAAGCAAGGTGAACTTGTTCAGATCATTTGGTCGGAGGCGTGTTTGGAGACAGAGGGGCGAGTGTTATGCTGATGTCAATGTTGTTGAACATGAACAACATGGAGGTGGTGGTGTTATGGTGTGAACAGGCATATCTAGTGACTGTAAAACCGATTTAATCATCATGAATGGGCAAATTTCTGACAACTACAATCTGAACACATGAGGACAATGCCAGAACACCATGCGCAAGCTTTCACTGAGCTCATCAAGAGGGCCGAAGTTTCTCATTTAGAGTGGCCTGCACGTTCTCCAGACTTGAATCCCATTGAGCACCTCTGGGATCAATTAAAGAGATGCAATCAGGATCGCCGTCAGCCTCCAACAGACATGCATGAACTCCATGTGGCGCTGCAAGAGGAATGGCAAAACTTCCCTCAGGATCGCGTGAGAAGACTTGTGAACAGTATGAGAAGTCGTTGTCAGGCAATGATTGAAACTAGAGGTGGTCACACTTGATATTGACCCCTATCACCCACCTCCGCGTTTTCATCAGGATATGGGTACCCCATTGCTCGCTCGCTATGGACTAGTAGACTGCTTGCTAACATTTAATTTTTTTCAATTGGCTTAATGAAATGTTTAGCAGGAAGAATAAATGGTAAATTTAATGTTTTGATATTTTATTTTATATGCAACATAACCATAATATCCCTATATTTTTGTGAGCAGTGTATTACTAAAAGTCATTGTTGACCCTGCAGAATATATCTGACTCCATTTGAATGATTGTTAAATTAAGAAATCAAATTGGAACAGAAGCATTATCATTTATAATTTAGACTTAACTAGATAACTCGGTCATGTATCTCCCCGATCCCCAAATTTCAGACAAAATGGCCGCCGGCAGCCATATTGGACGTTGGAAATGCGTGAAAATCAGTCTTGAGCATTGTCCAATCAATATCTTCACCTGTGTGAAATTTGGAGAAATTCTGATAATAATTGTGACTTCCAGAGCCCGAAACATAAAATCTCTGCGGGTGCGGCGGCTCGGCGGCCCCGGAACTAAACCACAGTATCTCCCGACTATCGTCGTCGGGAGATACAATTACAAGAAGGTTCCAGTACTTTTGTAACTACTCTCAGAACATCATATGCTGGTACCATCTCATGTCGCACCAGCCGACATTTGCATGTCTCGCATGCTGACTAGACGTCTGAGGTAACTTAGAGGTTGCGAGAGATGTCACGTCTTTAGACATGTCTGAAAGTGGCATAAGGAGCCAAGAAGGCGAACACTGGCCATCCCCATTCTCAACATGGAAAACTGCCAAGCGGAGGACATTGATTGAACAGCAGAGGTCAGCGGGTACAGCAGGCATGGGTTAAGAATTCAGAGGCCCCTGGGCACAAAATCTATCAACAACACCTGTAGGTATCTTCTATCATACAGAATTTAAACCACATGACTGCGGCAATACTTTCCTGGGCCAGCACAATAATATCAAAGCATTAATCTACAGTGTGTAGCTAAATGGAATAGGCAAGCGCATACTGCTCTACCTCCACCAATACAGTTCTATGATTCAGATTCTTTCATCAGTCATACACACGAACTGACACGCAACCACATGCACACATAAACACACAGTAATTGATGCATACTGGTCTGCATTGGAAGACCTGTAACTAATAATATTAGTAACCTGTATCATACAGGATTTCCACCACATCACATAAAAACAACCAATGTCAACTGCTTCTCATAGTATGAAGGCAACGTCTTGGAGAGAAGAATGTACATCTTAAATTAGGATAATCCATAAAGTGCGTATTATATGAGAGATAGAATGGATAAAAAACAAGACAAAAATCTATCTATACTGACCAAAAAAAGAAACGCAATTACGTAATCCGGTGCCAAATTTGGACAAACACATTGAGAAAGATGCTTTTGCTCTGAGTTATTTTTGGAGGTGAGTATTTCTACCATACAAATTTTCCCGGTCACAGCGTGTATTCTGGAGTTGCCATTAGTCCGGAACCAAACAATTGGCAGTGCTTGGGTTCAAGTACCACCATTGTCCTAACACTCCCATGTTTGTTTTGAGTTCCTTGTAGACACCGGGGCCCATAAAAGTCCGACCGAAAATGAGTAAAAATCAGACAGGTTATAATGCCACGACTAACGGAAGTTCAACGAGAACGCGCGATTGGGATGCTACAGGCCAGAAGTCGGATAGATTGAGTTGCCCGTCAATTCGGCATGCACTCTGCCCCAATTAGTCGCCTCAGAACCAGGTTTAATGCCACTGGACACACGGCCGATCGCCCCAGATCCAGTAGGCCACGTGTTACGACTCCAGCGTCTGACCGTTGTATCACGCCCGACCGTCTGCTACACACCAAACCTTCACTTTGTTGAAGGAAACCTCAACGCCATCCGTTACTGCAATGAAATTCTCCGTCCAGTCGTCCTTCCGTTTGTCCGATGTCACCGACTGACTTTCCAACAGGACAACGCGCGTCCGCACATGGCACGTATCTGTATGGAGTTCCTTTGGGCTGAAAACATGCAAATCCTTCCCTGGCCAGCGTTTTCTCCAGATCTTTCACCTATAGAACACTTGTGGGACATTCTGGATAGAGTGATCCAGAGACGTCAACCACCGCCAGCTACAGTATGTCAGCTAAGACAAGCACTGACCGAAGAGTGGAACAGCGTTCCATAAGCAACAATCAGACGTCTGGTGATGTCTATGAGACGCAGGTGTACCGCCGTGCGCGACGCTAACGGGGTACATACACGATACTGATAGTGTCATTTGTGTTTCGTAATGTCAAACTTCACCTTGTTAAATAAAAGCCAACATGGCGATTTTTCAACCCAATTTTCTGTTATATCTATTGTCTGAGATTCCCTCTTTCATTTGATACCAATGAAGTGTTGATTAATAACAGTTACACTCGATAAAATCAAGAAATAGAAAATTGCGTTTCTTTTTTTTGGTCAGTATAGTTCTTAATCTAGTCTTTGGTTGACTGTATTTGACTACAATTACTGTTATTATTGCTTTCAAATCTATTTTATTAGGGCTACATTTTTTTCATTATCATTTTCTTAAGTGCACTCTCAAGACTGAAAAAAGTCATACAGAACAACAAAAAACAGGAACGCACAAGGACAGTAATACAGCAACGTCAAACATCATATAGCAATGCAAGCAACACGAAACGACAAAACAGTCAGGCAGAGCCATCAGTACTGACCACTACCATCTGTAGATACATGCAGACGTGCAGAATAGCACTTAACAGTGAACATAAAATACAACAATCATTATGTTGATCTTAATACAATGTAAAAAGATGCAATCATGGATAAGTAAAATGGTAGTGTACACTAACACACAAGCCATACAACACTGAGCTTAAGGACACAACTATAGAAAAACATACTAAGTTCTTAAAGGTTGTTAGTGTCCGTAGTAAAATCACCGGGGCTGCACAAGAAACTTTACAGGATCTTTATAACAAAGAGCTGCTTAAGAAAGCAAACTCCATCTTGTCCGACTGCTCTCATCCTCTACATCAACAGTTTCAGTTTCTACCATCAGGTATACTGCTCAGACTCACACTTGCTAAAACAAACAGATACAAACACTCCTTTGTACCTTCTGCCATCTCTGCTCTAAACGCCAGGAGGAAAAGGTAGCTCAATCACGAAGACTTCGGATTTAAGAAAAGAGGATTTATTAACAAAGCAATGACATGAAATAAATTCAACATTTGGCGATGACTCCGTCCTCGAGGACCCTCAAGGGAGGTGGGGCACTGATCTGCCTGGGTAGCAGCCAGGGGCGAAGCCATCCCCCGTTGGACAGAAGGGTCATACAGATGAAGTAGATGCTGAAGAGGCCGGAGTCAGAAGTTGGTGGTGGTGGGGAGGCGGTGGACGATGCAGGATCTCTGCAACAGCAGAAAGGAACACGTCAGAAGCATATATAAAGAAGATTGAAGGCGCTGATTGGATAAGCGCAATTGCTTGAGAATCCTACGTCTCGTGATCGAACTTTCGTTTACACTCCTATTTCAATCACGAAGACTTCGGATTTAAGAAAAGGAGATTTATTAACAATGCAATGACATTAAATAAATTCAGTATTTGGTGATAACTCTGTCCTCGAGGACCATCAAGCGAGGCGGGGCGCTGATCTGCCTGGGTAGCAGGCAGGGGTGAAGCCATCCCCAAAAAGAAGATCTGCAAGACTAAGGAGTCATCAAGGTGAATAGCTCTGGAAGACAAAATATGCATTAGAATAAACAAACAAGCATTTGCACAAGCTGCGGATGAGTGGTGACACTGCTAATGGATGAGAGGTCGACATTAGCAAAGTATCTGTGATAGCGTCACTAGGTGTCATGCTCCTATACCAAGGCGCTAGCTGAGCACCATGAAATGACCACAGCTAGTGGTCGTTCAGTGGGTAAGTCGTATGTATTTGCGAATACTTATCCATATGGACACTTACTGCTGGGTTCATGGTCGAGAGCGTGAACCTTGCCACTGCGAGTGGCCATGAGGTGGATACGCGTGCAAGTATCCATGAATGTTTGCCGGCGAGAAAAAGTGCACCCATAACTGCAGTGCTAGCAAGTTGCGCCACTGCGAGTGGCCGTGAAGTGGATACGCGTGCAGTATCCGTGAATGTTTGCTGTGAATTTCTTTCCCCCCACGCTCTCAGCCAATGCGATTTTCTCAAAAGTGATATATAGGGTAATATCAAAAATATGTTGTGAGCTGGGCTATCCGAAAAGTAGTTCAGTTATGCGATGAACCTGAAATTTCTTAAGAGCCATATTCACTCAGCAAGATTACGACTGTGCTGCCTTGGTGGAGGTTTGCACTCTTGGAGTGCCTCTAGTTAAAGGAGCAGTATGTAAGAAATGTATGTTGATTAATCATGAAATGGCCCTGATATATCACCAGACATTAAGGAATGATGTTAATTTCAAATACTTACATCATTGACAACAGTAGTCCAGCCAGAATATTCTCATTACAAAAGTGAAGTTGCAGCCCACAACTAATGTTGATGTTGTCATTTTGTGTTTTAGCCTGTTGCGCCGCCCTCCACCTATCTCCCAATCACGAAGTCAGTAGCATTTCTGCATCCAGGTTGCCAGTCACCACCGAGCTGCAGCTACCAGCGTTTCGGAGCAAAAATGCCTGATGTTTCTAAACCTAAAAGGCCTTGTTATGATTCCGAAATACGTCGTGACAAAGTCAGAAACAAAACAAGGATCTGTATAGGACATGCCTTTGAAAGATGGAGACGGCTGAAAGCGGAGAAGAATTTGAAGACCGACGCCGAAGTTGCTAATTTTCTCCCGGACAGGTAAGATTCAGCTAAGTTTGGCTATCTTAATTCTATTTAATGTAGGCACGGACATTACAAATATTCTCTACAGTCGAATAATGCTATGCATGTTCGTTCATAGTACTTTAGTGCATATGCAGGTGGGTCATCGAATTGACTAGGTAACAAATTGGTTGAGAAATAAAAACCGTGACTTGTCATTGCTAACATTAGCAATGCATTATTAGAGTCCGTTTCTCTGGCATTATGCTGAGACGCTGTGGAAACCGTTCCAACATTAGCACAGCCATTATGGCTGTATGAAATGTAATTGAGACAGTACAACGGTCAAATGAGTCCTCATTCATTCATTACGCATATTATAGTATGGACTTTAGAGGGCTATCCACACAGAAGAGTGACAAGCAAGTTGACCAATATGACCATTGCTAAAGTTAGTTAGTCATTAGTCTCGATCTTTTTCTGAGCTGAACTGAACACAACCCTGTGAGAGCAAATCATTGGTGATATTGAAACGTAGCCATGGTAGCGCCGTGTAGGAAATGTTCTTGCTGGATCCGACAACCTAGCTGGCAACCTCTCGTCTGGGGGAGAGGGGGAGGGGATACTGCGCTCTGCAGTATTTTGAATGTGATTGCAGAACCAGTTTTGGCCACAAACTTACATACGGCTCCTTTAAATTCTGCGCTCGTTTAGCTTGTGAAGCAGCACAGATTTGGGTAAATTCATTTGCGAGGCTCATTTAGCAATAAGACCAGAATCGGTTCTAATCGATTCCGAATGTTGTCACGGTTAAAGGGCGTTGTTAGGCTCAATGCGCAGCTGAGTAATAATCGCAATGATGGCGAAAATAAAAACATTTTTTATCCGGTGTGTAAAGACCCTTATTGTTAATGTTATTATTATAATTATTTTGTACGTAGATCTGTGCTGGTCTGGAAGGGGAAGCTGACGGCTCACTGTGCCATATGCGCGCTGTGGTGTGGATCGGGGCGTGGCCCTGCGGCAACCCTCCCCACAAAGGCAACGTCAGCGAAGACCAGCAACCAGACAGCCATTTCAGCACCAGGGACAGCACCCACAGAAGGCCAGCTGCAGGACCCTGGAGAGCCACAGGCTGAACAGTTACCAGCACTCTGCCTGCAAGGCAAACCAGCTGCAGGCAATAATTACTCACAGCTGTGGCCACTCCAGGGAGCTGCAGCAGGCCCTATAAAAGACAGCCTCCACTTCATCTGAGAGAGGTACAAGAGCGCGTCTCCTGCTTAACCTAACCTTTTTCTTGTATTTATATTCCAGAGTCCGGTTGAGACGCAGGGAGAGTAAAGCCCAGTCTGGTGAGGAACCTTCGCCTGGCGTCTCCCAGACATCTCTCCCCCCTGCACCAAGAATATTTTGTTTGTAATGCATTGGTCCCATTGGAAGGGAACAATTTAAGTTGCCTGACCTCTTCCCAGAGTGCTCTCATTTTTGAATAAAAGGCCGATTAAGGCTATTTTTTGCCACTATTTCCCCTCTGTGTGTTCTCTGTGCCATCCATCGGTACCGCCCAAAGCCGGGCGATACCACAGCGCGCACTGGAAGATGGAATCAAGATGGCGTTCAAATACGGAGTTGTCGCCACTCTCAGTATAAAGGGACTCTAGGCGAAGCTAGCCTTATTACCGGAAGTGCTGACGTCTGCAGGAAATCACGTTCATTCATCTTGTCTACCGATTTACGACAGTTTCGCGCTATATCAAATCACTCCTATTGCGTACACTACAAAGACAAGATATTTAATGTTCAAACTGATAAACTGAAACATTTTTTTTTTTTTTGGAAATATCCACTCATTTTGAATTTGATGCCTGCAACATGTTCCAAAAAAGGCTGCTGATTTATCAGTGTGCTCCAGTCTCCTTTGTCCCTGTCTATGTGTTGTCTTTGAGCTGTTTAGCACATGATTCAGCTGACTTTTGCAGTAAGATGCGCGATGAACCTTTTTTTCACTGATTTTTTGTGGGCTGTTTGGACAAGTCCAGTCTGCACTGCTCTACTGCTTTAACAAGGTGAAAATGTCTTCTTTTGAGAGAATCAGTAATATTACTGATGTTAGGTCAGAGACTCTAGCATACACTGAAGAACAAGGTGCAAACATTATAGTTCCATGCTCCCTTTCCAATTACATTTTTCAGTCAACAGAGCAGTTTACTTGGTCTCTTATTAGAGACCTTGAAGATCTCAAAAAGAAAGATGAGATTTTTCTGCCATTTTATCACTCTGTCAGAGTACTGGAGAGTGAAACGTATACCACATGGTCTACAGATCTCTAAAATACCTTCCTTTGGCTCCAAGGATAAAGAATTCCTCCAGAAATCAGAACAGATTTTAAACAAATGTGCCGTAGATTTAATGCCTTTGGCCATTGAAAAAACAAAAGCAGAAAAGGACAAAATAAGCACTGAAATTAAGACACTCAAACAGGAATTGAGGGGCAAGGTTGATCAAGAGACTTTTGAGTCAACCACAAAAAAGATCTCTGCATCTCTAACCTCATTCCAAAGAGACCTCCAAGCCTACGAAATCAGGAAGTATGAGCGGGACACCAATGACTATGCTGAGGGCAAAGTCTATGATTGGCATGGGGTTAGAAAGAAATTTCATCATAGACAATCTATTCAGACCAAAAGACCCATGGTTTTCCACAGCCAGTGAGCGAGATTCATCAGAGGGGAGTGACGTGGAGGGATGGAGCAAATCCTAGCGGCCTTTTTAACGACCAAACAGAGGAACCCAAAGTTCCCGTTCTCAACATAACCAGAAGAGACGGTAATTAGCATTTCTGATGCGAGTCCTTCTCATGATGAAATCTCTCTCTTGAGCAAAGGTCTCAGTTCTTCTCCTTCTAATAGGATTGATACATTCAAACTCATGATTGATGCATTCAAATATTTTAGACTGTTGGGCAATTCCAGCATTACTCACGTGACAAAAATTGGATGTGTAGTACAAATCCTAAATTCGGTCAAGCTGCTTGAAATCCTTATTTTCCTTGCAGTTAGGTAGCCAAAGTACATGACCAAATAGTATTTGACGTGATATTTCTAGTTTGAAATTTCAGTTGCCATGCCATGTTATGGGAGTAGTAGTAGTAATGTGTCAGAGGGCAATTCACTGAACTGGCATTCTGCTGTACAAATGATAATCTGCTTGTTGCAGTGATAAAGCACTGATACTGATCAGAGTTGTAGCAATGTGATATAGTTGGTTAGTTGGATAGAGTACTTTTTGAGTGTCTGTTGAAGGCATAAATTACTCTTCATTTTGAAATGAGAGTATTATGAAAGAAAAGGACGTACGGTACAGCGATTGGCACACCTGACGCCATTTGACCTAGAAAACGGTCAAAATGAGGTCAAATCAGAAACTTGTCTGATATGTGATGAAGAGTCATGCCATGCACCTCCCATAAAAATTTGAGTGTCCTAGCTCAATGCATAAGGTAGATATGGCCATTTTTCTTTTTTCACAAAAAGCCCTCTAGCGGCTAAAATATGAATCACAGGACAGCAATTTTTGGCATGCAGGTTGCTATTACCAAGATACATCACCAGACCAATTTGCAGCATTCTATGTTGATTAATAACAAAACGTGCCATCCTTTTCAATGATTGGCACACCTGATGCCATTTGACCTAGAAAACAGTCAAAATGTGGTCAAATCAAAAACCCGTCTGATATGTGATGGAGGGTCATCCCGTGCACCTCCCATAAAAATTTGAGTGTCCTAGCTCAATGCATAAGGAACTTATGGCCATTTTTCAATTTTCACAAAAAGGCCCCTGGTGGCCAGAAGAGGAAATGAATTTAAATTCTAAACGCGTTGTGCACCCCTCTGGGTCACTACCTTACATACACCAAAGTTTAAGGTTGATTGGTCTAACGGCCTAGGAGGAGTTACTGTTTCGGACAGACGGACAGACAGACAGACAGAGGCCGAACTGTATTACAAGATCTCCTCGCTTTTTCGGAAGCACAGAGATAATTATTGCAAAAACAACAATTAATCTATTTATTTATTGTGTCGTTATGTTGGCAAATTAAGCTTATTGTTTTGTGACCTCTTTAATTTTTTGGCTATAGTGCAATGAGCACAGTGTAAAATTGGTCATCTCTGGGGCATTGCAAAGCTATGTTTGGCTTTGGATAGATTAAGATGGTAAATTACATCTCTGAACATGAAAAGCACATAATGAAGCAAAATTAACAGCTTGTTAAAATTCTGGAATTGCAATTGTGGTTGGAATGAAAACCAGCATACACAGGGGTCCCCCAGGACTGAGTTTGAGAACCACTGATCTAGAGTATTGTCAATAACACCAAACAAAATGGTTTCTGAGATGAACTTAGCTTTATGTCTTTTCCTTCCAGCTGCCAGAATCTGTTTTGCTGACTTTGAACTTCACAAGGGTGTGAATACGTGGCGACTAAATCACCTTGTCAATTATGATCATTTGAAAAACTAAAGAGTTTTTTCTTAAAGAGAGACAAATTAATGTTAACCCACGCAAATCAGGTAAAGGACGTAAGCAAATGCATAAACAGGTGAAAATAGCAATAAGCACTGTCAGAGCAATAGTCAAGACATTTCTGAAGTCTGATATGGTAATAAATTTGCCAGGAAGAGGAAACATTTACATACTGCACCCTTGACTAGTGAGGACGATTCTTAGAGTGGTAAAGAAGAACCCAAAGATCCCTGTATCTAGGCTGCACAGTTTAGTGCTCTCTTGGAGTTATCAAGTTTCTCAATCGACTTTCAGGTTCCATCTCCATGTCAACAACCCCTCTGGTAGCATTGCACAAAATAAGTTCTTACTGAGGGCAACCTACAAATTGAAGTGTCTGGCCATGTGTGAGTATAACTACAGGATGATTGGAATTGTATGTTGTCGTCAGAAAAGGCCAGTATTTCAATGAGGTGACACGAGTGAATCACGTGCCGGCAATTATTTATTTCTAATTATAAGTCCAGGAAACACTTGCTATTAGATGAATAAAGTCTTGACCGAAAGTCTTCGGTGCTTGGACTCCACAAGGAATTTTTTTGTAGTTGAGGAGCATCTGCCCTGTGCAGCAGCAGCAGATAAATCTCCCATGGATTCCAGATAATGGTGGTGGAAGTGGCTGATGGCTCTACTGAGACTGATATGCAGATGAGGTTGATGAGGCTGATGAGCCTGTAAAGACTGTTGCGGAGGTGGAGGGTGTGCATAACAAGCAGCTATAACAGCCGAAGCAAAGAGAGAACATATTTAAGAAGACAGCAGTAAGATTAGAGTTGAGTGGTACAGTTGAGTGTGCCAGGAAGCCATGAGATAGATGTGATCAGCTGATAGAGCATCTACTGACTCAAATGGCACCCTAGGCAATGAGAGCAGGTAGAGAGATGGTGTGTGAGAGG
Organism: Gymnothorax javanicus; assembly: GCA_029692085.1. Lineage (NCBI taxonomy): Eukaryota > Metazoa > Chordata > Actinopteri > Anguilliformes > Muraenidae > Gymnothorax > Gymnothorax javanicus. The sequence continues at coordinate 28,217,391 of CM056193.1, forward strand.
AGTGAAGGCAGAGGGATAGAAAAGCTGCAGGAAAAGCCTGCATGAGAAGAGTTTTTCTTAGTGAAATTTTGCTAAAGCTTCATTTACCTCTCCATAATGTTCATCTCAAATCAGACTTGGTCTCTGGACCTGTTACTGTTGGTGTTAGGTCTTCTCTTCCTTTCAAAGATGTTCATTTGCTTCTTAGTAATGATCTTGTTGGGGATAAGGTTGTGCCCTACCCTGTTGTAACTGACACTCCTTTGATTGATCAAGAATCTGACTCTATAGAGGAGGAAATTCCAGACCTCTATCCTTCATGTGCAGTTACTTGTTCTATGGCCAAAAAGGCTATTCAAGATGATGCTGACCTGGACTTCAACCTGGCTGACACCTTCATTGGGCAGTCTTTTCATCAGGAACCTTCCAGTCCTGAGATGTCTGGGAAATCTTCAGACTTGTCCTTGTCAGGTCATTCTAATGACATTCTGTCTCGGAAACAACTTACTCAGGAGCAACAACAAACTTGTGATCTAGCGCATCTTCTACCACAGGCTGCAAGTGAACAAGAGGCTACTCAAGTTTCTGTCTGTTTTTATGACAAAAATGGTGTGCTTATGAGAAAGTGGCGTCGACCTGATGTTTCTGCAGATGAAGAGTGGATGATCACCTATCAAATTGTTCTTCCAAAGTCTTATCATCAAGAAACTCTTAGTCTGGCCCATGAAAATCCTATGTCAGGTCATTTGGGTATCAAGAAGACCCTTCAACGTGTCAGGAACCACTTCTTCTGGCCTTCAATGAGGTCCGATGTACAGGAGTACTGCAAATCTTGTCATACTTGTCAAATGGTTGGGTAGCCGAACCAGAATATTCCAAAGGCTCGACTTAAGCCCATTCCCGCTTTTGAAGAACCTTTCAGTCGGATCATCATTGACTGTGTTGGACTATTGCCGAAGACTAGATCTGGTTGTGAGTACCTACTGACTATCATGTGTGCTTCCACCCGGTTTCCTGAGGCAATTTCACTTCGTAATATCAAGGCGAAGACTATCATCAAGGCTCTTACCAAGTTTTTCTGCTTTGTTGGTCTTCCTAAGTCTATTCAGGCTGATCAAGGGTCAAATTTCATGTCTGGCATATTTCAACAAGTTATGCATGAGCTTAGTATTAAACAATACAGAGACTCAAGGTGCTTTGGAGAGGTTCCATCAAACCCTGAAGAACATGATAAGGACCTACTGCCTTAACACAGAGAAAGACTGGGATGAAGGTGACCATCTTCTTCTGTTTGCTACCCATGAAGCTGTTCAGGAGTCTCTTGGGTTCAGTCCTTTTGAACTTGTTTTTGGGCATACAGTCCGTGGACCTCTGAAGCTTCTGAAGGAAAAGTTGCCGGCCGAAGATGATGTCCCAATGAACTTGCTTCAGTATGTCTCTGACTTCCGTAGTCGTCTTTCTAAGGCTTGTGATTTTGCTAAGTCTGATCTCAAAGAGGCTCAGGGCAAAATGAAAACCAGATATGACCTTCATTCCCAAGATAGAAGTTTTAAAGCCGGTGACAAAGTCCTTGCACTTTTACGAAAGTGCCTGAAACCCTCTAATAGCCCGATATTTTCGCCCTTACACTGTCCTCAAAAGGTCAGTGATCTAAATTACGCTATTTTAACCCCTGGAAGGAGGAAACAAAAACAAATGTGTCACATCAACATGCTGAAAGAATACATTGACAGAGACACTCAGCAAAAGCCAGTCAATGTGGTAAATACAACTGAACTGGAAAATTCTGAAGAGGATTGTGACTGCCCCTTGGAAAATGAACCTGGTCCAGCCAAACTTGAAAAGTCAGACATTCTTCAAAATATTGACAGCAAGTTGTCCCACCTGGACCCTTTTCAACAACAACAGCTAAAGCAGCTCATATTTGAATATAGTCACATATTCCCTGACGTTCCATCAAGGACTGATATGGTTTACCATGATGTCATCCTACAAGATAATGCTAAGCCTGTGAAACAGCATCCTTACAGAATGAATCCAGAGAAGCAGAAATACCTTAAACAAGAAGTCAAATGCCTGCTTGAAAATGACTTTGTTGAACTAAGTAACAGTGGCTGGAGTTCTCCATGCATCCTACTTCCGAAACCCAATGGAACATATAGAATGGTGACAGACTACAGGAAAGCAAACGCTCTATCAAAAATGGACTCATATCCTATTCCCAGGATTGATGACTGCATTGACAAAGTTGGACAGTCAAAGTATGTCACCACATTTGATCTCCTCAAGGGCTTCTGGCAGATCCCTCTAACAGACAGAGCAAAGGAGATCTCTGCCTTCATCACACCAGATGGATTGTACCAGTACAAAGTGATGCCCTTTGGAATGAAAAATTCTCCAGCCACCTTCTAATGTCTGGTAAACTGGACTACCAGGATGTGAGGCCTATATTGATGACATTATCATCACCAGCGACAGCTTCCAAGAGCACCTCACCTACATCAGAAACTTCTTTCAGAGAGTGAGTGATGCCAAGCTATCAACCTTGTTAAAAGTGACTTTTGTAAAGCTACAGTTGTTTACTTAGGTCATATTGTAGGACGGGGTCAAGTCAAACCAATTGATGCAAAAGTAAAAGTTATCACTGAATTTCTTGAGTCTACAACTAAAAGACAACTATTGAGATTTCTAGGGATGGCTGGCTACTACAGAAAATTCTGTAAAAATTTCTCTATCATTTCTGAACCTTTGACAAATTTACTGAAGAAAAATGCAAAATTTGTTTGGGATGAAACATGTCAAAATTCATTTGACCAACTGAAAGCTATCATCAAAACTGCACCAGTTCTCTTATCTCCTAATTTCAAAAAGGAGTTCAAGTTGGCTGTTGATACCAGTGATATTGGTGCAGGCGCAGTTTTACTGCAAGAAGACACTGATGGAGTAGATCATCCTGTTTGTTACTTTTCCAAAAAGTTTGATAAACATCAGAAAAAACTATTCAACAATTGAAAAAGAATGTTTGGCACTTGTTTTGGCTTTACAACATTTTGAAGTCTATTTGACTTGTTCAGCTACTTCCATCATGGTCTTCAGTGATCACAATCCCCTCACATTCTTGTATAAGGTCAAAAACAAGAATCAAAGATTACTGAGATGGAGTTTACTTTTGCAAGAGTATGATTTGGATATTTCTCACTTCAGGGGAAAAGATAATGTTATCCCAGATACACTTTCATGCATGTAATTTTATTTCTTTATTTGATTGTGAAAGATGTAATTTTACTTTTCTATTTGATTGTGAAAATTGCACTGGTTGTTATGTATATGATTGTTATAATGATCAATGATACTTTTGTGTAAAGTTCAAGTTTATACTGATTATAAAACTGTTAATTTTAGCAAAAGAAAGCTTTTAGTAAACCTTTCTTTTCTTAAAGAGGGGAGGTGGTATGTATGAGTATTTTATGTAAAGCACTGTATATCATTTGTAAATGGAGATTTGTTACATGCTGTTTTTGCTGCCTTGCTGGTCAGCTATTTATTTTGTTCATCAGCACCCTCTGGTGGTGTGTCTGTAGCAAAACATGATCTGATGTAATATCACTTCTTTGTAATAGACTAGAGCTTTCTAGAAGCTTCTGGCATCTTCTGCCTGGAGGGGGCGGGATTACTCAGGAATCCTGTAGATCTTTCCAGAATGTTGCTAGTATATATAAATGGGTCAGTCCAAGTGAAGGCATCCAGAAAATCAGAAAATTCCTGGGTCACCCCCTCAGAAATTTCTCAAAAAATTCATATAGGTACCTCTGGTAGACTTATGAAATAATACCAAGTATTAGACCAATATCCCTAATAGTTTTGAAGTGATGGCCTGTCACAATTTTAAGCATTTTTTTTTTTTTATTTTGACAAAATTGTGTTTCGTCCAACTTTGGGCTTCCACTGCTCCTCTATTATTTGACCTACAGATCAGATTTTTGGTCTCCCTGGCCAACTTTGCCCCTAGAATCAGAATTTCTGGTCAGATTAGGTGTATCTATCTTGGTTGCTCCACAATAGGGCTCCAAAGTTGGCTGAAAAGCCAAAAATCACAAAAATTGCTGTACTTTTTAAATGCTACAGATCAGAAAGTTTAGGGAATTCAAGCTTGAAATTTTTTTTGTGACCAGTCCTGATACCTCTCATAGGTAATCCACTTTAATATTGTTTGTATCTTGGCAGGAATGAGAAGAAAAAAAATGTTTTATTTTGCTCGTTTTTCATTTTTTTATGGAAAAAATAGCAATTTTGAAGTCCATGGTTCAACATGTGCGCAATTGACCACATCCTTCAAATCTTTACCATAGATTGCTATAGTTGTCAACTTCCTCTGACAAAAAAATTGGGATGGTGTTCAGCCTAGTTTTTTTACTGCAATTTTTTGAATGATGTTACCTATTTCGAGCAGATATTGATGAAAATTCAGCATCATGTAGCATCAATTGCCAAATTCAGCACATTTGCCACATCTAGGCTCTTTGAAACAGCTAAATACATGAAAAAGATAACTTCAATACAATTTTTCAAGCAAAATCATTGTTTTATTTGAAGCTTAACAATGGATTACATTTACGACTACTACATTGGAATCGTTCACTACTACATTGGAATGGTTCACGTGGTTTTTGTTAGAGACCATAAGAATGTTGCTTTTAATCTCATTGTGTAATTTTTCCTTACATTGCTAACTGTCAAATTTACTTTCACTGCCAGGAATTTAGAGGACTAAAAATCACACATTATGCAAATCTGTAATGGAATCAGGATAAACTTATACAATTGCTACACCAAAACATGGAAATTACACTTACGTGGAATCTGTTTGGTATGAATATTTCCTGGATCTGCACATGTACGCTGTTCACTCATGAACCGAGATAAAAACATCTTCTCATGATGAAAACAAATTTGCTCAATTTCCTCAAGCATAACTCCAGATCTCCAGGTGAGCAATTCTTGATCCTCATTACTTAAGGTATCCACTCTGAAGAAGCCAGTTTTTTTCTTGCCATCATATATTGTGACATTCATCACCCAATTTGGTGCCTAAGTCACACTGTGGTAAATCCTTCTTACCCTCCATGGTTTGAGTGATTATGATAATCTGATCATTGGAGCTCTTTTATACTGGTCATCATTACACAATACCAAAACGAGTTCAGACGAATTATGGATTAAGTCATCACACTTTACTTACCTCAGATTGCACATTTAATGATGATGTAAGATGAAACAAGTTTGTGCTTGTCTCAAGATTTCATTATTTGTTCAAGTTTTAACATGATGAACTGAACATTACTTAATATTCATACTTTCAACAAATCTTTAGCATTTTATGATGTACGATGGTGTGTTTAAATGGCCAATATGGTGTGTCTATTGAAAAATTCACATAAAATAAACTAGGCTGAACACCATCCCAATTTTTTTGTCAGATGAAGTTGACAACTATAGCAATCTATGGTAAAGATTTGAAGGATGTGGTCAATTGCGCACATGGTGAACCATGGACTTCAAAATTGCTATTTTTTCCGTAAAATGAAAAAACGAGCAAAATAAAAAAAAAAAAATTTTCTTCTCATTCCTGCCAAGATACAAACAAGATTAAAGTGGATTACCCATGAGAGGTATCAGGAATGGTCCCAAAAAAAATTTCAAGCTTGAATTCCCTAAACTTTCTGATCTGTAGCATTTAAAAAGTACAGCAATTTTTATGATTTTTGGCTTTTCGCCAACTTTGGAGCCCTATTGTGGAGCAACCAAGGTAGATACACCTAATCTGACCAGAAATTCTGATTCTAGGGGGAAAAGTTGGCCTGGGAGACCAAAAATCTGATCTGTAGGTTAAATAGTAGAGGAGCAGTGGAAGCCCAAAGTTGGACGAAACACAATTTCGTCAAAATTAAAAAAAAAAAATACTTAAAATTGTGACAGACCATCACTTCAAAACTATAAGGGATATTGTTCTAATACTTGGTATCATTTCATAAGTCCATCAGGGGTACCCATATGAATTTTTTGAGAAATTTCTGAGGGGGTCATCTGGGAGGGTCTGGATGCTTAGATATGGACTGACCCAAATGCTGTGATTTTGGTTAGTAGGGGCAGAGTTTTTGTTTTGGCAACAGAGTTACATAGTGGCATTAGAGTGTTATTTTAGGATTGAACAGTGGATTTATTTGTAGAAGTCTTTTTTTATTCAGTGAAGAATAAATTTGTTAAAGTTGTCATTGCTGGTTTTCTTTGTTGTGATTTTCAAGTCATAACAAGTGATTGAGAATCCAGGCATTCTTAGCTGCCACCAGCAAAAACAATTTCACCTCGAGTGACGGTCGCCTCAACAGGGCTGTTTCTCAATTCTTGTATTTCCTGAACTTGTGCAGAATGACCCTGTGACACTAGATGGTGTTGTTGTTCCCTTGTTTGATTGCAAACACAAAATTGCGTGGCTGCCTGTCTCTGTAGATTATAGGCTATAGCAAAAAATTATCCACTCATGGTCCTTGAGGGCCAAGTATTGTTGGTTTCCCACCTACCCTTTACCTGGGAGTCAGGTGTGAAAACTGCCTGGCCAATCTAACAATAATCGTTCGGTTCCATTGTATGGAACTGAGGGCCAGATTTTATGATCTCTGGGCTGCAGCTAGCCTATAGTTATTGCTAACGAACATTATTCACCAAAGGTTAGCTTGATATTTGATAGCTGAATAATAATAACAACAATAATAATAATAATAATAATAATAATAATAAAGTGATAGGTAGGGAATACAGACTGCATCTGGCATTATGGCACTACATAATTAATGAAGAAAATTTGAAGAAATAATATCACTGAAAGATAATGAAGCTAAAAGTAGGAAAACAGAAGTGAAGAACAGTAGGAAATTGAAAAGGAGAAAACAGAAGAAAAGTGCATATCCAATTTTGGATGGCCAACCAGTTAAACCTAATAGTGAGGCATTTGTGGGACAGTCTATTGAATTGTGTACCACTGCAGTGTACCGAGTAGAAAATTGAAAGTCCTGATGAAGCATTGCAGTAATTTTTCATTGTAAACACATTCAGGACAGGGATGGATTCATGAACGGGCCTACCGGGCCCAGGCCCAGGGGCCCAAGGGCTCAGGGGGCCCACGCAAAGTCACCGCTATTCACGTTGGATTTCTTGTTGTGAAGTCAAAGGGCCTAATCGTTCCTGTCATAAACAAAAGTCCTACTGGCAAACTGAAGGAATAGCCCAAAAATTCTCTTTGAAGACATTACAAGAAAGAAACCATAATGTTGCATTTTAAGTGGGTCTTTATCGCCTTGGAGTACCTCTAAAGTCCTGTGGATAAACCATGTAATATGGGCCCTTCAACTCTGCGGGGAGAAATCCAAAGACCAAGTTCAAATCAAGTGCAATCAAGTTCTGTTCAAGGGGCCTCTCGCATGGTCATAGATATGGACCCCCAGCCACACACACACACACACACACACAAATGAGCTGTTTATGTGGCATTTCTGGAAAGTCATGGTTCATAAAGACCCATAAAGGCCCCTCAATCATATAACGTGCCTACATTTCGCTTTAAAATGTCTGATTTACAACGTAAATATACAACCGTAGATGGTTGGAAGGATCACTCAACCGTTTAACCCTTTCGCAGGCAAATTTTGGCCCAGATGCATACCCCCACGGACGGATTAATTTTGGGTTTTTACCAAAATATGATTGTTATTCAAAATAACAATAAAATAACACCAAATCTCATAATAAGTTTCCCATAACTGATGTTTTTATGTTTTAATCCTCTCCAGAATCGCTAAAATCGTTTGGATCCAAGTCACTCCCGCTCTCTGGATATTCAAACTCATCGTCAGAGTCATTCAATAAAGCAAAAACTTCATCCACGTTGTATTTACGTTTAGAAACACGGCTAGAATGCCGGCTATTTGTACTGCCGATGCCATGTTCACATGTCCCACAATTTGACCGAAGTAGTCTCGTATTTAGCGTTTTTAGGAAATCCCATGCCTCGCTTCACGGCTAAAAATACAGTGCTGGGTGACCTGAGAGACAGCCAATGGTAATGAGTGTAACTAACAAGGGAATTCCCGCAATCGGGGAATTTAAAGAAGACTTTATAAAACACGTTGGTTAAAACGACAAAAATGTCGCTGTGCCTGCGAAAGGGTTAAGACGAGAAAACAAGACTTTCCAATGATTTCTACTCAGTATTTCACCAAAATAAGTTGCTACCTCCAGTAGCTAGCTGGAAGAAGAGGATTCTACTGCTACAAATGCCAGTTGGCAAGCAACAGCAAAGGACTGAAGAAAAACTACAAAAAGGAGGAGATTTTCCCAATCAAAACTAGTCTGACAACGTTTTGGGGACACCACCAGGACTGAAAAAAGAAAAATAAGGAAATATAAGGTATCTGTCAAGATAACTCTTCAAAACAAAACAGTGAATCAACTGTCAACAACTGTCAGTTGAAACCCACCATGTTGATGGAACTCTGTGGAACAGCAGCTGAGCAGCAACAGCTGATGAAGGCGGCTACAAATGTATCAACTGCAGCAACACAGAGGTACAGGCAGCCAGGACAGATTGTTGGCCGTGAAATACAGTACCCTGAACAAACCTTAACAGCACAGCAGAAGAAAGACTTCAAGATGAACGTGCTACGTGCTAACCCAGAGACACTGGTAGCAGACTTCAGCAAGAAGAACAACTACAAGGTAAAATGCAACCTGCTTTTCTTCACTCACCACCCTGAAAACTGGCACACAGCAATATGTAAGCAGTTTACTCACATTAAGAAGAATGGGATAAGTAAAGGCAAACAGATTACAGCCTATGAAGAGGCAGACCGCTCATGTCCCATTTTATCTGTGAATATATATCACAATGGAACAGTTATGATCCAGGGATCAGAAAATAGTCTAGATAACTTTGAGAACAGCTTCCAAACACTGAAAATTATGGCAGCATCAAAAGATTCTCCTCCTCCACAAGAGCTCCAGACCAGGTCACCCATCCCCAGCAGACCTCCAACTTCACCATATACCCAATCACCCAAACTGTCCAGCCGCCTCCGCATCCTGAGAGAGGGACTCTCTGTCCTCGAGAGAGAGTTCATAGAGTTCAGAGAGAAGACGATGAGCAGCCTTCAGAGGTCTGATGACAGGCATTCAGTGGAGGAGATGTACTCCACAGTTCAACACCAGAGATACCAAATAAATGAACTCCATCAGGCTGTTCGAGAACTGGAAGAAGACAACTCTTCACTGAGAGAAACAGTCAAAAGACTGATCGAGGAGCTGGCATCGGCCCACTACTCCAGCCCGACACAGGCCCTGCACCAGGAGACCCAGGATAGGAAAACCAGAGCTGCCTGCTACCCAAACATCTTCAGCCCCTCACCCGCCAATAGCCCCCACTCCGACCATGCCTCCTCCCCCCTTCCCTCCGGACACCACAGACCAGGGGACCCAGAGTAGGGAGCCAGAGCCATCTGCCTCACCCACCACACCCCTGACCCCTACCCCCTCCCCTCCTGACCTCACAGCCCAACCGACCCCCCCACAACTCAACACACCACCCACTGCAACACTCAACAACACAGAAATTGTATTTCTGTGTGATTCCAATGGAAAACACATCAATTTGAAACGCCTCTTCCCAGGCAGAAAATCCAAGATGATTCTGAGTCCCACCGCCTTAGACGCGATAAAGAAGATGGCCACTACGGACCTTCAGGGTGTTAAACACATCCTAATTCACACTGGGACAAATGATCTAACACACAACAAGGACATACCACACTCACTGAGACTGGTGGCAGAGAGCGCAACCTCAGCGGCCCCCACAGCCAGGGTAACCATATCCGCCCTGTTACCCAGATGAGACGTTACTCAGCATGAGATAAACAAAATCAATGCTGAAATATCCAAAGCCTGCACAGGAATACCAAACGTCTATATGGCATATCATGCAGAGATCCTCTACCAACACCTGTATGATAACGTACATCTCAACCAGAGGGGTGTGCGACTGTTCGCCAAGGATATTAAAGATACAGCTCTAAACCGGGACAGATCAGCACCACACAACAAGAAAAAGAACACAATCAACCACCGTAACCCCCGCAGAAGGGTGCAGCACACTGCAGAAACCACCAACACTGGCCGGAGCTTCTCACAGAGGTTTGGACCCGCCTCGCTGCACTACACCCCAGCACCACCCCTTCAGGGACCCAGCACCACCAAACCGCTCTACACCTCAGTCCCATCTCCTCAGGGCCACAACCCCACCGCAACACGTTACACCCCACCTCTTCAGAGACCTAACACCACCCCACTGCTCTACACCTCAGCCCCATCTCCTGAGAACCACAGCTCCACTAGACAACACTATACCTCACCTCTTCAGGGACCTGCAATGCAATTTGCTCTACCCCCTCAAGCTCTCCAGGAGCAGCACACTTGGCCTCAGCAGCAGCAGCAGCAGCAGCAGCAGCAGGCGGCTCAGACACAGGCCCCGCCTCCAGCCCAGAGAGACAGCTACGCTGCTGTAGCCACCAGACTCAGAACTTCACCAACTGAACTGGACCTCAAGCAGATAAGAGATATTGCAACACTACTCTATACTAAATTACTGAGTTAATGGGATATAGAGCAACACTTAGAATGATTTATCCTCTCTGAACAACATTTATTTATTTGTTTATTCGTTTAATCATTACATTTATTTGGCTTGTAAATCGGATATTTTCTAGTGGTACACTATTCTGTTAAGGAAAAGGAAATAGCATCTTTTTCAATAAGTAACTGGAACATTCAGGGATTATCCTCTTCAACTTTTGGTTTGAAATCAACAAACCCTGAATTCCTGAATAGCATTAGAAATGTAGATATAATCATATTGAATGAAACTTGGAGTCAAAATCAAACCAATTGCCCAAACAATCATATAGAACTTATTATCCCATCTGTAAAGCATAACCACATTAAGAATGGCAGAGACTCAGGTGGTTTACTCGTATGGTACAAAGGAGAATATAAAGATTGCATCTCACCAGTTAAAAGGCAAAAATTACATTTGGATTAAAATTCACTCAAATATTCTGGAAAACAACAGAGATGTCTATTTATGTGCAATATACATCCCACCCTCAAATTCCCCATATTATGTAGAAGAGGTTTTTGAGGAACTCCAGAAGGAAATTTCCTTCTACCAAAGTTTAGGGTCAATCTTAATATGTGGTGATCTTAATGCCAGAACTGGTAGAGAGCCAGACTTCATTAACTATGAAGGAAACACACACATCTTCAAACATTCCCCTTTGTACCAGACTTATATAAACACACAAAGACAAAGCTATGACAGCGTGGTTAACAAGACTGGCAAACAGGTACTACAGATGTGTAAAGGCTTGGGTCTGTACATTGTTAATGGCAGAATCAGAGGAGACTCTCTGGGCAGACTCACATACTGCTCTGTGTTAGGTAGTAGTGTTGTAGATTATGCCATTACTGATATTGAACCACAATATGTAAATGCATTTATAGTATCACCACAACAGCCCTTTTCAGACCATCGCCAAATAACCTTATTTCTAAAAAAGTCATTGTCACCCAATGTGAATCCAAACCCTGAACCAAGGCTATTTCCTCTGCCGAGGAGATACAGATGGACAGAAGAGAGCAATGCTGCCTCTACCGCTGCACTAGGCTCTGCTCAAATTCACAACATGCTAGATACTTTTCTCAACACCCAGTATCAGCCTAACAAGGAAAACATAAATTTGGCCACACATAATTTAAACACAATATTTATACAATTGGCAAAAGAATCTAACTTAAAAATCTCACAAATTAAAAAATCCAACATGAAACAAAAAGAGCGATGGTTTGATAAAGAATGTGCTGTATCCAGACAAAACCTAAGAAAACTGTTAAACAAAAAACACAGGAACCCAAGTGACTCAGTGGGACGGCTTGAATATCTCCAGGCTCTAAAAGAATACAAAAGACTCCTTCATATGAAAAAAATGCGCTATATGGAAGGAGAACTCAACGAAATTGAAAAAGCTATAAATGAAAACACCTTTTGGAAATTATGGAAAAACATCAACAGAAACCCACATACAGAGACCAACCCAATTCAAAATGGAAGTATCTGGAAAGATTACTTTGACGACCTCTATAAAAATCCAGAGTGTCACGGTCTGAATCCCAACCAAGTTTTAACAATAGACAAACTGAAAAGAACTAGAAAAGGACAGTGAAGGACAACCAATGTGCCCTTGACTACCCCATCACCATTAAAGAAATACAGCACAAACTCAAAACCCTTAAAAATGGAAAAGCTTGCGGTATAGACAGCATCAACTCAGAGATGCTGAAACACAGTAATCTAAAACTCCAACTCGCCATGCAAAAACACTTTAACCTGGTGTTAGTAACTGGATATTACCCCAGTGTCTGGAATAAAGGTCTCATTTCTCCTCTATTTAAAAATGGAGATAAGTACAATCCCAGCAATTACAGAGGCATTTGTGTTAACAGCAACCTGAGTAAACTCTTCTGCGGCATCCTTAACTTCAGATTAATTACATATCTCACTGATCATCATATCCTGTCCAGAAGCCAAATTGGCTTTTTACCCAACCATCAAACATCTGACCACATCTACACTCTCCATAAACTCATCCAGAACCATGTTCACAACAAACACAAAGGGAAGATATTTGCATGTTTTGTAGATCTAAAAAAGGCTTTTGATACAATTTGGCACAATGGGTTATTTTTACAGCTCTTACAATGTGGAATTGGAGGTAAAATATACGACCTAATCAAATCCAAATATTCTGACAATCAGTGCTGTGTTAAAATTGGAAACAAAAGAACAGAGTTCTTCAAACAAGGAAGAGGGGTGCATCAGGGGTGTAACCTATCTCCTACCCTGTTCAACATTTATATCAATAAATTGACCACCCTTCTTGAACAATCCCCAAGCCCAGGATTAGATCTACAAGGCAAAACAATTAAATTCCTCATGTATGCAGATGACCTGGTTCTTCTGTTCCCAACAGAACATGGCCTACAGCAGAACCTTTCTCTGCTGGAGACCTTCTGTCAAAACTGGGCGTTAGATATTAACCTGGACAAAACCAAAGTCATGGTATTCCAGAAAAAGGCCAGGTCACAAGAATCCAAGCATGTTTTCACTGTAAGAGGGACCACACTTCAGCATACGATGGAATACAATTACCTAGGCATCATCATCAGTGCATCTGGCAGCTTTAACAAAGCAATAAACTCCCTCACAGATAAGGCACGCAGGGCTTACTATAGCATAAAAAGTTCACTACATAAATTCAAACCTCAAATTAAAATTTGGCTAAAACTATTTAACAGTGTAATTCAACCCATCCTTATGCATGGAAGTGAAGTGTGGGGCCCTCAAATTACCCAGAGACACACCTCATGGGACACGACACCCACAGAAAAATTTAATCTTCAATTCTGCAAGGAAATCCTCAAGGTCCACAGAAACTGTCCAAACCCTGCATGTAGAGCAGAGCTTGGACGCTTCCCTCTCTCTCTACACATGTACAAAAGGTCCGTTAAGTTCCAGGTTCACTTAGCACAAGCTGATCCTGATTCCTATCACCACTAAGCCTTTCTCAGTAACAGCCTCCGTCCAGAGACAGACCCTCTGAGAAACATCAGAGAAACCTGCCACCTCAAAATCCAAGACCTTCATGATCTCTCCAAAACTCACCTGGCATCTATAGACAAAGAGAACAAAGCTACTTACATTGACAATTGGAAAAATGAAATTAAATCCATCAATAAATTAGAATGCTATCGCTTATTGAATAGAGAATATTCTCCAGCACAGTATCTGGTCAGTGTAAAAAACCCCAAACAGAGACGCACATTAACAATGTACAGACTCAATGACCATCAACTACAGGTTGAAAAAGGTCGATATAGAAAAGATTGAAGCCCAGAGAACTGAGAACATGTAAACACTGTTCTTCAGGGAAATAAAACTGAGCTCCATTTTTCTCCTCTCCTGTCCCTGTACCAAACTGTGAGAGAGGCTTTCCTACAGCAGGTTACAGCAGCAGACTCAACATATCAGAGAAAAACACCTGCTGAACTGTTGAAACTCTGTTTAGGAGAAGATCCACCATTTACACATTTAGCTGCACAATATGTAACACTCTGCCATGACATTAGAGAAAAACACGAATGTTGAATCTGAACTGCCAGACTATGTAGTCAGATTTCACACGCATGACCATTATTACTATAATATTGTTGATTTTATTTCATATGAACTGTATATAAATATATCTTTTCATTATATCTCAAGTACCCAATCTATGTTGTATATATTGTATATGATTGTTCATTGTTTGTATATGTTGTATATGATTGTTTATTATTATGCTTTGGCAACAATGTTTATTCCATTCATGCCAATAAAGCTTCTTTGAACTTGAACTTGTGAGACAGAGAGAGACAGAGAGAGAGAGAGAGAGAGAGAGAGAGAGAGAGAGAGAGAGAGATTGGCTGATTAATTGATTCATTGATTTGTAGTTTTATTTATTATTTTGTGGTGTATCACTTGATTATAGGCCCCTTTAACCTTTTAAGCCTGAGAGGCCCCCAACTGGAGTCCATCAAATGCAGCGGCTATATTCAAACTTGTGAAACTTCAGGCACATTTTAAATTCTAGTGGAGATCCAAAGGTTTCTGACAATCCCAAATATGTCCATGTGAAAAACAGGGAAATGTGTATAAAATATGTTCTTGATATAGATATTTCCATTTGAAGTAATGCTGTGACCATAGAAACATGGCGCCCTGGGTTTGAATATTTTTCTCAATATAATTGCAATGTAGCCTCAGTGAAGCGCTGAGACCAGCAGATACAGAATTTTTGTGCGTCATTGTTCTCCAATAGGAAATAATGTGTTCTCTTATGTTAAATCCTTTTAAGGGAAAACTTAAGGGAAAAGGCAGGGTATAAGGGGTTAAGTATGTTTCAGTGTTCGGCCTTGACTGGGACAAGTGAGATTTCTTACAAGAATATAAGAAATATATTTTGCATAGGCCTGTTTTATGGGGGCCTACATTCCCATTAGATTAATGAATAAAGAAACTGGTCGATAGAGGATGCTATTAAAGTTTGCACTGGAGAAAGTGGGGTGACGATAAGGTCTATCTTCTAAAATGTGAAATTCTTTTAACAAGCGTGAAACGTACGTAAATTCAAAATGGAGCACCGGCGGACGTTAAGTGGAACAGCCAAAGTAAAGCTAAAAAAAGAAAAAGAAACCAAGGAAGCATCTTTTTTAGATAAGGCTGTTTCTTACTCTGCCCGTCAGTAATTGCGAAGGTGAGTGGTTATTCTCCCTGCTATCCAGAATTAAAAATGAGCTGAGGACGAAGATGACGCAAAAACATCTGAAATCGCTTTCTCTGAAGGCAATTGAGAGTAAACTGACTAATGGCCTGGACTGCAATATTGTCGCACAACGCAAAACGAGGAGAAAATGCCTTGGTTAAGTTGGTTAAAGTAAGATGATTTAATGGTTAATTTAAACTCATAGACACAGTCTTGCTGTGTTTGCTTGGTATAGGCCTATGTAAATTGTTTTTATGCTTTGTTTTTGTTAATAATCGAAATGGCTTAACTTTATCTCATTTGTAATTGAGAGCGGTTTAATTTGTTCATTTTTTATGGCGTGAAATGGCAACGGGAAAGTGGCAAAATCGATCAATACTGTAACTGAAATTTTCATTCGCAAATGTTACATGTGACAGTGAAAGTGATGCATAAAACTGAAGAATAAAATTAAAGTAAATATTGTGGACAATAAATGAATGCCAGAATTTTAATGCATAAATAGTTCAGAGTTTTCTTGTGTGGCAGTAAATTTGGTGATATTCTCATTAGATTGGGAAGACGTTTTGGTGATTTTTAACTTGGTTGCCATTACTTGTACACAACTTTCCCTGCGCAGGCAGCCGGAGTGTGTGGGGGGGGATGGGGGGCCCTTTCACATGCGTGCCCAGGGGCCTGACGTCTCTTAAGCCGTCTATGATTCAGGAACATGGTAACCTCAAAAAAGGTTCTAAGGTCTTAAAATTATATTTTTCGAGTAATGCTTGAATTTTAACATTATCCTGTTGAAAACCATGTGAAAAGAAATCCGTGTGTTGTTGGAATTTAATCTTGGGAGTCAATATTGAGACTTAAAGAATAAAATATTTCAAATTTACACCTTTAATGGAACTGAATATTTCCAAATTAAACTTACCTTTCGTCGAGACATTGTTCATGGTATCAAAAGTTCATTTCTCATGTCCCGTTGGAAGCCTTTTCTATAGATATTCAGAAACATGATCATCAGTGCTGGGAAGTGTTTCGCAGGATACATTCACGTTGCGCATTTCTAGGATAGCACAGCTGCAGTGATTCTGTGGCCTCGAGTGGTCGAGGCAGTGATACCCAGTGGAATGTTTAGTCCAGCTGAAAAGTCAATTAACGTGCACAGAAAGAGAGAGAGAAAAAGAGATTAATTCCTGAAGATATTGCCACAGTGTTCTAAGTCACTCATGACGGAAAGTAAAGGTCCAAAAGTACAGTATCAATAATTAATCTTGTTGAATTTTATTCTAGACTGCGTTGTCTTATTTATGGTGGCTTCTAGACAAAAATATTTAGCTTGCTTTACTTTACTTGCAAACTAACTGATGTGGTGTAAAATTGTTGAAGCAAAAACAAAAGCAATGGGAAATTTAGAAAGGTATATAGCATCAGCAGCGGACGTCGAAATTGATAATAATGATGCTTTAATAAAAGGAAAGTGGTATGAGACACAAATTCTGAATCATTTGTTATCATTGCAACCTAACTGTCAGATGTACAAAAGACGCTTTGCGTCCATAGGTTTGAGTGGCATATTGATTGCCGATCTTAACAGCGCTGTTGCGGATGAAAGAAAGATATCAGAGGTAAAAAAAAACTGCTTGGGCATATATTGTTTGAGCATGGAGCACTGTAAGTGCTTATTACCTCCACCAAGGAGGTAATGTAATCGTTGGAATGTGTTTGTTTGTTAGTTAGTTAGCAACATTACGGAAAAACTAATGGATGGATTTATACAAAATTTTCACAGTAGGTGGGAATTGGTCTAACTTAGATCCCATTAGATTTTGGGCTAGATCCGGAAAGGATTAATCAGCTGGGGGGAATGCTGGGCCTTGGCGGAGGTATGCGCTGTCCGAGTGCTCTTGTTTGTAATTGTAATTATTTCCAGCGTATGCACACTGGAAGCACTGGACTAGTTGTTCCCGACTTTAGTTGGCAGTAAATCAGCAATGTGCTCATGTTACCAAATCATTTGTCCTCCAAAAACTCAAGAACCATAAAAGACTCAAATTTGAAAACTTGACTGGAAACTTTCATGTGTTCAAGGACCAGTCTCTCCGAATTTCATGAATTTCTTTAGTATTGAAGTTTAATATTAAACAACTAAAATTGGTCTTTTGCCCAATGGGCAACTTACTTGTGCATAATTGGACGTAAATATTATTGTAAGCTCACGCTGCGTTGATTGAGCAATTTGCGTTTATAAATACTAATAAAAAAAAATTGTCATAATTAATATTGTACTTGTAATTGAGTTGATAAGGGACAGGAAAATTTAAGTGTAAACACATCTTGACGGGAGCGTATATAAATAAACTAAGAGGGAATTGGGAAATATCAAGATTCGCAAGTGGGTTGTCTGATATTTGGCATCTCAAGAAGTAAGTTAAATTAGGGTAGATTCAGGCAGATTTCCTAGACATATTCAGCAGGGAATCTTGGTCTGACACTAGACTGACTGTGTGACGAGAGTTGCAGTTTGCTTCACACACCTCAGCTCAATATCTCAGAAGAATTCACTGTTCAAGTGAACAAAAGCATTTGCTAAACCTGGAGCTTACATTACTGCCTGCCCAAGTGCACTAATATTGAAAACTACAGAGGAGTTTGACTTTACATTATAAATAACACAGAGGTCACCGTAAAACAAATAATTGTTTGAATCAGAGATGGATATTTAGCTAAAAAAGCAGAAGTCTTAAATTCCTAGTTAATAGCACCAGACAGAGACACATGGTGGAAGAAGAAAATGGGAAAAATAAAAGAAAGAGCTGGAGTTCCACAGAAAGGGGAGTAATGGCACCTGTGGAAATAATGAGGCGATACCCAGCGCACAGAGAGGATTCAGAAATATCTGAAAAAATGGAACAAGCAAGTCACAGTTCAGAAGAAAAGGATCTAAGCGATGGGTTAGGCAAGAAGGGAAACACTACAGCGATTCACTTACAATGATTAGAGGTACGCTGGAAGACAAAGAAAAGGAACAAAAATGGGAGGAGAAAGGAAAACAACAAATGCCATTGTCCCACATTTTGAGTCCACCGCCTTATCCAGGGGAAAAAATCCTTTCAGAGTAGGACAATATGTATTAACAAAGCCAGAGGAGGATGCAGTGAAGGTGCATGGAGATGTGGAATTTGCAGACCGGGTCGAATTGAGGTTACAAGCAGAAGAAACTGGGGCCCAAAGAGCGAAGGGGTATGCAGCATCAGCAAAGTGTTGAGCGAGGCCCAACAATATCCGAGAAAGAACTGAGCAGAAAACACAAGTGGAAGACCCACTAGCAGGAAAGCATAGAGAAGATCCCAAAAGGGTGGCTCGAGAAAAACAGAAACAAAAGTCAATGGAATGCGCACTGCAGTACCAAACATGGCACACCTTCATATATGCTGTAATGTGGAAAAAAAAAGAAGCCACTAGATGGCAGTATTGAATTTTTTTTTTGTTAAGCCCAGTCTGGAGCTAGGTTGGGGCATGTCCTGGGCATGCCTCAGAGGGGAATGTCCCAGAGAATGGGAGGGGGCTGGAAAAGAGTATATAAGGAGAAAAACTGAGAGAGTAGGTATTAGGAGAAATTGCAAGGAGAAATTGTGGAAGGATACATTTGACCAGACCTGTCACTCTTTTCAAGACCTTTGAAACTTTTTGTGGATTTTTGCCTGTATTGGAGCATTTTCCTGTCCCAGGACATCGCAACACAGCAGCCCATCTCAATTACCAAGGGACTGTAAATATCTCATTTTTTTTTTATTTCAATCTTGGTCAGTAGAGTAGATTGTAGATTAGTTCAAAGTGTTTGTTTAATTAAATCTGTTAAAGTTTAAAAATTTTGTCTGTCATCCCTTGCTGTCCACTACGCCATAACAAATTGGGGCCATAACAAATTGACGCCATAACAAATTAGGGCCATAACAAATTGGGGGCTCGTCTGGGATAGACCATTGTGTGAGTCATTTATTGAAAATCTAAAATTTCAAATTGTGAAATTGTTTTTTGAATTTTCCAAGATATATATTGGCAGATCAACAGCAATGGATGATTTCTTGGCATCACCAACCGTAGAGGTTTTGAAGTCTTTTAAAAGACAGAACTGCTAGAAATATGCAGACAGTTAGAGCTGACAGATGTAAAACCAGCCATGCAAAAAGCAAGACTGGCTAGAGATTGTTGAATATTATATTGATGAAAATGTGTTTGCACCAGGAGATCTGGAACAGTTTCCAGTGGAAAATCCAAATGTAGAAATGGAACTTAAATTAAAAATGCTAGAGATTGAAAGGGAGGAAAAAGAAAAACAAAGAGAATTTGAGAGAGAGAAAGAGGAAAGAGCAGAAAGAGAGAGACAGAGACAGAGAGATTTCGAGTTACAGAAGTTAGACAGAGAAGAAAGGCTCCAAATGGAGCTACTAAAAATCAAAATGGAAGCTGAAAACAAATTTCATGCTAGCCAGGAGGTAAAGCTGGTGCCTCCATTCTCGGAGAAGGAGGTTGATAAGTATTTCCAGTGCTTCGAGAAGGTAGCTGAGAGTTGTCAGTGGCTAAAGGAACACTGGCCTCTGATGTTGCAAACTGTCCTCAAGGATAAAGCTCAACAAGCCTATTTGGCTTTGTCTGCAGATGATTCCTCTGATTATGAGGTTGTCAAAAAGGTTATTTTGACAGCTTATGAGTTGGTTCCAGAGGCTTACCGACAGAAATTCAGAGGTCTGAAGAAATCTGACAATCAGACTTATGTGGAATTTGCTAACGAGAAGAAGGTTTGCTTTGAGCGCTGGTGTACTTCTATAGAGGTCAAGGATGATTTCAACTCACTAAAAGAGATGGTGTTAGTTGAAGAATTCAAGAACTGTGTCAAGGATCATATTAAGACCTACCTTAATGAGAAGCAAGCACTGAATTATTTGCGATCAGCTGCCAAGTTTGCAGATGAATATGTTCTCACACATAAGTCCAAATTTCAGTCCAGCAGTAACAATAGATGGTCCCAATTTCAGAAGACAGGTAACGGTGATACCCAAAATTCCTCACCCAAAGACAAAGACAAATCTGGTGATGGTGCTCAGAAATCCAGTCAAAGGTCTGATCAAAGTGTGAAAGCTGACAGGGACAAAAGTGGTCTAGTTTGCAATTATTGCAAGAAATCTGGTCATGTTACAACTAACTGTTGGTTCCTTAAAGCTAAGAAAGAAAAAGAAAAGGATACCAAACCCAATGCCTTTGTGAAAACAAGGTTAGAAACCCCTGTAGTAGATGACCGATCTGCTGAATTGCCTACTCCTTGTGAGGCTAAGAAGCCTGATACTGCTGACTTTGTGAGGGAGGAATTTCTTCCATTTGTGTCAGAGGGATTTGTGGCTCTGAATGAGCATTCTCCTCCTGTACCTATATATATCCTAAGGGATACCGGAGCTTCTCAGTTACTTTTGTTGGACTCCTTGGAGTTACGTGATGAGACCGCTTCTGGGGATTTTATACTTGTACAAGGTATTGAAGGGAGGACTGTATCTGTACCCCTGCACTCTGTATTCTTGAAGTCAGATTTAGTTACAGGACAGGTAAAGGTGGGACTTATGTCAAGTCTACCTATCAAGGGTGTTTCTCTGTTGCTAGGCAATGACCTGGCTGGGGGCAATGTAGTTCCCCCTGTTCATCTTACTTCACAGCCGAGCACTGAAGATGGCGATGAAGACCCATCTCTGTATCCTTCCTGCGCAGTGACCCGTGCTATGGCTAAGAAGGCTCAAGAAGAAGATGATGTGGATCCGTCCAGCACATTGAATAGTCATGACTCAGGTGGTTCGCCTCATGACTCTGTTCAGCCTACTATAGTTTCTCCGTTTGAGGACTTATCAGACACTTTTATCAGTTCTCTGTTCAGCCAGCCAGATGGGTCTGGTGATTCTGATGTGTCTGGAGACTTGTCTCTGTCCAGAAAGCGGTTGATTCAGGAACAAACCAATGATCCTGAAATTTGTGTACTAAAGAAGAGAGCCCTTCCTGATGAAGAAATAGACGCAGTTCCAGTTGGGTATTATCTCAAGGATGGAGTGTTGATGCGAAGTGGCGCCCTCCTGATATCCCTGCCAATGCAGATTGGGCAGTGGTCAAGCAAATTGTTGTTCGAAGGTCTACAGGAATGAGATCTTAACAATGGCTCATAGTTTGCCTTTAGGAGGTCATCTTGGTGTTAACAAGACTGTTGACAAGATCATGAAGCACTTCTTCTGGCCTGGACTTGGAAGATGTTTCCAACTTTTGCAAAACCTGTCACATTTGTCAGGTAGTTGGAAAACACCAGTTAGACCCACCTGTAGCTCCATTGCAGCCTATCCCAGCATTTGGGGAGCCCTTCTCCAAGGTCATCGTTGATTGTGTTGGTCCATTACCCAAGACTAGATCTGGAAATCAGTACTTGTTGACAATCATGTGTGCATCTACCAGATTCCCTGAAGCCATACCTCTACGCAACATTAAGGCAACTGCAATCTCGAAGGCTTTGATAAAGTTTTTCATGTTGTTTGGCCTTCCCAGGGAAATTCAGTCAGATCAAGGTAGCAATTTCACTTCCGGATTGTTTCAGCAGGTTGTGTATGAACTAGGTGCGAAGCAGATTCTTTCCAGTGCCTATCATCCAGAGAGTCAGGGTGCCTTAGAGCAGTTTCATTCCACTCTGAAGACAATGATGAGGACTTATTGTTATGACCATGAGAGAGACTGGGATGAAGGTGTTCATTTGCTGTTGTTTGCAGCTAGAGAAGCAGTGCAGGAGTCTACTGGATTCAGTCCGTTTGAGCTAGTGTTTGGCCATGAAGTGAGAGGACCTTTGCTATTGTTGAGTGAACAATGGCAAGAGAAAGAGCCGCATATCAGTCTGTTAGACTATGTTAGCAAGTTCAAGGAAAGACTGCGTGCAGCTTGTGACCTGTTTAAAAATGGTCCCAAGAAGATGGTTCAAATTGGGCTGTGGGCAAATTTGCCTATACCCTGCAAAACCTCCTTTCCTTTTTTTAATGTCAAGTTTGTTTTTATAAATCAGAAATCTGCAAATAAATTGATGTACATATCTTTTTTGTGCCTACGCACTGTTTATAAATGAGGCCCCTGGTTGCTGCATGGATGAAGCTGTAGCACCAGCCACTTTTAGATTGTGGCGTTCATTCTGAGGGAGCTGATTGTGGGTTTCTTGGGAGGTTCGTGAATGAAATTCGGAATTTTGATGCATTGAGGGCCAGTGCAGGATTGCGTTTGTGGAGCAGTCCTTGGTGGACCTGGGAGAGAGGGAATTAATCGTAAAAATTTTTTGAAGGGGCATTTTAATGCAATTGAGTTTTGTTGAGTATGATGATGGAAAAGCTTAATCACATGAGGTATAGTAAAATGAGATGCGGTTTCAAGTGGTTGATGAGAACACCAAGAAAATATAAAATATGCACAGTGTGAAGTGTAATAGATCAGTAACACAAGTGCAAGAAATGCACCTTAAAGTCCCTTAAAATAAAGAAATGACACATCTTCACATGAATAAAGACATAGAATTGACTTAACGAGACCATAATATGCGATGGAGAATAAACTAAACCAGAACTGCGTTTCATCAGGACGAACCTCGTGAATGTGCTTGCAAAAATGTTGACGCTAAAGTTAAAAGCAATGTCTCTCTCTCTCTCTCTCACACACACACACACACACACTAGAGTGGCAGTCTGGCAAAGTGTTGGTAGGCCAGAGAGAGAGAGAGAGAGAGAGAGAGAGACTTGTCATTTCCATTGACTCCAATTGACCAATTTTTTCACAGCAATGGAATAGTTCCCGGAAGTTATCAAAGAAGACTAGTCATGCTGCTGAGTTGAAGCAAAGAAGATCTGGTCATGATGCATTTATTGAAGGTATTTACAGAAGGTAAGATGTTTAAAGAATTATATTGTATGTCATCAGCACATCTGAATTTAATTTACACGTACAGTAAAGCATTCAATTGGATTATCCCCCTCTAAATAAGGCAATGTATTCAACGTTTATGGACAACAAATTGGGCTAGGATACTAGCTAGCTAGTTAAAGTTGCAACGCATAGTAACT
This sequence comes from Gymnothorax javanicus, assembly GCA_029692085.1. Taxonomy (NCBI): domain Eukaryota; kingdom Metazoa; phylum Chordata; class Actinopteri; order Anguilliformes; family Muraenidae; genus Gymnothorax; species Gymnothorax javanicus. Next base: position 28,240,936 of record CM056193.1, read on the forward strand.
AGCGTTAACCATGAGCAGCATAATAGCCAATTGTAAATTCCGTTCTTTCGATGCCATTTCATACACCGCCATCGTGGAATTGGAGAAAAAATGTCGCTCAGACGTGATTTTTGTGGGGTGGGGGAGTCAAATATTAATTATTCATTTTAAAATTGGCGGAAATATATTGGTTTTGTAAGTGTTGTGATGAGTGGAGGCGATGAAGTGAGGTTATCCATTTTGAGTTAAAGCTGACGTTAGTGTAATAAAGTTTACGTTATTCAATAATAAAAAGGGCTTTTATTTGTTGTGATACATCGCTATTAATATTGATTTTATGTGTAATTTTTTTACTTGTATGCAGTAAAATAAATCGTAACCAACGGTTTGAGTGTTTTGGGATTTGTGAATCAGTTGACTATTACCTGCTTAGATTTTGTTGCCGCTCAGCTGATTTAGGATTGATGGCAAATGGAGAGGGAAGCTGGGGACCAAATACAAAATTAAAACTAAATAAAAAGTCAAACTGGGCCAAACATACAAGGCTAAGTGGGGAATCATAATGAATGCAATAAAAAATGAAGTAAAAAATAAGCTATACTGCATTACATGTCTAAAAGACTGAAGAACATGAGACATCTTTATACATATTCCCATCACATCAGTAACTGATGCCACTTTCCATACTTTGTTCAACGTCAACATACTATCCCAATGGAACATCATCAGTAAGCCCCTCCACATCTCCTGTGCAATTTCCCATCTAAGCCAATATAGGTGTCTAACCCTTTCTCTTTTTCTCACCCTCTATCTCTTTCAGCAGAAGAACCACAGCCAATTTCGTTAGAACCAGTGGACCCCCTGCAATGAGACAGCAGACACTCACCCTGCACCCTGAGTCTTGACTTCCTAAGCTTTGGAAGCCTTTTCCTGTTCTTTATTTTCAATAAACTGGACATTAAGCTTCCCAATTGTGTGGTCTTTGGTTGTGAAAAAGTGTAGGAGTATGATTACCTCACATTTGTAGTTGTTTTAATTTTTAATGATTGTTAGATTGCTCCTACTAACTTGAGGCAACAGTTTTTTGCTCCTCTTCACATCACTGGGGAAATTGACTCTGACACTTTTTTTTGGCAACACATCCTTCTGAGGGTGAAATGATGCATGTTAAACATGTAATACTGTAACAGTGTTATCTAGCAGTCATAATGAAAAATATCTGAAATATAGTTATAACAGGGCAGGCTACTTACCCTCAAGTGGCCTGATGAAGTTGTGGTGCTAATTGGTGAAAGTGACCTTGATTATCCTTTATAGTATTATGGATCCTATGATATTACAAGAAAATACCTGTAATGTTCTTGTAAGAATTTAAAGTGCTATGGTACTCAATATATCAATATATATCAATATATTTTCTGCCTGATTGTTGCCTATAGGCAATCACTACCACATAACTTATTGCTATGTGGTAGTGAGTGATGGATTGTATTATTTTTGTGAAGGTGCGTAGCCTTTTGTGTTTAGAAAATTAAAGTGGCACACTCCATTTTTCCAAGGCACACCCAGTGTCATTTTTCTGGCTACGCCACTGCTTTGCGCTCTGAAATTTGTCTATACCGGCTTGTTTAATCGCTGTATTTTTACCAGTGAGAAACACAGACAGGTGTGTGTGTGTGTGTGTGTGTGTGTGTGTGTGTGTGTTTGTGCGCGCGCGTGAGTCTGACACAGCAGCCCCTCTATGGGTGTGCCTGTCTCAATGGAGACAACAGCACCCCTGTGTGCTTGCTTTCTCACAGGCGCTGTGAGACAGAGAGGAATTCAAAGAATTCTTCATTCACACTGTCCGAACTACTGCCATTTTCTGGCAGACCGTAGGTCCTATGGTAAAAACAAAAATACCATGAGTGAGAGGACACTCTGCTGATCGTCCCCATGAATTTTTTTTCTTGTAGGGTCAAGTATGCGGTCAGGGTGGCGATTTCAAAAAAGTGTCTCAACTGTCTGCTCCTGTTATAATGGCTGCCTATGGGGTAGTTGTTCAGTGACACCGTCCGAACTACTGCCATTTTCCGGCAGATTGTAGGTCCGATGGTAAAAACAAAAATACGGTGAGTGAGAGGAGATTCTACTGATCGTCCCCATGTATTTTTTTTTTTTTTTTTGTAGTATAATGTACGTGGTCAGGGTGGCGATTTAAAAAAAGGAGTTTGTCTGCTCTCTTCCCAAACTTTTCTGCTCCTGTTATAATGGCTGTCTATGGGGCAGTTGGGCTGCGCTCCTGTCGCTTGAGGGCGCCTAGAGTCTCAACCCTTTGACTGTTTTCTTCCACAGTAACTTTTTTCAGGCCTGCACAAATTTCCTACGTTTTGATGTATAATTTATGTGTGTATGTTGGAAATTGCGGACAGGGGTGCGACTTCAAATTTTTTTTTTGAGTCATGTTTTTGCCTTTCTCCACTCTAAATTCTACAGTGAGAGGAAAGTGATACAAAGATTCCGCCCATTGACTTGCATGAAAAAAAAGAAGGGATGAAAAACGGGGATTGCAAAAGAATGAAAAGGGGTTATGCAACCGTGTACACAAGGCCGGGGAACACGGTCGGGCCGGACGTTTCGGCGTTTGAACCGCGTTTCTATCAGGAACGCTCGGGCAGTTGATACGGGACAACCGAATTTGTGAGGGGAAAAAGAGGAAGAACAATACGTGGCTTGCCTGTGGCAAGCACATAAATACTCAACTTGATTCAGTAAGACAACATGGCGGGTTGGCGACTGTGAATTGTGAGAGGAATTTAGTCATAAATAGCTTATTTAGTTATAAATTGCTTATCCTTGATTGACCTAGGTTGTGGCCTGGGTCTGCGTAATTGTTAATCATTGCAATCTAACCTGTACGTAATGAAATGTGCTTTCTGTAACTGTATGAGATGAGATGTGCGTAATCCCTCTGAAGCCTGGGCACCTGCAAGGCCAGACCGTTTATCTCTGTACAGTTTGTTCCTGTGTAGCTTGCTGGACCTAGATAAGATCTAAGGAAACGTAAATCCCTTTGGGGGGAGAAACTTCTTTTCCCTGGGCCGAAGAGATTCATGGAGCCAGAATCTACGTGGTATGCGCGCACACTACTGTAATGAATCAGTCCCAAGGGGAGGGGATTATGACATTCTGTTCATACAAATATTCAAGCAAAAGAGGAATTTGGTGCCTTTGTTCTTTGTAACAGGGACCCTACGTGCACGTAGTAAAGACTGAATCATATTTTTACCATCTCTGTCTCTGAGTGTTTTCTTACAGGAATAAAATATCAAAAATTCCTACAACAGAATACATGCCCCAATAAAATGCATGAGAAACTGATACGGGATCGCGTACAATATTTGGCTTAGGCAATGAAATGGACGGAGGGCCTCCAGTTGTGTCCCTCTAAAGGCTGTGTGATATAGTGAAATGTAGGGCATTGATTAATCTTTCATTCTACCCTTTGAACTTGTAAATTTTCATTTTCATTTCATTTTATTCACACATCATCGTCACAAAACATATGTTAACATGTAGTACACAATGGCTGGATGAGTGTAAGGGTCACCCCAAGGAAGCTATTCAAAGCTTTTAAGAGGAGGCCCAATTGAAGACCTGGGTGCAAGAAGAACTTAAGTCACATTTTCCAAAAAATGAGCTGACACTACCACCATAAAGTAGAGTTTCATGTGCATCATTTAAAGCCAAAAAATTCCAAATATAAGTACTCAAGTCCTCAATACTGATATACGGCCTTCCCTGATTCTACTGAATTTTTGTGCAAGAAATACTCAAGTCTTTGCAGAAGTACTCAAGTCCTTGACGTCATTAGGAACAAGTGCCTAAGTCCATGACTGTCCAATCAGCTGCTAGTATGTGTCCCAGACAAGCGTAGCAAAAATGACTGTTTGGCAATCAGAAAATGATTGAAACGGCATTTGTGTGGTAAAAGTACCAAAGTCCATGCATTTTATGGCAATAAGTACCGAAGTCCAGGCATTTTATGGTAAGAAGTACCAAAGTCCGCACCTGATTTTCTTGTTTTTTTTCGTAATAAAGCATTATTTTTCCACAAAAACGTGTCTGTCTACTTTGTATAACCCTGGGACTAGCAGCAGGCGCCACTGAATGTTATCTTTTAAAAAAAAGTATCTGCAGCATGTTTTCAAAACTTTGACCCTTAATATCTCAAAAGTGTTATTTTGTGACTAAAGTACTTCTTGCACCCAGGTCTTCAATTTCTCTCAAACATAGTAATGACAGACAGGATACTGGCCGGAATATCCATAAACATAACATACAGACAGACATTCAACAGACAATCCCAGCGTTTTAAGACGCGTCAGTAGTCCATAGGCAGTAGAAAGAAAAAACAGAATACAACTAAAACAGTTGTCCGGTGACTCCACTACAATTCATTAGTGCAAGAGTATCTTGATCTGTATATACATGTATATAAATAAATTCTCAGTGAATGCTTTCATTGAAGGAAAATATTGTGTCTAGCGCCCCCATGACAATCTAAATGAACTAAACTGTAACTGGGTGTGATGGTTGGTGTGTTGAGACGCCAAACGCAGCGGCCGGAATAAAAGGAAGTCTCGCAGATCGAGAGAGAGACAAACAAATAAAATAAGAGAGAGACTCGCGCTTCCAACGGACCTAGATCTCGTCCGAGTGCATGGAAGCAACGCGAGCAGACTGAAAGAAATAGAGGGGAAAATCTCGACAACCGAGATAGAGATAAAGCACCAAACGGTGCACAAAAGAGGAAAAAGAGAAAGAGATAAAATCCCTAGCTGTCTAGCACTTTCCTCTTTAGAAACTAATTCCTCAAAACAATCTCTGACTGGAGACCTTACCAGCTGTAGTGCCAATATAGCTCTGACACTCTAGCGAAGGTGGCGAGGCGGAGCTAGAGTTTAAATAGAGTCCGGGCGCCGCCCACAATTAATGCCAGCTGGGCAAAGAATTCGATTAGGGCAGAACGAAGCTCCCGGACGAGAAATCAAAGAAAGCTCGCCAGCCTCCAAAACCATGACAGGACCCCCCCCCTCTAAGGGACAGCTCCAGAAGTCCCCAAGGAGCCCCATGCGCAGAACTCCGAGATTAGCTTGGGATCCAGAATATCCCGAGAAGGGACCCAGCAGCGCTCCTTGGGACCATATCCTAAGTCAACGAGGAACTGGACCCCACGACTAACACGCCTCTCGGCAAGAATGCGGCGCACGGTGTAAACCGGCCCCCCCTCAACCATTTGCGGTGGCAGCGGGGGTGTGTCGGCAGGTGCCAGGACGCTCGTGCTAACTGGCTTAATCCCAGGGACATGGAATGATGGATGGATGCGTGAAGATCTCGGGAGCTTTAACTGGACCGTGACCGGATTGATCTTCCGCACTATCTTGAACGGGCCAATATAGCGGGGGCGCCAGTTTTCGGGAGTCTACCTTCAAGGGGAGGTCCCGGCTAGACAGCCAAACTCTCTGACTGACCCGATAAGATGGGGCCAAACGACGCCTTCTATCAGTGGCGGATTTTTGTTTGAGCCCCGAGCGCAACAGAGAAGAACAGACCCCGGTCCAAACCAACCGACAGCGACGAATGAAATGGTTGACCGAGGGAACCTCAAAATCATTCTTAGTCTCAGGAAACAGTGGGGGTTGGTAACCCACCTGAGCCTCAAACAGGGAAAGACCCGTGGGGGAATTACTCAGTGAGTTATGGGAATACTCGGCCCATGCTAAAAAACGACTCCATGAGGATGGATCATCCGCCACCAAACATTGAAGAGTGTTTTCTAAAGACTGATTAGTACGCTCAGTCTGCCCGTTGGACTCACAGTGGCCCCCAACTGCTTGCAAAATTCCCGCCAGAATCTGGCTGTAAACTGAGGGCCTCGGTCTGAGACAACATCTTGCGGAAGCCCATGCAGCCGGAACACAAGGTTAACCACAAGAAGGGCCGTCTCCCGCGCTGAAGGCAGCTTGGGTAGCGCGACAAAATGAGCAGGCTTAGAAAAACGGTCAACCACGACCAGGATGACCGTGTTGCCTTCAGATACAGGCATCCCCGTGACGAAGTCCAACGCAATATGCGTCCAAGGGCGCCTGGGAACGGGCAAAGGTCGCAGCAGACCAGAGGGAGGGAGGTGGGAAGTCTTGTTCCTGGAGCATGTGCCACAAGCAGCAACAAGTTCCCGAATGTCTCTCATCATACCAGGCCACCAAAAACATCGGGCCAGGAACTGCTTGGTCCGATGGGCCCCCGGGTGCCCAACCAAGAGGGAAGAATGTCCCCACTGGAGGACCTGTGGCCTAACTGTAGGCAGGACAAACAAACAGCCAGAAGGCTCCCCCCCAGGACCAGGATCAGTCTTCAAAACCTCCTGAACCACTGCCTCAATCTCCCACTGAATGGGTGCAACAACCTGAGCAGCCGGAATAACTGGCTCCGGGGTAGGATCGCGGTCAGAGCGGTCATAAATCCGTGACAAGGCGTCAGGCTTAATGTTTTTAGAGCCCGGGCGATAGGTCAGTGTAAAATCAAAGCGGTTAAAGAATAATGACCACCGCACCTGCCGGGAATTACGTCGCTTGGTTTGCTGAATATACTGGAGGTTTTTATAGTCGGTCCATACCACAAAAGGGTGTTCAGCTCCCTCCAACCAGTGGCGCCACTCCTCAAGCGCCAGCTTGACCGCCAATAACTCCCGGTCACCAATGCTGTAATTGCGTTCCGCGGCGGACAAAGACCAGGAGAAGTATGCGCATGGGTGTAGCTTATTATCCCAACGAGGGCGCTGGGAGAAAATAGCACCCACGCCCACCTCCGAAGCATCTACCTCCACCACAAATGGGAGGGAGGGATCGGGCAAAACCAGAATAGGCTCTGAGCTAAAACGTTTCTTTAATTCCTGAAAGGCAGCATCAGCTGCTGGAGACCAAAAAAACGCTGAGGAGGTATTCTTTTTGGTGAGAGCAATAATGGGGGCAGCAACCGCGCTAAAATTACGGATAAACCTCCTATAAAAATTAGCAAAGCCTAGGAAGTGTTGAACCTCCTTAACACTCTGAGGAGCAGGCCAATTCCTGACCGCAGCCACCTTGTCCGGGTCCATGCGAACCGACCCCTTAGAAACAATAAAGCCCAGGAACGAGACAGTTTGGGCATGAAAAACACATTTCTCAGCTTTAACAAAAAGCTTGGCATTAAGGAGGGCCTCAAGCACACGTCTGACGTGTTGTTTATGCTCTGAGAGTGTTGAAGAAAAAATCAAAATGTCGTCAAGATAAACGAAAACAAATTTCTCCAACATCTCGGAGGACGTCATTAACGAGTGCCTGAAACACCGAGGGGGCGTTAACCAATCCGAACGGCAAGACCAAATATTCGTAGTGCCTCTCGTGAGTTTTAAACGCCATTTTCCATTCATCCCCCTCCCGAATGCGAACTAAGTTATAAGCATTACAGAGATCTAGCTTCATAAAAAATGACGCCTCCTGCAGACGTTCAAACGCGGAATTCATTAACGGAAGGGGGTACCGGTTTTTAATGGTGATCTTATTCAAACCCCTATAATCAATACAGGGTCTCAGACCGCCATCCTTCTTTTCCACAAAAAAAAAATTCCCGCTCCGGCAGGAGACGTGGACGGCCGAATAAAACCATTAGCGGGAGCTTCCTGAATATATTCTCGTATGGCCTTACACTCAGATCCTGACAGCGAGTATAGCGAACCCCAAGGAGGAGTTGTACCAGGGTGGAGATTGATCTCGCAGTCGTACGATGATGGGGAGGTAACGTCGATGCTCGTTGTTTACTAAATACTTCAGCGAGATCAGCATAGTCATTAGGAACATTAGAAGGCAAGCTAAAGTTCAGGATGGCCCCAAATTCCTCACCCTGCTCAGAATCTAATGTCTCTGTGACTGATTCAGAATCGCTAAAATCCTCTGAAAGGTTATCGTCCTCTGGCTGTCGCCAATCAAATTGAGGATCCCATTCCAACCACTCCTCTGCCCCTTTTTCTAGTTTAGGAGGGTACGGTGAGATAGCCTCCTCACACTCGCTCCAGGCATCAGCCTGCCCCATAGCTTGATGTCTGGGAAAACCAGTTTCATTATCTCTACAATTTACAATTGGTGCCCCAGCGGACGATAAGATTGTTCTGTTCCCCCCCAACTGATGCAAGGTCTATGTTCCCGTAACCAAGAATGCCCTAAAACAATGGGAAAAGCAGGGGAACTGATAATAAAAAAACCGAACCTCCTCAGAGTGGCCACCAAAGGAAATTAACATATTTAGCGGTTCAGAAACTTCGGTTATAACTCCCGTTCCAAGCAGGCGACCGTCCAAAGTTCTGACAGAGTGTGACTGTGAAAGAGTAATGGAGGGAACGGAGTGCTTCCTAGCCCACTCAATATCCATGAAACAATTTACTGCGCCCGAATCCACTTAACGCTTCGACCCGATAACTCTCTTGCTCCCCACAGTCAGTTCAACAGGGATTAGTGCTCGGAAGGGAATTGGGTCTGCCCCTCTAGCGCCCCCAAATCGCTAGAGGGTTTCCCCTGCTTCCCCTGAAGCTTCGCGCGAACGGGACGGGTATGACCTGGCTTATTACAATTAAAGCAGATTATTCTTCTGTAGTAGGTTTATGAGTCCGACTGTCAAACGAACTATCAACTTGCATGGGCTCAACCGGAGTAGAATTTTCAGTGGGTGGAATAGGAGCCGCACACTCGCCACAAGCAACTTTAGCCCCATTGTCAGCACGCGGCAATCTGTTTAGCTTCTCCCTGTTACGTTCAAGGATGCGGTTGTCAATTCGCGCAGCAGTGAACTAAAGAGTCTAAACTTGAACAGGGTTCCAATGTAGCCAACGCTCTTTTTATCTCCTCAGTAAGAGCATAACTGAACACAGTCATAAGAGGAGCCTCCGGCCAGCCTGTCTCTGTAGCCAGAGAGCGAAATGCGATAGGGAACTCAGCTGCACTTTCTTTGCCCTGTTTAAGGTGCATCAAACACGTAGCCGTGTCCTGACCACAAACATCTTGATCAAATACTGACACCATCTCCCTAACAAGATCCTCCACAGAATTTACGACCGGTGAATTAGATCTGATTAGCGGGCCGACCCAAGTGAGTGCTGTGCCAGCCAACAGGGATAATATAAATTCCACCCGAGAATCCTCATTAACAAATCGTGACGGCTGAGCCTTAAAAAATATTTCACATTGGGCGATGAAATCCTTACATTTTCCGGCCTCGCCGCTATATCTTTGGGGCAATTGTAACTTCGGTTCTCGGGGAAGGTGTATGGGTGATGCTTGTGCAACATTTTGTGAAACTTGTGTAGACAGGGATCTAATACTCTCGGTCAAGCTTAACAGAACGCTCTCCTGTTTCTGAAGCAAATTCTCTTGAAGGCGGAGTCTCTCAGCTAACTCAGACTGCTGATTACCCAGGCCTGAAAGCCCTTTGGCGAAACCAGACAGCATATCTTGCTGGCTGGTAACAGCCCTTTTAATCTCGGCCACCGCTGATGTCTCCATGTTGGCTAGAGTGTACTGTGATGGCTGGCGTGTTGAGACGCCAAACACAGTGGCCAGAATAAAAGGAAGTCTCGCAGATTGAGAGAGAGACAAACAAATAAAATAAGAGAGAGAGACTCGCGCTTCCAACGGACCTAGATCTCGTCTGAGTGCATGGAAGCAATGCGAGCAGACTGAAAGAAATAGAGGGGAAAATCTCGACGACCGAGATAGAGATAAAGCACCAAACGGTGCACAAAAGAGGAAAAAGAGAAAGAGAAAAAATCCCTAGCTGTCTAGCACTTTCCTCTTTAGAAACTAATTCCTCAAAACAATCGCTGACTAGAGACCTTACCGGCTGCAGTGCCAATATAGCTCTGACACTCTAGCGAAGGTGGCGAGGCGGAGCTAGAGTTTAAATTGAGTCCGGGCGCCGCCCACAATTAATGCCAGCTGGGCAAAGAATTTGATTGTGGGCAAAACGAGCTTCTCCCGGACGAGAGAATCAAAGAAAGCTCGCCAGCCTCCAAAAACCATGACACTGGTTGACGCTCAGTGAGTTCTTTTAAATAAAATTGCTTGTGCAATACTAAACTATGGGTGGGTTTAGATTTCAGTTTCTGTTTTTTGTTAAGTCTTTGAGCTCTTAATGAAATACCTGTTTTTAACTGGTTTTAATTACCTTTTACCAATCCATGAACTTTTCTAAACAAGTGAATTACACCGACTCTCAGGAATTCTTTTCAGAAAAAATATAATATTTACTGTTGTAACAATGTATGAAATGAAATTACAATAAAATATAAGAAAATAATATTTCTCCGTTTACCTTTGTTACCCTTTAACTTCAATAGGATTACCTTTTGTTAACCAAAACAATTCAGGTGTAATGTCTTTGAGTCGCTAATTGACTCAGAATGCCTTTACTTAAGATCCAACAGGTCTCTTTTCAACCTTTTTAAAGTGAAGCGAACTGCCTTTTAATGTAGCCTAGTGCTCAGCACAGGAGCTAAATAACAATGTAGTTACTCAAATGAACATGAAATTGGGTAACTTGTATGAATCGACAGTTCACATAAGCATTCAATAAACACCCTTTTTGAATCAGTTCAGTTCAATTGGAACAGTTAGTAAGCACATCAAATGCCCCTATGCCGGCATTTAACTAAAAATAAACCCCACCGTTGCAGGCCTGTTATGTTGCTTTTGTGCGGTGAGACCATAAACGGAACGGCGGCTTCACGAAACCGAGCAAAATAAAATGGCGTGCTTGTTACCTTGCAGCATGGACACATTGGATCGGAAACAAAGATGGCGAGTTCTGTGCAGTAGAGCATGCATGGATGGAGCCCTCGTGTCGACCGTCGCGCTGGTGTCCCTCTTGGTCAATCCGCCTTTTCCAGACGAAAAGTGAAGGGAAAATTCTCCTCCGTCTCGGCTCAGCAAGTTTAACAAAGTCTGTGTGCACAAAGGATGTTGCAGTTCAGCTTAGCACAAGCACACTCGGGGATAACAATGACGTCCACGCGAAACATGGTCACAAAGCAGTCACTTCCACGATAAACTCGACGAAACAGTCCATTAACACAGTTACCTGATATCACACTTATCAGTCCGACAACTTAAAGGGGACCTATTATTCTTTTCTGTCTTTTCTTACATATAAATAATGTTAAAACGTTGAATAGTCATGTTTGACGATGCCAAAACATCAATTATTGAGGTTTGTGCATTTTGCAGTAATCCTTGTGGGTGGTTTCCGATTTTTTTTTCAGGCTTTTTCATGTGCTGTTTTCCGGGGTTTTTTTAGTCGGGGAGGTAATGTGACGTCCCAATGCCTTGGACTTCCAAATATGGACAGGCCGCTCCATGCACAGCGGGATAGGCAGGGCTAACGCTGTACTTGGCCAGGTACACCACTCCGCCCTCCTTCAATATCAACACCTCTCAGAGGAAGCCGACAGAAAAATGCCTTATAGAAGATGTTTGTGTCCTATATATGCAAGAGTAATATCAGGGGCCATTCAACAGAAGGTGTGCGAATATAAACCTCATTTTAAGTTCACTTTTTATACTTGTTGGTAATTTGGATACTTAGCACAACTGTTCACAGTAATGGAACTTACTATCTGTAAAAACTGTATTGCATGATAACGTTTGTCGTCATAAATGCACGGTTCCTAACTACTGCATATTGGTTCACGTGCTGTGCTACTTAAAAATGCTCCTGGTTAACTTATATGCAGTAATTCTGATCGGTATGTTTGTGTTACTTTGGTTAGTATCAATGTGGCAATTTCATCATAACGTTACCTGATTGTAGCCGCTACAGTTGAAGCTGTTGTACAGTTGGGAGGTGTTGTATGTGTCTGCAGTTAGACCAGACGTAGGTTTTGCAGAGCTTGGGGTACATGTTTTAGTTTGCTTACTGCTAATACTATGAAACGATCGTTTTACTTATCCATGACTGGGGTCAGCCCGGTACTTTGCCATTGTGTGGGCTAGCTCTCTGATGCTACCGTGGTGAAAGCAATCGCCTTTAAAAATTGTTCTGGCAAATGAAAAGCCGAAAAAGGAGGAGACCAGATAAAGAATTCTTTCCGGTAGAAGTTATCAATTTGCTAGCTCCACATAAGCAACTGTTTACGGTAGCGCAGTCTGAAAAACCTGTATTGCAGGAATGTTTGCCTCTCTCGTTGATATGAAAGCTGGGTTACTCCCGCATGTTAGTTTTTCGTGCCGTGCTACTTAAAAATGCCCCTGGGGGCATTATAGGCAGTACTTCTGATCGGTATGCTTGTGTTACTTTGGTTAGCATCAAGGTGGTAGTTTATCATAACGTTACCTGACTGTAGCTGCAACAGTTAAAGCTAAATGGAGAGGTGTTGTATGTGTCTGCAAAGTTGGGCTGATATTAAGGCTGCAGTTAGACCAGGAGTAGGTTTCGCAGAGCTTGAGGTGCGTGTTTGGGTTTGTTTACAGCAGCTATGAAACGATCGTTTCACTCATCCGTGACCACGGTCAGCCGGATACTTCACCAATAGGGCTTGGCAACCGACGTCACTGCGCAATGCATTCTGGGACGTAAACAATAGCATGCCGCCATATTGTGAGGCCATATCGAGCAAGACTAAATTAAAACAGAGCCAAAGAGATACAGTCACTAGGTGAAAACTTGTCGAAAGTGCAGAGATGCCAAGTCTCACGCATTCAGCGTAGGTGGCATGCATTTTTTAGGCTTATTCACCGTAGTCCGCAATTATTCACTGAACGCTTAATGAGATTCTCACGCGGTATTAAAATCCTTATGCATTGAAGTTTCAGTTTAATTTGCCTAAAGGTGCACCTCATCACAAGTAACATGGAAAGTGATTATGACTCTGGACTTCCCGCGCTTCTCTTTACTCAGGGATTGGAAACTGCATGTGTTTCATGATCGTTGAAATTGTTTTAATGAATTAAGACCATTTGAAACGTCTTAATGCAATTACATTGCTTTCAATCCCTCAATACAGACAAGCCTGAGAATTCCCGAGTCATAATCGATTTCCGTGTCACTAGTGGGGAAATCCACTGTAATGAACGTGAAACTGATTAACTTGATGCACAATGACTTAAATTCCGCGAGTGAATTTCTTCAGTGCGCTTTGATTGAATAATTGCTGACAACGGCACAGGAACGTGAATGCCACTGAGAGACTCACTTGTAATGCGGGAGACTTGGCATCTCTTATTAAGCGACGCTAAGAAGTCAATTAAACGAAAGAAACGTACTATACAGAGACAAACTTCTACTGAATGCAAGAAAACGGTACATAAAAAATATCGCGTTGATCGGAAATTTGGATCCGTATGAGACGCCTGCGAGAAACTGGAGTCAAAACTCGCCTTACCCCTTTTGACGTTTCCCGATATTTTTGTGTACTTAGTTTGTGGCGTCAGTGCATATACCGAGGATGAATTTCGGAATTATAAATCTATGGAAGCCCATGTGCAATTCACAAATGGCTGGGTCCATGATTTGGAGGTCTGCAAACCAGCGAGCTGTGAAAACAGCGTCGTTCGCACAAAGGTGTGTATCGTCTTGCTTGCTTACCTACCTGTGATTAGTGAGACATGCATTATTAGGCTACTCAGTGGCGGCTCGTGAACTGGCAGCAGGGGAAGCCTAAACAATCCCTTAAAATTAATGATTGGTCACAACCTGTTTTCAGTCATTCATTTAAATTCCCATCACACAAACCTCGAAAACTCTCAGCAATGATGTGGCCAGTTTTCAATTATAACGCAAACCTGTCAACTCTCACGCATTCGGAATGTTTAAGTGGCATATTTACGTTCCTCTGCTGTAGTCAGCAATTATTCAATCAACGCGAATGTAAGAGATTCTCGTGCGGAACTAAAGTCTTTGTGGGTGGAGGGGTTGGAAGCAATGGAATTGCTTAAAGACGTCTCAAATGATCTTATTTCATTTAAACGATCAAGAAACGCATGCATTGCTTCCAACCCAAGTAAAGAAAAGCGTGAGAAGTCCGGAGTCGTAATCAGTATGCGGTACCGGCTAAATGAAAACTGGCTACATCCGACCACACTGCAGGTTCTTCCCATTACTGTAAACTTCTCAGCGCGCAACAACAAGAAGTGACCTCACAGTATGGCGATCCCTCCCATCAACCCCTGTGGCGCTGCAGCAGTGACGTCACGCCCCCATCCCCTATATCTGAGCTTGCTCTCTGATGCTACCACGGTGAAAGCAATCGCGAAACGCACAAGCTTTAACATGTCTGGTATAACAAACGATTTCTCTGCAACGCTATGGCAGAATTCTATCCACCTTTAAAAAGCCGAAGCCGAAAAAAATATGTAGATTGGATGCGGAATACTTTCCGGTACAAGTTATCAATTCGCATGCTCCACATAAGCTAAGCTTGCACTGCTTGTGTGTTTTTGCTACAAGCTCATTCAGTCGCTTGGTGCCGGAATTGTGTTTCATTTTGGTACAAATGGTCATCAGGAGCTTTTAGCAAAGTTTCTTCCGGATAAGTAGGTACATGACTACATAACCGTCTTTACCGTAATTGTGCCCTTTTCTGTAGAAACACCCATATATGCATGTATATATTCAGATAAGTTATGATAAGACTTCAGGCACTCATCGGACCCCAAGACATACAGGTCAAGACAATTTTAATGAATAAAGACAGTATCAGAGCACCGGTCATCTTATCCATGAACAAAACTCTTCATATAAGCAGTGACTAATTATACATAGATAGAAGTTGCTTTCGTAGATTTTTCTTATAGATGGAGAGAGAATGTGACATTTTTAGTTTAGCATCAAGCTCGTTCCAGATTTGCAATCCTCTGCACACGACACTGAAACCAGTGCATTTTAGCTTTTGTTTTTTCCCCAATGATTAGGTGTTTTGCTCTCGTGTCATAAGCGTGCAGAGGAGGGCTGATTGGGATGAGGTCACATAATTTATGATTTAGTTTGTGAGCAACTTGATACATTATACAAGCATTCTGGAGGTAACTGTACTCAGCAAGCCTCGAAAGATCATAATGACGAAAGAGCGGTTTGGTTGGAGAATTAAACTCAGACCACAAAACGGCGCAAATTACTTTCTTCTGGAGAGCCTGCAGCTTTCTTAAGTGACTTGGAAATGTGTTGCACCATATCACATTACAATAATTTACATGAGGCTCAAATAAGGTTTTGTAAAGGGTAAGAAGTGCAGGGAGTGGGAGAAGATGTCTCAACTTTAAAAACAAACCAACAAATTGGGACAATTTTGCCATTAGACTATCAATATGACATTTAAAGCTAAAAAATTCATCAATGAGGATCCCCAGGAATCTTGTAGAACTGACTCTTGCAATATACTGTCCATTTATTTTGGGACAAACACGCTCAGCACCAGTTTGTTTTTTGTTGGAATGAAATACAATGTAGTTAGTTTTGCTGATATTAAGAGAAAGTTTATTACATCTAAACCAATATCTACTTTTTTGAGCTCACTATTTAAGATTTGTTGAAGCTCACTTGGATTCTTGTGGGACAGAAACAAGTTGGTGTCATCAGAAAACAATACTTTATCATATTTTATACTCATGCAGTACGCACAAGGAATTAAAAGTCATTTATATACCAGATGAAGAGAAGTGGCTACAAAATTGAACCCTGAGGAACCCCATATTTGATGGATTTATTTAATGAATTTAAGTTATTGATATAAACATACTGGTGTCTCCCAAGCAAATAACTTCTGAACCAATCTAGCACTAGGCCTCAAATGCCATAGTGGAGCAACTTATTAATTAGGATGTTGAAATCAATAGTGTCAAATGCTTTAGATAAATCCAGAAAAATGCCAATGCCACAATACCTTTTATTGATCTTTTCAATTAGGTCAAGTACTGCCATGCAGGCAGTACTGTTTTTCCTGAAACCATACTGGGATTGCGCAATGATGTTTAACTTGTCCAGGTAGCTGTTCAGTCTATTATAAACTACTCTTTCCAGAACCTTGGACAGAGTTGGCAAGACAGAAATTGGACGATAGTTACATAAATCATTTTTATCACCAGATTTGAAGACCGGTGTGACTTGCGCAGTTTTTGCCATTTTTGGCACTGTTCCGGAAAGTAAAGATAAATTTATGCAACGAACAAGGGGTTCAGCAATTACAGTAACAATGCTTTTCAAGATTCTGCTAGAGATTTCTTCAGCTCCAGCTGAATGCAAGCTTTTCATGAGCATGACAATATTATAAACTTCATCACAATCGGTTGGTTTCAGGAAGAAAGAATTCAGATAATTACCTGACAGGTAATGTTTAAAAGAGGCACCATGTGGTTGGCTGATTTTATTAGATAGGTTTTCTCCTATAGAGACAAAGTAATCATTAAATTTATCCGCAAGACTGGCATTGCTGGTGATGTTATTTGTGGTGTGTGAGTACATGTGTGAGTTATCAATGTCAGGAAGCACATTGGTTCTTTGACCCCTATTTAAGAC
Source organism: Gymnothorax javanicus (assembly GCA_029692085.1). NCBI lineage: Eukaryota > Metazoa > Chordata > Actinopteri > Anguilliformes > Muraenidae > Gymnothorax > Gymnothorax javanicus. The sequence continues at coordinate 28,257,490 of CM056193.1, forward strand.
CTCATTTAGTACTTTCCAAGATTTCTTTGAATCACCTTGTGATGCTTTTATGAGTTCTGCGTACTAATTCCTCTTACTCTTCCTTATAATATGTGTAAGTTTATTTCTATAGCTACTATATGCATTTTTATTTGTAGCGTTTGGGTTTTCTAGGTAGCGTTTATAAAGTTTATTTTTATGATTAATAGATTTTAATATGCCCTTAGAGAGCCATGGATTTTGAACAGTTGTACTGCACATGACAGTCTTCTCAGGGATTGTCCTCCGAATGGAGTCAGTGATTTCCTTTGTCAGGGTTTCATAAACGGTATCAGCATCACTATAATTGTAGATTATGTTACATGCTTTGGCCTGCAAGTCCTCAATCAGACGTCGTAGGACTTCTACATTAAATACATTACTTTTTATCTTATGACGCAAGAGTGAAGGCCTACCAGCAGATTCGACGAATAATACGATAGGGAAATTATCAGAAATCTCAAGAGAGTATGACTCCAGACCCCAGCTTAGAATTCTGAATGTTTGTGATAATATTATCAATAATGGACTTAATAGAGTGGGTGACTCTAGTAAAAGTGTTTATGGTTGGGCAGAAGGAAGAAGAGTGCAATGGATTTACAAAGTCATTTTAGCTGCATCATCCTTGGAGAGATCAATATTGAAGACTGCAAGGAGGATGCAGGTTTTATTTTGACTGTCTAAGGAAAATAAGATTTCTTCCAGCTTGTTCCAGAAAGCATCAATGTCAGCGTCTGGGGGACGATAGATCACCCCTACAATAAGATTCTTCCCGTTTCCAATATTCAGCTTGACAAATAGAGAGTCAGTGCAATTATCTGCTATGACAATGTCATCACAAGTACGCACATGATATCTGGAGGATATGTAAAGACACACACCACCACCAGTTCTGCCATGTCTATTTTTGTTAAACAGTTTATAACCATCAAGGTTCAAGCATCAGTATATGACCTATTATTCAGCCAGGTTTCACTACAACCAATTACATCAAAGCTACAGCCTGTGCTGGCAAACAGAGTAACTAATTCATCATGATGCTTGCACAGGCTCCTGATTTTAAGATGTAAGGAAAAATAATTATTTTTATTGTTAAAACATATTAGTTGCTCAGGAATGTACTGATTACAGCTTATATTCCTATCAAGGTCAATACATTGCTTCACATCATCTCGATCATTAATTCATTGAAGACCATATGTACAGTGTCTGACATAATTTACTGGGATCACACAGCACAGATACACACATAAATAAAGACACAGGCATACGCGCACACACTCACGCATTCTGAAGATGGCCAGACAAACACACACACATGCACACACACACACACACACACTCAAACACTGATGACATCACTAGAAAGCTAAGCCTCAAATGCTGTTGCTCTCAACCCACAAACTGTGTTAAAGCTTCATGAAACAAACTTACTGCTAGTAAGAGAAACAAAGACAAGGTCAACCTTCAACATTGCTTTTTATTCAAGAACGCGAAAAATTCTCCCATCCCAAATATGGGAATTACAAAAAAATGAAAGAAAATAAGTGCACTATCACAAAGTAGAAGGCCGAGTATGCCAATGTAAGTTCAACAAAATAGGCACTTATTATACAACCAGACAAGAGCATGTTCATTAAATACGGTGAAATGTCATTGAGTTTAGCAATTCAAGTGGGGGGGATGTCACAAGAAACTGAATTACTTCGTGCCAGATATCTAAAGCAGTTTTTTATTTAACTCTTATTTAACCAGGGAAGTTTTCTGTGAACAGGTCACGAGAAATTAGTGTACTGGAAGCATATCACTCAAAAAGTGTTAAGTGAAAGTAATACCGAGAAAAACGAAAAAAACAAGGAATTTAAAATTTGTCATAGTGCTACTACCTAATTATGTTAAGCATGCTTGTGGTAAGAAAAGTACATGTAGCAAATTTAAATGATACAGAAGTTTCTATTTTAAAGAAAATAAAGTGTATATGCCCAAAGCAGCAGTGAATATTAAACATAGCATGAAATCTAATGGTGTTTTAAAAGAATTAAATAAAATTCAAGATGTATATTGTGAGACTGGACGGGTTTTCTGCACAAGAGACAGCTCAACTAAGTGAATAAAATACCACAGCGTGATGTGATTGGCAGATGAAATATCCTTTAATTTGGGAACCTGACTAAAAGAGTCATGACTTTACAAGTAATGTAGTGCTCTTTGAATCAGATATAATCAGTCTTTAAAATGAAAGGTTATGGATAAGAGCGTGAAACTAGAAGGTCTTAGAAGTTACAAGTGAAGACTCCCATATAGTTTTTCTTTTTTCCATTTGTAGACAATGATAACAGCTGTCCTGAGTGAATGAGAAATGTGAATGATTAAGTTTATTATAATGAAAAGACTGACAATAAAATGCTTTTCAAGTAAAAAAATGAATGATTGATTAATTAAACATTTTTTCTGTACTTTTAAGCAGGAGCTACCCATCAACTGCTGGTTTATGGAAGCTGTGCTGCAACTTACTAATCTTTTTAACGTGCGTATTACAGGGGACACAATGAAGATTTGAGGAGTAATGAAACTGTGCAATTGTTATGTGAATCTGTTGTTATGTGAATCTAACTGTCAAGTTTCTTTATACACGGTGAATTACATGGAGACAAGAAACTAAAAAAAAAAGGAGTGAGATATACACTGCCCGGCCAAAAAAAAAGTCACCATTTGGAAATTAATGAACAAATTCTATAATTGGATCATTATTTCGGTTATTAATATGTTTCAGCAGGCAATAATCATTTTAACCCTGACTGATGAAACGCATTGCTACTCATTTCTTAAAAAAATCACGTCTGAAGATGCATCCCTTGATGGTGGAAAAGATGTTACAATATTTCAGAAGGGGCAAGTTATTGGCCTGTATTTAGCAAAGAAAACAATGAATGAGAAAAACAAGTATGAGGAATCATTTTTACAGACAAATTTGCCACCACAAAGTCCTGACCTTAAACACATTAAAAGTTATTGGGATGTACTCAAGAAAGACCACCGAGTGGTTCAACCATTATGTCGAGAAGACAAGATCTCAGCCAAAAATTATGGCATTTCTGATCGAAAATAAATGTTCTGGCATTGCATATAGTTGTCAAAACAATGACAAGATGAATATGCACTGTAATCAAAGCTACAGGGGTTCCAACTAAATATTTGAGTGCGCAACTTTTTTTTTGGCCGGGCAGTGTATAACGGCAATAGATGAGAATTATTATTAAATTAAAATGCACAGTGAACCCGCTGACCAATGAGCATTTAAAAATAAATACAACCCCAATTCCAAAATAGTTGGGATGAAGGGTAAATTGTGAATAAAATCAAAATGCAATGACTTTTAGATCACATGAGCCAATATGTTATTTACAATAGAACATAGATAACATTTCAAATGTTAAAACTGAGGCATTTTACATTTTTATCCATAAAATGAGCTTATTTCAAATTTTCTGGCTGCAACAGGTCTCAAAAAAGTTGGGACACAGGCAAAAAAGGGCTGAAAAAGCAATTAATATATAAGAGAATCAGCTGAAAGAACATTTAGCAAGTCATTAAGTTAACTGGCATAAGGCGGGTAACATGATTGGCTATAAATGGGATGTCTTAGAGAGGCTGAGTCTCTCAGAAGTAAAGATGGCCAGAGGCTCTCCAACCTGTGAAGGCTTGCGTAAAAAGAAATGTGGAATACTTTAAAAACAATGTTCCTCAACGTCAAATTGCAAAGGCTTTGAAGGTCTCATCATGGACAGTGCATAACATCATCAAAAAATTCAGAGAAACTGGAAAAATCTCTGTGCATAAGGGACAAGGCCGAAGACCTTTACTGGATGCCCGTGATCTTCGGGACCTCAGATGCCACTGCATCACTCACCGGCATGATTCTGCCATTGACACTACTAAATGGGCCCAGGAATACTTCAAGAAACCACTGTCTGTAAACACAGTCCACCGTGATATCCGCAGATGCCACCTAAAACTCTATCATGCGAAAAGGAAGCCATTGTTGAGCATGATCCAGAAGCGCCGCCTTCTGTGGGCCAATGGTCATTTAAAATGGACTGTAGCAACATGGCAAAGAGTCCTGTGGTCAGACGAGTCCAAATTTTACCTTCTTGTTGGAAATCATGGGCGTCTTGTTCTCCCGGCTAAAGTGAAGAAAGACCACCCCTCCTGTTATCAGCGTTCAGTTCATAAGCCAGCATCTCTGATGGTATGGGGATGCATTTATTGCACATGATGTGGGACACTTGCATGTTTTAAAAAGCACCATGAATGCTGAAAGGTATATAAAGGTTTTAGAGCAACATATGCTCCCCTCCAGACGGCAACTATTCCAGGGACGGCCTTGTGTATTTCAGCAGGAGAGAATATGGCACATAATTAAACGAAAAGTTCGTCAAAGGAGACCCAAAACTCTCCAGCAGCTGGAAGCCTGTATTAAACAAGAGTGGGATCAAATTCCAATGGCTAAACTCAAGAAACTTGTCTCCTCAATGCCCAGATGCCTCCAATCTGTATTAAAATGAAGAGGGGATCCTACACCATGGTAAACAGGCCCCTGTCCCAACTTTTTTGAGACCTGTAGGAGCCATCAAATTTGAAATGAGCTATTTTGTGGATAAAATTGTAAAATTTCTCAGTTTCAACATTTGCTATGTTATCTCTGTTCTACTGTGAATAAAATACTGGCTGGTGTGATTTGAAAGTCATTGCGTTTTGATTTTATTCACAATTTTCACTTTGTCCTAACTATTTCGGAATTGGGGTTGTAATTTGGAAATAAAAACGTTTGGTTAATTCAACTGTAAAATTCTGAATGATGATTCTGATTTATTTCAAAATACTTAAAGGTTGCACCGCGGGTTACTTGAAACTTCAACTTATAATATGTGATCACAATTTAGTTTCCTATAAGATTTGATTGACAAAGTCAATCAGAAGGCGAAAATTGCCAAAATATGTGTGGAGGGCAAAATTAACTGTGTGGAAGCATTGCCGTTGACATTAATGAGCATGAGAGTGCAAACTAACAGAATCACGCATCTAAGCCTGCATGAAATGCTTACAGGAAGGCCAATGCCAGTACCCTGCTTACAGGGGCCCCCGCTTGAGTAACTTGAAAGGGATTTATCAAATTATGTGCAACACCTACAGTAACTATGATAACCAGGGGTATTTTTCAACAGGATCTAGGTGCACAATATATTAAAACAAGTGTCATCAGAAGATGACATATCCCCCCGGCCGCTGATTATTTGCGAAAGTCATGTCAATCCTACACCTTCAAAGAAATTCAAACAAGAATGTTGAGGTGATTTTCCTCTGGAATTATCTGGAAGTATGTCATAGCAACATCTACCAAAGACTATGAACCACATGTTGACAAGGGCAATAATAAAACAAGAGTCATTAATGAACAGTGTTTTAGTTCTGCTCCGGAAACAAACCCAGCCCTGAGACTCAGTCCAAATCCATGTCGCTTCCATGGAAAGGAAAAAAAAATAATTTCAGAAATTTGAAAATATGAAAAGGCACCACTTCAGTACTTGGGTAATGCACATTCAAAGTTTCAGAAAGATATAATGAACGGTTTTTCAGTTCTGCTCCGGAAACGAACCCATCTCTGTACAGAGTCCAAATCCGACTTGTTTCCATGGAAACGAAAAAAATAAGATTTTGAGAAATCTGAAAATATCAAAAGGCACCACTTCAGAATGTGGGTAATAAACATGCAAAGTTTCAGTAAGATATATTGAACGGTTTTTGAGTTGTGCTCCGGAAACGAACCCATCTCTGTACAGAGTCCAAATGCAACTGGTTTGCATGGAAACAAAAAAATAAGATTTTCAGAAATTTGAAAATATCAAAAGGCACCACTTCAGTATGTGGGTAACACACATGCAAAGTTTCAGTGAGATATATTGAACGGTTTTTGAGTTCTGCTCCGGAGACGAACCTATCTCTGTACAAAGTCCAAATACAACTGATTTCCTGGAAACGAAAAAAAAAAGAAGATTTTCAGAAATCTGAAAATATCAAAAGGCACCACTTCAGTATGTGAGTAATACACATGCAAAGTTTCAGTAAGATATATTGAACAGTTTTTGAGTTCTGCTCCGGAGACGAATCTATCTCTGTACAAAGTCCAAATGCAACTGATTTCCATGAAAACGAAAAAAAAGAAGATTTTCAGAAATCTGAAAATGTCAAAAGGCAGCACTTCAGTATGTGGGTAATACACATGCAAAGTTTCAGTAAGATATATTGAACGGTTTTTGAGTTCTGCTCGAAAACGAACCCATCTCTGTACAGAGTCCAAATCCAACTGGTTTCCATGGAAACGAAAAAAAAAATTTTTTTCAGAAATCTGAAAATATCAAAAGGCACCACTTCAGTATGTGGGTAATACACATGCAAAGTTTCAGTAAGATATATTGAACAGTTTTTGAGTTCTGCCCTGGAAACAAACCTATCTCTGTACAAAGTCCAAATGCAACTGGTTTCCATGGAAACGAAAAAAAAGAAGATTTTCAGAAATCTGAAAATATCAAAGGGCACCACTTCAGTATGTGGGTAATACACATGCAAAGTTTCAGTAAGATATACTGAACGGTTTTTGAGTTCTGCTCCGGAGACGAACCTATCTCTGTACAAAGTCCAAATGCAACTGGTTTCCATGGAAACGAAAACAATAAGATTTTCAGACATCTGAAAATATCAAAAGGCACCTTTTCAGTATGTGGGTAATACACCTGCAAAGTTTCAGTTAGATATATTGAATGGTATTTGAGTTCTGCTCCGGAAACGAACTAGGCCTGAAGTGCACTAAGTCCAGATTCGTTTCCATGGAAATGGCAAAAATAGTAATCCTGAACTTTTCCAAAGTAGCAAAAGGCACATCTAGACTATACATAGAATAGAAGTACCAAGTTTGATGCTGATATCTTGCATAGTTTCCGAGTTCTGATCCGGAAACAAAATGATTACGGACGCACGGACAGACGGACGAGGCGATGCCTATATCCCCCACATTTTATGCCAGGGGGATAATAATAATAATAAGTAGGCGCCAAAACATACACACTCGAGCATATGAAGAGACTGTTGAGGTTCCAACAGCTGTTATACCTGACAATATTGACCTTCAATTTCGTGTGGCACAAGACAAAATGATGGAGAAGCAGTTGAGTAAAAATAACGTAGTTTCTCGAGTCCACAAATCAGTTGTCGACAATGGGAGAATGCAGGCAACAGTGTGCTCTACCACCAATATTGCACCACTTAGTTGGAAATTTTGGATTCACTGCCACTTGAAAGACGATTAATGGGACTGTACTGCTAGCCACTTTTGCTGTACCAGACTTTACTCAAGGAACTCGGCCGTAAGCAGATGTGTCCTGGTACTGTGGAAAAAACTCCGGAATCAAGGATCTAAGGTAAACTGAACAGGGATATGTTCACCCATTGTTTTGACTGGACGAGTATCAGTCATAAGACTGAAGGCAGAGCAGGGGGTGAGACTTCGTAAAGATGTGTAGGAGAAATCCAAAAGTCTATGGTCATGGAGCCCTGAGCAGGTTGCACTGAATTGTACAGGACATCCTATTAACATTCCTTGAGACCACAAAGCAACAAGTACGGCAGCTTCAACTGCTGGGTTGATATTTTCCCTCTTGGTTCAAACCAAAGGGAATGCAGGATGGCGAAACCTGCTGTGATCAACAGAGGTTTATTAATCATACTGTAACAGCAATACATGGAATAAGAGATCAGCTGTGTGCCACATCAATCATGACAAAAAAGGGGAATGTTTTGTTGTGTAAGCCATCAGGACCCGCCGCCTTATCTGCCTTTAGTTTATGCAACTTGTCTAATACTACGTTATCCCTAACCTCGATTTCTGCTAAATAATCTTGAGCATTGGACATGCCCTCTGGCCGAATAAAGACCCACTCTGAGGTAAAATTCTCAACAAAGTAACCGTTTAAGGTGTCCGCAATATCCTTGTTATTATATAGCAGCGATCCATTTTTATTCTTTATGCACTTAACCTGCTCTTTGACTTTCCTTTTTCTACTACAGTACTAAAAGAAGCGCTTAGGGTTAGTTTTTGCCCCCGCTGCAATTTGTCTTTCATACAGTCTTCTACGCATACCAGTAGCGTAACGAGTCAGCTCCGGGCCCCAATGCAAAATGGCCAATGCGGGCCCTGTCAGTCACGAGGCCTCATAATGTTCTGTAAGCAAGTGCGTATTCATTTTAATATTGTTAGCGATATGCTTGCATAAGTTTGTACCCTGCCTCCCTTGTGCCTCTCTTACTCCTTTAAGTACAGAAAAATCTGTGATAATAACAGCCTCGTTCTCAAACAAAATTTAATTAGAGTAAATATAATGTTTTAATGTCAAAAACATACATCATGAATGTTGGTGACTGTCTCAGATACATAATTCTGCACATTTACGACTTTGGCATCACAGACAATGCCTGAAAGCTTGGGCGGGGCTGTTCTCAATTTTTCTTTTTTGACGACAAGTGAATAAAGCATGATTAATCCATATATTAACTATCGGTGGCCCTGTGCGCTGCTCACCAGTGTCTTGTATCTCACAATGCCACAATCAGATGTTACATAACATAACATCAGCAACAAACGGAAGAAGCGACAGAATGCAGCTTCAAAACAACCAGCAACGGCAAAATACATGACACACATAAAATGTGGCAGCGTGCACCCCCACTGTAAGAACAATAGTCATGTCTGCACATTAGCCATAAAAATGCAAAGCACACGAGTTCAGATTTTTTGTAGCCTTAGTCAAACACATGATACATGAATTTCACTTTCATTTTAGTCGCCGTCTCTGGGCTTTTTGCTGCGCAGTCCATAATCAAATTCTTTAATCCTTTGGAAAAAGAAAGTTCCGCGGATGCGGCAGTCACAGTAGTTGCTATAACCTAGCATTCCACGCGGGCACAAATTTCACATTCTTGAACTTAAAATCATCCATTATTCCCTATCTTAAACTTAATGTAGAAAGTCTAGAAACATTATTCAGGGGTATGTGTCCTGGTTTTTGGTACGCTGTGTTTTGTGTAGTTCTTTCTCTGGGTCTTTCGACAGGGACGACATCGAATTTTTTTCACCAGCTGGTTGATTGGCTATGGGCGGCACCTGTCTCTGACTCTATTTAAGCTGGAAGTTCGCTACGCCTCTTTGCTTGAGTGTCTGATCTTTTGTGTCACGAAAGCCAGGAAAGACCTGCTCTAGGGAATTAGCGAACTATTTTGCGTATATTATTAGAGTTTTCTTAGAAAGTTCTTTCTTAAGTTTATTTCTTGTTCTTTTTATTACATCGGCACTTGGTGTCTTAGGAGGTTTCTCCTCTGGTTGGACGGTTATATTTGTGAAGCTTATTTGCTTCGTGCAGTACTAGTTATCTTTCTCTCGTTCTGTAAACTCTCGCCTTGCTCAGTCCCGCCCCTTAGCGGCTGAGTTGGATTACTAGGCTGCGAAAGTTTAATTTAATGGTCCCCTTCTTTATATCTAAGTGGCTGAGTTTTTGTCTTTCGCCAGCCTTGTACTCTGGAAAGTCGCTGCAATTGGTCTCCTAACTACCACCGCCATTACAGCAAACTCAAGCCAATCATGGAAATATCAGCAACTACGCCGCTTGACCAGGTGGTTGCTAATCAACAAACTATTCTTGCTGGTCACGGCAAAGGGCTTGTTAGTTTAAATAAACAGCAAGTTGAGTTGGCCGACCGTATGCGTGTTCAGGAAGGGGCGTTGCAAAGGCAGCAGAATATTCTGTTAAGCCTTACAAAAAGTATCAGTGCTTTAACGGTTCAAATCAAACAAAATGTACCACAAGCACAATCCATCCAAATCCCCCATGAGCCCAAGTTACAATTACTACCCCGTTATGAAGGGGAACCCGAAAAATGTAAGGATTTCCTTCCTCAGTGCCAGATATTTTTTAGATCACAACCTTCGCGATTCTCCAGTGAAGAATTGCAAGTTTCATTCATCCTGTCTTTACTAGCAGGCACTGCTCTCTCTTGGGCGGGGCCTCTCGTTTGGTCCAGGTCGCCTGTTGTTAGTTCAGCAGATAGCCTGATGAAAGAAATGATTTCGGTTTTTGATCATGACGTGTCTGGTCAGGACACTGCTTCTTGTTTAATGCATGTACGCCAGGAAAGTGAGAGTGTGGCCGAGTTTTCTATTTTATTTAGTTCTCTGAGCGAAGGCGTATAATCGGTTATAGGTGCAAAAAACTGGGACGTACCCGACCACACTGCCCTAAGCGTAAGGGAAACGGGATGTCTTTCTAGCTGAGTGGGGGGCGCTAGAGGGACAGACTCTATCTCCCTTTAGCACTTTTATTTCTATGGAGTTGATAGTTAAGGAGCAGAAAATATCTGTGGAAGCCTTTTTGGACTTAGGGGCCGTGGATTGTTTTGTGGATGCTGGGTGGGCTAAGAAACATTCCTTACCTATCCGTTCCCTCTCGCACTCTTGCGCTATTAAGGCTTTGGACAGTCATCCGTTGGGAACTGGTCTTATTACGGAAGTCACAGATTTTATGATTATGCTCATCCAGTTTGGTGGTCACTCTGAGAGGGTTCGGTTTTTTCTTATTAATTCTCCGGTTTATCCCATTGTGTTGGGACATGCCTGGTTAGTCAAGCATAGGCCACACATTTTTGGGGCAGCCTTATAATAGCCTTATTATTCAATGGGGTTCTAATTGCAAGGATCACTGTAGTTCTACTATCCCATGTCGCCCCAAACGCCAACCTCTGGGGGATATGGATGCCTGGAGTGACAACGAGGAGGGCGTCTCACTTGGCAAACCGGATCGTGATGATAGGGGGGAAGATCATTTGGAGTGGGATCCCCAATTTGAGTGGCGGCAGCCGGAGTACGAGTCATTTTCGGAGAATATTTCCGACTCCGAGTCAGTGGTTGAGGCTCTGGATCCCGAAGAGGGTTGGAGTTTGGGGGCTACTCTGAATTTTAATTTGCCCCCTAACATCCCCGCTGAGTACGCCGACCTTGCCGAGGTTTTTAGCAAGAACGGGCCTCTTCCTTGCCTCCACATCGCGTGTATGACTGTGCTATAGATCTCTATCCCGGTACCATCCTGCCTAGGGGTTCGTTATACTCGCTATCAGGTCCTGAGCGCAAGGCCATGCGGGAATGTATTCAAGAGGCACTGGCGAGCGGTTTCATCTGGCCCTCTATGTCTCCTGCTGGAGCAGGATTTTTCTTTGTGAGGAAGAAGGATGGAGTGCTGAGACCCAGCATTGATTATAGAAGCTTAAACAACATTACGATTAAGAATTGTTATCTGCTTCCTCTGATGAATTCCGCGTTTGAAAGACTCCAGGAGGCGTAGTTTTTCACTAAATTAGACCACCACAATGCTTACAATCTGGTTCGGATTAGGGAGGGGGATGAGTGGAAAATGGCGTTTAACACCCATGACGGCTACTACGAATATTTAGTGATGCTGTTCGGGTTAGCCAATGCCCGCTCGGTGTTCCAGGCACTTGACAACGACGTGCTGCGAGAGATGTTGGAGAAATTCGTCTTTGTCTATCTTGACGATATTCAGATTTTTTCTTCAACTCCCTCAGAGCATAAGCAGCATGTCTGGCAAGTGCTTGCAGCCCTTCTTGAAGCCAAGCTCTTTGTTAAAGCTGAGAAATGTCTTTTTCACGCCCAGACCTTGTCATTCCTTGGGTTCATTGTTTTGGCAGGGTCTGTCCGCATGGACCCGGACAAGGTGGCAGCGGTTATGAATTGGCCAATTCCACAGTCGGTTAAGGAAGTGCAACGGTTTTTGGGCTTTGCTAATTTCTACAGGAGGTTCATTTGCAATTTTAGCGCTGTTGCTGCCCCGATTATTGCGCTGACAAAAAAGATTGTTGCCTCCCATTTTTCATGGACTCCGCCAGCTGATTCTGCCTTGTGGGAGTTGAAAAAACAGTTTAGCTCACAGCCTATTCTCGTTGTGCCCGATCTTTCCCTCCCATTTGTGGTAGAGGTTGACGCTTCCGAGGTTGATGTGAGGGCCATTCTGTCCCAATGCTCTCCTCCGAATGATAAATTACACCCCTGCGCCTACTTCTCTCGGTCATTGTCTGCGGCTGAGCGGAATTACAGTATTGGTGACCGGGAGTTGTTGGCAGTCAAGTTGGCGTTGGAAGAGTGGCGCCACTGGTTAGAGGGAGCTGAACACCCTTTTGTGGTATGGACGGACCACAAAAATCTCCAGTACGTCCAGCAGGCCAAACGGCGTAATTCACGGCAGGTGCATAGGGCGCTATTTTTTGACCGCTTCAACTTTACGTTGACTTACCACCCTGGCTCTAAGAATACTAAGCTGGATGTGTTGTCGCGTGTTTACGATCACTCTGGCCGTGACCCTGTTCCTGAGTCCATGATTCCGCCTGCTCAGATTGTGGCTCCCGTTCTGTGGGAGGTTGAGTCCACGGTACAGGAAGCCTTGCGGTCCGACCCTGGTCCGGGTGGGGAATCTTCTGGCTGTTTGTTCGTCCCCTTGGCAGCGCGATCTCAGGTTCTCCAGTGGGGTCATTCTTCTCATTTGGTGGGTCATCCTGGGGTTCACCGGACGAAGCAGTGTCTGGCCCGGCGCTTTTGGTGGCCGTGTATAGATAGAGACATCCGGGAGTTTGTAGCGCCCTGTTGCTTTTGTGCTCGGAACAAAGGTTCTAATCTCCTCCCTCTGGTCTGCTGTGCCCTTGGAGCCATATTGCGTTGGACTTCGTCTCGGGTTCAGACGCCCTCCTTAAACTGCCTTCGGCACGGGAGACTGCCCTCCTCCTCATTGACCATGTGTTCCGGCTGCATGGATTACGTCAGGATGTGGTCTCTGACCGGGGCCCGCAGTTTACAGCGAGGTTTTGGCATGCTTTCTGCAACCAGCTAGAGGCGTCAGTCAGTCTTTCGTCTGGGTTTCACCCTGAGACTAATGGGCAGACTGAAAGAACCAATCAGTTTTTGGGGAATACACTTCGGTGCTTGGCTACCGATAACCCTACTTCGTGGAGTCGTTTTCTGGCTTGGGCTGAGTACTCCCACAATTCCCTATGTAACTCTTCCACAGGCCTTTCACCATTTGAGGCCCAGCTGGGCTATCAGCCGCCGCTTTTTCCCGGATGTGGAGAAGGATTCGGAGGTTCCCTCCGTAAATCTTTTCCTTCGTCGGTGGCGGTCCGTGTGGAATAGGGTCCGGTCTTCTCTTTTACGCTCTGTGCAGATAGAAGTCCCTTCCCGGGATATTCTGGATCCCACTTTGATTTCCGATTTTCGCTCACAGGGTTCTAGGGGAGCTTCTGGGGCCATTCCTTAGGGAGGGGGTACTGTCATGGTTTTTGGATACTCTGTGTTTTGTGTAGTTCTTTCTCTGGGTCTTTAGTCAGGGACGACATCAAGTTCTTTTCACCAGTTGGTTGATTGGCTATGGGCGACACCTGTCTCTGACTAAGCTGGAGGTTCGACACGCCTCTGTGCTTGAGTGTCTGATCTTTTGAGTCACGAAAGCCAGGAAAGATTTACTCTAGGGAATTAGCGAACTATTTCGCGTCTATTATTAGAGTATTCTTGGAAAGTTCTTTCTTAAGTTTCATTCTTGTCCTCTCCTTTTATTGCTCTGGTACTTGGTGTCTTAGGAGGTTTCTCGTCTGGTTGGACAGTTATATTTGTGAAGCTTATTTGCTTCGTGCAGTACTGGTTCTCTTTCTCTCATTCTGCAGACTCTCGCCTCGCTCAGTCCTGCCTCTTGGTGGCTGAGTTGGATTACTGGGCTGCGAGAGTTTTATTTTCCGGGTCCCCTTCTTTATATCCAAGTGGCTGGGTTTTTGTCTTTCGCCAGCTTTCTGCTCTGGAAAGTCGCTGCGTTTGGTCTCCTCACTTCCACCGCCATTACAGTACGAGATAATAAAATATATGGCGGTTGACGTAAAACTGTTATGTAGTAGCATTGTCATCTAATTAGCAAATGACATCAAGTTCCAAAATGACACCATGATGCTGACAGTTTTGTTTTTTGAGCACTATAAATGCATATGAGTTCACCAGAGTAAGGTCATATTGGCAGTCAAATATTATTGCAAAGTAGCAAGAGACATTGATACGGGAGAAAATATTGTTTCATTATTGAATTTGTTGGAAGTTTTGCTGAGCAGGGCTTGTCCATCCGGGCCCCAATCGGCCGTGGGCCTCAATGCAGCGGCATTACTTGCATATACGGTAGTTACGCCACTGCTCTGGAGGTCAGGCTTAGGACAAGAAAGGACATTATCTTGCGTAGATTATATAGTGTATAATCATGAAGTACATAACCTCATCATTCTGTTTAAAATATATAATGTATAATCATGAACTATGTAAGTGCGCGCTATAAGTTTAATATTCACTTGATATACCCCAGGCTGGTCTTAGTATATTCATGTATTTGCCGCAGTAATCTCCATTCCTGATTTAAGTTGTATTACAAGAAAATCAGATCACACTGAATGTTGTTGTGAACTATTACAGCCACAATCTGCTTAGTTGCAGGTTCAAGTTGTGACAGGCTGGCACGTCCACCTATTCTATGTTCCAGAGTGGTAAGGAATTTTCAATCCCTCACACAAACAAATGGTCAATAGTCAGCACCAGGAGTAAGTTGTGATTCACTCCAGAGACGGGCAAGATCTCAGAAGGGTGACAACTTGAGGCAGGAGTGAATCGACTGCACCAAAGGTGAGTTGTGATTCACTCCAAAGACAGGTGAGATCTACAGAGGGGGACAACCTAAGGCAGGAGGTGAATTGACCGCTCCAAGTGAAGTATACCAAAAGAAAGTAAAGGATTGCAGTTACTATTCCAAAATGCATGGTGAATAATAAACTAAACAAATAGGAGGGGATATGTACTGTCACAGCCCGGCTCAAGAAAGGGACAAAGTGGAGAGGACAACACATGAGTTAAAGCAAAAATATTTATTTAATCAAAATATAAGTCAACCAAGGCAATTAAAGTAGGTAAATCTGGAACATCAGTGATGTAATGCATGTATGAGTGAGTGTACTGTGAGGTGTAGTGAACAAAAAGCACTAAACACAAGGGAAAACCCAACAAAAACCACAAACCATATTCCTAGGGTGAGAGAGACAAAGCGGTCCCATTATAGCTGAGGAGCAGCAGCACAGGTGAGCAATCAATGATGCATTTCCTGGGAAAAACAACCCACCCAGGAAGTGAGGTAAAGAAGGCCCAACCATAGAGTGAGAAAAGACAGCTCAAGGGGCTGTCACAGTACTGACACTACCACTCACCATCAGGCAAGGACTTGCCTTGGAAAACAAATACTGAGCAGATTGGTTTACTAGTGGCCACCTAGGATCTATTGAAAGGCTGTTTAGAGAGTATATTGGGTTGATTTTTTTCTAAGCAAGGTCAGTGTGGACTCACTCTGTCAGTTTACCATATAAAATCTCAATATCAGTGATTAAGTATTTCTAAATGAATCAAGATCAAGTGGTTGATCTCACTTAATGGATAATTTGCATCATGAAAACTGCTGTGTTATTCTGCTAAAAAAGGGAGAGGAGCAGTGTATGGCTTTTACCCACACCCTGCAAAACAGGGAGGGGATGTTTTCCACACAGTGCTTGGGTCTGCTGTTAGGTCTCTCTCCAGGCGATAGTCATCGTCTTGATGATCCCAATGGTTCTGAGATAGCGTCTTGCTATCCAATCAGATGGAACTTAATAACAGAGTGTAGGGAGCGCTTGCAAAGCTGTGACAATTAGATGTCACAGAAGGGGAAATGTGTGATGGGAAAAATATTCTGAAATACTCTAAAATCAAGGTATTACCCTAATCACAGTTCAACAGAAAGAATTAAACTAGGCCTTTTTAACTGCTGTAAGAGCGTGGAGCTGAGAATAGGCAAAAACTCATATATCTGTCAAAGAACCTGATAAATAAGCTCTTGCGGATTGCTCAGGCAGGCTGGGTGAACTAATCTTCTGGAGTGACCATATCAGTAGTCAACCAACAGGCGGTATAATTATTTGGGCGTGCGCACTCGAGTGTTCTGGAACCATCCGTGGCCAAGATAACTTGCTGAACTTCAGGTAAACCCAAGGTTTGGGAGGCTCACATGTGGTCTTCGAGCATCCCTGGAGGCCTAAAATGAATTTACACTATGATATAATGGAAAACTTGTAACCTAGGGTGGAGGGTTGCTATATGACCATGTACCAAACAGAATTAATAATGTTGGACAAGGTAGAAAGAGTCACGTCTAATCCCACCTAAAGGAACTTGCGCGATTGATGAAGAATGAATGCTTTGTGGTTTGCGCATACCAGCCTGGGTTTTCCTATTTTACTTTGAGCAAGAATACAATAAACCCTATTACACCAGGCTCTGGAGATTGCGTCCATTCTTTGGCAGTGGATCAACAAGAGTGAGGGGGGACTTGAGTCGCACGCTTTTTATATTTAATTGCCGAGTTCCACTTTTTTTTATCAACCCAAGCTGTACCGAGAGTGCAAGGCAATATTTCATTGGAATGTGGATCAGTCATTATTCAATCAATGCATATTGAAGAGATTCTCACACGGAATTGAAGTCTATATGCATGGCAGTTCTTCAGTTTTTTACAATGAATTTAAAGGATCATGATGCGCTAGTTAAATCGCCTGATGTGCGGAAAAGGTAGCACGGAAGTTTCAGAGCAGTTTGTCTTTCGTAAAGCATAGGCCTATGAATAAGTAAATTATTTTTCTGCACTGAATTTAGCTCATTATTTCATCGCTGTTAGATAGCACATGGAGAGAAGCCGTGTCTTCAATTGCCAATGGATTTTTTTCTATAATTGGAAAACACCTCAATAAAGGAAAATCATTAAGAACTAGCCAGGACTAGTTATTGTCATTAAGGGACGTGTCTGTGCCCCCCTAATTCCCAGTTCTGGCTCCGCCACGGTTTCTTTCCCTCCAAATTTGGGATGTCTCAGTGGGACATCGCAGATTTCTGACAACTAATGTTTTTAAATTCCTAACATAAGATCTCATTTTTAATAGTATGGAAATGTAGTCAGAAATGTACCCTACAAGTGACTACACGTTCATTGGGAATAACTGTAATGCCCCTCCCCTCTGGCTACCTGCCCTGCTCCAATTATCCAATGATCTGTTTCCCTCCATCTTGATTATGCCCACCTATTTCCCTTTAGTTAATTACATTACCATAAGTATTTATAGCTTAGTTTTTCTCCATTCAGGCAGGTAGCCTTCATCTGGTTTCCCCCTTTGTGTTTGGGGAACTCCCCTTTATGGTCTCCTGCAGTTTGTGTTCGTTTAGTTATCCCTGCACTCATTATTTAGCAAACTCTACGTCCCTGCGACTGGGTCCTCTTCTCCACTCCTTGCCCTGGCACCCTCTTTAACATCTTTGGGCGTGACAGAATGAGGAAGTGATACAGAACTCTCAAGACCCATTTCATATGCTGCAGAATTCTGCCAATGTTTAATGTACTGCATGAACTCAATTATTCATTACATGAGAGTCGAGCAAAGAATGAAATGGGTCTAAGAACCATAGGCTGGTTTGTTCCTTGTTATTTGTCTTTGCCTTGCTCGTAAAAATCTTGTGTCTGTGTTTCAAAGTGATGTTGCTTAAAAACTGCCAGATTTTTTTTTTGCTGTGCAGAACTATAAGGTCCCAGAAATACTGGAAATATGAGAGGGATGGCAGATGCCCAATGACTTGTGTGTCTGTTCACCAAATTTGCGCTCGTTTTCCATCCACGTTACACACATTGAATTATTCATGTATTGTGTCAGAATTTGTCACTGGGTGATAGAATGGCAACTGATAGTCTTATTAAGTTGTTCTAGTCTCGACATGGTTGAGAAAACATTCCAGTTTTGTGTAATTATGGTATTTTGAAGTTTGCTGCATTTTTTCTGTCCACGTCACGTACATCATATCTTTGCACACCTAAAAAAAATGTCCATTAATTTTCCAAGTCTGACAATAAAATAAATAAAATAAACCTGTGGTGGTGTTGGTTACTGAGCTGGCTGTCAGTTCATGATCATATTTGGTTGACCATGCTCCTTCCAGTCGAGAGACGAAATTTATCTTGATGCAGACATTTTAACATTAGTCCTCTTTCCAGTTCTTCTAACCATCAATAGGGATATTGTGACTGCTTGTAATTGACCAATGCAAACCATGATTTGAGAATAAATTTTTTTTTATTCATTTCAGTTTGGTTGAAGGCACTTTATGTCAATAATTACACTCATTTTTCTGTCCACGTTACGTACGTTAATTTCACAACACACCATCTTCAACCATGCTTTACTGTTAAACCGTTGTCCGATTTATGGTAACCATCTTCATCCAAGGTCTCTTCAATAATATAACCATGCAGACGATGAGTTTCTGAATGAATTTTGAATTTTGAGCCTCTTGTCACATCAGGTTGTTTATGTCTACGGAATCAGCCATACATCACCCAGCCAATACGCGCAACTGAAAGCAAGCCGGGAGCAGCAAGCTAACCTTAGCCCCACTCAGCGAGGAGTCCACCAATGTAGCGTTAATGTTAGCTACCATCAGCAGAGACACCCTGGCTACCTTGCCTGCTAACTAGCTACAACATTAACAATCATCACAAGGACATAACTTACGCCAGGAATTACAATTTCTCTTCAGCTAACTAACGTCACTGATTTTAATGATTGTGTAGTGTTGTCAGCTAATAGAATGGTATAGAAGTCTATCTTGTTACCTTTCTAACTATATAGCTATCCCACGAGCCAACTTAATAGTAATTTTATAGCAAGCAATCGTTAACCAGTGTAGGTTGCAAGTTAATCAATGTCACAGACTAAAAAACCCTAAAAGCTTCCCATAATCTCAAATTGTGTTTTTTGAGTAAAATGAGCATAAGATCACACCACTACCACAATTTATTGAAAATATAGCATGGTTGAGTAATGTTAGTTGTTTTAAGTTACCACAAAATCCAGCTCATGGAGTGACCACTTGTGCCAATGGCAGAAAGCGAAGCATTCAGAAAGTTCCAGGATGAGCGGGAAAATGAACGAACCAGAGGCAGGGTCAAAATAACCCAACCAGCAGTTCAGCATTTTTTCAAGTGATGTTGCATATATTTGTAAAATTAGAAAAGAAAAAAAAAAAGAATTAAAATTTGATACTTTATATTTTTGTTAAAAAAAAAAACTTTTCCAACAGACTCTAAAAAGTCGGAAGTCATTGCTTAATGCTATGGTATGTGAATGCTGATGAATATACTATCTTGGAGGTGAAAGGTGTCATGCTACAATGTAGGGGAGAACAGTGTAATTACAGACTCACTTTTTGAAAACACTGTAGCTCCTTAACTAGCCATTCTATGCCAAAGATGAAGGTGGGGTACCCCTTTAAGTTGCACTTAAGAGATATACCCTAGATTATTCAAATACAAATTAATCTGTGAAAAACAAATTTTCAGCACGTCCGTTATTCTCCGCTCATCAAAAGGTAATAACAGACACCCCATGGGGTAACAACAGACGGTGTAAAAAATATTATTTAATTAGTTTAATGACTGAAAAGCTGAGTAATAAGTGAGTATATCTTTAAAATGTCAAAGAAACTGAAAAATTATGAACAAATGAAATAACATCGAATAGGAATAGGACCAAGGGCTCTATCTTTCACACTGCCTTACCCGTTGCCACTACCCGCAACCCGTGAATTACGCATTTAGCAGCTTCCACTATCCCTAAACGATATCTTGCGGCCACACTACCCGCTATGCATTATCTCTAATCCTTTATTTGCGCCTGGACGTGTGCCCGTGGGCGTGTTTTTATGCGCTTTCCTAAAATTGCTATCTTGACCACACACTTTAGGGAAAGCGTGAAGGGGTCCTAAAACCACGCGCTACCCGCATTTGGGCTTTCACAAGAGCCCTATGCATTAGCACTCAGCAACGGAAATTTTTTTCCAGCGAGAGCGGCATTTCAGAACTCTCTTCGAATGAAGGTAATTTCGCGACAAGTAAGTACACCTGTTTTTGCAGCACGGTCACGCAACTTGCTGTAAAAAAAGACAACTGTCCGATTGGAAAATGTAAACGGACGAAACCACGTGACTTGTCACCAGAATTACCTTCATTCGCTGAAGAGTTCTGAAATGCCGCTCTCGCTGGGGAAAAAAAAAAAGTTACGTCGCTGAGTGCCAGTGCATATACCTAATTTTATTTTTCTAAAATGGGATTTTGTTCTATGCTTCATTTCAGACGGGAGAGGGAGTTGGAAGTGCATGGCGAAACGCTTTTTTTTTTTTTTTTTTTTGAAGTTTCCATCACAAAAAGGGGTAGGCTTGATTTATTTATTTATTTTTTTTTACTACATACCAAACATTAAACAATTTGTCAATGTCAAGTAATAATAATAATAATAATAATAATAATACAATTCATGATTAACTTAACAAAAACAGATCCTCCCCTGACTGGATTTGACCTCATGCACGGGCAATTTAACTTCGTCAACGGAGAAACGTGGCGACCTTCCTCTCTCCATCACGGGTTTCGGTTTGAGGATTTGGGATAGCGCAGCCTGCTCCTAAAGGCAATGGCACCTAGCACACTGATTGGTTTAACTGGCGTAACGCCCAAACCACGCCTATGCATAATGTAACGGTTAGCGCTGGTGTTTTAGGGATATAGGCAGGTGTGCAAGATAGCAACTTACGCGGGGGAACGCCTCTTACGCAATGCGAAATCCCCAAATAACAGGTTTAGGGACTCTGGCGTAAGATAGGGCCCCAAGGGTCCTGTAGCTTACCAGCAAGCAATCTTATAGTGATGATACAAATTTATGGAATTAGCTGAAAAGCTTTGGAGCAGATCCTCCACAGTAGTTTTCTCCGGGATTCTACTGGTACCACGAGCAAGCAGAGGAAAGCAGAATTTTATCTGGAGGTTTAACACGTGGCTACAAACCTGGTGTAGGAAAGAGGGGTACAGATTTATGGGGCACTGGAACTTCTTCTGGGCCAGGGGTGACCTGTTCAAGCCTGACGGGCTGCACCTGAACCGGAGGGGTACCTTTGCACTGTGTCAGCGTATGTTGAGGGTAGTACAGGGTTATTTAAACTGGGGACTTGGGGGGCAGGGAGGTTAGAGAGTGTTAAACATAGGGAAATGCAGACTGCCCTGGTGGAAGCTGACAGCGTTATATGTGGAGATGCACCGAATTTTCGGCCACCGAAAATTTTCGGCCGAAAATGGCAAAAAAAAAATACATTTTCGGTTTTTGGTCGAAATACTTTTAACACCGAAACAATTCGGCCGAAACGGGATGTTTTGATGACGCAAGCAAAAACCGCGGCCAGCACGCACCTGTCCGGACTTTTATTCCTTCGATTTTGTTAAATATTTATGTGTTTAAATCAGGGGACGCGCACTACCGTCACCACGTTATGGCACTAAAGTCCGCGAATGCTTAATTGCAATTTCTGTTTGACATTGTCCTGATGCATAGGATAGCAGCTGGTGTTGCGTCCTATTCGGTTGCACATTAAATAACGTACCACCTAAAAACGCGAAGCAATGATATCCGTAAAAGGCATAGAGTAGGCTATTCATAGAAAAAGGCAATATATTCTCAAGGCATTTGTGTACCGTCAGTATTCCATAATAGACAGCCCCTGGAAAAAATATGGAATCACCACACACCGAGGATGTTAATTTACCTTTTTTCTCTTCATAACAAAGAAGCAAATAACACATGACAAAACAATTATTGTTTATTAGCTTGACATTCAGGCTTCATAAACATTTCACTTTGAAATTGAAGGCAAAACACGTAGCAAATGCGCAAATCGCAGGAGATGGCAGAGTATTAGAATTTATTGCTTTACGATGCGTCATCTCATCTGTGATACCTTTCCTAAGAACAAAATGCTTCATCAGCACCCGTAAAGTTATTTTCCGCGCAATTTTCGCAAAATAGGGGCAGCATAATAACTTTCTCAAAGGGAATTAGGGGAACACCGTTGCTTCTAATTTCGCTACGAACAGGGTCACAGGCAAAGAAACGCATTTCATAAATGCAGCAGCTTCGGTGAACAAATGCAACCTTGTTTGACAGGTAAGGCAACACACAATATATTTATCAAGCTGCCTAAAACAACACACATTTCAAAAACACAATTTGAAGACCTGTTTCAATGATGGCAAGTGACGCCAGTTTCCTAGCGATAATCTTGGAAGCGATTTGTCTTTTCGCAGAGAGACGATTCTCTCTGACCAATCAGTGGGCTGCTGTGTTGTCACGTAACATATTTAATTTTACAATTTTTTCAGCAGCCAGTAATCGGCCAGTCAGTTATGGGCCTGTAGGTTATTCATGAGTGGGGCCAAGTAAAACATTCTATTTATAATTTTATTTTATATTGTGCTTTGTTGGAATGTCAGTGCTAGATAAATATTTTCATACTGTAGTAATTGATTTATTCTTTGAAGCATGAATATTAATTTATGCAATTGCAATGCCTTGACTTTAGTTACGTAAGTACACAGTCATAGCTATAAATGCAATGGTAATAAAAATTGGCGTAATGATTTCTTTTGGTGTTTCGGTTTTCGGCCAAGCGTTTCTCATTTTCGGTTTTCGGTTTCGGCCAAAAATTTTCATTTCGGTGCATCCCTAGTTATATGCACTATTGATGATATATTTTTAAAGCAACAAAGCGTAGTGGGGGGCTTGGAGCAGCAGGCACAAGGGAAATTGAAGGGGGAAAGCATTCGTAATAACCTGAAATGTTTTTATTTAAATGCAAGAAGCATAAAAAATAAATTTCCAGAACTTGAGGCCGTTATGATTAGTGAGGGCTATGACATAGTTGGGATTACAGAAACATAGCTCAGTGAAGAGGATGGAGATGAATATAATATAGAAGGTTATAAGCTCTTTAGGAGGGATAGATGTAATAGGCGAGGAGGGGGTGTAGTACTCTGTGTGAACGAAAACATAAATGTGCAGGAAATTCCTGAAATTGAACATTCCTTGCCCTGTGATGATATCTGGGTCAGGCTCATTGGCAAACACGAGACAGGTTTAAACACAGGAGTATGCTATCGACCGCCAGCTTTGGACAGCACTGTCAATGAAATGCTCTTTAAGAGGATTAGGCAAGCTTGTAGAGGAGGAGGGACTATTATTATGGGAGACTTCAATTGACCCGGTATGGATTGGGAAATGGTGAAAGGACAGGGTAAAGGGGAGGAAAAATGTGTAGATGTTATAAATGACAATTTTTTTGGTGCAGTATGTTAATAAACCTACAAAAGAGAAGGAAATTTTAGATTTAGTGCTCTGTAATGACCCTGATAGAATTAGCAATGTTGGGGTAATAGAGCCACTTGGGACTAGTGATCACTCTACTGTTAATTTTGATGTTTCATGGGAAGTTAAAAAGGTGTCTTCTAAAACCAAAATTTTCAATTTTAGGCGAGCAAACTTTGACAGGATGCGCTCATATTTAAGCTAAAATATAGGGCACTGGTGGCCCCAGAAGCTCCTGCCGTTATGATAAACAAAATGTCAAAGTTTCTGTTGACGAGCGCACGCATGGAGCCCGATACCATAGCTCCCGTGCCACTCAGGCGGCAGGAGCTAATTAGGAGCCTGTAACTGAAAATGTTGACAAGATAAAACAAATTGTCAAAGTTTTTGGTGATATTTTTAGGCCAGTGACCTTGAAAAAATAGGCCAAGGTCACCTTCAGGCACGTCATTTGTAGGCCTTAATGAGATGCATGTCCAGTGAAAACTTGGGAGCCTGTAACTGAAATCGTTGATGAGATAAAGCAAAATGTGTTGACGGGCGCACGCATGCATGCACGCACGGAGCCCAATACCATAGCTCCCTCACCGCGAGTGGCGGGAGCTAATAAAATGGGGGACACTCCTGGACTGTGAGTCTGTAAATGAGATGTGGGAAAGATTTAAGGGGGTTTTACTTGATTCAAAATGCAAATTCATTCCAAAGGTGTCCAAAAGTAAGCTGAAAAAGCAGAATCCTCAGTGGATGACCACAGCTATTCGTAGGAGTTTGAGGGAAAAGAGGAATCTTTATAAGATGTACATAAAAGATAATAGTGAGAATACTAAGGCTGAATACTGTTAAAAGCGGGCCGTGGTCAAAAAGGAGCTGAGGAATGCTAAAAGACTGTATGAAAGGCAAATTGCGGAAGGGGCAATCCTAAGCGCTTCTTTCAATACTGTAGCAGAAAAAGGAAAGTCAAAGAGGAGGTTAAGTGCAAAAAGAATAAATATGGATTGCAGCTATATGATAATAAGGATATTGCGGATACCTTAAGCATTTACTTTGTTGAGAATTTTACCTCGGAGCAGGTTTTTATTCAGCCAGAGGGCATGTCCAATGCTCAAGGTTATTTAGCGGAAATTGATGTTAGGGATGATGAAGTATTAGACAAGTTGAATAAACTAAAGGCAGATAAGGTCCTGATGGCTAATATCCTAGAGTGCCCAGGGAAGTTAGTGAGATCATCTTTAAACCACTCTCAGTTATCTTCAGACGGTCTTTAGAAACTGGAGAAATACCAAATGATTGGAAACAGAGCAATATAATACAAATATATAAGAAAGAGGACCATACTGAGCCAGGAAATTACCGGCCCGTCAGTTTAACCTGTATTGCATGCAAAATACTGGAATATATCATAAAAGACGAGCTGGATCTATTTCTTGAACGTAATAATATCTTGAGGGATAGTCAACATGGTTTCCGTAAGGGAAGGTCATGCCTGACAAACCTGGAATTTTTTGAAGAGGCCACCAAGACTTATGATCAGAGCAGGGCTTATGACATCATTTACTTGGATTTTCAGAAAGCATTTGATACAGTACCGCATAAGAGACTAATTTTTAAAATGAGCTCCACTGGAGTTACAGGAGGCATTCTGGAGTGGATTCAAAACTGGTTACAGGACAGAACACACAGAGTGGTGGTCAGTGGAACCTCATCTGAGCTAGGTATGGTGGGGAGTGGCGTCCCTCAGGGATCGGTGTTGGGACCCCTGCTGTTCCTCATCTACATTAACTCATTTGGCACCACACTTTTTCAGCTATTGCGCCTAAGAGCGCCACACTTTCGGGGCTATTTGAGACCCCCTATTCAATTACTACTTTGAATAAACTACAAGTTCTATACATCAAAATAAAGCTTATCTTTTTTCCAGAGATATCAACCAAACTCTACGAGAGTGGTGATGAAATTGCAGTGCCATCTGGCGGAGATAGGTGGTACTGAAATTCTTTTTTTTTTTCTGACGTGAATCTTCATGAATGGAGCTTGGCATTATACTATTTGCCACTGACGTTGATGTAGATCAACGTCAATGGCGCCAAATGAGTTAATGACCTTGATAGGACTATTGAGAGCAAATTGGTTAAATTTGCAGATGATACTAAATTGGGAGGTTTATAGTTTAGATAGTTTATAGTTTAGAGTCCACTAAAGTGATTCAGGATGATTTGGATAGAATACAGAATTGGGCAGAAATGTGGCAAATGAAATTTAATTCAGCAAAATGTAAAGTTGCACATGTAGGTAATTAAAACATTAGACAGGATTACTTCATGGTAGGTTTAAAACTGGACTGTGCTCCACATGAAAAAGATCTGGGTGTGATTGTTGACCAAACCCTCACAGTTTCTAGCCATTGTGCCGTAGCAGTTAAAAAAAGCCAATCGGATGCTGGGATGTTGCCAAAAGTATTTAGTATAAATCCAAGGAGGTCAGACTACTCTTGTACAACACATTTGTCAGACCACATCTGGAGTATTGTGTACAGTTCTGGGGCCCATACTTTAAGAAAGATCTAGAGGCTTTAGAAAAAGTTCAGAGAAGAGCCACTAAGCTAATTCCAGGTATAAAAGATGAAAGCTATGAGAAGAGGCTGAAGATCCTTAATCTTTTTAGTCTTAGGAAAAGGAGACTAAGGGGTGATCTGATTGAGGTCTTTAAATATATTAAAGGGATTAATGAAGTGAATTATGTAGGATTCCTTCGGCCAAGTTTTGTTAGTAGAACTCGGGGTCACAAATGTAAGTTGACCAAGGGTAAATTTAGCACTGATATTAGGAGATATTTTTTCACCCAAAGAGTAATTTCGACGTGGAATAGCTTGCCTGACCATATTGTTGAGGCAGAAACCTTGGGAATTTTTAAGAGCAGGCTTGACTTAAAGCTAGATACCATTGAGTCTTTGAGTATCTGAAGTGATATATTCACAATAGTAAAAAGAAACTGGCGATCCTAGTTGGGCTGAACGGCCTGTTCTCGCCACTTATGTAATGTTTTGTTATGTTATGATACAAGTCATAAAAATGTCATGTGAGCTGCGGATAGCTCACTTTCGAGCATCGCGTTCTGAAGCAGAAGTGGCTATCACGCCGGGTTCGAGCCCCACTGCACCAGCCGGCAGTGATCGGGCAGCTTGTTCAGAGTAGCGCGCAATTGGCTATTGTGCTACAGGGTTGCAAATTGGGAAGGGACTGCCGGGAAGGTATTACAATAGTTGCCTTGTCCGTTGCTCAAGCACCTCCTGTTGGCCAGACGGGCGCTCATCAGGAAGATTCTAAGCCTGGTCATGTCCGGGTATCCTCCACCCTCGTTCTGCACTTGTGAAGATTCAACCAATGAGTGTATAAGCAGCGATGGTTGACAGGCGTGTGCTTCGGAGGAGAGCCGCGAACTGTCTACACTCTCCTGAATTGGCAGCAAGGGGTCGATATCTGAGCAAGCCTTGTACATAGTTCACCAATTGGGTATTCCAGATTCGGGTGGGATTGCAGATGCCAAATTTTTTAAAGGAAAAAAAAAAAAAAAAAAAATTTCATGTGAAATTTGACCTTTGATTCATTTAAAGTCAATTTCAATTGAACTCAATAAAAGTTCACATACATTTATAAGACCTCCTGTAATACTTTGTACAGTCCTAAGTTCTGAAGCACTTTTGGTCACAGAAGGTCAAGTTGAGGTCAGTAAATGGACTTCATATATGACTTCCTATAAGTCTCTAATACAAACCTAGGCTCCATCTGTGATCGTTTTGGCAATACAAGTCTTTTTATTATGTCAAGTTTGACCTTCAAAGGTCACCAACAGTCAAGTTGAATGTCACCAAATGAATGTTCATGTGTGACTCCCTTTAAGTCTGTGATACAAACTTCGGCTCTGTGACCTTTTTAGTGATAGAAGTCATTGAATTTTCACCAGGTCAAGTTTGAACTTCGAAGGTCAATATGAAGGTCATCAAATGAAAGTTCATATATGACTTCCTATATGTCCCCAATACAAACCTACACTCCCTGTTACGATTTTGCTGATATGTGTAGTTTGACCTTTGAAGGTCACCAAAGGTCAAGTTCAAGGCCACCAAATGAAAGTTTATATATGACTTCCTATAAGTGTTTAATACAAACATGTTCCCAATCTTCTATATTTTCAAGGGTAGAAGCCTTTGAAAATCGTAACAATTTGCTTGACCTCAAGTTTGACCTTTCAAGGTCATCTGATGTCAACTTTAACACATCCGAAATATAGGTCATCTATGACTTCCCAAATGTCGATTATGCAAACTAAATCTCTATCTGCAACCATTTGGCCTGCACAGGCCATCTTGCATATTCTCTATAGGATTAAATGTTAAAGTACAGTGCCCCCACTAGACCCACTTCCATCGATTCAATCAAAATGGTGCTCGCTCTGTACATTGACGGTACCAAGGAAAGTTGATTGCCTGATTTAGAAAAAATTTTATCACGCAATTTTTGAGAAATATTTTTTTTTCTCAGTCCTATCTTTAACATTGGGGTCAAAACTTCAAGGGCCCATGAAATGGACAAAAATGATTCAAATAAAAAGCCGAAAAAACGTCTGGAAATATGGTCTAGTAGTATGGTATGGCAAATTCACACGAAAATCCATCAGGCAAAAAAAAAAAAAAAAAGATAAAAAATGTTCCGGACGAGAGATGACGGACGACGGATGCCACACCACGACAATAGCATAGCGGCCCATAGGGCCGGTAAGCTTAAAACTCTGAATTACCACATAAAACAGTGTAGCATCAGCCTACAAGTCGCCAGAAATGTCCTCCATTAACGACTGTAAAAACTAGAATATAAAAGATGCTTTCCTGCCACCTTGAGGTGGCTAATGAAATTAGGCAGAAAACTGAAATACCACAATTGCAAAGGTTTATAAAGTGCCCATAGGTTTGACCAAAAAAATGTGTCCAAACCCAATGTTTCAAATTAGGGCCGAGGCGTGTCAAACAACTCAGAGTCGTTTACACCATAGCCGGAGTAAGCGTATGATACAGTAGGGCTCAGTCTGTCAGCAGAATGCCAAAATACGGTCTCTCCTCATTTAATCCGCATAAAATGCGATGATCTCGCTAAGTTACTATTTGAAATGCACAAATCACATGAACTGTGAACTGTGCAAGAACTCCCTCTGAACAGGATTTTCCGACGCCGGATACATGGGGCAACTGACCTATGGTTAAGCCCCGCCCCCTCCACTGACTCGGACAAACAATCAACATTTTAGAACAGGCTAGTCTGGGGCCGTTTCGTGGCTGTTTTGGCAAGCAACCGGAACCAGGGCGAGAGAGACAGGATCCGGAATTCGATGGATGCGCCAAGCTAATAAAAATGCAGTGAAACTTTTTAATTTAAAGAGTATAATTTTGTACGTCCATGTTTAAATGAATAAAATGTTTCAAAACCGGAGATGGAAATCGATGGTGCGCCAGAATTTAAAGTTTTATTTTTGGTGAACACTTTTACTTTGGTGAATTTGGTGAATTCCGGATCCGCTCTCTAGACCGGAACCAGAATCCAGACAAAATTCAGAGTGAATGGAAACCAGGGTCTTCACCCCTGTATGAAGAGCCTGGTGACGCGAGGCTAAGAACAGGCGCTAATGGCTGGTATCACAGTCGGAGATATTTTTCAGGATGCTATTGATGATTTTTGGCGACAGAAGGCTCAAATATCGTCAAGAAGTCAGCAATAAGGGTTACACTATGCATTGGAGGGATACATTAATGAATTTAGAGGGGAGAAGGTCAACGAAAAGTTTAAATTAGAAGCTAAAATTTTCAGGTCTCAGTGCAAACGCGATCAACCGCATCTCGTTTCCGTCATCCTCTCACACAAGATAGAGAATCAGCATTGTTCGTGCACCGCAGGGTAATAAATTTAATTCACATATTATTATTGATAGCTACCGAATTTATGAAATCTAATCTGACGTGACTGAACTCCTAAGTAAACAAGGTGACATGGTGAACAACGCAGCCAGGAGCTCACATTAAGCAAACTTCTGTCAGCACTGAAGTTAGCCATAGAGTTTAGGCTACTAACTTTAGCTAACGTTAGCTAACTTAGCGATGTAAAAGATAACTTTACATTAATCTCCAGTGAAGTGACAAGATGACACCTTAAACACGATGTTGACTAAGCTTGGAACAAATGTAAACATCCTTGTTGACCTTTGTTAGCTACGTTAAGCTGATAGTGGGGTCTTCCACAGAGCTTTAAGCTGCTTTCACACTGGACGCGAAACAAATTTTTTGCAAGACAGATTACATTCAAAGTCAATGCAAGCGCGCATATTCGCGTCTTTGCATTGACTTTGAATGTAATCTGTCGTCTTAAATAGCATCGGCGTCGAAAGCAACTTTATCAGAGAGACACTTCTCTCGGTTATGATGTGGCTTTGGGAAGGGTATAAAATACACCCCATCGACCCGCCTCTCGGGATACCTCGTATCGGAGTTAAATTTACCCCAAGCACAGCGTTTGACCATTTTAGACTAACATTTTAAAACCACATAAAAGCGAACGACTCGGAGTTTCCGTAATGCATTTCAATGGAAGTTCAGGCTCAGAATGTCCGATTATATGGGGAGAGAATATGCACTGTGATTGGCTCATCGCATTTGAGGGCGGGGCTTAGCCATGGGTCAATTACCCCATGATGACCTTGATGAGGGAAACCACCCCTCTCATGCATACAGTGTACACTACTTGCATTTGTTTCATGGGAACGTGAGAAGTGATATATACTGAATCAATCCGACCTGTAATACCAGTGCGTCATCCATTCAGTGTTCAACATAGCAAACTATTCATACACAAAACTTGAGTTTGAGGGTCAGATTTACCTTTCCACTGGATATTGTCTTCGAGAGACAAAACAACGAAATGTGGCTACCGTGCAAACACGTTTCCCACCCTAAATAGTCTTGCTGTGAGGTATCGTTCTGGAACCAAATGCGAGACCAGAGAGTTTCAGCAAAAATTAGTTTTATTGAAGCTGGGGGTTGAACCCCAACAAGGCAGAAGGCAAAGGTACAGAGTCCAATCCAAAATCAGAATCCCAGGGACATAATCCAAACTGTACACAGGGCAGCAAACACAAAACTCAGAGTCGGGTAAAACAGGTTCGGTAGACAGGCACGGGTATGTCAGAGAATCCAAAGCCAAAGTCCAGTAAATGTAATCCGAACCGTTAACAGGGCAGCAGAGACTAAACTCAGGGTCAGGCAAAACAGGTACGGTACACGGGCAGAAAAGTATCAAAGAAAAAGCCAAAATCAGAATCGGGGACGTTCCAGTCAGAAGTATAACACTATGAATACAAGGCATCAACAATCACAGCACAGGGAGAACGTTCTGACAAGGGCTGTGAGTGAAATGACTGCTTAAATACACGTAGGAGAAGTCACATGCTATGATATGAAACAGGTGAACTGGATCAGACTAATTACAAAGGAATGAACATGAGGAAGTTCCTGATTACAAGAAGTTGGCAAAAGCCAAAACGCGGACAGGGATGACAAAGACAACCTATTGACAGACATACGGCTCCGGTTAGGGAGTTCTAATGTGCACAGATAAGGAGGAGAACAGAGTCTAACAAGTGCGGAGGTTCGCTGAAACTGCAACAAAGTAGATTGAGTAAAGCCAAAGGGTGGAGACTAGAATAGGGCGAATGCTGAGAGCTCGTTAGTCAATTAGTAAGTGCAGCTATACAATCCCTACTGCTCGTTAGTAAGTTAGTACTATAAACAGTGTTAGTTTGGGTTAGTCATTTTAACTAAAATAATAAACTGTTAGTATTGTTAGTAATATAGAAAAGCAAGGTGAAGGAAGCAAACGAGATTGGAAGGAATGATTGAAATCCCAGAAACCATGAAATCACCCGAAAGTGTGGCACGCAATA
The DNA here is from genome assembly GCA_029692085.1 of Gymnothorax javanicus. Lineage (NCBI taxonomy): Eukaryota > Metazoa > Chordata > Actinopteri > Anguilliformes > Muraenidae > Gymnothorax > Gymnothorax javanicus. Next base: position 28,288,927 of record CM056193.1, read on the forward strand.
CTGGGGCAGTGAGCAATCACATGACATAAGACCAGACAGGGGGAGACAAAGTGCAATGCATGGTATGACACAAAACATGGACCGGAATATAACTGCAATGGTGTAAAATGGCAAACAGACAGAGACAAGGCAAAAACAAAACATGGCATGGCATCCAAATAACAAATACAAAAACAGAGCATGGTCAGACAAGGCAGAATACATAAACAAACATGGCAATCAAAGCAGAATCATAACACTTGCACAAGGGAACACCACTATCGGGATATAGGAGAAATGGGTGTGTCTGTTATCACCCCAAGTTCGGTATTACCCCATTTCCCCTTCATCTTGATCTCAAATTATTTGCATGAGGAGGTGAAAAAATGTAGTAATCCAAGGCATTCATTGTATTTTGGCATTACTGTCAACCCTGATGGTGTGGTGAACTCAATTTTTTTGTGGAAACTGATAACCTCAAAAAATTGTGTGCGCCAACTTAATGACTTGTGTTCGCAACACTTGGTAAAACATGGTAAAAATAACCCTTATTTTCTTTAAGTTCCTTCCACACAATGCAATTAAGTTGGCTCAGAGTTGGGTTCAAGTACTTTCAAGTACTTTCAAGAATTGGATGAAAGTATTTTTTTTTAAATACCAAAGTGCTTGCACTTGTATCGGAGTACTTCCTATTAATGCCTAAAGTACTTGTACTTGTATTCAAGTACTTTTCAAAGTTCTTGACCAGTCTGTCTCCTAAGTGCTGACAGAGATTGGTCAAGTATTTGAAAAGTACTTGGATACAAGTACATATAATTATTATTAGGTATTATTAGGCCTAATGCCTAATATTAGGCATTATTAGGTAGTACTCAGATACAAATAAAAGCATTATGGTATGTAAAAAAAAAAAAAGCTTGCATACAATTCTCAAAAGTACTTGAAAGTACTTGGACCAACTCTGAGTTGGCTACACAATTTTTTTGAGGTAGTAGGTTTACACAAAACATTTGAGTTCACCACACTATCAGGGTTTACAGTGATGGCGTGAGGACTGGAATGGGGGCCAAAGGCAGAGGGTTGCAGTGCTCATATTCCTCCCCTGGGACACACACTCCTTTAAATTGCTGCTCCGCCCAACTAATAGTTATGACAAGGCATTTTGTTTCAGTAAAGTGCATATCGAGGGTTCAGAGCCAGAATGGTTTATCTCCAAAATTGAGAATTTTGGGTTAAGTGCAGCTACAAGTCACAAATCATGTCTAGTTTGTTTGGAAAAAAAGGTTCATCTCTAAATCCTACTTGGAGATAAACCATTCTGGCTCTGAAGCCTCGAAATCATGTTTAGTTTGTCTGGTAAAAAGGTTTTTATCTCCATATGCAAATTTGGAGATAAAGCATTCTGGCTCTGAACCCTCGATATATTTCCAGTAAATCGAAACTGAGTGATTCCGCCCCCCCATAAAGTGCATATATTTCCAGTAAATCGAAACTGAGTGATCCCCCCCCACCTCACTGAAGTGGGTGGCTACAGCCTGCACCTCGTTATGTTGGTTCCTCTTTGCTGTAGGGTTTAAAAGCCCGATGCATGATCGACGGAGATCCACATTCCCAGAACTTCACAGAGTCAGGAGTGGGGTGCATTTGGTAAGTTTTGCTAAGTACTGATTCTGACAAAAGTGTTTTTTTCCCCACAGATTAGACAGGCTATGACATTTACAGAATTAACTTCAAAATGGTCTACAGTCCATCCAACAGAAGAGATTAACTTGAGAAAGGAAATAGTCTCAGAATTCTCAGCGTTCAGCGAAAGGTTCCCAGGGGGCAAAAAGTCTTTTTTTTTTTTTTTTTGAATGATCCAAATAATTATCTCAATTCTGTGAAAATTATATCGCATTGAATCAGAGACAGATTTTTTTCCATGAATTCTTTTTTAAAAGAATTATGCAGTAATTTTCTTGTTAATTCATAAAATAGCGCAGATGTCCCCCATAGAATGCCAGAATTCTGAGACAATTACGAAAGTAATTAATGAAAAAACATTTTATGCATTTAATGCATGAAGTGAATGCATTAAATGCCAATGCCAATGGGGAGTCTTAGCTTGAGAAAATAGCAGCAATTTCGACAGTGCAGCACCAGCGGGCGATTGTTCCGTGTCCTCTCTCATTCACATTTAGGTCATTACTACGCACGAAATTAGTGTCGGAAGCCTCGGGGTCCATCGTTCGACTGGGATAGTTTTTTTTTTTTTTTTTTTTTTTTTTTTACGGTTGTCATGAAGGCCTGAAAACGAAACCAAGTAACATGGTTTTGTGTCATTTAGTCTTCATCGACCGCTTACCTGCATAATTCAGCTTGAAGCAATTTGAATATTATGTCCTGTAAACTACGTTCTTTCTCCGAAACAGGAGTGGTATAATAGATAGAGCTATTTTTTCATTCAAAAACTCAACGTTCTCTGGTTGACCGCCCTAGCTCAGTAGCTGATGAGTAGCTGATGTTGAGGCCACATGCAGTGATCATGCGCCAACATTAGTGACGATTCACCTTTAAAAAAATAAAAATAATAATAATGAAAAAAAAACTCATTTATGAATAAAACACCTACCAGAGGATGAATTCTTGACGAGGTGACGTCGTTGCCTACTCTCCGATACAGGTTGTACGCCAAACGTTCTTAGCTCACGCTATCGCCTGCCATTGCCTTGACTACATACTGTAGTGAATAGTTGAGAGATACCTGACCTAGAGAGGAAGAGAGAGAGACTCGTCGTACTGTCGTTGTTTTTATCTCTCCCTCCCGTATGAAGGCATTTCCCATATAGCAAGAGTACTGCTTGTACTCGCAGGACGATTGATAACTTGCAACTGCGCAGCATCTGTCTCAGCCATTTGATTTTAGATGCCGGCGTACGGTCGCAACACTTGATTCTAACGGCTCACTGCTGTACTCTGTCACACACCTGGGGGAATTAGTGGGTTTGCGAGCTGAGCCAATGTCACGAAGGTGGCTCTCTCTTAACGTGGCAAGATCATCATGGTAACTTACGCAGCAAACTTAACCTGGTCGGGAGCAGGTTATGTGCCGAGTTTCTGCTTAAATCGGCTATAAATATGCTACCTTGTCACTTTATACAGTGCGTTGACCGGTTCCGCAAACGGAATTTGCCTGAAGCGTCTGGTATCGATACAGCATTCGGTGGCTGAAAGTTATCTGTTCACGAATTTGCGGAAATTACTCACGCACTTTGTGGATCAATTAGTTTTCTTCAGTCATTAGGAATAAAGCCTTGCACAGTCATTTTTCAGTGGCACGTCATTTGACCAGTTCCGCAAATAATTTCCAGTTTCGCAAACAGCGCCCTTTGTCAGGCCAAACTTATGATATTCTTTGTTTATTGGCATAATTGCGTGCCCCTGGCCACAAAGGAACAGACACATGTATTTTCCACCAATTTTAGCCAGCATTACTCTGCAGGTTATATCATAATAATTGGTCAAATTTATGGATAATTGTTCCGTGTGTCGACATTGTGTCAGCTGGAATCCACTTGCGCTGGCCTCAGTTCAAGATGATTTTGTACATCCATCGATATTCAACTGCTATCAGCGACTATGGATGATTCTTTCTACTCTTTCCAATTCAAGTACATACCAAGTATACATTAAAATGATCAGGATGAGACTACAAATTCAGATTAACGCAGAACATGAGTAATGATCAACCCGTTGAGCCACTGAAAACAGTTATGGCGGGGGAAAGATGTTTTATTTCACATTGACTACATTAAACTTTAATAAAATTCTTTCAGAAAAATAAACAAGAATAAACATATCTCATAAATTACAAGTTTGAAAACCTACAAAATGGCGTTTGCGGAACCAGTCACTCTAATGGGTGTTGATGAAAACGTATCAAGAGTACGAAATTGGGATTTATATGGTCAAGTGTACGATAATTTCCGATCATAATGACACTAATAACGTGTGCTGAATCCCCGGTATACACGCGTTTAACGGCCACACACTGCGCAGTGCGCCTTATCACAGGCGTTGATTTGGTACTGCTACAACGGCAAGCAACAGTTAACGGGCATTTATTTCTCTATCAAGCCGAATATCTCGAAACGATAGTTAAGAGTTAAATCCACAATAATTTACCGTTCAAGCGGTGTCAAACTCAAGGCTGACAGCGAAGTCGTTTTCCCGCAAATGAAGTTTGATTTCTGCAAAGTGCGGAATCGGTCAAATTGCGGAACCGGTCAACCCACTGTAATCACCTGCTTTGAAGATGGCATCACCTGTCTTAGATGATCCTGTGGATCGTGGTGTCCGAATCGTACGCGTTTGTCTTCGGAGGGAGAGAGTCTTTAAAGACCGATACACTGTAATAGACTGGCTGAATTTAACAGTTTAATTAACGTCTTGTTTCATGGTTAGGCTATTTTAACTTTAAGTGGAGTTGCATTTAACTGCGCGCATTTAACTGTGGTTTAGACTTACATACACGGAACTCGGTTGTAAACGCATTGTAAAATTAGTTATATATTGTTATATGGACAGTTATATATATATATATATATATATATATATATATATATATATATATACACACACACAGGGGAGAGCTGGTACGAAAGTTACATTTTTTCACATGGACGCCATTTTAAAAGAAAACGTTACAGACCTAAACAAAATTTCGAGCGATTAACTACTTTAATGTGCTCTGTCAATATCAGGTGCTAAATCATCACCATATATATTGACTTTGGCGTAGTTTGACGTCGAACGGAAGTTGCGGATTGCTTCTTTCAACCCATCCAGCCGGGATGAAAGTAATGTACGGGCAGGGCAAAAGTAACGTGATCAAATTTACTGGAATCTTTTTTAAATTTCTCGTTAAAACAGAAGCAAAAACAACAGCCAGGCATTTGTTTTAAACATTTTAATTGGCTTCGAATGTTCCAAAAGTGACCGTGAACATGTTTAATGTGCAAGGTCTATTTATAAAAATTATCCCAGTGAGCAAGCACCTCCGCTCCGGATCTGCCCGGCTCTGTGCCGACTCCAGCTGATCCGGCTCAGAGCCGGGGAAGATCCGGAGCGGAGGAGCTTGCTATCTGGGATGAAATTACTCATCACAGTTGTGACAGATATACTGAGTGGCACCCTCAGTGCATGCCTCATGCGACCACAGCAGACAAAGATGCACCGCACCCACACTTCTCCAGGCAAAGATGAGGAAAATGTCTCCCCACAAACAAGACATTCCTCATCCTTGCCCCGAGAAACTGTGGTTGCAGTGTGTCCACTAAGCCTCTTTTTCTTTGGGAGTTTTGAAGAGGACTGTTTTCTCTGGCCCCTCTGCCGACTCTCCTCCTCCAAAGCAGCTTTCACCGGGGTGTCGGGTCAGTATTGCTGTTGACCTGCAACATTCAGTCAGAATCAGCTTGTTTTTATACAAGCAAGAGAACCAAGACGAGTTAAAAATGACACTATGCTCACCTCTTTTTCGCCTCTCCTTTTACTTTCTTTCCTCGAGCCAGCCTTTGGATATGGGCAAAGCTTTTCTGGGCTGAACCTCTGTACTGGCGTGCCACTAGATGTTCCTGGAACCACTAGCATACCTGGATAGATGGTATCGCTGGCGATGGAGCTGGCGCTGGTGATGAAGGGGCGCTGGTGATGGAGCTGGCCCTGGCACTGGGGTTGGAGCTGGTGCTGGTGCAGGACGGTCGGTCACATAAGCTGGAGCAAAGTCTTCCTCACTGAAAATATCTGGATTCAAGAGCCAGATACCGGTACACTCAACCCAGACGAAATACTGCTTGGTGTCGCAGCTTGAGGCAGAGCTTTAGCCACAAGACTCGGATGTTGTAGATGGTCAAAGTTCTTCCAGGGTTCATTCAAGCATCCAGTTGTCTGCTGCACTGTTAATGTAGTGCTTCAGAGGGCCAAAACGCCGGTCTAGCGGCTGAAGACAGTGGGAGCTGTGGGGTGGAAATGACAGGAGTACAATGCCCTGTGACTTGCAAAAGTCAATAGCTACCACGGAGGTGTGATGCATGATTGTCTAAGAGTAGCAGCAACTTTGACTCCGGTCACGCTGGTGTGTCTTGCAAAATGCTGTAAAAAGGCCAAAAAAATCTGTCTCCTCCATCCACCCCGATCCATTGGCAGAACCAGTGGAGCCAGGGGACCATCCCGGATGAAGTGGTCATGGAACTTCTTCCTTGGGAAGATAAAGTGGGGGAACAAAGTTGCCTTGTGCGTTGGCAGCAAAGGCAACAGTCACCAATGTCCTCTTTCCCCGGAGGTCACAGCACCGCCTGGCGCTGGCCCTTAGTGGCAATGACTTTGTCTGGCACTTGAACCGTTGTGGTACCTGGAAATAATCAGTGAAATGAATTATTGCTGGTGCAAATCACTGGTGCTTTTAAATTTATCATCCAAATAAAAATTTTTACCTGTTTCATCCATGTTCCAGATGTCATTTGCCTCAAAATTATAGCGGTGAGGACAGTCTTTAGGTTGTTAAAAACGCGGTCACGTTGGTCTTGTTGAAGCTGGTGGAACGGGACATGCTGGTGGCTTCAGGTCGACGGATGGACAGGGTTCTGTTGCGCCGAGGAAGGAGGTGAGCCAATCCTTCCCTGCCATCTGGTTTTTCTTCCATGAACATGGAGTTTTGAGGCCAATATTTTCAGCCAGCTCATATGCAAACTTTCGCGCCTAAAAAGCATAAAAAGAGGTTAATTCCCAGATAGCAAGCACCTCCTCCCGGATCTGCCCTGCCCAGCTGATCCGGCTCAGAGCCGTGGGCAGATCCGGAGCGGAGGTGCTTGCTATATGGCGGTAGTGGTGTAGCTCTGTCTGCGGTGTTACTCGCACGGTGTTACTGCGGTGTTACTGTGCAGTTGACGTTGACAAGACGCCCAGAACGACCTCATTTGAACTAATTTTTAACCTTGTGCAGAGGTTCGTGGACGTTATCACGGGACGCCTAGAGGATGTCGTAAAAAGACGTCATAAAAACTTTCATTCTGGCTCCTCAGGGGACGCATTTAGACGTTTGTGGAAGGTCTCAAAAAGACGTCGTTTGGACGTATTCTTGCTTGGTGGGTAACTGTGAATGATCCGTTGGCTTTTTCTGATGATATTCTCTATGAACGCTACAGATTCTCAGCTGAGGGAATTCGTTACTTTTGCGATTTACTGGAGCCATACGTTGGCAATCGTTTACAGTTGCACAAACAGTATGCATAGCGTTGCAGTTTTTTGCCACGGGAACATACATGCATTCAGTTGGGGATGCAGAAAATCTGAGCAAGAATGTTGTATGCTGCGCTATACATTTTAAACAACATAGGCCTACCATCAAAATAATTGTGAAGGCAAAGCAACATGGCATACCACTATGAGCAGAGGTTAAATTGGGCCGGGGCTGTCCGGGGCTGAGCCCCGGCACATAAGTCTCCGGATCTCCACAACAAATCAAGTGCAACGGCTACCTAGGCTGACGAGCAATGGTGCCGCACCAGTTTCCTCATCTCTGACGAGTAGCTATATCGTTCGAATTACGAGGGAGTTAAGGGGAGTTCGGCTACCCCGAAAGTCTCCTTTCAGGCGTTTAATGGGAGCTGTGAAATTTATTTATGTTCGATTGAGGGTTTGCATTTGCTCAACGTGAAGACAACGTGAAGACAGCTCAACTAATGCATTCGCATTGAGAGAGGGAGATGGACTACAAATTATACCGAAGTTCTCCGCGATTACACTGCTTATTGTAGACGCCCTATACCCTTCTTCATTGGGTCAACTACCCTAGCGTTACCGCCTTCAAAATTACGTTAGTAGTAATATATTTTATATATACCCTCATGAAACCAAACTCATCTCTATCAAGGGTTTTTTCTAACACTAATTCATAGCATTTTTTGACAAAGTTACATGCTTAATCTACACACATGTTAAAGAATATTAATGAAATTAACAATTTTGTTATTTTATTTTATATTTGTCTTTCATACTGATTTGCAAATGTGTCAAGGTGATTGCTGGGTAATGTGTTGTCCACTGTCAAGTCCATAGACCGTTATATGCTATTACCGAGTACAGCCGCACTAAAAATTAAACTCAAAATTTTCTTGACTGGATGTACTGTAGTTAACACACCAGAATGTTTCTCTGGGTACCCAAACATAAACGTGAGCCGAAAAAGTATTGATTTAATTTGATATTGGTTGAATATGGAATTCCTTCCTAGCTAATGACCAATTTTGTTCTTGTTTTCCTCCCAGAAATTTGACGTTCGCTTGTGCCACTATGAAATATTACCTGCGGTGTTAACTGCAAACAGTGGTATTCGTAAAATATTTTTCACAGTAACCCTGTTAATGACCGCGCTGCTACACACTTGTATTTATGCACGTGCATGGTCCTCCCTTCCAGCCACTCTATAGGTAACCCGCTCAAAGATCGCCATTGTACTTAACACCTCCATCCATTCTCTAAAAGTAGAACCAATCTTCTATATTTCCAGTGGTTATCCAACAACCTGTCATTAGTGCTAAGCGGCACCATAGTTTTTGACGTATCGTTAAACTAATATTGTCTGGTAAAATGCCAAAGAGACACATTAAAGCTTTCACTAAATGAATTCCAAACATCTTATTGAGGAAAGATGTTATATCATCTGTTATGGCCCCAATTTGTTATGGCGTCACGGACAGCAAGGGATGACAGACAAAATCCTTTAAGTTCAACAGATTTAATTAAACAAACACATAGAACTAATCTACACCCTACACTACTGACCAAGATTGAAAAGAAAATAAAAAAAAATGAGATATTTACAATTCCCTGTAATGGAGAGATGGGCAGCTTTGTTGTGATGTCCTGGGACAGGAAAATGCTCCAACACAGGCAAAAAATCCACAAAAAGCTTAACAGGTCTTGAAAAGAGTGACAGATCTGGTCAAATGTATCCTTCTTGCAATTTCTCCTACTACCACACACCTCGATTTTTCTCCCTTATATACTCCTGTCCAGCCCCCTCCCATTTCTGGGACTTTCCCCTCTGGGCATGCCCTGGACATGCCCAACCTAGCTTCAGACTGGGCTTCACAAAAAAGTCAATACTGCCATCTAGTGGCTATTTACCACATTACACCTCCATTCCAAAAGGGAAAAATTTTTGACTTATAAAGGCAAAATTTTTCTTTTTCAATACAAAAATGGTTAAGTAGACACTTGTGTATATATACATATAATACAATATGCTAATAAACACGTGATATATATACACATACTCAAACATGGGATAAGCAATCGGCAATTACATTGTCAGCACCCTTTACATGCTTAATTTCCAAGTCAAACTCTTGTAAAATCAAACTCCAATTCAACAATCTCCGATTTTTGTTTTTCATCTTACTCAAAAACATTAACGGATTGTGGTCAGTATATACAATCATTGGCTTTTTGCCCTGTACAAACATAGACCTCAAAGTGTTGTAAGGATAGAACCAGAGCCAACAGCTCCTTCTCAATTGTGGAATAGTTCTTTTGGTGGCGATTGAACTTCCTGGAGAAGTATGCCACGGGATGCTCAATGTCATCAGAGTCACTTCTCTGTAGGAGCACAGATCCACAAGCTTAGTCGCTAGCATCGACCGCTATGGAGAATGGTTTGTTGAAGTCAGGAGATTGGAGCACGGGGAGTTGACACAGCAGAGACTTCAGGCGATCGAAGGCTCTTTGGCATGCTTCATCCCAAGTGAACTTCACGCCTTTCTTCAGTTGGTTGGTGAGACTGAGAGCAATCTCAGCAAAGTTCTTGCAGAACTTGGCGGTAGTACCCGATCATTCCAAGGAAGCGGCGCAAAGCTTTTGTTGTCAGGAACTGGAAAGTCCATGATGGCTTGGACTTTAGCATTTATGGGTGCCACCTTACCCTGGCCTATGACGTAGCCAAGATACGTGACAGTAGCACAACCAAAGTCACTCTTGTTCAGGTTAACAGTCAGGTTAGCCTGGGTCAAGCGCTGAACAACGCCTCTACATCTTTCAGATGTTCTTCCCAGGAGTCACTCCATGTGATCAGGTCGCCGATGTACGCACCCGTGTGGGCAATCCGCGATTGTAGACTGTATCATCCTTGAACGTGGTTGGGGCATTTTTTTCATGCCAAAGGGTAGGACTTCATACTGGTATAACCCAGATGGTGTGGCAAAAGCAGAGATGCTCTTGGCCCTCTCAGTTAAAGGCACACACCAATAACCCTTCAATAAATCAATCTTGGTCAGAAACTTTGCTTGCCCTAGTCTATTGATACAATCATCAATCCTAGGTATTGGAAACACATCAGTTCTAGTTACAGCATTGACTTTGCGATAATCTGTACAGAATCTAGTGCTTTCATCAGGTTTTGGAACTAGAACACAGGGTGAACTCCAATCTGAGTTAGAGGGTCTGATAATATCATGTTCTAACATGTACTCAACCTCTTTCTCAGCAATCTTTCTCTTTCAGGATTCATCCGGTATGGATGCTGTTTTATTGGTTTGGCATCACCAACATCTACATCATGAGAGGCTATAGAAACTCTCTTTGGAACATCAGGAAATAGATCTTTGTATTTCTTGATCAACCTCTCAAACTGATCTTTCTGTGAGGGTTCTAAGTGCTGGAGTTTTACATCAAGATTTTGCAACACTTCAGAATTTGACAATTTACATGAAAGAACTTCAGCTTTAATTCTAGGTTCATCATCTTGAAACTCCCCCTCATCTTCACAAGTCTCGGCCATAGGAGGATCTGAAGTGACAGCTGCAACCCTAGCATTTCTATCATGATAAGGCTTCAGCATGTTAATGTGACACAACTGTTTTGGCTTTCTCCTATCTGGAGTCTTCACAATGTAATTGAGATCATTGAGTTTTGTCAGAATTTCATAAGGACCCTGAAATCTAGCCTGCAATGGATTGGACTGCAAGGGAAACAACACAAGGACCTTGTCTCCTGGTTTAAACTCACGGCTTCTAGCCTTATGATCATACCAAGTTTTCATTTTTCCCTGACTTGATTTCAAGGTCTCTTTGGCTAGGTCACAAGCTGCACGCAGTCTTTCCTTGAACTTGCTAACATAGTCTAACAGACTGATATGCTGCTCTTTCTCTTGCCATTGTTCACTCAACAATAGCAAAGGTCCTCTCACTTCATGGCCAAACACTAGCTCAAACGGACTGAATACAGTAGACTCCTGCACTGCTTCTCTAGCTGCAAACAACAGCAAATGAACACCTTCATCCCAGTCTTTCTCATGGTCATAACAATAAGTCCTCATCATTGTCTTGAGAGTGGAATGAAACCGCTCTAAGGCACCCTGACTCTCTGGATGATAGGCACTGGAAAGAATCTGCTTCGCACCTAGTTCATACACAACCTGCTGAAACAATCCGGAAGTGAAACTGCTACCTTGATCTGACTGAATTTCCTGGGAAGGCCAAACAACGTGAAGAACTTTATCAAAGCCTTTGAAATTGCAGTTGCCTTGATGTTATGTAGAGGGATGGCTTCAGGAATCTGGTAGATGCACACATGATTGTCAACAAGTACTGATTTCCAGATCTAGTCTTGGGTAATGGACCAACACAATCAACAATGACCTTGGAGAAGGGCTCCCCAAATGCTGGGATAGGCTGCAATGGAGCTACAGGTGGGTCTAACTGGTCTTTTCCAACTACCTGACAAGTGTGACAGGTTTTGCAAAAGTTGGAAACATCTTTCCGAAGTCCAGGCCAGAGGAAGTGTTTCATGATCTTATCAACAGTCTTGTTAACACCAAGATGACCTCCTAAAGGCAAACTATGAGCCATTGTTAAGATTTCATTCCTGTAGACCTTCGAACAACAATTTGCTTGACCACTGCCCAATCTGCATTGGCAGGGATATCTGAGGGCCACTTCCGATCAACACTCCATCCTTGAGATAATACCCAACTGGAACTGTGTCTATTTCTTCATTAGGAAGGGCTCTCTTCTTTAGTACACAAATTTCAGGATCATTGTTTTGCTCCTGAATCAACCGCTTTCTGGACAGAGACAAGTCTCCAGACACATCAGAATCACCAGACCCATCTGGCTGGCTGAACAGAGAACTGATAAAAGTGTCTGATAAGTCCTCAAACGGAGAAACCATAGTAGGCTGAACAAAGTCATGAGGCGAACCACCTGAGTCATGACTATTCAATGTGCTGGACGGCACCACATCATCTTCTTCTTGAGCCTTCTTGGCCATAGCACGAGTCACTGCACAGGAAGGATACAGAGATGGGTCTTCAACGCCATCTTCAGTGCTCGGCTGTGAAGTAAGATGAACAGGGGGAACTACATTGCCCCCAGCCAGGTCATTGCCTAGCAACAGAGAAACACCCTTGATAGGTAGACTTGACATAAGTCCCACCTTTACCTGTCCTGTAACTAAATCTGACTTCAAGAATACAGAGCGCAGGGGTACAGATACAGTCCTCCCTTCAATACCTTGTACAAGTATGAAATCCCCAGAAGCGGTCTCATCACGAACTCCAAGGAGTCCATCAACAAAAGTGACTGAGAAGCTCCGCATCCCTTAGGATCTATATGGGGACAGGAGGAGAATGCTCATTCAGAGCCACAAATCCCTCTGACACAAATGGTAGAAATTCCGCCCTCACAAAGTCAGCAGTATCAGGCTTCTTAGCCTCACAAGGAGCAGGCAATTTAGCAGATCGGTCATCTACTACAGGGGTTTCTAACCTTGTCTTCACAAAGGCATTGGGTTTGGTATCCTTTTCTTGCTCTTTCTTAGCTTTTAAGGAACCAACAGTTAGTTGTAACATGACCAGATTTCTTGCAATAATTGCAAACTAGACCACTTTTTGTCACTGTCAGCTTTCACACTTTGTTCAGACCTTTTACTGGATTTCTGAGCACCATCACCAGATTTGTCTTTGTCTTTGGGTGAGGAATCTTGGGTATCACCAACCTTTCTTCTGAAATTGGGACCATCTATTGTTACTGCTAGACTGAAATTTGGACTTATGTGTGAGAACATATTCGTCTGCAAACTTGGCAGCTGATTGCAAATTCAGTGCTTGCTTCTCATTAAGGTAGGTCTTAATATCAACCTTGACACAGTTCTTGAATTCTTCAACTAACACCATCTCTTTTAGTGAGTTGAAATCATCCTTGACCTCCATAGAAGTACACCAGCCAAAGCAAACCTTCTTCTCGTTAGCAAATTCAACATAAGTCTGATTGTCAGATTTCTTCAGACCTCTGAATTTCTGTCGGTAAGCCTCTGGAACCAACTCATAAGCTGTCAAATTAACCTTTTGACAACCTCATAATCAGAGGAATCATCTGCAGACAAAGCCGAATAGGCTTGTTAAGCTTTTTACCCTTGAGGACAGTTTGCAACATCAGAGGCCAGTGTTCCTTTGGCCACTGACAACTCTTAGCTACCTTCTCGAAGCACTGGAAATACTTATCAACCTCCTTCTCTGAAAAATGGAGGCACCAGCTTTACCTCCTGGCTAGCCCGAAATTTGTTTTCGGCTTTATTTTAATTTTTAGTTGCTCCATTTGGAGCCTTTTCTTCTCTGTCTAATTGTTCTAAATCGAAATCTCTCTGTCTCTGTCTCTCTCTTTCTGCTCTTTCCTCTTCTCTTGCTAATTTTTCTAACTCAAACTGCCTTTCTTTCTCTCTTTCTGCTCTCTCGAACTCTCTTTGTTTTTCTTTTTCTTCAATTTCTAGCATTTTTAATTTAAGTTCCAATTCTACATTTGGATTTTCCACTGGAAACTGTTCCAGATCTCCTGGTGCAAACACATTTTCATCAATGTAATATTCAACAATCTCTCTCGCCAGTCTTGCTTTTCGCATGGCTGGTTTTACATCTGTCAGCTCTAACTGTCTGCATATTTCTAGCAGTTCCGTCTTTTTAAAAGACTTCAAAACCTCTACGGTTGGTGATGCCAAGAAATCATCCATTGCTGTTGATCTGCCAATATATATCTAGGAAAATTCAAAAAACAATTTCACTATTTGAAATTTTAGATTTTCAATAAATGACTCGCACAATGGTCTATCCCGGACCCGAGCCCCCAATTTGTTATGGCCCCAATTTGTTATGGCGTCACGGACAGCAAGGGATGACAGACAAAATCCGTTAAGTTCAACAGATTTAATTAAACAAACACACAGAACTAATCTACACCCTACACTACTGACCAAGATTGAAAAGAAAAAATAAAAAATGAGATATTTACAATTCCCTGTAATGGAGATGGGCTGCTATGTTGTGATGTCCTGGGACAGGAAAATGCTCCAACACAGGCAAAAATCCACAAAAAGCTTAACAGGTCTTGAAAAGAGTGACAGGTCTGGTCAAATGTATCCTTCTTGCAATTTCTCCTACTACCACACACTCTCGATTTTTCTCCTTATATACTCTTGTCCAGCCCCCTCACATTTCTGGGACTTTCCCCTCTGGGCATGCCCTGGACATGCCCAACCTAGCTTCAGACTGGGCTTCACAAAAAAAAGTCAATACTGCCATCTAGTGGCTATTTACCACATTACACATCCCACAGTTTATCAGTTTTATCACAATCATATAACATATGCACCAGGGTTCCCACCTTCTTCTCACATTTCCAACATGTATCATTATTTCTAAGTTTGAGCGTTGCTAGTCTGGAAGGTGACCGGTATGCTCAATTCAGTATCTTATAAAAAATAAATTGAGACTGTATTTCTCGTGAATGGCAATACCAGGATGCAATGAGTTTTTTCCAGTCATCGTCAGGAATTTTCTGTTTTAGATCCTCTTCCCAACATAATTTAAGACCATCTAGTTCGGGAGATTGTGTGTTCCTAATAAGCTCATAAAATTTTAAGGCTCCCCTTGTTTTTTCTGTTATATTACGACACAGGTCCTGAAAACAGGTAGTACTATGCATAATCTGTTTTTTATTTGAGAGTATGCAATGTCTAATTTGTAGAAATCTCCAGAATTCAGAGTTACCTAGCCTATATTTATCTTTTTATTTCATCAAATGATCTGAACCCAGTTTCCACCAGCACATCACTCAGAATATGAATCCCAGAATTAACCCATTTATCCCAAGCAATACTCTTCTTATCTATTAAGAGATTTTTGTTATACCATATAGAGGATTTGCTTGTTAAATAGAGGTTGAGCTTGGCTATCTGATGTGCCCGTCTCCAGGGTTCCCTGGCGAAGGCCAGAACTGGATCCTGAAGTGGTACTGACCTGTCTGTCTGTGAAAGGAAGACCTCAATAGAGAATGGGTGTACAAACTGCTCTTCCATTTCGACCCTTGAAGGGCTCTTATTTGGAGGAAGGTGAATTTTGGTCAATAGGCTTTATGCACAGCTCCACTACTTCCTGAACTTAAGCCAGCTCCTTTATTTCCTGTCTTTCATTATTGGACAAACTGATTAATCCAGGTGTGCCTGACCATTGTTGTTGTGGGGTCAGGCACACCTGGATTAATCAGTTTGTCCAATAATGAAAGACAGGAAATAAAACAAGCTGGCTTAAGTTCAGGAAGTAGTGGAGCTGTGCATAAAGCCCATTGGGACAGTGAAAATGATAAATGATACCATTCCATTTTTGATAAAGCTAGCCCCCTTTATCTTTAGCAGCATATCATTTTGTCTGGTTAAACAAAGGTTTTTTACCACCCCAGATAAACTTCTCTACCAGCCCGTTATATGTTTTAAGTAGTAAGGAAGGGAACTGCAAAGGCAACATGCAGTTAATATAGTTGATCTTAGGAGTTACAATCATTTTGACCAAGTTAAGCCTACCAAGAGGGGAAATATTAAATTTAGTCCAGTTATGTAACAGTATTTGAGTTTTCTGGATGACTGGCTGAATATTTACTTCCATTATTTTCTCCAAGCCTGTTGTTAAGCTAATGCCCAGATATATTAATCCTTGTGGCTTCCATCTAAATTTCCAGTTGCTTCTGATATGTGAAGGACACGTCTTTGTCAGTGGCATGGCCTCAGATTTAGACCAATTAACTGTATATCCAGATATCTCAGCAAACAGGTCTATAACTTTACAAATTTCAGACACTGCTAACTCTGGATTGCTGGATAATAACAAGACATCGTCTGCATACAGCAGAAGCTTATGTTCCTCTGAACCTGCATGTACTCCCTTTATTTTGGTATTCTCCCATAAGACTATAGCCAGAGCTTTGAGAAATAAAGCAAACATCAAGGGTGAGAGGGGAGATCCCTGTCTCACACCTCGATTCAGCTAGAACTGAGCAGACATAATCCCATTCGTATGTACTGTGGCTGTTGGATCTGTATACATTAACTGCACCCAATTTCTAAATACGGGACCGAATCCAAATTTTCTAAGGTAAGAAACAAAAAAGGGAATTCAACTCTGTCAAACGCCTTTTCGGCATCTAGAGAGAAGGCAATAACTGGCGAGTCCAAATTTCTCACTTTCCACATAATATGCAACAATCTGTGGAGATTATCTGCAGAGTTCCTGCACTGTATAAATCCCACCTAGTCCTGATGTATAAGACGTGGGGCAATTATTTCCAATCTTGATGCTAAAACCATGGCTAGGATTTTTTTATCTACGTTAATAAGATATTGGGAGATAGCTGCCACAATGCTGTGGGTCCCTTCTCTTTTTATGCAATAATGTGATTACTGCAGACCTCATACTCTCAGGAAGCCTACCTTTTTGTAATGAGTCTCGATACATGAATAACAATCTTGGGGCTAAATCATCGATGAATTTCTCAGAGAAATCTACTTAGAACCCGTCATTCCCTGGGGCCTTTCGAGACCCCAAATTGCTTTTTAATTTCTTCAACAGAAATATCTTCTTCCAAGTGTGCATTCTCACCCTGAAATAGCACTGGCATAGTGATTGAGGAAAAGAAGCCATCTAATTTACTTTTATCAGCTTTACCCTGTGGAGTATATAGTTCTTCATAAAATTTCTCCTAGCAATTTCTCCTACTCCCTTTCCCTCTCTCAATTTTTCTCCTTATATACTCTTTTCCAGCCCCCTCCCACCTTCCAGACTTTTCTCCAATTCTCTGGAACATTCCCCTCTGAGGCATGCCCAGGACATGCCCCAAAACCTAGCTCCAGACTGGGCTTAACAAAAAAAAATGTCAATACTGCCATCTAGTGGCTTTTTTTTTCCCCCACATTACACTGGTTAGATGCATCTTTTACTCCGTATCGGTGTCTACTTCTCCTCTGATCGGCTCTGCTCTCCCCTCGTCCTCGAGCCAGTTCAGGAAAGCTTTAGCATGCGCGGCGCACTTGAACTCGTGCCTCCGGTCATTCAATGTGAACGACAAATTCGCTGGATATCTCAGGGTGAACTCTAAATTACGTATGCGGAGAGACCTTTTCACCTCCTCGTATTTTTTGCGCTTTACCTGGATCTCCTGCGGGAAGTCGTGGAAACAGAAAATCCTCGCTCCCTTCCAAGTAGCTTGTTGCTTCTTTCTAGCCGCTGTTAGCACTGCTGACTTAGCCTTGTCACGTAGAAATCGAGCGATGATGTGTCTTGGCCTGCCGTTGTTTGCGGGTCGGGGCCCCACCCGGTGAATCCTATCCACTTTGAAACTTGGAAACATTGAGAAAAATATGATTTGCATCCAGTGGCGCTGTAAGGGGGGGGGTAAACCATGGGCGATTCTAGGGGCCCAGCACAGGGCTGTAACCAGGATTTTTGAAATACCAAGGTCAAATAATGCGCTTAGCCCCCCCCAAGCTCTAACCACTACATTGTTTTGTTGCTAATAAGATATTTATTTCCAATAACCTCTTCAGGAACACACTGAGTGGTAACGGGTGAACTGTAGAACGGACTTATGTGTTGCATAACTTTTTCATTTCTCACCTAACCTCCTCAGGGCTCTAAAGTCTCACGCAATGAGCATGATTGTCACTCATTTCAGTCGGATGTCACGCACTTACGCCACACATAGTATTTCTCACGCAAAAAAAAAAAAAAAAAGATTAAAACGAAAACAATTTCCAACAGTTGGTCTATATGAGCAGCATCACCGCTATAACTGTGGACCCGGCAGGAATCAAACACGTCTCCCCTGGAGTTCTCGGTGGCAGCTTGCCACCTGCCAGCCAATCAAAAAAAGGAAAGGGGCTACCCAATAGCCAATAAGATAATAGCACTATTGTATCTGGGTAATATTTGGGGAAACAACCAATGGAAAAAAAAAACAGTTATCCTGGAATTATTTACGTGATCCTGCTACAACAACGTTGTGAAAGCTGCACTAATCATTCACTAACGGTGGAAAACGGGCGGAAGTGTATAAAGTACTGGAAAAAAAATAACTAAGTAAAAGTAGAAGTACCATAACTGAAAGTTACTTTGGTGAAAGATGAAGTCACCCATAAGAATATAATTTGAGCAAATGGCCTGTACTTAAGTACCACAAGTATTTTGTGAAAAAATTTACTGAAATATCAAAAGCACAAGTACAAAGTATTTTTCATAGTACACATAGTAAGAAGAAAAGCAACCACTGTTTGTTCTGTCCTTGTGCTCTTTAATCAATTTTCAGGTGAATGAAAGATACAGTATTCAAAAAACAAACAGGCAGTCTCTCCTTAATATACTTTGTCTTTGAGTTTACTGGCAGTTTAAAAACCACTATAATTAATAGTAGAATTACATAGTATCAATAACATGTCTAATTTTTGCTTCAGAAAACTGATTTTTCTTAACTACTGATTGGGATACCATCGGCTCACTGTAGCTGAAGTGCCTGCTGCAGAGAACAACGATTATTTCTGTAGCAACAGATTTTTTTTATTTTATTTTTTTTTTTTTACTGCTGGATAGATACTATGGGAAAATATATTGAGCAGTTTGCGCATCGTGCTTAGCTGAGAAGTTTTATTCAGGCAACTCCTGAAAAACAGGGATTGGAGTGAACTCGTCCATATTCTAAACCTTGTTCGGCTTGCTAGTGAATATTCAATAACTGATCCGTGTGTGCCATCTAGTGATATAATATTGTAACTGCGTGCATAAATTTGCAGCTCCATGTCCGCTGGCGGACACATCTGCACAAAGCGCTCATGATACCCTGCCGAGCACCGCTGTTCCTCTCGAACACGCCAAATCTTGATAATTCGTAAATGATGAATTAAATTCATATTTTAATGTGAAACGAGTAACCAAGTTGCCAGTGTCAAAGTAAAGAAGTGAAAGTATACTTTTTTATCTTTTAAATGTAGTGGGGTAAAAGTCCCGGTTTAAAAAAACATCTTAAGTAAAGTACAAATCCTAAAAAAAAAAAAACTAGCCTACTTAAGTTCTGTAACGAAGTACATGTACTTCGTTACTATGCACCTTTGAAAACGGGAGTTAGCCTATCATGCACGTCCCGGAGAAAATCTCACTGTAGCCGGCATTAAAAACAGCCCTGCCTCCTCTTTGCCTGCTCTTCGGTCGGCTTCGAAAATAACAATTTTGTTTGCCTCAGTTTGCCTCATTTTGGGTCAGTCTCAGGATAGCATATGGTCTCCCTTCACAACAATGATACAATTGAACTCTCGCAAGACTCACGAATGAGTTTATCCGTTTACCTCAACCTGAGCTGCTGCGCATTCGCAGCGAAAGCCATGGTATTTAAAACGCACGGTGACGTGATAGCCTACACAAGCACTATGAGGATGCGGGATCGGGATCTCTCTCTCTCTCTCTCTCACTCACACACACAGACACACACACACAAACGATTTGCTGAATAAATGAGCACAGTGAGGGGAAAAATAGGTGGGGAAAAAACGAAAATGCAGGGACAATTAACCGAGGTCCGGACCTCGGTGTCCTCAATGGTGGTTACGGCCATGAGTATTTGTCGGCAGTTATCACCTTCTTTTCACTGAGAAAAAATACCGAGGACATGGCCTCGGTGTCCTCAATGGTAGTGTTATGACCTCTGCCCTAGTATTAGTTCTGCTTGGGCCTTAATTGAATATTCCACTTCCAGGGGCGGGGCGGTGCTTTTATAAGGGTGCCACGTGCACTCCTGTGGGAGACTAGCTCTTCGACCTTTTGTAATTAGCGTTCCTGTACTGCGAGTATCTTGATTGCCTTCTGTGTTGGACCAGTTTGTTTTGACCTACGATTCTTGCCTTGCACTGCTTTTGGTTTGTTTGGATTACTGTGGTTGACCCTTGGCTTGTTGCACTGTGACTTTGATTTTTGCCTTTGCCCTTCTATCTGGTTGTTTGGTAATAGATGCCCGGTTTTTGACTCTGATTAAACTTGTCTGACTACCTCGCTCGTCTCGCCCTTTTCTGTGCGCTGTTCGGTTACTCTGGTTAGTTAGGGTATTCCTGCTGGATTTTACTATCCTTTCATCGGGGTACCTCTTTCTTGTTTTGCTTTATTATTTTCCCTTTGTTATTTTTTTTTTTTGCACTACCTAGACCAGGTCGTAACAGTAGTTACGGCCCTGGCCCAGCATTCACAGGGGCCCCACAGAGGATACTGTTATTATTATAAACATTTGTAAATAAAATATATGGACACTTTAATTTTGTATTTTAATTTTAGTAATTTCTTGATCGATTTAAAATGAATTGTAGTTTGTTCCTCAATTTTCAACTTTTTTAGAATAATCTCAGCACGTGGGCCCCTCCTCTTGCTATAGACCCATTTACTGTTAATAAATGAAAGCACCAGAGGTGCTGATGCCTCGGTGTGTATTGCTTAGCCACTACTGATGTACAATAGTTGTACAGTAACATAAAAGCAAGCTTGAATACATAAACAGTCAATAGAGTCACGGTCCTTGTGCCAAAATCATGTGGGTGTGGCTTAACATTATGTACACAAAACGTGGATACTGAAACATGAAGTGATACAAAAAATCAAAATTCTGGCACATTTAAAATCAAGAGAACAGTGTTTGTCACTCGTTGGCATTGTTACTTTAGCTTGGATGCACACGCTGTCGCAGTTATGATGGTAACAGACAGACAAACAAATACACAGACTGAGTACCGTATGCTCGCTGTGCGCATGCGCACACCGAGGCATAACAATGATGACATAGGTTGCGCGCGCAGCTTGGCAACGGAAGTATGGCAGACCACAACAGTTTGTCAAGCTATGCAAGGGCATTAGCCATCAAAGATCGCCAATGCTACCGAAACAAATTGACTTTGACAAAAGACAACTAACTTCCAGATCTGTATGGTATCAGTGAGTAGGTAGATGCCGTAAGTGGCCCAATATTCAGTGGCCTGATATATATACCCTATTTCAGGGCTCGATCTTCGCACTCGCCCGAGATCCGTGGCGACCGAAACCACTTATCCACTGGATAAGCTAAGACTCCTTGCCCGGCTGGCAAGTGAAAATTCCGCATAATCTTCATTGAATATTAATACATTCCAACCGTATAATTGATCTTTATACACAAGTCAGAAGTTCAAACAAATTCCGCCTTCGTATCCTCATTTCTTACACAGTATTGCCGGATTGGTTGTATGGGTTCCTTCCCAGAGGGGCGCGTTTCCCAAAAGCAGAGATGGTAATTCTCATAGTTGGAACCACTGACATTGCATAGACGAGCTATTCGAGTTGCTAACTTGGTTGGCAACTACGCTTCTGGGAAACATACCCCAGAACGACTTCTAAATACACCCAACTACATAAAAAACCACCAAAAAACATTAACCAAAACATAGGCTACTCATCAGTTAATTTATTTAAGCACATCATGTTAACCTTCAACAATTACCCCTGAACTAGCTCAAGCTCATCAGTAAATGCATTCAATTTCTTGCGTTTCTTCGGTGTAGTAAACAATGCTTACGTAAGTGATGATTGTATTACATTTTCTCCCTATCGGTATGTGCTTGTGTGAATGCAGGTAGCTAGGGAGGCTACACGTTTGAGCTCAGCCCTTTTGTGGGCTTCAAGTGTAACATATTCAGTCAAAATCGAATTAATTAGAAAGAGCTGTTCAGAACTTCAGCTTTAACTTCATTTGGCCTGATAGCTCAGAACAGCAGGATTCATTAAATATTGTCACACCCTCTAGGGAAAGACCATTTAAAGCGAACTAAATAAACAACTCACTAAGAAATTCTATGTATTTGGAGCTATTCTTCACGCACAAGTATTATTTCATATTGTTGGCTTGCTAGCTAGCGAGTTTGACTATATAGTTGTTATGCAAACATGAAATCCGCCTCTGTTTACCGTTATTCTCATATTTCAGTTAAAGGAGGACTATACTGACCTACACGTTTTGACTTAATCTTATAGTAATTAACGCCAACATAATATCCACGTCGATTTTTTGTCCATACATGCCCCCTGTTCTTTTAAATGACCATTAATTAGCCGGAATTGCTGTTTCCAGGAGGTCGCCATTAACGCCACAAGTGGCATGAGAACTTCGAGATCATAACGTCACTCGCGGCTGCCACATGCATTCATGTGCATGATGCATCTTGCGATGTCAAAATGTCTGAATACATGGATATCTAAATAAATTCGACTACCAACCAATTTAAAATTGTTCATTGAGCAAATCAACTGTTTGATTGCAAATTGAGCCAAGTAAATGGGAAGGGGCTGAAAGCAATTGTCGAGTAGAGGAGGATGATTTTGAAGACATTAACTTTGCTTAGTTCAGCACGCAGTTTGCCTGAATATGTTTGCTTGATTATTGCATTTGGCCGTTGTGTGCGAATCTTGTTCAATTATTAAATAAAAAATGTTTAAAATTTGCGCACAGATTTGCCTGAACGCGTGCTTGCCCTGTCTTCGATTGCATTTGTCCATTGCTTGCAATGCGAAGATAACTTCTCTCTCACATTCACTTTTGATGCACCTCACACAATGTTTTCTACTTCGCGTATATTTTTAGACGCTTAAAAACCAGGGCCATCTTAACATGATTTTATTTTTAAGAAATCTTTTTTTTTTAATACGTGAAAGTTTTCCGGCAAGAGGTGTAATTCAGAGGTCTGCTATTTATTCAGATTACTGACATTATTTCAATCTAGCACGGTAGCCTGGTTCAGTTTGTCTGCTTCTTATTATCTCTTCTAAATCATTATTGGCTTGATTTTGGTTTTGATTGGTCAGTTGGCTGAATAAAAGGCTTGATTACAAGTTAGGCAAAGTACAGGGGAATTGATTTAAGGCGAGCTAATTATGCCAAGGTGACGGAAGCTGTCCAGCCTCGCTGGTAATTAGCAGACTTCAAATCGCACTGTTCTTTCCAGAAGCATTTCAAATGGTCTCTGATGTTAGTTCACCTCTAAATTAAAGTTGTGTCGGATAGAAAAAGGGAATAATCAAGCTCGTCTGTCCGCCCCATAGAGGAAGCGGGAATATCTCGGTCATTCAACAATCTCGACTGCAGGACAATGGAAATTCATGGCACTGACAGCCGCACTGACGTCACGATTAGGGGCGCCCCAAGCGGATCGAGGGTGAATTTTTGTCTGCTGTGGTGAAAATGGCGCCGTCCACTAGTTTTGTAAAATCGCTCATAAAAATTAAAGAAATCGCAAAATAAAGAGAACAAAGTCGTAGGAGCTCTTTTCATGATATATTGAAATAATAACACCCAACTTTCTCAGCCATGATAGTCCTCCTATAATGTCTTCACCTCACCTCATTGCAACCCGTAACCAGAGCACGAAACTAACTGTTTAATGAAGAACACTTAGGGCTCTAAATTCGTTGACCAGGCGCAGGCGCGGCAAATGGGGGGGAGCGCTGCGCCAACGGGGTGTATCCAGGCGTATTTTTCAGTTTCGTGCCCGGCGCAAGTACTCCTCTGTCCTGCCTCTGTCCCTCCTGCCGGCGCCAGTGGCAAAGAGGGAGGAGAGAAGGCGTGAGTGGGTTTAACACAGCCGAGTCAAATCTTCACCAATCGAATGAGCTCCTCTCCTCACCTTTAAAATGTTGGAATAAAGAAGCCTCTGTCCTATATCTGCATGATGCGTTAATGTTGCATTTTACTTTGCTGCTTCAGGCACGTTTTCTGCACCGCTTACGTCAATATTAAGCATTACGAATATGAGTTAGCTGGCTAGCTAGGGCATTCGCGAATTATTACCATTAGCGAACTTGAATGGAATTTCAAAAGCGAAACTCGTCAGATCATTCAAACTTATGAAGTTGGAATGAAATACGACGTTGCTCATTTATTTCTTCTGCCAGCATCATTGGGAAGAGAAACGATGGGTAGCGTGTTCCTATTATTACACCCTGTTGCTGCTTAAAATTTTGGGATTAACATGCATGGACAACAATGCAAGATACGTTACACATTTATTTTCAATATGTGATCTTAACTCAGTACGAGATCATAGCGATCAGGCTGTATTCCTTTCCCCACTAAAAACGATAAAACCTAAGTGACAATAATAGTATTAAGCGCTTGCACACTGAACGCGAAACAAATTTTTTTTACGACAGATTACATTCAAAAAGTCGATGCGGCGCGTGTTCGCGTCTTTTTGCGTTGACTTTGAAGGTAATCAGTCATCACGAAAAATTAGCGTTTAGCGTCCGGTGAAAGAAGCTGAAGGACCCTTAGCCAACACACGCACTCACGTGCCCACATGCACACACATCTCTCTCTCTCTCTCTCTCACTCACTCTCTCTCGTAAGTTGCAGACGGGTATTTGCGGTCAAAGCAACTGCCGCAAAAAAGCGGCTACGGCACTCAAAGTAATTTAATATCAATACTCACTGACGTTTTATAACAGAAGTTCAAAACTTTATTATAGCATAGAAAACACATAAAAGTCATGGACGGATGGACTCATATCTTTTACTGACATGAAATACCATGCATTACTAACATCAGTGCCGCGGTTCTAGTGTTAAGGACAGAGCTGTGCAGCCAGGTGGTCTCTCCTCTCCCGTCTGCGGCGCTGCTGCTGTCCCTGCTGCTACGCACATGCAGTTCGGCCTCTCTCTGTCTCAAGTCCTGTAATGTCTCCTGCGTGAGGTTAAAGTGACATCCATGGCGTACAGCTATGTTGTGTAGCACGCAACATGCCACAGAGAATGCACGGACACTCTTGAGGGCTGTCAAGTCGAGTTTCCATTATGCGTGCCAACCGCCTTTGATCTGACATCAGGACAATCGATATAGATACTATAATTTATGTGCTGATTCAGATAGTTACATTAAATAGTGGCTGCTGTAATAATGCATTGAAATGTGCCTGACATTCTGGAAACCTGCCAGTGAGGTTTCGGTGACGTGTGCGCACTGCGCGCCGGTCAGCTAAATTACCACTGCACAGAAAGTAAACCAGGTTGGAGCTGGCGAGCTCTCTGCGCACTTTCGGCAGAGCATTCATCCACGAAATTGTCACTGCATCATGATGAATATATGACACCTCCCCCTACTACGCCGCCACACCCATCTCAGCACACGTCCGTCTACCAAATTGCCAAAGTGGCTGCGCACGGTGTTGCACTGCACAAAATTACCACTGCGCGGGCTGCAACGGAGGAAATTACCACTGCGTGGGCTGCGCCACGTTGCGCCACCCTGCGCTGCGCCAAGAAATTAGAGCCCTTAGTGGCAAGTGGGTTCAGAATTTCAGTAACCAATATTTATTTTGACTGTGTCCTCAGTCCAGTCAACACGTTTGATAGCTTGCAGCCGTAGACGCCGCCGACTGCTCTGAAACGGATGTGATCCTCTCGGAATCCTGTAAAACCTGAGCCCACCAGTGGAATATTGATTCTGACAACCATACACGCAACAACCAAACATTTTGGTGCTGGTAAAATATCTAATTCAATGTTTGCAGCTTCATAACACGTCTGAATGACTTGGGGAGACCGCTACTTCCATTGCCAAGATGCGCACGCATCATTTTGATGACATCGGTTTTAAATGGGTCTATTCATCATTTTGTACGGCCCATGTTACACTATGCCTGAACTGGCTGCGTGTGAATTACGTACATCAGCCAATCACAGATCGGCTGTGGTACCATTGTACGTGCCATCAGCCAATCACAGCTCGGCTGTACTCATGCACTGATGAGAATGGCAACGCATTCCACCTTCTTTCAGCTGAGTTGTGCACACGGAAAATTTGTAAATGCTCGTCTGACGATAGGCACATTCACACAGGAGAAAGAGTGCGATTTGGATCGCGATCAAAAAATCTTTTTTTTTTTTTTTTTTTGCACGCATTCACACGCGAGGCAAAAGAGTGCGATTTGGATTTGGGGGGGGAGGCATGGATTTCCAGTCGTAGGGCCCAAAATTGCTAGTGGCGCCCCTGTTTGCATCCAATGTACAATGTACTTAACACTTTTGTGCTCCAAGCAGTCGATATTTATTTCAATTGCAAAGAATGTACAGAATTCCTTTGGAGACAGATTTTGAGAACCGTTTCATCCAGGCCTGCCCAAGGCCTCACATCTAAAATAATTTGTAGTCTCCATGCAATAGCTAATAAGAGTATTCCAAAATACAACCATTTCCAAAAAAGTTGGGACACCGTGTCAAATGTAAATAAAAGAATGCAATGATTTTCAAATCACTTAAATCGTAAATTTTATTGAAAATAGTGCAAGACAACATGTTAGATGTTTAAATTGATAAAAAAAAATTTTTTTGAAAAATATCTGCTCATTTTGAATTTTATGTCAGCAACATATATCAAAAAGGTTGGGAAGGGGGTTGTTCGTCACTGTGTTGCATCACCTCTTCTTTCAAAAACACTAAGTATTTGGGAACTGAGGAGACCGAACACTGTAGTTTTGAAAGCAAAATATTTTCCCATTCTTTCTTGATGCAGGATTTCAGCTGTCAACACTTTATGGCCTCCTGTGTCACATTTCTCGTATCATGATGCACGAAGTATTCTCAGTGCATGACAGGTCTTGACTGCAGGCAGGCCAGTTCTGCACCCAGACTCCAACTACAGAGCCATGCCTTTGTTATATGTGCAGGTAATGGTGTTTGGCATTGTCTTAAGGTCAAGGTCAAGGTCACGTTTATTTATAGAGCACCTTATAAACACCCTAGGTTGACCAAGGTGCTTTACATAAAATAAATTACAATAAAATACAATGATACATTCAAAAAAAAAAAAATATTGCGAGGCATTCCTTGAAAAAGACATCTGGATGGCAGTATATGTTGCCCCAAAACTTGTATATATTGTTCAACATTAATGGTGTCTTCACAAATGTGGAAGTTATCCATTCCATGTGCACTAATCTACCCACATACTATCATGGACGCTGCCTTTTGAACTATGTGCTAATATTGAGCTGGATTGTCCCTTTGTTCTTTAGCCTGGAGGATGGATCATCCAGGAATTCTAAAAAGAATTTCACAATCTGATTGGTCAGACCTCAGGACAGTCTGATACTTTGCCTCTGTCTATCTTAAATGAGCTTGGGCCCAGAGAAGGCCGCATCGTTTCCCGATTTTGTTTAGATATGGTTTAATGTTTACATGGCAAAGTTTTAACTTGCATTTGTGGATGCAGTGTCTAACCCTTAAGGGCAGAAATATGTGCCACTAGAAATTCGATTTGAATTATTGATATTTGGATTTGAATTGCTCAGTTTGAATTTGAAGCGCATAATTTGAATTGCACAATTTGAATTCAAAACTTGTGATTCAGGTTCAAAATTTCACTTTGAATTCAAAACTTTTAATACAGATTCATAACTGTACTTTCAATTCAAAATTTGTAATTCAGATTCAAAATTGCACTGCCACACATCCGGGACCTTGATGATGAGTTGTGCCACTCGAATAACAATCGACTGCCAATGCCAAACCCCTTTCTTAGTACTGTCATGGACTGCCAAACACGGAAACATCAATTGCTTACCACATATTTACCAGTGTTTTGACTTACGTGATATTATACAAGTGATAGCATAACTGTAGCTGTAAAATTTTGTTAACATGGCACAGCTAATGTGCTGAATTTCGGGCGCAGTCGTGATACATGGCAAACTATGAAACCTAGCTAGCTAAACTTTGAATATGAAGTCCCTTTTATACCAGTCACAAAACCACTAACACCCATGAACAATTGGGTTTTGTCTTCGGTACAATCTGCGTTCACTCCTGGGTGAAATGACTGCAGTAGTCACAGGTATTTATCAGCTCCAGCTCCGATCGGCAGTTATATAAATACGACTGGGTGTACATGCTAATTTTAGCCCCATTCCTGGTGCAATGTCTGCATGTTTTCATATGTATGTTCAGTATTAGCATGCTAAGTTAACACCCCATCAGATATATGACCTTATATTAGTGCTGTGACGTCTTTCAGAGCATTCAAACTCCATAAACCCGTCATGCCCGTAAACTCCATAAACTCGTCATAACCATCCCGGATGTGTGGCAGTGCAATTTTGAATCTGATTTACAAGTTTTGAATTCAAAGTGCAGTTTTGAATCTTAATTACAAGTTTTGAATTCGAAGTGCAGTTTTAAATCTGAATTACAAGTTTTGAATCCAAAGTGAAATTTTGAATCTGAATTTCAAGTTATGAATTCAAAGTGAAATTTTGAATCTGAATTTCAAGTTTTGAATTCAAATTCAAACTATGCAATTCAATTTTAAACTGAGCAATTAAAATTCAAATATCAATAATTCAAATTCAATTTTTAGTGGCACACATTTCTGCCCATAATCTCTGTTCACCAACAATAGTTCACAGATGTGTTCCTGAGCCCATGCAGTGATTTCCACTGCAGAAACCTCACTTTTTTTTTTTTTTTTGGGATCAATTGACTTTTATTATGAAGCATACAATTGATGGATATATTATTTTTGGACATATATTTGGATTTTAGGATGCCAAAGCAATATTGTCCCACATATCTTTACATATATGGGGGTCATTCCATGAAAAAGAGAGCCAAAGTGTGACATGACTGTTCAAATTTGAAATGAAGAATTTGCAAGAAGTACTGGTTCACTTTTGTGCATCAACTGTTTTCACCCTACGCCCTTTTTGATATTGGAAACCACTAGGGGTGGAACGGTTCACAAAATTCACGGTTCTGTATGTATCACGGTTTTGGTGTCACGGTTTACGGTTTGGTTCGGTATGTTTTTTGTACAGCAGGAGGGGAGGCATTGTCAATTTCAAATTGCTTTTCATTTATATGGCAAAAAAGTTCACAACAAACAAAATTCTGGCTAAGAACAAAACATTTGACACATGACACACATTGTCAAAAAAAATTGAAAGAATTGGTTAAAGGGTCACTTGAACAAAAATTCAGCGTTACTGCCACCTATTGGACATGTTATGTATGTTCGGCACAAAAAGATGGAACTGAACTTGCGAATATTGCCTACTTGCAAATAGGCTATTGCCTACAAAACGCTGCACTCGACACTCATCCGCGCCAACTGTTCAGTTTCACTTTTATTTTTGCGGATGCCTTGAAACAAACAATACATACACGCCCCGAACCGTGACTAGCGAACCGAACGGTTCAGATTTTTTTACTTGAACCGTTCCATCCCTAGAAACCACTAATTATTCCGCCGATCAAAAACGATGCACCACTCCTTAAAACACGTGAAACAGCAGGCCAAATTATGAATCCCGATAGAAAACATACTTGTGTTGAAAATCGGTGATTTACTAAAAGATTTTAGTGATTGAACGTCACTTCATTCGAACGTAACTTTCTGGGACGCAAAAATACTAACCTGCCCAGCTTCCGCTGTGAAGACGATAGACTGGTCCCCGGATGTGAAGCAGGAGGTTCGAAGGAAATCCATATCTGTGACTACTGTGAGACTCCAAAGGGATACGGGAGATCGGACAGCGAGCCCAGCGCGTGTTGACGTAACTTGGTAAAAATATGACGCGAAAAAATTTTGCTCCACAGAAATAAGAATTTTATAAAAACCCGTATATTTTCAGAGATAATATTTTAAACGGTTATGAAACGGATTAATCTCTACACATTGGCACAAAAATCTAGATAACATATTCTGTTTCCTGGGTTTTCTCAGCACTGTTTCAGCGTAACTTTTCAGGACACCATGAGTTACGTTCACAACAATATTTTAAGCGCTAATTGCAGTGTTATACATCTGGATTTCCCAGTTAATTTCCGTTGTGGGTTAATCACTTGGAGCTGATGTTTAGAACAAAAGCCATTTCAGCCAGACTTTTATTTAAAAATTCTGATAATTTTACATTCAAAGTCTGAAGGCAATGAATGTCACAAATTTGGAAACTTTTTATCCACAAGTTTTTCAAAGACATGCAGTTTTTTATTTCTCTTTTTCAGAAGACCAATTATATTGCCTGTGTTAGCTTTTTTATATACTCTGGCCTTCATGCATGGGATTTTCTATAGGTGGCATCTAATTTTGTGAATCATATAGTCCTGTAAAAAATGCAGGGTCTCTGGCTCTCTATTTCGTGGAATGACCCATAGTCATGATTTTACAGACTGTAAATCTTTGACCCATGCCTCTGTAGCCCCTAATAGTCTATAGGTGTGTCAAAGGAGAAAAGTATAAATCTTGGATGCTGAACATCTCATTTGGCTTTCTTAATGGAATAGGCTATGCATAGGATGAGACTGTAATGGAATGCCCCATGGGACCCCATAGGCACGCAGTGCTGATCGAAGGCGCAAATATATGAAGAAGGAAATGCTTTGATGACTATATTGTACTTGGATATCTTGAAAGCTCCTCAAACCACTGTCATTAAAGATATCAGCTAGAATGTAAATGCCTTTGTTGGACCACTGAGGGTAAAAGAAGGGGGAATTACCGGTGAGCAAGCTATGGGTATGAAATATGGGAGAGTGGCAATGCCACTTCTTTTCTGATCTTGTACGTTTCTCTGCTAACCTCCAGGTCGTTATCAGATGTGAGACTATAGTTCCGAAATGTCATTTACAGTGCCTGACTGGGATGCCACAGTAGATGAGATCTTGCGGTCTGTAGGGAGAAACCAATGATTCTTCAAGTGGGTGCCAGGAGACTCGGGCAGTAGGATCAAGCCCTGTGGAAAGGGGGCGTAATGCAAAGGATTGGACATACTACTTGAAGTCTGGAAGGGACAAGCCCCCAACTGACTTTTCACATTGTAAAACTGACAATTTAATGCGTAGGCGTCTCCCATTCTTACGGAGCTCAGGAAATGCAATGACAAGAGAAAAAAATTCATTCGTGGCCACAAGATATAACTCGTTCCCACGAATTAGTAACTTGCTCCCACGAATTAGTTATGTCGTTGCCACAAATTAGTAACTCGTTCCCACAAATTGGTTATTTCGTTCCCACGAGTTAGTAACTTGTTCCCACGAATTAGTTATGTCGTTGCCACAAGTTAGTCACTCGTTCCCACGAATTAGCCATCTTGTGGCCACAAAATATAGACCCAAACTCCCTCCATCTCTCCAAAGCAGACGGCATTTGTCCCCAATAATCTCCGGGCGCAGACCTGCGTCTACGTCACCCACCTCATTCCATGGCCTGCCTGGCCGAAGCAATTTTCAGAACGAGCACGCTGACAATGCCACGGGCCAGTCTAATTTATTGAAAACGACGACTGAATGAGGATCAGGACATTGGCCACAGTTTTCATGTAATACATTGCAATAGATAGAATAATGTTACTGATCACTTTGCTCACTGTTGCAAAAACGTAGCTGCTTCAACGTTAACCTGAGCCATTAATCAACCAGATTCGAGTTTACTAGCCCTAGGGAGCTTACTGCATCTGGGAGAATGGTAATGTAGCCCAAACTGGAAGTATTCCCCAGAAAAGTAAATCACATTTGGGTCTGACTTCTAATTTTTGCTTGCTTGGTTACCGTAAATCCCCTCACCGGGCAGCGCAGGTCCGCGCCTGGAGATTATTTCTGGCAAGTCTTGGGAACGACTTATATCTAGAGGCCACGGAATAGCTGAATTATGGGAAAGACTGATAATTTGTGGCCACGAGATGGT
This sequence comes from Gymnothorax javanicus, assembly GCA_029692085.1. NCBI lineage: Eukaryota > Metazoa > Chordata > Actinopteri > Anguilliformes > Muraenidae > Gymnothorax > Gymnothorax javanicus. Next base: position 28,320,985 of record CM056193.1, read on the forward strand.
TAATTCGTGGGAACGAAATAACTAATTTGTGGGAACGAGTCATATCTCGTGGCCACAAATTAATTTTTTTCCTTTGTCATTGCATTTCCCGGGCTCCGTACATTCCGGATGTATTTTGAACAAATAGCCTGACATTTGTCCCAGTATCCAACAGGGGGCGGTAAAGGGATCAATGATCCAATTACGTTTTAATATGTGGTAGGACATTCATTTTTAAAACTGATATGCGAGCATGTAAAGAGCTGGGGAGAGATGTCCGATTAGATAGGTTTGTATTAATCTGTTTAAAAATATTGTTATAGTTGTTATTTACTATATTATTTAAGGTAGGATATATTGTAATACCCAGATATTTGAAGCAATGGACAATAGGTATCAATGATGGCAGAGGGATAGAGTCTACTGAGAAGTTTCAGGGAAGAAGAGATGATTTTTGCCAATTTATTTTGTAACCTGGTATTCTGTAAAATTTTTCAAAGAAGGCCATAATATGCGGTAGAGATCTGGTTGAGTTGTCGATAAACAGTAAAATATCATCTGCGTAAAGAGAAATATGATATACAGTGTCCTTGATAGCTTTAGGGGAGAATTCTCTGGATTGACGGATAGCCTGAGCTAGAGGCTCAAGAGATAATGCAAATAACAAAGGGGATAGTGGACAACTTTGGGGTGTGCCTCTAGCAATTGGGAATGGTGTAGAGCAGTTCTGCCTCGTTAACAGGACAGCAGATGGGTTGGCATACAAAACTTTGATCATGGAAGTAAACCTGGTTCCTAAACCCATGGAGTCTAGTACTGCCCATAAGTATTGCCATTCAAGGTGGTCAAAAGCTCTCAAGGCATCAAGAGAAAAAACTGTACATGGAGACTTGATCTGATCTGCTGAGTGTATTATATAGGCATGGGCAACGCTCTGCATAAACTCTAATGGAATGCGTAACAGCTGAACTGGGGCGGTAAACAAGCCTCAGAAAACTTATTAAAAAAATGATGTAAATACCATTTTCATACAAAAAGAACACCACGGTTTGATTAAAAGCAACCTTTTCAATAGGATACCCGCATTTCATACATGAACTCTGCGTATTACGCCAATAACGCGATTTGAACAGAGCTATTATTAGCCCGTTGGATGAATCGTGACCTCAATTTGCGCCCGTGTTTACAAACTTTCAAGTGCGGCGTGGCAAAAATATCCATTTTGGAGGTAGATTTCAAATAGCCGCCGCTGACGTGATATCCCAGCTACGGCCCTGATTGAATTACAGCCATCTAAATTGAGAAATTACGAGTCTGTTCGTCAGTCTAGACCTCCAGGGGATGTGAAATTAGTTCGACAGAAGTTGTTGAAGTTAGTTCTTGAGTTCGCCGTGACTTCTTCTCAACAATAGCAAGAAAGGTGAGTGTATTTTTACTGCAAACATACATAGTTAGTTGACAGAATGTCCTGTGACCCTATTTGTGAAGTTTCAGTAAAATATACCAAGGAATAAACCAGCGCCAGGCGTTCAAAACCTACCAGTGTTCTGACAAATTTTGCTACCTATGCCACCTCGCGAACACCGGTCACAAGATTCATTCACTTATACCCTTCAATTCGAGACTGCGAGGATGGAAATCTGAATAATCAATTAGGAAAAATTATCGGCTCTCGGTAATTCTGTATATCGTTTAAACATTTTGTTAATCGGATTATGAAAGAAGACTGAAAATAAGCGCCCGCTTTTTTTTGTTTGGGTGTAAAAGCGCCGTATTTAAAGGAGAATACATTGTATATTGATTAAGCATTGAACTCTGCATAAGTCGAACTGTTTTAATATTTGTTGATGACATTGCTTCGGCTTCCTGGAAGCAAGTACACAAATCTGCTGTCCTGTGAGCATTTCAGGTTCGATATACTGAGTAATAACGCCCTTGAAACTTAAACTGGCCCGTCATTCTGCGAATAGTCTTACTAAACTAGTTAATCGCCTGATTGCTAATCAAGCAAAGGGAGGTTTCTGCCTCGCCAAACTAACCTCCGACTGCACGTCACTGTGTTTTACTATGAATTATTCACAGTAGCTCATTGAAACTATCATGGGAGGAGGGTATATGGACATTATAAAAACAGTGTAAAGTTTTTTTTTTTTTAAATCACCACGGGTTATTGATGGGGGAACGTTTACGTAGCAGTGGGAGGGCAAACAACTGCGGCATCAGCGACTTCACAGCATTTTATACAGTAATGGGCGAGTAGCGTTAATGTTTGCCCTCCCAACCGATAATTCTGACATTTTTTGCAGGCCATTGATCCAAAAAAAAACTTAACAGGAACCCATTCATACCATTTTTTTAATATCAATGCAAAACCTAATGTTTGTTGAACATAATTGGGTGAAATTCAATGCATTTTCCATTAAAAAAGGGCCTAGGGGTGCTGCTGTACTTCAGAAAAGGGGTTGATGACTTTAGCATCAATTATTTCTGTTAGGGTACCCTAATGGATAATTTGGCCAGGTTTATTTCTGAGAAGACTTCATTTTCGAAAATGCCCTCAGGCTTCACCCCCCAATTTTCACAATGGGTTTTGTTGATAAATGCCGAAATCAGCCATTTTTGGGAGCCTGTGGCTCTGAGACCCTTTCCTGTAAAGGCGTTTGACTTGTGGCAAACTCTTCATCTGTGTCTTTTTTACTTACCTGCAAAAAATCATTAGAAAATAATTAAAACTTTTTTCTCAGCAACTCAAGAAATGTTGTCATTTTATTCATTTGTATTGCCCATGCCTATATTATATGAAGGAGTTGGCACATATTGTCAGAAGCTAATCTGAATTTAATAAACCCCGTTTGATCGGGGTGCACAAGGTGTGTCATGTGAGATTCTAAGCGACGTGCCATGTTCTTAACATATACTTTTATATCTGAGCCTAAAAGTGAAAGAGTACGGTAGAGGAAACAGGATACTGGATCTTTGTCTTTTTTGAGCAACAGGGATATGACCGCAATATTAGTATGTCTCCCAAAAGAACCTTTGTCTATTGAATAATTAATCATTTCTAACATGAGGGGTCCCAAAGCTGGTCAAAAGGCTAAATACAATTCAGATGGAATTCCATCCATGCCTGAGGATTTTCCCTTGTTCATATCTTTCAATGCCTTTTCTAATTCTGATAGTGTTATGGGTTCACCTAGCTTAGTTGCATCTGAGGCCGATATATGAGGTAAATCTATTGACTGAAAAAAAGATGGGTAACTCTTAGTATCACAATTCTCAGAACTATACAAATTAGCGTAAAAAGACCAAAAATTCTCATTGATTTGAGCTGGATCGGTTAACCTAATTCCTGGTGACACAATAACTGGAATATTAGCAAATTTCTCATCACTGTGGAGTTTACAAGATGATAAATGACTGGGCTGGCTACCATTAAAATAATAATTTTACCTTGATCTTTGGATGAGAAATTCAGCTCTATTCCTGAGTAGGAGATTCAATTCGGCCTTGGCCAGTTTTATTTCTAGTGCTTTATCCTCAGACTAGGAGATTTGGCAAGAGCATTCTAGAGAATTAGGTTATTTTCTAAAACATTTTATGAAGGCGAGACTTATTAAGAAAGGAAGCATATGAAATGGAATTATCTCTTATGAATCCCTTCACTGCATCCCATACAATGCGCGGGTCTTCCACTGAGCCAACAATAAAAGAGAGGAATTCACCCAGTCTGGTTTCAAACTGCTAACAAAACCCAGTATCCCTCAGCAGGGTGGTGTTGAACTGCCAACGAGGTGCACGATTTGGTTTATTAATTCAAGACAAGTTACAGAAGTTGATATGGTGGTCAGATAGCGACATGGGCCAGATCTCTACAGTTTGACCACGGGAACTAAAGATTGGGATAAAAACAAAAAAATCTATTCTCGAATATATTTTATGTCAGAGGAAAAGAATGTATATGATTTTGTAGAAGGATTGAATAATCGCCACAGATCCACCAACGATGCAGCCCACAGGCAAAGTTTCAGTTTAGAGATGGAACGAGGTTGAGAATGGGGATCTCTATGTCCTGATCTATCATATCTGTGCCAAGGAGAGGGCACATGACTGTATTCATATCTGTGCCAAGGAGAGGGTACATGACTGTATTCATATCTGTGCCAAACACCATTTCAAAATCTGATAATCCTAGTAGTGACTTTGATAGGGATGTAAAGAAATCGGGGTCAAATAGTATAGGTGCATATACAGATAAAAATGCAATTTTCCTGCTTCCCATTTGTCGTCTTAATGTATGCCACTCTACCATTAGAGTCACCTCCACTGTCAAGAACGGTCAATTGTAAAGATCCACGGAGTAAAATCAAAACTCCTTTAGTTTTGTTGTCTGCGGAAGATGAAGAAGCAACTTTGTAAAACTTGTTGTTATATCTGGAGGTGTCCTCCTCTTTTAAATGGGACTCTTGAATTAAAGCTATGTCTATTTTTTTATATGCACAATATCTAAAGAACAGGTGCGCTTGGAGGGACCATTCAAACCATTTATGTTCGAACTTAAGACATTAAGATTAGCCATGGCTATCAGAAATAAAATGAGCAGAAAAATATACGTATTGAAAAAAAACATCCAGGGGTATGAAGGAGAGCTATAGCAAGCTGTTCTCTGTTCGTCCGCTCTCATATCCACTCTTGAGCACAATTTCAGTATGGTCGTCATGTGTGCTGCGAAGTCCGCCCTGAGGGCCGAGAGCTCAGATCTTAGCAATAGTTCACTGTTTGCATGCAAATGCAAGTTCGAGGCTACCTCAAGTTTTCTAGGTCCTCTTCTTCTTCGTATTTTGAGTCCTCCAGATAACAGAACTTCACTCTTCCTGAGCAAAAAAAACATGGCTCTGGCTAAGTGGCTACATTGGACATTTAGGCGAAGAACATAATGAAAATAACGTCTTTTTGAGTCGAATCATACTGTCGGGGCTTACAGACACTTAGAAAATGTCACACGAGCTGTATGGCGGCATTTTATGTTTTTTAACATTGCTTTTTTAAGCTTGACAAAGTGGCCACCATTGAATTCCATTCATTTTGATTTCTCTTCAATGCTGTTTTTCCTTAAAACCCCAAAACCGTTTTGAGGACAAAAGAAATTAACCAACCCTTCAATTAGCCTTGGGGTGAGTATATGATAAGTGAATTTTCATTTTTGGGTGAACTTTCACTTTAAAGTTACAAGTCATTAATAAAAATATATAAGAGATGTGCAAGAGACTCGATACAATTATAGTTCTGATGCCTCGCAGGCCATTTCTTTTTTTTCTTTTTTTAACGGTGTCCAACAAGTCGTTTTATTCTTAATTACTTCTGCTTGTCTTCACCTTATTTTTATTTTTTTAAATTAGATTTTTCAACATATGAAACACATACAAAACTATCACACACCCTCCCCACCCCCCACCCACCGTCCAGGGTCGTAATCGTGAAAACAGGATATACAGAAGGTGAAATCTAGAGTTCAGAAATATTAAGGACAGATTTGTAATAAGTATTAAACTATAGTAAATGCATTACAAAAATAAATAAGATAGATAAAGGAAAAATAGCAATAAAAAAAGTAAATAAAACCAAAGAGGAAAATTCTATGAATAAATAGGTCAGGTCAGCAGCCACAGATTTTCACCATAGAGACCTTAACAGTATCAGTCCACTACCCCACATATGCTACTCATTTTAACAGTCCACAGGAAGTGAAAGACCATCAACATATCTAAGAAATGGGGACCATACTTCATCAAATTTTTGATAAGACCCATTCACTGCAAATTTAATTTTTTCCAGTTTTAGCATTGACGGCACTTCCCAAACCCACTGAATTAAAGTAGACAGCCTGCTTGCTTTCCAGTTGCGCAAGTCTTGCTAGCAGGGAGGCGAACGCGACTGCGTTCTTTAGGCGGCCTGAGATGCCTTTCTCCAGCTTTACTACACCAAAGATGGCGGTAAAAGGGTTGAGATTTATTATTTTATTGCACAGAAATGTTTGGCCTTCAAAAATTGAAGACCAAAAGCCAGACAGAGATGGACAAGACCAGAACATATGTCCCAGTGAGACTGGGGTATGATGGCATCTAGGACATTCTGGGCGAACAGAATCGTACATCTTGGCCAGTTTATCATTGGAATAATGCAACCGGTGAAAAACTTTAAACTGTATTAAATTTTGTCTCACACAAAAAGAGGAGGAATGGATTGGCGAAACAGCCAAGTCCCACATTTCATCAGAAATTGTTTTGCCTATGTCATCCTCCCAGGCCTCCCTAATGTTGCCCCACGAGGGAATAAGCAAACTCTGTATGTCCCATAAATTTTTGAGATCAAACCTTTACTGTAAGGGTTCAGTCTAAGAAAATCTGGACCCGTTTCATGACTGGCCGTCTTCACATAGAAAAAATAAATATTAAATATAGAGTCCACTGGCCGTCTTCACATGGAAAAAAATAAATACGTAGATTGTACATAGAGTCCACTGGCCGTCTTTACATGGAAAAAATAGATATATTAAACATAGAGTCCACTGGCCGTCTTCACATGGAAAAAAAAATAAATAAGTAGATTGTACATAAAGTTCATTGGCCGTCTTCACACGGAAAAAATAGATATATTAAACATAGAGTCCACTGGCCGTCTTCACATGGAAAAAAATAAATACGTAGATTGTACATAGAGTCCACTGGCCGTCTTTACATGGAAAAAATAGATATATTAAACATAGAGTCCACTGGCCGTCTTCACATGGAAAAAATAAATAAGTAGATTGTACATAAAGTTCATTGGCCGTCTTCACACGGAAAAAATAGATATATTAAACATAGAGTCCACTGGCCGTCTTCACATGAAAAAAATAGATATATGAAACATAGAGTCCACTGGCCGTCTTCACATGGAAAAAATAGATATATTAAACATGGAGTCCACTGGCCGTCTTCACATGGAAAAAATAGATATATTAAACATAGAGTCCACTGGCCGTCTTCACACGGAAAAAATAGATATATTAAACATAGAGTCCACTGGCCGCCTTCACATAGAAAAAATAAATGTATTAAACATAGAGTCCACTGGCCGTCTTCACATGGAAAAAATAAATAAGTAGATTGTACATAAAGTTCATTGGCCGTCTTCACACGGAAAAAATAGATATATTAAACATAGAGTCCACTGGCCGTCTTCACATGGAAAAAAATAAATACGTAGATTGTACATAGAGTCCACTGGCCGTCTTTACATGGAAAAAATAGATATATTAAACATAGAGTCCACTGGCCGTCTTCACATGGAAAAAATAAATAAGTAGATTGTACATAGAGTTCATTGGCCGACATAACATGGAAAAAATAATTAAAACAATCATGATATTATGATAGAAGTTCAAAAAATAATTTTAAAAAATAAATAAATAACAATAATTCAGGCCATATGCACACGTGTGTATCCCGGCCATACTGATTATAACTATTAGACTAAACGATTTACCAGAACCTCTCCAATAATATTTAGTAGTCTAGTACGGAGGAAGAGGCAGGAGGGCTCCGTTCACAGAGCTCCTATCCAGTGAAACAGGGGGCTTATAAAAAAGTTTGCTTCTCCACACACAACGATATAAAAAAAAAAAAAAAAACAAAACTGTTAGGTACCGCCGTAGTTCAATGAAACAATTATGTCGGCTGAAAGATCTCCTTAAAGTCTTATCTAGGCCTCTAGCATGTAATACTGATAGATAATGGCCGGCTGTCCGGCTAACAAATTAAAAATAATAGTTAGCCTTTATGTTAGCACACTGGTTAAAAACAGTCGGTTATTTAGCCTCGTTTTAGGCACATACTACTCACTCAGTCTCCGAACCCCGTGGCTGCAAGTTGTCCATAATGTAGGCTCTGGCCTCGGATGCCTTATCAAATGATTTCTGCTCACCTCCTGGAGTAGTTATTCGCAGTATAGCCAGGTACCAGATGCCACACTTGACCTTGGGGCAGCGGCGCAGCAACCCCCTGACTTCATTGAAAGCCACCCGCTTAGCCCGCACCGATGGTGTGTAGTCGGGGTAAATGTGGATCCGTTTGTTGTTGTGAAAGATGGCTCCCGCAGCCGCAGCTTTCCGCAGGACGTCAACTTTCTCCTGAAAGTAGTGGAACTTAACCAAAATGGGTCTAGGCGGGTCCCCGTCTTTTCGCTTGGGCTGCAGGCTTCTGTGTGCCCGGTCCGGCTTCGGAGAGTAAAGCTATGTTTCCATTAATACGGCTGAAGTCCGGCTGCGACAGGCTGCGGGGCAGACACGGACATCGCATGCGTCCCATGGTGCGCCCCTCAGTGTTTCCATAAACGGCTGAACTACGCTATTCATCCGTTTTAGTCCTCATGGCAGGACCCAACACAGCACTACTTAAATAGCGCCTCCTGGTGGACTAAGAGCTCATATCATAATAATTAAAAGCTATATTTTAATACAGAAGAAGAAACGACGAAAAAGAAAAGCACCGTTAAAGATGATAAAAAGATAAAGATGGCTGGAATTATGTTCTGTTGAAAAAAATGAAGTCTGATATTCTGATGATTCTGCTTCATCCTCTGAACTGCAAGAATTAGATGAAATTATGTTGAAACTCCGTATAAATGTCGCATGAAAACCACTACTCTGTTATCATATTGTAACAAACTTAAGCGTGTGATACACAGGAGCACTTCTGATATACAGAAATCAGAAAGGTATCGTGGCAGTACAAAGCTCAGATCATAATTTAAAGCTGTAGTATGCTTTTGATTCACTGAGAATGGTAAATACATGTACGTTGCTGCAGAAACTTCGGCTCTGCTCTGAACAGGGCAATAAATACACATTGCTTTAAAGGTACTCATTTGTTAGCAAAATAAAGTGGGGAAACCCCTTTGAACTATAGGAAATTCCTTGTGCGATCGTGTGCGCCGGAGCTGGAATCGCTCCCTGGTCCAATCGGAAAAACACGCATGCGGCTCCGCTCCAGGAGCCGGGTGAAAATCGCGTGGATGGAAACACTTCATATAAAGACAATGATATGCGATTTTTTGAAGTACCGATGTGTCTGCACCGGGCGCCTTACTTCAACCGTATAAATGGAAACATAAGCAATCGAGCGCTATCGCATCCTGTGGCATCTTCGCAATAGCAAGCTCCGGCCATACCAAAGCCTTCCTCCACGCCGATGATCCTGCAGTTGTCTCTCCGCTGCCTGGACTTCAGGTCTTCCGTCTTAAGGCCCATTTATGCTCAACGTTAAGCACGGATACGGATTCGGACGGAGCCTTCTGTCCGTACTTTGCGTTCATTTCGTCCGTATTTTTGTACATTTACAGGAAGCTTACGGATACGGGCCAAACGGAGCAGTACCACGGGAAATCGTGAGGGCAGTATTGAGTTTATAGCATATTCACAAATCGGAGTCACAAAGAAGATCAGCAAAGGATAGCGGAATTCGAGGAGCGCCTCACTGAGCTTGTCACGAAACCACGAACATATTAGCGGCCACGTCCAGCCCAGGGCATCGAGACAAGTAGATGGTCGCCAATTGTTTTGAAGAAATTGGGGCGGCTCTGGGTGTGACAGGGGAAGTCGTCAAAAATAAATGGACAGATACGAGACCGCTATGTCATACATCTCTCGCATTGGCAGTTCTAAACACCGGAACTCCCCATTGAAGGGGCGGCTGAGGTTTAGTGGCCTCACGTTCCACCAAGGGTCTTTCTCTTTTTTTACGTTTGCGAAGCAAATACAAAAGGATTTCTTTCACAGTCGCCGTGTTCTATTAATGCCGATTTATTGGGGCTCGGCACTGTCATCTAGAGGAAGTATTGTGTTAACGCGCACCCAAACACAAAAGACGTACGGAGGTATGAAGGGTATACACGCATAGGACGGACGGGCGGACCGACGGACGAAAAAAGTATAAATGGGCCTTTAGCCACCAGCTGGTTTACTTGAGAGGTGAGTAGCTTCACTATGTTTTCCAGCTCAACGACCATGTCCGAGAATGCATTAGCCCCGTCCTCCAGGCTAGCGATGCATGTACCATGCGCAGCATTAACTTTTTCAACTTCTTTCATTGCCTTGGTGTGTTCGGCATGGGTATTTGCAATCTGCTGGTGCAGCTCTTTCGAAAGATCTTCAATTTTCTTGTTAGACGAGTCTATCTTCGCTAACACTCTTACCTATGACTCCTTTATGGCCGTCATGATTGTCTCAATTGCTGTATTTGGCATTTGCGAGGCATCATCACCCGGCGAGTCCGCGGCTTCCTGGCCTAGCTTGGGCTTCATGTATTTAAGCATTATACAGCCAGGATAAAGGTGCACAAAAATTTAGACGCCCTTCAAAAGTTATTCAATAAAGCAACATTTGGGGTTTGAGACCAATTTTGAAGTGGAGGAAACAAAAATAAAGACAAAAAGCACAATCACGCGCAGAGCCCCAAGCCAACCCGACCTGACATGTCGCGCTTCCCCGGACTGGGCCATTTCTTAACCAGCCCAATAAGTCCCAATACAAAGAAATTTGTCTTGTGTATTTTGTCCCCTTGGTCTGAATGTGCTTTACAAAGTCATTGATTTCATCGTAATTATTTGGAATACAATTCCTTGTCAACCACAGTGCATGTGCCACCTTGATAAATTAATATTATTTAAAAATTCATAATTTTCAAATTGCTTATCCTCGCTGCTGAGCTCCTGTCAATTTTACATTAATATTTCTAGGCAGCATATCCGTTATTTTGTGATCCTTAGTATCAGGCATGGGGCTTATTAATTAACTTAATCGTTAACTTAGTCAAGTTAAGTTAAAATCCCATTAACTTAACTAGTTAACTTTTGAGAAGGGGTATTAACTTAACTTAATTGATTTTTTGCAGATTAATTGATTTTTTCAATTAATTTTCAATTAACTTCATAATTTTTGCTACAGTGTTGACCTGATAATGCAGACTACTGATGTATTTTTTGTAAACATCTAACTACCGCAATGATGAGATTTTGTCCTCATAATAATTATGATGGTTTTACAATGATAAATAATCTTCGCTTATCCAATTATACAATTTTAATTACTTTAAATTCTAACCAATGGAAAAGTTTTTGTCCCATCTCAAATTTAATATATTAATATTGTTACTTAATAGCAATTAGCATGTCTTCCAACATGGAAAAGAAGCCAGGGTTACTGGCAGCAACACGGGTAGGGTGATTTCATAATAATCACCCTCTTAATTGCAATAGCCGTTGAGCAGATATGTGATTGTTTCTGAAGAAGCCACACCCGTGTTTGTGGAGTAGGAGCATTTGCTGAGACCCAGGCAGGAGGTGATTTGGAGAGAAATAGAAGACCTGGGTGCAAGAAGTACTTTAGTCACAAAATAACACTTTTGGGGATATTAAGGGTCAAAGTTTTGTAAACATGCTGCAGATACTTTTTTTAAAAGATAACATTCAGTGGCGCCTGCTGCTAGTCCCAGGGGTTATACAAAGTAGACAGACACGTTTTTGTGGAAAAATAATGCTTTATTACGAAAAAAACGAGAAAATCAGTTTCGGACTTTGGTACTTCTTACCATAAAATGCCTGGACTTCGGTACTTATTGCCATAAAATGCATGGACTTTGGTACTTTTTCCACACAAATGCCATTTCAATCATTTTCTGATTGCCAAACAGTCATTTTTGCTACGCTTGTCACATGACACTTTCTAGCAGCTGATTGGACACACACGGAAAAAATAGATATATTAAACATAGAGTCCACTGGCCGTCTTCACATGGAAAAAAATAAATACGTAGATTGTACATAGAGTCCACTGGCCGTCTTTACATGGAAAAAATAGATATATTAAACATAGAGTCCACTGGCCGTCTTCACATGGAAAAAATAAATAAGTAGATTGTACATAAAGTTCATTGGCCGTCTTCACACGGAAAAAATAGATATATTAAACATAGAGTCCACTGGCCGCCTTCACATGAAAAAATAGATATATGAAACATAGAGTCCACTGGCCGTCTTCACATGGAAAAAATAGATATATTAAACATAGAGTCCACTGGCCGTCTTCACATGGAAAAAATAGATATATTAAACATAGAGTCCACTGGCCGTCTTCACACGGAAAAAATAGATATATTAAACATAGAGTCCACTGGCCGCCTTCACATAGAAAAAAATAAATGTATTAAACATAGAGTCCACTGGCCGTCTTCACATGGAAAAAATAAATAAGTAGATTGTACATAAAGTTCATTGGCCGTCTTCACACGGAAAAAATAGATATATTAAACATAGAGTCCACTGGCCGTCTTCACATGGAAAAAAATAAATACGTAGATTGTACATAGAGTCCACTGGCCGTCTTTACATGGAAAAAATAGATATATTAAACATAGAGTCCACTGGCCGCCTTCACATGGAAAAAATAAATAAGTAGATTGTACATAGAGTTCATTGGCCGACATAACATGGAAAAAATAATTAAAACAATCATGATATTATGATAGAAGTTCAAAAAATAATTTTAAAAAATAAATAAATAACAATAATTCAGGCCATATGCACACGTGTGTATCCCGGCCATACTGATTATAACTATTAGACTAAACGATTTACCAGAACCTCTCCAATAATATTTAGTAGTCTAGAAATGCGGAGGAAGAGGCAGGAGGGCTCCGTTCACAGAGCTCCTATCCAGTGAAACAGGGGGCTTATAAAAAAGTTTGCTTCTCCACACACAACGATATAAAAAAAAAAAAAAAAAAAAAAAAAAACTGTTAGGTGTACCGCCGTAGTTCAATGAAACAATTGTAATCGGCTGAAAGATCTCCTTAAAGTCTTATCTAGGCCTCTAGCATGTAATACTGATAGATAATGGCCGGCTGTCCGGCTAACAAATTAAAAATAATAGTTAGCCTTTATGTTAGCACACTGGTTAAAAACAGTCGGTTATTTAGCCTCGTTTTAGGCACATACTACTCACTCAGTCTCCGAACCCCGTGGCTGCAAGTTGTCCATAATGTAGGCTCTGGCCTCGGATGCCTTATCAAATGATTTCTGCTCACCTCCTGGAGTAGTTATTCGCAGTATTGCCAGGTACCAGATGCCACACTTGACCTTGGGGCAGCGGCGCGAGCAACCCCTGACTTCATTGAAAGCCACCGCTTAGCCCGCACCGATGGTGTGTAGTCGGGTAAATGTGGATCCGTTTGTTGTTGTGAAAAGATGGCTCCCGCAGCCGCAGCTTTCCGCCGGGGCGTCAACTTTCTCCTGAAAGTAGTGGAACTTAACCAAAATGGGTCTAGGCGGGTCCCCGTCTTTTTCGCTTGGGCTGCAGGCTTCTGTGTGCCCGGTCCGGCTTCGGAGAGTAAAGCTATGTTTCCATTAATACGGCTGAAGTCCGGCTGCGACAGGCTGCGGGGCAGACACGGGACATCGCATGCGTCCCATGGTGCGTCCTCAGTGTTTCCATAGAAACGGCTGAACTACGCTATTCATCCGTTTTCGTCCTCATGGCAGGACCCAACACAGCACTACTTAAATAGCGCCTCCTGGTGGACTAAGAGCTCATATCATAATAATTAAAAGCTATATTTTAATACAGAAGAAGAAACGAACGAAAAGAAAGCACCGTTAAAGATGATAAAAAGATAAAGATGGCTGGAATTATGTTCTGTTGAAAAATGAAGTCTGATATTCTGATGATTCTGCTTCATCCTCTGAACTGCAAGAATTAGATGAAATTATGTTGAAACTCCGTATAAATGTCGCATGAAAACCACTACTCTGTTATCATATTGTAACAAACTTAAGCGTGTGATACACAGGAGCACTTCTGATATACAGAAATCAGAAAGGTATCGTGGCAGTACAAAGCTCAGATCATAATTTAAAGCTGTAGTATGCTTTTGATTCACTGAGAATGGTAAATACATGTACGGTGCTGCAGAAACTTCGGCTCTGCTCTGAACAGGGCAATAAATACACATTGCTTTAAAGGTACTCATTTGTTAGCAAAATAAAGTGGGGAAACCCCTTTGAACTATAGGAAATTCCTTGTGCGATCGTGTGCGCCGGAGCTGGAATCGCTCCCTGGTCCAATCGGAAAAACACGCATGCGGCTCCGCTCCAGGAGCCGGGTGAAAATCGCGTGGATGGAAACACTTCATATAAAGACAATGATATGCGATTTTTTGAAGTACCCGTGTCTGCACCGGCGCCTTACTTCAACCGTATAAATGGAAACATAGCTTAATCGAGCGCTATCGCATCCTGTGGCATCTTCGCAATAGCAAGCTCCGGCCATACCAAAGCCTTCCTCCACGCCGATGATCCTGCAGTTGTCTCTCCGCTGCCTGGACTTCAGGTCTTCCGTCTTAAGGCCCATTTATGCTCAACGTTAAGCACGGATACGGATTCGGACGGAGCCTTCTGTCCGTACTTTGCGTTCATTTCATCCGTATTTTTTGTACATTTACAGGAAGCTTACGGATACGGGCCAAACGGAGCAGTACCACGGGAAATCGTGAGGGCAGTATTGAGTTTATAGCATATTCACAAATCGGAGTCACAAAGAAGATCAGCAAAGGATAGCGGAATTCGAGGAGCGCCTCACTGAGCTTGTACGAAACCACGAACATATTAGCGACGCGTCCAGCCCAGGGCATCGAGACAAGTAGATGGTCGCCAATTGTTTTGAAGAAATTGGGGCGGCTCTGGGTGTGACAGGGAAGTCGTCAAAAATAAATGGACAGATCTGAGACCGCTATGTCATACATCTCTCGCATTGGCAGTTCTAAACACCGGAACTCCCCATTGAAGGGGCGGCTGAGGTTTAGTGGCCTCACGTTCCACCAAGGGTCTTTCTCTTTTTTTACGTTTGCGAAGCAAATACAAAAGGATTTCTTTCACAGTCGCCGTGTTCTATTAATGCCGATTTATTGGGGCTCGGCACTGTCATCTAGAGGAAGTATTGTGTTAACGCCTTTTAAACACAAAAGACGTCGGAGGTATGAAGGGTATACACGATAGGACGGACGGGCGGACCACAGACGAAAAAAAAAGTATAAATGGGCCTTTAGCCACCAGCTGGTTTACTTGAGAGGTGAGTAGCTTCACTATGTTTTCCAGCTCAACGACCATGTCCGAGAATGCATTAGCCCCGCCTCCAGGCTAGCGATGCATGTACCATGCGCAGCATTAACTTTTTCAACTTCTTTCATTGCCTTGGTGTGTTCGGCATGGGTATTTGCAATCTGCTGGTGCAGCTCTTTCGAAAAGATCTTCAATTTTCTTGTTAGAGCGAGTCTATCTTAAGCTAACACTCTTACCTATGACTCCTTTATGGCCGTCATGATTGTCTCAATTGCTGTATTTGGCATTTGCGAGGCATCATCACCCGGCCGAGTCCGCGGCTTCCTGGCCTAGCTTGGGCTTCATGTATTTAAGCATTATACAGCCAGGATAAAGGTGCACAAAAATTTAGACGCCCTTCAAAAGTTATTCAATAAAGCAACATTTGGGGTTTGAGACCAATTTTGAAGTGGAGGAAACAAAAATAAAGACAAAAAGCACAATCACGCGCAGAGCCCCAAGCCAACCCGACCTGACATGTCGCCGCTTCCCGGACTGGGCCATTTCTTAACCAGCCCAATAAGTCCCAATACAAAGAAATTTGTCTTGTGTATTTTGTCCCCTTGGTCTGAATGTGCTTTACAAAGTCATTGATTTCATCGTAATTATTTGGAATACAATTCCTTGTCAACCACAGTGCATGTGCCACCTTGATAAATTAATATTATTTAAAAATTCATAATTTTCAAATTGCTTATCCTCGCTGCTGAGCTCCTGTCAATTTTACATTAATATTTCTAGGCAGCATATCCGTTATTTTGTGATCCTTAGTATCAGGCATGGGGCGATTAATTAACTTAATCGTTAACTTAGTCAAGTTAAGTTAAAATCCCATTAACTTAACTAGTTAACTTTTGAGAAGGGGTATTAACTTAACTTAATTGATTTTTTGCAGATTAATTGATTTTTTCAATTAATTTTCAATTAACTTCATAATTTTTGCTACAGTGTTGACCTGATAATGCAGACTACTGATGTATTTTTTGTAAACATCTAACTACCGCAATGATGAGATTTTGTCCTCATAATAATTATGATGGTTTTACAATGATAAATAATCTTAAACTTATCCAATTATACAATTTTAATTACTTTAAATTCTAACCAATGGAAAAGTTTTTGTCCCATCTCAAATTTAATATATTAATATTGTTACTTAATAGCAATTAGCATGTCTTCCAACATGGAAAAGAAGCCAGGGTTACTGGCAGCAACACGGGTAGGGTGATTTCATAATAATCACCCTCTTAATTGCAATAGCCGTTGAGCAGATATGTGATTGTTTCTGAAGAAGCCACACCCGTGTTTGTGGAGTAGGAGCATTTGCTGAGACCCAGGCAGGAGGTGATTTGGAGAGAAATAGAAGACCTGGGTGCAAGAAGTACTTTAGTCACAAAATAACACTTTTGGGGATATTAAGGGTCAAAGTTTTGTAAACATGCTGCAGATACTTTTTTTTAAAAGATAACATTCAGTGGCCTGCTGCTGCTAGTCCCAGGGGTTATACAAAGTAGACAGACACGTTTTTTGTGGAAAAAAAAATAATGCTTTATTACGAAAAAAACGAGAAAATCAGTTTCGGACTTTGGTACTTCTTACCATAAAATGCCTGGACTTCGGTACTTATTGCCATAAAATGCATGGACTTTGGTACTTTTACCACACAAATGCCATTTCAATCATTTTCTGATTGCCAAACAGTCATTTTTGCTACGCTTGTCACATGACACTTTCTAGCAGCTGATTGGACAGTTATGGACTTAGGCACTTGTTCCTGATGACGTCAAGGACTTGAGTATTTCTTGCACAAAAATTCAGTTGATTCAGGGAAGGCTGTATATCAGTATTGAGGACTTGAGTACTTATATTTGGAATTTTTTGGCTTTAAATGATGCACATGACACTCTACTTTATGGTAGTAGTGTCAGCTCATTTTTTGGAAAATGTGACTTAAGTATTTTTGCACCCAGGTCTTCAATTATGCTCACATTGTCACAAATAATTGCAATGCCCTGTTCAGGTGAGGTGATTTGTGACATATGAGATTTGCTTGTGCTTTCATATATAAGGAGCTAGAACTGAATATGACCCCATATCCACGTTGAAATCTATGTCAGATTGCTAACATAAATTCTATAGTTCACAAGTGTTCAGATATCAAAATGAGTAAGGTTGATGTGAGAGAGGAATTTAAACTTCCTCCTGGAGCTGTACTCAAAGGCAGTTACAAAGTTCAGTGTAAGCATTGCCAAAAGGAGGTGTAAGTAGTGGATGGAAGTTCCTCAAACTTTTGGGCCATCTCAAGGTAATGTTTGCATTTAATCCATTTATTTTCTTTGATGATTGAAGTGATGATTGATGAAAATGTTGGATTTGTCATGCTTGAATTTTTTTGGAATTCTTTGCTTACTACAAAATGTTTTTGTTAAACAACTTATAGTTACAACTCTGTAGTTAAGTCAATCAACATATTTGAAAATATATGTCGATGGCATGGAAACAACAAAGTTAAATTTTAACTTAACTAGTTAACTTGTCAAAATTAACTTAACTAGTTAATTTCCAAATCGACATTAACTTAACTTAACTTAATTGATGAAATTTTAGTATTAACTTAACTTGTTGGATTAACTAGTTAAGTTAATTGCCCCATACCTGCTCAGTATTCTGGGTCAAAAATAGTACAATAACAATAATATCTTTTCAGAGTGTTTTTTCAATGAATTATGATTGAGCGACCCATCTCTGTCCAGCGTTCCGCTAAAAGCATGGAGGAGATGCAGAGTCAGGGCTTATTAGCCCCTGCCATTGTGACTATTCCCCACGTCATCAGCAGAATTGGGTGGAAATTCAATTATTGATATCTACAATGCTTATTCTTACTAGTCAAAAAAGAATTACTGATATCTATAATTTAATTAAAGATGCCTGCAAATCAGTTCTGACTAGACGAAGTGTAATTTCTACATGTAAGAAAAAATTTAACATGTCAAAATAATTTTGCAGATATCTTAAATGAACATTTTAACTAGTCGAAATGACATTTTGACATGTCAAAATCTATTTTCCACTTGTGTAAACTAAATTGCTGCTAGTCAGCCCGACTGATTAAATATTAAAACGGCTTGCCATTTTGGAGCGGTTTTGACAGCACAAGCGGGACCTTCACTATATTTTTTTAATATAAAAAATTATCCTTTTAATCCCTGTCACCTGGCTGAGAATTAAGAGACACTCCTTTGGTGGACAGCATGGATGTAGCAGTGACTTTTGAATCCCCCATTCGCTTCAACGGTACATGCAAACAACTTGGTGCAAAATGTACACTTGAAAATGTGCCTTAAATGCTGAATGGAAAATGCCAGCTGAATAGCTAAGAAATTACCTGGAGTGATATTCTATTGCTGCAGCAGACATGTGGCAGAGCAGTTCAAAATGGGATACTCAGCACCTGGTGATGTCATTGGGTCACAGATTTCAGTCATTTCCTGTTTGCAAAGGTTGTGCAACAAAGCACTAAACAATCTTATTTCCCAAATGCCATGATGCCTTCAAATTGACAATACACCATGTAATTTATACTTGGAGAAACCAGTATATTAAAGTATTTTAAACAAAAGTGAAGAGTGCGCTCTTCAACCTTGTGTTCATTGTTTGATTTCCAGTCAAAAATTGAGGAGCACAGAGCCAAATTTAGAAAAATACATTTTATAAAGCTCACAGTTTGAAAGAACCCCCAAGTCAAAGACACTGCTAATGGAGGACGTCCTTTTTGAACAGTAAATTTTTAACTGGTATTAGTGCATGTAACTGCATTTGTAGTACTTGACAAAGGTTGTCTAAGGTAATACTGAACCCATGAAGCTATATCACTTATAGACAAATGACAGTCCTTAATGCTGTGCTGTCTGAGCAATCATATATCACAGAAATTCAGCTTAGGCTTGCGCCCCTGCCTTTTACACTCATGAGTTTGTTTTCTAATTTCCCTCTTTTTGTTCATTCCAGGGGCCGCAACATCCATGACGTGCTGGTGCATGCAGATATTTTTAATGCTGGACGGATGGCCCTAATGGCTTCTTTCCTTATTGTCATTGTACTTCCTGCTATAACAATAAGAGAACTAATGTTTGTCAGTCATACGACCAAAAAAGAATACAAAATTCAAAAATGTATTACTTGTCATTCTACTAATGTCATTTACCTTCTTTCGTGTCCTTGCGGTTTACAATATATAGGCAAAACTAATCGTCAACTTAGAACTAGAATCAATGAACATAGAAGTTCTATCCACAGAGGTGATCTCAAATCACCTGTAGCTAGACACTTCCAGGAAGCTAAAAATCCAGCTTCTTCACTTGGATACTGTGGCATTGATAGAGTAAACCTTAGTTGTAGATATACAGATATAGACAATAAACTTCCTCAGTGTGAAAGCAGATGGATCTACTCAAAACTGAACAGCCTCTAGGTCTTAATGAAATACTTTTTTTCTATAGGCTGTCTGTTCCCTCCCACATCTGCATGCACCAGCATGTCCTGTTCATATGTGTGCGTAAACATTCAGGTGTTTTAAATTTATAGTGTTAATGTGATTGATTGAGATGGTACACTCTCTATTTTATTCACCTGATCTGATTGTGGCTAGTACCACTTTGTAAGTTGGTCCCATTTCTTTAACGCATTTCAGCTGGTTGATTGATTACACCTACGTAGGGAACTTGCCTGTCTTTAGGGGCGTTCACACCTACGGAAAAAAGTGAGATTTAAAAATGGATTTTCTGAGCGCGATTCAATTTTCAATTTTTTTCTGCGTGTGGACACGAAAATCTCACTAATTAGCGCGATCCTGATCGCGATCGAATTCGCAGTGTGTGTGAACGGAATCATGAATTGAAAATAGTTTTTTTCTATCCCATGAGTCATAAATAAACACATGATGAGAACAATAAACTCTTTCCCAAATATTTTACACAGTATGAGTGCGTAGGCCTAAGTAACTGTTAGTTGTAGCATGTATTGATAATAAAAAATAAAATAACGACGATGACACTGATCATGACTGCAGTGGATTTATTTATTTTTTTTTGCCGCTTCGTTTTGACTCACCAAAAGTTTTCCAGTCATAATTTGTCATCCCAAGTTGCAAGTAGAACGTGTGTCCACAAGCGCATAGACTTTGGCAGCGACCAGACAGATCTTGTCACATCTGCCCTGTCAGTATACATCGAAAGAAGGAGGAGTAACATGATAATCATCACTTCAGTTTGTGGCATCCTGAAGTGATTCAAAAAGCAACACCTATGTCATTCCTCCTCCTGTCGAAGTCGACATTGAACTCACCGATATATGGTTGAAGAGGGCAAAGAATGCCCCATCTTGTTCTTGAGCAAGGGCGTAGGTTTAATATGAGAATTGGTAGGGGCATGTATGCGATGCGAGTGCGCATAGCCCTGATACACCTGTATCCTCAACAGCTTGCTCTGTTTCACTAGCTTGCTGCTGTGGTTTCTGCATATAAAATAATTTATTAATAATAGCACCTTCGCGGGAATTCTCCACTGAAATTCACCTCATAATTTGACATATCCACCTGGTTCATATTTACTACTGCTAGCAACCCGATTACTAACCAACATGTGACACAAACCAGGTTTAGTTCACTAGTTGAAACTAGCGAACATGTTTAATTAACATTTGTTGACATTATTTTCCAGTAAAAACTAACTTAAGGTAGCTAGCAAGTTTTCACTTTAAGTAACTATCTGTTTCTGACTAGTTAGGTCACTTCTTCAACCAACATTACACTTGGCATTCAGTTTAGCGAAATATTAGCAGCATGACTTGACATGGAGCGACCTTTTTTTTTCACGCTCTCAGGCGATGAAATTTCCACAAAAGTGATACGAAGCTACCGAAGGTAATATTGTAATAGATGTGTGGGTTTTACTCTTAGCAAAACACCTTGATGTCAGAAACCAGGAGAGACTGGAACACAGAGATAAAGTAGTTCAAAAATGCATAATCTTAACTGGTAACATTCAAAGTTCGTAAAAATGGAATAGAGAGGTCACTAGGCCGGGGCAATGAGTCGGGGGAAACACAGGCTTCTCTTTCAGTTTGGTCAAATGCAGTGCATACGGCATGCTACACAGCACACTATATTGAAGAATCACTACACACAGAGCTAGATGCTAACTGTAAGGCACACCTTTTACACGGCACGCTAAGTTGAAGAACCACTACACACAAGGCTAGTTTAGCTTAAGGCACACACTCGACAGTACGCTTAACACCCTCTGACATAAGGCACTGTAAGACAGAATGCAGACTCAGAGAAACTTTAAAATGTCCCACCCACAGGCTCAGTTATCTCCTCCCCAGCAACTCTCCCGCTCCTCACTATTAAAACTGGCCGACCCACACACACACACACACACACGCGCACACACACACACACACACAGAAGAATAAAATGCATGAACAGGATGTTTAGATGTTAGTTAAGACCCCTCCCCGGGGTCTGAACTTGTGCTCCCGTCCAACTCCCCAGGGGAACGGCTTTGTTGGATGGCAAAGACAGGATACAGTTCAATCACAGTGGTTTATGCAGAAAGGACACACAGGGAGCAATTGCGGCTCCAGCACTCTCTAAACCCGGGTCCCAGACTCAGTCACTCACACCTGAAACAGTTCAGTCATTAGGAGTCTTTGCTCGTGACGTCACCAGCCGGTTAATCCCACAGCTCATTCTCACGACAATATCAGTGAATGTCATGAATTGGGCCATGGGAAAAGTGCTATAGTTACGTAATGAAGAAAAATTTGGAACGAATGCCAAATTACGGTTCTCCTCTGCGGAGCCATTGCAAACACATGTAATCAAAGCCTGCGATCTAGTTGCGCGTCTCAAGTCTCGCTTTAGACAAAAATGAACATTCATGACCGGAATAGAGTGGTCAATTGACTCTTGAATTTTAGCCTTCAGGTAGCCCCGCCCTTTCAATCAATCAAATGCCAGAATGCGTACGTAGGTTGTCTTGGAGACGTATCCTCCACAATTGGGTCTTATATGGCTTGTCTGGAAAGATGATAAGAACGAGTTCGCTGAAATATTGGTAGGGACAATCTGGCTTCCCAAAATACAAACCTACGCCCTTGTTCTCGAGTATAGGTCTACTCCTTGGAGGTTACGCACGGTATTGGTATTGGAAGAAGTGGTATTGCGTGTGAATGCGCGCAAAAAAAATCTATTTTTGGATCGCTATCCAAATCGCACTCTTTCTCCTGTGTGAACGTGCCTTTTATCTGTGTTGTGAAGTACTCATGTCACTTGCACTGATGATAGTTTAATGGACTGTAATGTTCGCGGTCGGTTTTTAAATCACTTTTTGTTTGAGCACTGGGCACATTTTTCTTAGTGCACCATTTCCTAATTAAAGTTTGACTTTTGGCATTGATCTCAGCCTTTGTATTGGTTTTGTGTGGCAGGTTCAGCCCACTTTTTTTGGTGTACGGGTATCTTCTTAGTGGCCCTTGTGCCTGTTTCCAGTACCAACGCACCCAGGACAAACTTTTTCTAGTTGGCACAGTTTCACAGCCTTCTGAAGATTTCCTAGTACACCAGGGCTCCTCAAATCACGGTCCTCGAGGGCCGAGAACTGCTGGTTTTCCACCCTCCCTTTACCTGGGAGTCAGGTGAGATGACAATCTGGCCAATCAGCAGCATTAATTGTTCACTTAATTGCCTGGAGGGAAGGAAAACCAGGACTGTATTTGGATTCGACGGCCGGATTTGGAGAGCTTTGTAGTGCACACTTGTGGAAGGCATCACTGAATTCAGCAGAGTTCTTTTTTCATTGGTGACAGGTTATACTTTACTCATGCCCGCTTTCGTAACTAATGAACCATTTGTAATTGACACTCGTGGGATGCATCATTGGACTCAGCACAGTTCCTTCTTCATTGCAGTGAGTTCGCTCTACCCCCTATAATTTAGCGTAAATGCATGCCTGTACGTGGTTGTAGCTATTGTGAATTTGTGCTTGTTTTGGAATGCGTTATAAGCCTGAATGGCAGAAAGGGATTTATTTTTACAATAAATAGAGCTAATCAGACAAAACATCTTTTCTGACTATTGTCAGCAATGAAATACAAGTCAAAATGAATTCAGAAATCACAAATTTATGTATATATGCACATTTATTCATACTGTCCTAATTTTTTCTGAGTTGGGGTTGTACATTATGCCGCTTGTTGGTAGTTTTTCAGAAGGCTCATTATTTGTCTATTTTGTGATTAGGTTGATCATGGATGAGGAAAATACTCACATGAGTAAAGATGAGGTGAGGGAGATCGAGGAGGTTCTGGAAAAGCATGGCTTGGCTGCAGCAGTGGCAAAGATCCGGGACTACCTTAAGCAGCTTGACCGTGTGGAACTGAACATTGCAGTGACGGGAGAGTCTGGTACTGGAAAGTCCACTTTTGTCAATGCAATCCGTGGTCTGGGGGATGACGATGAGGGCGCAGCTCCAACCGGCGTGGTTGAGACCACTATGGAGCCAACTATGTATCCTCACCCCAAATATCCAACGGTTAAACTGTGGGACCTTCCTGGGATTGGGACACCCAACTTCAAAGCAGATGAGTATCTTCAAAAAGTACAATTTCACCGTTATGATTTCTTCATCATCATCATCTCAGAACGTTTCAAGACAAGCAACATCCAGGTGGGCACTGAAATTCAGCGCATGAAGAAGAGTTTCTACTTTATTCGCTCAAAGATTGACAACGATATAACTTCAGGGAAAAGGAAGAGGAGCTTTAACGAGGCAGAAACACTCCAGTTGATTCGGCAAGACTGCATCAAAGGTATGGGTGAATGAAAGACGCGATGTTCTATACTGCGCTTAGCTGGTTATGACAGTTTTTTTGGGCATTTCATCAACAGCTGGCCATACAAATTTGAGCCCCTAAGAACCAGAGTTGCCCATCCCACATTTTTGAAAAAAATTGGTTAGAGGTTCTATGAGGTTGGTACATTCGTACTAAGTTTCTAGTGACACAATGGGCCAACCCTAACCCACTATATGCTTAAGATATGGAGAGGGTCCACCTCTGGCTTTAGATAATCGTAAAATGACTTTGAGAGCCAGAATGGTCCATCCCCAATTTCCCAGATATCTCAGTGAAACATGGCAGCCAAGCACATGACAGATGAGCAGCTGCATGCTCTAATTGATGAAGATGGTGCAGCAGGTGACAGTCAGGCCAGTGATTTCTGTCCAAACGAATCAGAGGAGGGCCTGGTATCCACAGATTCAGGTAATATGCATATTAGGGCATATTAGTGTAATTCATAAAGATTTTATCTTTACTTGTGATGTGTTTCTGTTATAGTTTTTGTTAAATTCTGTTTTCCAGAGATGCAACAAAACTTAAACTTTAAACTTAAATTTCTCGAAATTAAAAAAATGTGGGATGGGCCACTCTGGTTCTTAGGGGCTCATTTGTCATCTGTTGTTTTTTCATGCTGCCATATGTTTGTCTCTAAGGGCTTAGGGATAATGGACTGGAATCTCCCATGGTATTTCTCATCTCCGGTTTTGACCTGCAGCTCTATGATTTCCCAAAGCTGGAAGAAACCATAGAGGAAGAGCTACCAAAGCACAAACGGCGTGTCTTCCTACTATCACTGCCCAATATAAACAGGGCTATCAACAGAAGAAAGAAAGAGTCCCTGCAGAAAAACATATGGATGTTGGCCCTGCTGTCTGCCTCTGCAGCAACATTGCCAATCCCAGGTTTTTCCATTGCGGTGGACGTGGCTATTCTGGTGGAAGCGCTCCAGAAGTATTATAAGGCTTTCGGTCTGGACCATAAATCCCTTGAAAATCTCTCCAAGACAACAGGCGTGCCATTGTCAAAGCTCAGAGCAGAGCTCAAATCCCCTCTCAACGTGGGGATATCAGTGGACTTGGTCACAAAGTTACTGATCACAACTGCTGGGGCAGGGCTGATAGTGCTGGAGGAGTCTGTCGCCTTGATCCCGTTAATCGGCTGCATTGTGGCTGGTGGGATCTCGTACAAAGTCACCTACAGTATGCTGGAGAGGTGCTTGAATGAGCTTGCTCAAGACGCACACAATGTCCTGATGACAGCAATGCAGACAGAACTGTGAAGAGTCAACTTCTCCGCAGTTCAAGTATCTTTCTGTATGAGGGCTGTTCATTTTCATGAAAATGTTATGAAAGCTGATATGTTGATTTGCAATATGTTGTTATTCAGCACACAAATTTTTGCAATCCATGATTATCTCTTTGAAGTTTCATTTTGATGAACTAACATATCCAACAACAGCATGCACTGGCACAGTAGCACTTGAAATCATCTCTTTGAAAATGATCTCTGTTCTTTTCTGGGATGAAAGTGGCACATGTAGGGTTGGGGCTAGTATTACATTTGTTAAATCAAATTTTTGATGGACACAGTGAAGTTAAATCTGCGGCCTATATAATCTGTATCTATGTTTCATGTGTGCAAGTCTGTAAGTTCTTTTTTCTCCCTGAATAAATTATGCACAGAGGAACTAACACTAGTGCATGGTGTCATTCATTATGAACCGATGGCACTACATGATGTCTGACCTTTTGTTCTTTGAGAAAAGAGAAGTCACCTTATTCATCCTCGCCTCCTGAAAATGCAAAAATGTTATGGGGTTATGAGAAAGAAACCTAAATTGGTTTAGGGCAGCACAATGGTGCAGTGGTTACCACTGCCCCCTCACAGCAACAAGGTCGTAGGTTCAAGTCTGGCCTGGGGCCTTTCTGTGTGGAGTTTGCATGTTCTCCCCATGGCTGCGTGGGTTTCTTCCAGTTGCTCCAGTTTCCCCCACCCAGAAAAACATGCATCATAGGAAAACCCCTACCAATACCCCCAAATAAGGAGCTGGCTTTAGAGCTGGAGTTAGTCCCCGGGCACTGCTCTGTGGCTGCCCAGTGCTCCTAACTATAGGATGGGTCAAATGCTGAGGACAGATAACCCAATGGGCTTCAATAATATGTCTATCTTGGTTCCCTCTTCTTGAACTGAATAAATCTCACAGAAGCAGCCCTACAAAATGTGCAAAGTACAAATATGGCATGTCGTCTAGCAATGTGCAAAGAAACATATTCTCACGGTCAACCAGTTAATTGGTTTATCTGTTCGCAAAAAATTCCTTTGTACGGCCCCCACTAACCCAGTGATTGAAATTTGCCGACAAGACCAAAGTATCTGCATGCATTTCACCCTGGCACTGTTGGAAAGATCATTTCATAAATATTAGTAAGAGTCATTGTTGACCCTGCATAATTTATCTGACTCCATTTTAATGATTGTTAAATTAAGAAATCAAATTGGAACGGAAGCATTATCATTTATAATTTAGGCTTGGTCATAAGAAGAATCCAGTACTTTCGTTACTACTCTCAGAGCATTTTGTGCTGGTACCACCGCATGTCACACCGACCAAAATGTCTTGCAAGCTGACTAGATGTCTGGAAACTCAGAGGTTGCGAAAGATGCCACTTCTTAAAGTATGTTAAATAGCGGCTCAGGGACCCAAGAGGGCAAATGCTGGCTATCCCCGTTCTCAACATGGAACCCTGCTAAGCAGAGGAGATTAACGACAGAATTGATTTAACGACAGAGGTCAACGGGTGCGCTTCTCCATGATACAATAAGCTTAAATATGCATCCTCCCTAGACCAGCTTGAGGAAGAATTCCCACATTATATATTAGCAGAGAGAGTTGGACAATTTCCAGAGAAACTACACAGATCTAGTTTTAACCATTTACTGGCCAGGTAAGTCACTTGAAGCCAATCACAACCCAAATCAAACATACGTCAAAATGCTTAAAATGTTTTTATAAAAATAGCAAATGTTACAAAAGCTAATTACAACCCAAATTGAACATTTATGTAGAATACTTAGAATGCATTTATAAAATGTAAAAATATTACATCAAATTACAGAGTCAAAATTGAACACATTCGTACCTAGCAACAAGCAACACATGACGGGGGTCATAAGGGAGCCTGACAGAACTCCACATAAAGGCTCCTGGCACCTCACAACTTGATGTTGCAGACTGATCACAGCAATAGAATTTGTTGAGGAATTCAGTTTGCCTAGCACAGGTGCAGTGAATGTGGATGAATGGAATACTGTCCTTTGAACAATTCATTCTGCCCTACAGATTCCCCCCTTTACCCCTTGGGGCAAAGATAACTCAGCCCCAAGGGAGCACTGTGAAGGCATTTGCCGCGATAGTGATCCTAGTGCTGGTGACAATGGTCCTCGTCCCTGCAGTGTTGGCACCTGAAGGGTCAGACCCAAAGCAGCATGGGTAGGAGTGTGCAGGGACCAGATGAGGCACTGGCAGTTGTTACACTGAAACAGGGTGAAGACAAAGGTGAGGGCACTAGCAAGGACGCACCCTCAGAGCACTCAGCCGCCTTGTGCAGGCATTGTGGGCTGAGTAGGGGGAAGAGCTGGCCAGGATCTATGTTGTCTTTTTGGCCAGATTCTCCTTCACTTGTGTCTGGTCGAGGTGGTAGTTTCTCGGAAGACCTGTTGCAGCAGATCCATTAGTTCAGTCATGTCCCGCATATTGGTTGGTAGAATGTGTCCTCCCACCACGGACAGATGCCAGCCTCCATATGTGAGGAAGTCCATTGCGCTGATGATGATTGTAGTGTGTGGAACATCTGGACAACATCACAGGGGCCATGCAAAGACTGAACAGTAATAGGTTTGGTGGCATTAGGGAGAAAAGGTTGTTGGGTGTCACACATTCAGGTTATGCATCAGGATGTTTCATGACAACAAGTGCAAGTGACAACTGTGGGCACTGCGCCCGTCAGAGTGATAGCGGTCAGTAAATTTATCTCATTTAATTGCCTGATTCGTCATTACCATGCCAATTGAGCAAAATGGTAGTGGAATCTGGGAACACCAAGTTTGGGTGAATTAAGGGGAAGGAAACAAAGGTACAGCCTGCACATTAACTTACATCAAGTATCATGTTACAGTTTGGTTATATAAAGAAGAATGTTTGATGATACAGATGGAATGGCTGACTGTATAATAAACTGGGGTGCACAATAAACATGTTTTATAACAACCTACCCTGTGTGATTGACATATCACATAAAGGTACCTGTACAAATACACTAAGACATTAATAAATGCAAATATGAACAATGGGGAGATTTTATAAAGCAGTATACATTGTGATCATGGATACATTTACACAAGGTAAAAGTAATGCTAACATATTGAACAGAATTTTAGTTAACCTACTCAGAATGGACAATACATAATTTGGAATTTAACCCAGTACAGACAGAAGCAGTTGCTGGTTTAGGTCATTGCAGTACAGAGTATATTACTTCATTCCTTTGCAAAAACACACTGTATACGCATAATATCAGGATGAAAATGAATGAAATTGCAATCAGCATACTATGACTTTTCAAACTGAAAGCAATTTTGTGTTTTAATACAGAAAACATTACCAGCAAACACTGAAATACACACTAAGACAAGAAAACACTGAGAAATGTTGATTGTGCCAACGGCGGTTTTAAACCAAATTGCCCCTCGGGGACATTAAAGCAATCAATCAATCAAATGCATGCATAATAGACTAAATTGGCATCTCACTGCACGCAAAGCATGTTGGTCCCAGTCAACATTCAGGACTACCCAGATCGTATCCACAACAGTGAATATAGCCAAATGTGACACATATTGAATACTTTGAGCGTTGTAAGGTCAGGGATATAACTATTACAGACTCTAGTCTGATAGTAATGATGCATGATTACTGCGTCAAGTACATACCCAGTACATATATTCATTGTAGGCCTATACAATCTGCATACATACAGTACCATGAAAAAGTATTTGCCCCCTTCCTGATTTTTTATTTTTTTTGGATAGTTGTCGCACTTGAATGTTTCAGATCATTAAACAAATTTTAATATCAGACAAAGACAACCCGAGTAGATACAAAATGCAGTTTTTTAAATGATTATTTCATTTATTAAGGGGAAAAAAAATCTATCCAAACCTACCTGGCCCTATGTGAAAAAGTAATTGCCCCCCCCCCCGTTAAATCATGAATTAACTGTGATGTGATAAACCACATTTTTGGAGTTCAATTTCACTAGCCACACCCACACCTGATTACTGCCAGACCTGTTGAATCAAGAAAACAGTTAAATAGAACCTGTCTGACAAAGTGAAGTTAGCTAAAAGATCTCAGAAAGCAACACATCATGCCGTGATCTAAAGAAATTCTAGAACAAATGAGAAATAAAGTCATTGACTTCTATAAGCCTGGAAAGGTTTACAAAGCCTTTTCTAAGGCTTTGGGACTCCAGCGAACCACGTTCAGAGCCATTATCCACAAATAGAGAAAACTTGGAACACTGGTGAACCTTCCCAGGAGTGGCCGGCTGCCAAAATTACTCCAAGAGCGCATTGACGACTCATCCAGGAGGTCACAAAAGAACCCAGAACAACATCTAAAGAACTGCAGGCCTCACTTGTCTCAGTTAAAGTCAGTGTTCATGATTCAACAATAAGAAAGAGACTGGGCAAAAATGGCATCCATAGGAGAGTTCAAAGGAGAAAACCACTGCTGACCAAAACACAAAGGCTTATCTCACATTTGCCAAAAAACATCTTATTGATCCTGTAGACTTTTGGGAAAATATTCTGTGTACTGACAAGAAAAAAGTTGAACTTTTTGGAAGGTGTGCGTCCCGTTACATCTGGCGTGAAACTAACACAGTATTTCATAATAAGAACATCATACCAACAGTCAAACATAGTGGTGCTAGTGTGATGGCCTGGGACTGCTTTGCTGCTTCAGGACCTCGAGGACTTGCCGTAATTGATGGAACCATGAATTCTGCTCTCTACCAGAAAATCCTGAAGGAGAATGTCTGACCATCGGTTCGTAACCTCAAGCTCAAGCACACTTGGTTTATAGATGGCAAAAGATGCACGAGCAAGGCTCTCTCGTCCGGTTGACACGCTTTTTTCCCCTGTGCACTTATCTCCAAGATGGAGACGTATTATTCGAAGGTGGTATTGAATGCCGTTCTGACTTGTCTCAGGTAGTCTCAATAATTTGCCGGTGGATTATATCAAACGCTGCTTGGCTGATTTCTACACGATACAGGAGTTATCTGAATCAAAAGAGCTGATATACTCCATTAAGGATGTCTCCTTGCTGCCAATGTATCACAAATTGGCTTTTATTGGCTTTTACAATTCATTTACAGAAAAACAGACACATTCCAACAAAAGCACAAAACGTAAGCATCAATTCAATTTGTGGAACATGGACATACATTCAATAAATATAGACACAACTCCAAAAAAAATCATAATACATTTATGACATATTTCACTTAGAATACAACCGAAAATAATTAATATGCTTAAACATAAACATCCATTAACAAAATACATTCAAAACTGAACTCATAATTTGCATATTTAATTAACCAAACACAGGTACAATTTATTTTAGAAAATTCATTCACGTATAATACAATCAAAAATACACCAAAAAAAAGAAGACAAAAGGTCAAAGTCTATTCAAAAGAAAAGGAAAAAACATATTCAAAAAATGAAACAGAAGAAAAAAGAATGAATGTCCATGTTCATCAGATTCTGTATCACAATGTCAGGATACTTCTCAGCGGTCAGCTTTTGACGCTATCATTGCGGATATTTTAAAATGTGCGCAATGTCTTGATGCCACCGGATAAGATGCCTCTTTTTCACAGTTGGGGTAACTCAACGATCGAGGTTGCCTAAGATATCTCCCGCTGAGATCAGCACTATCAGTATTTGTGAGAGACTTGTGGACCTTGAACGTCGTATTGCAATGCAAGAGGACTCATGGGGCTCTAAATTCGTAGACCAAGCGCAGGCGCGGCGAATGGGGGTGCGCCGCGCCAACGGGGTGTGTCCAGGCGTATGTTGCAATTTAGTGCCCGGGCGTAGCCTGGCGCAAATACTCCTCTGTCCCGCCTCGGTCCCTCCTGCCGGCGCAAGTGGGAAAAAGAGGGAGGAGATAAGGCCTGAGTGGGTTTAACACTGCGAGTCAAATCTTCACCAATCAAATGAGCTCCTCTCCTCACCTTTAATGTGTTGGAATATAGAAGCCTCTGTCCTATATCTGCATGATGCGTTAATGTTGCATTTTCTTTGCTGCTTCAGGCATGTTTTCTGCACTGCTTACGTCTATATTAAGCATTACGAATATGAGTTAGCTGGCTAGCTTGGGCATTCGCGAATTATCACCATTAGCGAACTTGAATGGAATTTCAAAACGAAACTGCGTCCAGATCATTCAAACTTATGAAGTTGGAAGAAATCTGACGGTTGCTCATTTATTTCTTCTGCCAGCATCATTGGGACGAAAACGATGGATAAGCGTGTTCCTATTATTTCAACCTGCTGCTGCTTAAAATTTAGGGATTAACATGCATGGACAACAATGCAAGATCGTTATACATTTTATTTTCTATATGTGATCTTAACGTGAAATGCGAGATCATAGCAATCAGGCTGTATTCCTTTCCCCCACTATTAAGCCACTTGCACACTGGGCGCTTGAACAATTTTTTTTCGACGACAGATTGCGTTGAGCGCGAGTGTCTCGTGTCGAAAGTCTGACAGGGTTTTCATATATTTCCGTGTCCGACAATCGGATGGTTTCAGTATAACTCCGTGTCCGACAGTCGATTATTGTTTTTAATTTCTTCAAATCTATTGAATGTTTTAGATATTAAACGTGAATGTTTTGATAAGAGGGCTCAGTTCTTCAAGATGAGTACCGAGAATTTCAATCAATGTTTCTGTTTAAGCTCTGCTCAATAAAGTGAGTCGACATTGGCGGGACAATGTACAATGCCTGTCGGACATTAAATGCAAAATACTCCGTGTCTGACAGCCAAAAAAAAAAAAAAAAAGAGAGCGACTAGAACAGATTGATAACGAAATAAAGAATAAAAAGAAACATTTTAACAACAAACAGCACATCCAATGAACACTCACGATTTATTTTTTGCGGGCCATCTTTTTTGGATGCTCTGTTTGTTGGTGATATATTTTTATTCTTTATTTCGTTATAAATCTGTTCTCCTCAATATTTTTACTTTTTGCTGGTTGCAGGACATGGAGTATTTTGCATTTAAGCCTCGGACAGTCTTGATCGTGCATGCGATAATTTATTCACACTGTCAATGGTCATGGAATTGATTTGCTCGCTGACTACAAGCACTATTTTATCTCTGGTGTGGAAATAAAGCGTGAATCTGTTCGATCCATCTGACTAATTTTCAAAAGAGAGACCGAATAAAGACTGTTGTCTTCTTCAACGGAAGAAAACACACGAATAAAAAGACCAAGAAAAGTCGATAGCTATCAATTTGCATTTTGTGAAGGTCGGACACAAACATGGCCAAGTTTGCCGCGTCTATTAATTCCTGGAATACTCGAAAAATTCGAACTTTTATGACTTTCGGACACGGAGATATATTAAAACCCTGTCCGTCTTTGCATTGACTTTGACTGTAATCAGTCGTGCGAAAAATTCGTTTCGCGTCCAGTGTGCAAGCGGCTTTACTGAGCATAGAACGCAAGCATATATATGTATATATATATATATATATATATATATATATATGCAGTTTGTGGTTGGCTGAGAAAGATGTGAAGTCGTTATTTTGCATCACAGATTCAGCTGCGTTGATTAAGCCAGGTGGAGTTTCCATTACGCGTGCCAACCGCCTTTAATCTGACATCAGGACAATCGATATAGATACTATAATTTATGTCCTGATTTAGATGGTTACATTAAATAGTGGTTGCTGTAATTATTTATTGCATTGAAATGTGCCTGACATTCTGGAAACCTGCCTGTGAGGTTTCGGTGGCGTGTGCTTGCTGTGCGGTCAGCCAAATTACCACTGCGCAGAAAGTAAACCAGGTTGGAGCTGGCGAGCTTTCTCGCAACTTCAGCGAACTTTTCTCTGAAATTATCACTGCGTCTTGATGAATATGTGATACCTCCCCTACTACGCCGCCACACCCATCTCGGCGCCCGTCCGTCTACCAAATTGCCAAAGTGGCTGCGCACGGTGTTGCACCGCCGCGAAATTACCACTGCGCGGGCTGCACCGGACGAAATTACCACTGCGTGGCGGTGCCACGCTTCATACGCTGCGCCACCCTGCGCTGCGCCAAGAAATTAGAGCCCATTAAGTCAGAATTGCGCTAGAGTGACTGCATTCGAAGATAAAATCTCCAACAGGAGATCCTGGGCCGATGTTGCTAGTCAGTCACCCTCCACTGGTAAACCACAACGTCCGTTACACCAACCAGCCACAGTGAAGTTGCCCTCATTGATTGCCAAGAAATCCGGCCCCAAAGTTGACGTGCCAACAGCCAACGATGCTAGACCTCTTGCGGAGAAAATGGATCCATCACGCCCGCTCGCTCCTGCTTCATCCGTGATGTCACTCACGTCTCATGCTTCCCTTACCAGTGGGTTTGAGTTCCCTCCCGACCAGCGACGTCGAAACCGCCGGAAGAAGAAGGCCATTACTGGCATACGATCCGCTCAATCCAATGTCAGAGGTGCCCCTGAGCCCAGTCGGGACCTCTTCGTCTACCGCGTTGAGAAGGGCACGATGGAGCAGGACATTCAGCAGTATATAAGTGACTGCGGTGTGGAGCCGAGATGTGTCACACTTGTCTCTAAGGAAGAGGCTACGTTTTGCATCTTCAAAGTTGAAGTAAGACTCTCTGGTATGTCCACTCTGTTATCCTCAGACTTCGCTCCAACACCGAGGTTATGTTAGATTGATATTCGATATTCAGGCGCTCCAACACCACAAACAGGCGTCTGTGTCCGGTGTTGTGCCCAACACCTGCTTGACTTTGTTTGATTTATACTCTATAGGTATATCTAGGCTCAAACAGATAGCACAATGGTCAGACAGGTTGTCGCCATCGTGTCGTACGCCATAACTAGTCACAAAATCAGTTTGATTCTGTGACACAAGGAAATGATCGATAACAGATCTATGACCAAACGAGGATTCAAATGTATGATCAATAGATTCGGCAACATCAAGATCGGTACATATAGACAAAAATTCACGTCGACAAAAATCAATGAGAGATACAGTATGTGGAGAATTACGTCGCCTTATATCTGTGTTAAAATCCCCACCAATGATGATGTGCTTTACATGAGAATGACTATTTAAAACGCTATTGATTTCATGCAGGACGTCATCAAATAAAACGTCCAGCGAACCATTACTACTATCACAGGGCATGTAGATATTAACAAGAATTAAAGAATTAACGCCAAATGTCATTAGAGCTGCAACACAACGCTTATTGTTAGTTTAAATAGGAGTAAGAGAACATTTGAGGCGCTTACTACACACAATTGCGCAACCACCATAGGGCCTACCAGTGAGAATTACATTTTCATTCATGCCAGAGCTACCAATGACATTAGCATCGTCTAATTTAGAGGAAAACTCCGACAACTGACTTGACATATACCAGTGTTCCTGTATGAAGATGACATTGCATGTTTTTAACAAATGATTAACGTAACTGATTCTGTCAGCTGAATGACCCTTAGCGTTATAGCTGGCAAAGCGCAACGGTGTACTAGCCATGATCAAGCATAGAAATATGACCAACCAAACCATAATTATTCAAAATTACCTCTGGGTCAATAAAACCGCCGGTCTCTTTCCCCTAATTAACCTCCCTACTGGGCGAGTCGCCACTTTCAACAAACAAACAAAAAACAGACGACTATGATAACATTAAAACACAAAATTGCATGTTAACATAATTCTTAATTGTTTTTATTTTCGCAACACAATAATACTATAAATCATTATGTTTCATATTATGGATACAAGTTATGACTTCGTTTAACGACCCGTGTAAAGTGGTCGTTGGGAAAGAAATCTTAACTACTCAGTAGTGAGTATGGCACAGTGATCGACAGGTCACACGTTCGATTTCTCTCATCTCCTCAGAAAAAGGAACATTGCTGTAACTAGACTGCATTTCCGCAGAGAAAATGCAAAGTGTGCTTGCTCAAATGTTGCCAGCAACAGTGAATGGATGTCTGTCTCTCTCTCTCACACACACACACACAAAAACAATAGAGTGGCAGTCTGGCAGAGTGTAGTCAGTCAGTCAGTCAGTCAGTCTGTCTGTCTGTCTGTCTGTCTGTCTGTCTGTCTCTCTCTCCCTCCCTCTCTCTCTCTCTCTCTCTCTCTCTCTCACACAGGTATCATCTGTGCGATTTGCGCTCTGAAATTTGTCTATACCGGCCTTCTGAATCCCTGACGCTGTATTTTTACCAGTTAGAAACACAGACAGATGTGTGTGTGTGTGTGTGTGTGTGTGTGTGTGCGCGCGCGGCTCTCTCTCTCTCTGCATCTGTCAGACACGATCATGGTTTAGACATGGAAGTGTATTTAATATCATTTCGAAGGGAGATTTCTCCTTTCTACCCTTTTATATGCTTTTCAACTTCATTCAAAACTCAGCTGTAACTGCCACAGTCTCTTCTTCTCTCTCTCTCTTTCTCTCCGAATCACTACCCCGAAACACACACACTATCATGGTTTAAAAGGAGTCCTCCCTTTAGTCATTTTATGCCACAGAATTTTTGTGTGTGCCAGTGTGTGTGTCTGCCTTGTGTGTGTGCGTGTATTTTGTCTGGCAGGGCTTTTGCACGTTTGTTTGTGCCTGAGTCTCTTATCAGCAGCACCTGCATTGTCTACCAGTAAGGAGTGTTCTGTAGAATCCTAATCTAGAATGTTTGTTGCAGCTTAATAACCAAACATTCTAATGACAGTTTTACACTCAGCTCTAACTGTCACAATCTCTGATACTCTCTCTCTGTCTCTCTCTCTCCCTCTCTCTCTTTCTCTCTCTCTCACACACACACACACACACAAACGCACACACAGGTATCATCTGACCTTGTTTAAAGGTCAAAGTTCAGGGCGCTTCTCGCTTTGAAATTTGTCTATACCAGCCTGTTTAATCGCTGACACAGTATTTTTACCAGTGAGAAACACAGACAGATGTGTGTCTGTGTGTGTGTGTGTGTGTGTGTGTGGGGCTCTAAATGAGTCTGACACAGCAGCTCCTATGGTGTGTGCCTGTCTCTATGGAGACAGCAGCACCCCTGTCTGCTTGCTGCCTCACAAGCGCTGTGAGACAGAGAAGAATTCAAAGAATTCTTCATTCACACTGTCCGAACTACTGCCATTTTCTGGCAGACCGTAGGTCCTATGGTGAAAACCAAAACACTGTGAGCGAGAGGAGAATCTGCTGAGCGTCCCCATGTATTTTTTTTTTCTTGTGGTCTCAAGTATGTGGTCAGGGTGGCGATTTCAAAAGGTGTATCTCCACTGTCAGCTCCTGTTATAATGGCTGCCTATGGGGGAGTTGGTCAGTGACACTGTCCGAACTACTGCCATTTTCTGGCAGACCGTAGGTCCTATGGTGGAAACAAAAACACCGTGAAGTGAGAGGAGACCCTGCTGAGCATCCCCATGTATTTTTTTTTTCTTGTAGGGTCAAGTATGTGGTCAGGGGTGGCGATTTCAAAAGGTGTCTCAACTGTCAGCTCCTGTTATAATGGCTGCCTATGGGGGAGTTGGTCAGTGACACTGTCCGAACTATTGCCATTTTTTCTGGCAGACCGTGGGTCCTATGGTAAAAAAAAAAAAAAATTGAGTGAGAGGAGACTCTGCTGATCGTCTCTATGTACTTTTTTTTTCTTGTAGTGTAAAGTATGTGGTCAGGGTGGCGATTTCAAAAAGGTGTCTCAACTGTCAGCTCCTGTTATAATGGCTGCCTATGGGGAGTTGCTCAGTGACACTGTCCGAACTACTGCCATTTTCTGGCAGACCGTGGGTCCTATGGTAAAAAACAAAAAATACGGTGAGTGAGAGGAGACTCTGCTGATCGTCCCTATGTATTTTTTTTTTCTTGTAGTGTAAAGTATGTGGTCAGGGTGGCGAGTTCAAAAAGGTGTCTCAACTGTCAGCTCCTGTTATAATGGCTGCCTATGGGGGAGTGCTCATTGACACTGTCCGAACTACTGCCATTTTCTGGCAGACCGTAGGTCCTATGGTAAAAACAAAAATACGGTGAGTGAGAGGAGACTCTGCTGATCGTCCCCATGTATTTTTTTTCTTGTAGTGTAAAGTATGTGGTCAGGGTGGCGATTTAAAAAAAGCGGAGTTTGTCTGCTCTCTTCTCAAACTTTTCTGCTCCTGTTATAATGGCTGTCTATGGGGCAGTTGGTCTCTGCGCTCCTGTCGCTTGAGGGCGCCTAGAGTCTCAAGCCTTTATCCGTTTTCTTCCACAGTGACATTTTTCAGGCCTGCACAAATTTTCCTACGTTTTGATGTATAAATTGTGTGTAAAGTTGGAAATTGTGGCCGGGGAAGCGATTTCAAAATTTTTTTCCAGTCTTTTTCTCTGCTGCTCCCCTCTAACGTCTAGAGTGGAGGAGTGCATTATGACATCATCACTCCAAAGTTCTACCCATTCATTTCAATGGCACCCAATTACGCAGGAAAAACGCAAATACCGGACGAACGACAACGGATATCGAGACCATTTGAACAAGCCATGAAGTTCAGAACGGCCTGGATGTCTCAGAGTTGGAACGGTGTCTCTATCTCGAAAGCCCTAGGAGGAGTAGGGGGCCACAGAAACGAGTGAAAAGGGAATAAGAGGAACTAGACTGCATTTCCGCAGAGAAAATGCAAAGTGTGCCTGCTCAAATGTTGCCAGCAACAGTGAATGGATCTCTCTCTCTCTCTCACACACACACACGCACACGCACACACTAGAGTGGCAGTCTGGCAGAGTGTAGGTAGTTAGTCTGTCTGTGTCTCTCTCTCTTTCTCTCTCTCTCTCTCCCTCTCTCTCACACACACACAAACAAACACACAGGTATCACCTGACATTGTTTAAAGGACAAATTTCAGAGCGCTTTGCGCTCTGAAATTTGTCTATACCGGCCTGTTTAATAGCTGGCGCTGTATTTTTACCAGTAAGAAACACAGACAGATGTGTGTGTGTGTGTGTGTGTGTGTGTGTGTGTGTGTGTGTGTGTGTGTGTGCGCGCGGCTCTCTCTCTCTGCATCTTTCACACATGATCATGGTTTAGACATGGAAGTGTCTTTAACATCATTTAGAAGGGAGATTTCTCCTTTCTACCCTTTTATATGCTTTTCAACTTAATTCAAAACTCAGCTGTAACTGCCACACTCTCTTCCTCTCTCTCTCTCTTTCTCTCCGAATCACTACCCCGAAACACACAAACTGTCATGGTTTAAAAGGAGTCCTTCCTTTAGTCATTTTATGGCACAGAATTTTTGTGTGTGCGAGTGTGTGTGTCTGCCTTGTGTGTGTGCGTGTATTTTGTCTGGCAGGGCTTTTGCATGTTTGTTTGTGTCTGAGTCTCTTATCAGCAGCACTTGCATTGTCTACCAGTTAAGAGTGTTCTATAGAATCCTAATCTAGAATGTTTGTAGCAGCTTAAAAACCAAACATTCTAATGACAGTTACACTCAGTTATAATTGTCAATCTCTCTCTCTCTCTCTCTCTCTCTCTCTCTCTCTCTCTCACACACACCCACACAAACGCATACACAGGTATCATCTGACCTTGTTTAAAGGCTCTAACTGTCACAGTCTCTGATACTCTCTCTCTGTCTCTCTCTCTCCCTCTCTCTCTCTCTCTCTCACACTCACGCGCACACACACACACACACACACACACAGGTATCATCTGACGTTGTTTAAAGGACAAAGTTCAGATCGCTTCTCGCTCTGAAATTTGTCTATACCAGCCTGTTTAATCGCTGACGCTGTATTTTTACAAGTGAGAAACACAGACAGATGTGTGTGTGTGTGTGTGTGTGTGTGTGTGTGTGTGTGTGTGTGTGTGTGTGTGTGTGTGTGTGTGTGTGTGTGCAAGCGCGCGCGGGCAAGCGCGCGCGGGCGCGTGAGTCTGACACAGCAGCTTCTCTATGTGTGTGCCTGTCTCTATGGATAAAGCAGCACCCCTGCCTGCTTGCTGCCTCACAAGCGCTGTGAGACAGAGAAGAATTCAAAGAATTCTTCATTCACACTGTCCGAACTACTGCCATTTTCTGGCAGACCGTAGGTCCTATGGTGAAAACAAAAACACTGTGAGCGAGAGGAGAATCTGCTGAGCGTCCCCATGTATTTTTTTTCTTGTGGTGTCAAGTATGTGGTCAGGGTAGCGATTTCAAAAAGGTGTATCTCAACTGTCTGCTCTTGTTGTAATGGCTGCCTATGGGGGAGTTGGCCAGTGACACTGTCCAAACTACTGCCATTTTCTGGCAGAGCGTAGGTCCTATGGTAAAAACAAAAACATCGTGAGCGAGTGGAGACTCGACTGAGCGTCCCCATACATTTTTTTTTTTTTTTTTTGTAGTGTGAAGTATGTGGTCAGGACAGCAATTTGTTTTTCAGCTCTGTTCCCAAACTTTTCTGCTCCTGTTATAATGGCTGTCTATGGGGCAGTTGTTCTGCGCTCATGTTTAAAGAAGTGCTCTGAAATTTGTCTATACCGCCTGTTAAATCGCTGACTCTGTATTTTTTTACCAGTGAGAAACAGACAGATATGATGTGTGTGTGTGTGTATGTGTGTCTGCGCCACATGAGTCTGACACAGCAGCTCCTCTATGTGTGTGCCTGTCTCTATGGAGACAACAGAACCCCTGTGCTGTGAGACAAAGAATTCTTCATTCACACTGTCCGAACTACTGCCATTTTCTGGCAGACCGTAGGTCCAATGGTGAAAACAAAAACACCGTGAGCGAGAGGAGACTCAGCTGAGCGTCCCCAATATATTTTTTTTTTTTTGTAATCAAGTATGTGGTCAGGGGTGACAATTTCAAAAAGGTGTCTCAACTGTCAGCTCCTATTATAATGGCTGCCTATGGGGGAGTTGGTCAGTGACACCATCCGAACTACTGCCATTTTCTGGCAGAGCGTAGGTCCTATGGTAAAAACAAAAATACGGTGAGTGAGAGGAGACTCTGCTGATTGTCCCCATGTATTTTTTTTTTTCTTGTAGTGTAAAGTATGTGGTGAGGGTGGCGATTAAAAAAGAGGAGTTTGTCTGCTCTCTTCTCAAACTTTTTTCTGCTCCTGTTATAATGGCTGTCTATGGGGCAGTTGGTCTGCGCCCTGTCGCTTGAGGGCGCCCTAGAGTCTCAAGCCTTTATCTGTCTTCTACCACAGTGACATTTTTTTTCAGGCCTGCACAAATTTTCCTACGTTTTGATTTATAAATTGTGTGTGTATCGTTGGAAATTGTGGCGGGGAGCGATTTTAAAAATTTTTTTCCCAGTCTTTTCTCTGCTGCTCCTCTAACGTCTAGAGTGGAGGAGTGCATTATGACATCATCACTCCAAAGTTCTACCCATTCATTTCAATGGCACCGAATTTCGCCGGAAAAATGCGAATACCCGAACGAACGACAACGGATATCGAGACCATTTGAACAAGCCATCACGCTCAGATCGCCTGGACGCCTCAGAGTTGGAACGGTGTCTCTATCTCGAAAGCCCTAGGAGGGAGTAGGGGCCACAGAAACGAGTGAAAAGGGAATAAGAGGAACTAGACTGCATTTCCGCAGAGAAAAATGCAAAGTGTGCTTTGCTCAAATGTTGCCAGCAACAGTGAATGGATGTCTCTCTCTCTCTCTCTCTCACACACACACACATACACACACACACGCACACGCACACACTAGAGTGGCAGTCTGGCAGAGTGTACGTGAGTTAGTCTGTCTGTGTCTCTCTCTTTCTGTCTCTCTCCCTCTCTCTCACACACACACAAACACACACACACAGGTATCACCTGACATTGTTTAAAGCACAAATTTCAGAGCGCTTTGCGCTCTGAAATTTGTCTGTACCGGCCTGTTTAATAGCTGGCGCTGTATTTTTACCAGTAAGAAAAACAGACACATGTGTGTGTGTGTGTGTGTGTGTGTGTGTCTGTGTGTGCATGCGTGCGTGCATGGCGCTCTCTCTGCATCTGTCAGACATGGTCATGGTTTAGACATGGAAGTGTCTTTAACATCATTTAGAAGGGAGATTTCTTCTTTCTACCCTTTTTACACGTTTTTAAACTTAATTCAAAACTCAGCTTTAACTGCCACAGTCTCTTCTTCTCTCTCTCTCTTTCTCTCGAATCACTACCCAAAAACACACACACTGTCATGGTTTATAAGGCGTCTTTCTTTTAGTCATTTCAATGGCACAGAATTTTTTGTGTGCGAGTGTGCATGTCTGCCTAGTGTGTGTGTGTGTGTATTTAGCCTGGCAGGGCTTTTGTAAGTTTGTTTGTGTCTGAGTCTCTTATCAGCATCACCTGCATTGTCTACCAGTGAAGAGTGTTCTATAGAATCCTAATCTAGAATGTTTGCAGCAGCTTATAAACCAAACATTCTAATGACAGCTACACTCAGTTATAACTGTCAGTCTCTGCTTCTCTCTCTCTCTCTCTCTCTCTCTCCCTCTCTCTCTCACACACACACAAACACACACAGGTATAATCTGACATTGTTTAAAGGACAAATTCACAGCGCTTATGCTCTGAAATTTGTCTATACTAACCAGTTTAATCGCTGACACAGTATTTTTAACAGTGAGAAACACAGACAGATGTGTGTGTGTTTGTGTGTGTGCAGACGCGTGAGTCTGACACAGCAGCTCCTATGCATGTGTGCCTGTCTCTATAGAGACAGCAGCACCCCCTGTCTGCTTGCTGCCTCACAAGCGCTAGGAGACAGAGAAAGAATTCAAAAGAATTCTTCATTCACACTGTCCGAACTATTGCCATTTTCTGGCAGACCGTAGGTCCTATGGTGAAAACAAAAACATCGTGAGTGAGAGGAGACTCTGCTGAGCATCCCCATGTATTTTTTTTCTTGTAGGGTCAAGTATGTGGTCAGGGTGGCGATTTCAAAAAGGTGTCTCAACTGTCAGCTCCTGTTATAATGGCTGCCTATGGGGGAGTTGGTTAGTGACACTGTCTGAACTACTGCCATTTTCTGGCAGACCGTAGGTCCTATGGTAAAAACAAAAATACGGTGAGTGAGAGGAGACTCTGCTGATCGTCGCCATGTATTTTTTTTCTTGTAGGGTCAAGTATGTGGTCAGGGTGGTGATTTCAAAAAGGTGTCTAAACTGTCTGCTCCTGTTATCATGGCTGCCTATGGGGGAGTTGGTCAGTGACACTGTCCGAACTACTGCCATTTTCTGGCACCGCGTAGGTCCTATGGTAAAAACAAAAACATCGTGAGCGAGTGGAGACTCGGCTGAGCGTCCCCATACATTTTTTTTTCTTGTAGTGTGAAGTATGTGGTCAGGACGGCGATTTGTTTTTCAGCTCTGTTCCCAAACTTTTCTGCTCCTGTTATAATGGCTGTCTATGGGGCAGTTGGTCTGCGCTCGTGTTTTAAAGAAGTGCTCTGAAATTTGTCTATACCAGCCTGTTAAATCGCTGACTCTGTATTTTTACCAGTGAGAAACACAGACAGATATGTGTGTGTGTGTGTGTGTGTGTGTGTGTCTGCCCGTATGAGTCTGACACAGCAGCTCCTCTATGTGTATGCCTGTCTCTATGGAGACACCAGCACCCCTGTGCTGTGAGACAGAGAAGAATTCAAAGAATTCTTCATTCACACTGTCCAAACTACTGCCATTTTCTGGCAGACCGTAGGTCCTATGGTGAAAACAAAAACACCGTGAGTGAGAGGAGACTCTGCTGAGCATCCCCTTGTATTTTTTATCTTGTAGGGTCAAGTATGTGGTCAGGGTGGCGATTTCAAAAAGGTGTCTCAACTGTCAGCTCCTGTTATAATGGCTGCCTATGGGGGAGTTGGTCAGTGACACTGTCCGAACTACTGCCATTTTCTGGCAGAGCGTAGGTCCTATGGTAAAAATAAAAATACGGTGAGTGAGAGGAGACTCTGCTGATCGTTCCCATGTATTTTTTTTTCTTGTAGTGTAAAGTATGTGGTCAGGGTGGCGATTTAAAAAAGAGGAGTTTGTCTGCTCTCTTCTCAAACTTTTCTGCTCCTGTTATAATGGCTGTCTATGGGGCAGTTGGTCTGCGCTCCTGTTGCTTGAGGGCGCCTAGAGTCTCAAGCCTTTATCTGTTTTCTTCCACAGTGACATTTTTCAGGCCTGCACAAATTTTCCTACGTTTTGATGTATAATTTGTACGTGTGCGTGGGAAATTGTGGCCGGGGGAGCCATTTCAAAAAATTTTTTCCCAGTTTTTTCTCTGCTGCTCCCACTCTAACGTCTAGAGTGGAGGAGTGCATTATGACATCATCACTCCAAAGTTCTACCCATTCATTTCAATGGCACCCAATTTCGCCGGAAAAACGCGAATATCGAATCTAAACGACAACGGATATCGAGACCATTTGAACAAGCCATCATGTTCAGATCGGCCTGGACGCGTCTCAGAGTTGGAACAGTGTCTCTATCTCGAAAGCCCTAGGAGGAGTAGGGGCCACAGAAACGAGTGAAAAGGGAATAAGAGGAACTAGACTGCATTTCCGCAGAGAAAATGCAAAGTGTGCTTGCTCAAATGTTGCCAGCAACAGTGAATGGATGTCTCTCTCTCTCTCACACACACACACACACACACACACACACACACTAGAGTGGCAGTCTGGCAGAGTGTAGGTAGTTAGTCTGTCTGTGTCTCTCACTCTTTCTCTCTCTCTCTCTCTCTCACACACACACACACACACACAGGTATCACCTGACATTGTTTAAAGGACAAATTTCAGAGCGCTTTGCGCTCTGAAATTTGTCTATACCGCCCTGTTTAATAGCTGGCGCTGTATTTTTACCAGTAAGAAACACAGACAGATGTGTGTGTGTGTGTGTGTGTGTGTGTGTGTGTC
Organism: Gymnothorax javanicus; assembly: GCA_029692085.1. Taxonomy (NCBI): domain Eukaryota; kingdom Metazoa; phylum Chordata; class Actinopteri; order Anguilliformes; family Muraenidae; genus Gymnothorax; species Gymnothorax javanicus. The sequence continues at coordinate 28,365,260 of CM056193.1, forward strand.
TATGTGCGTGCGTGCGTGCGTATGCGTCTCTCTCTGCATCTGTCAGACACGGTCATGGTTTAGACATGGAAGTATCTTTAACATCATTTAGAAGGGAGATTTCTCCTTTCTACCCTTTTACATGTTTTTAAACTTAATTCAAAACTCAGCTGTAACTGCCACAGTCTCTTCTTCTCTCTCTCTTTCTCTCCGAATCACTACCCCGAAACACACACTGTCGTGGTTAAAAAGGAGTCTTTCTTTTAGTCATTTCAATGGCACAGAATTTTTGTGTGCGTGAGTGTGCGTGTCTGCCTAGTGTGTGTGCGTGTATTTTGTCTGGCAGGGCTTTTGTAAGTTTGTTTGTGCCTGAGTCTCTTATCAGCAGCACCTGCATTGTCTACCAGTGAAGAGTGTTCTATAGAATCCTTTTCTAGAATGTTTGTAGCAGCTTAAAAACCAAACATTCTAATGACAGTTACACTCAGTTATAACTGTCAGTATCTGCTCTCTCTCTCTCTCTCTCTCTCTCTCTCTCACACACACACACACACACACACACACACACACACACACAGAAACACACAGGTATAATCTGACCTTGTTTAAGGACAAATTTCAGAGCGCTTTTGCTCTGAAATTTGTCTATACTGCCAGTTTAATCACTGACACAGTATTTTTTACCATTGAGAAACACAGACAGATGTATGTGTGTGTGTGTGTGTGTGTCTGCTGGCTGGCGTGTGAGTCTGACACAGCAGCTACTATGCGTGTGTGCCTGTCTCTATGGAGACAGCAGCACCCCTGCCTGCTTGCTGCCTCTCAAGCTGTGAGACACAGAAGAATTCAAAGAGTTTTCATTCACACTGTCCGAACTACTGCCATTTTCTGGCAGACCGTGGAGGTCTTATGGTGAAAACAAAAACACTGTGAGCGAGAGGAGAATCTGCTGAGCGTCCCCATGTATTTTTTTTTTTCTTGTGGTGTCAAGTATGTGGTCAGGGTGGCGATTTCAAAAGGTGTATCTCAACTGTCTGCTCCTGTTATAATGGCTGCCTATGGGGGAGTTGCTCAGTGACACTGTCCGAACTACTGCCATTTTCTGGCAGACCGTAGGTCCCTATGGTAAAAAACAAAAATACGGTGAGTGAGAGGAGACTCTGCTGATCGTCCCCATGTATTTTTTTTTTCCTTGTAGTGTAAAGTATGTGGTCAGGGTGGCGATTTTAAAAGCGGAGTTTGTCTGCTCTCTGCTCAAACTTTTCTGCTCCTGTTATAATGGCTGTCTATGGGGCAGTTGGTCTGCGCTCCTGTCGCTTGAGGGCGCCTAGAGTCTCAAGCCTTTATCTGTTTTCTTCCTTAGTGACATTTTTCAGGTCTGCACAAATTTTCCCTCGTTTTTGATGTATAAATTGTGCGTGTATCGTTTGAAATTGTGGGCGGGGAGCGATTTCAAAAATTTTTTTCCCAATCTTTTCTCCGCTGCTCCCACTCTAACGTCTAGAGTGGAGGAGTGCATTATGACATCATCACTCCAAAGTTCTACCCATTCATTTCAATGGCACGCAAATTTAAAAAAAAAAACGCCAATACCGAACGAACGACAACGGATATCGAGACCATTTGAACAAGCCATCATGTTCAGATCGGCCTGGACGTCTCAGAGTTGGAACAGTGTCTCTATCTCGAAAGCCCTAGGAGGAGTAGGGGGCCACAGAAACGAGTGAAAAGGGAATAAGAGGAATAAGAGGAATAAGAAAACTTAAGAAGAACAATAGTGTGCTTGCCTTGCAAGCACACAGCAGCCTTCGGCTGCTGCGTTCTCTGAGCAAGCACACTAATAAGAGGAATAAGAGGAATAAGAGGAATAAGAAAACTTAAGAAGAACAATAGTGTGCTTGCCTTGCAAGCACACAGCAGCCTTCGGCTGCTGTGTGCTCTGAGCAAGCACACTAACTAGACTGCATTTCCGCAGAGAAAATGCAAAGTGTGCTTGCTCAAATGTTGCCAGCAACAGTGAATAGATGTCTGTCTGTCTGTCTCTCACTCACACACACACACACACAAATACACACGCACACACTAGAGTGGCAGTCTGGCAGAGTGTAGGTAGTTTGTGTCTCTCTCTCTTTCTCTCTCTCTCTCCCTCTCTCTCTCACACACACAAACACACACACAGGTATCACCTGACATTGTTTAAAGGACAAATTTCAGAACGCTTTGCGCTCTGAAATTTGTCTATACCAGCCTGTTTAATAGCTGGCGCTGTATTTTTTACCAGTAAGGAACACAGACAGATCTTGGCGTGCATGCGTGCGTGCGTGTGCGTATCGTCTCTCTCTCTCTGCATCTGTCAGACACAGTCACGGTTTAGACATGGAAGTGTCTTTAACATCATTTAGAAGGGAGATTTCTTCTTTCTACCCTTTTACATGTTATTAAACTTAATTCAAAACTCAGCTTTAACTGCCACAGTCTCTTCTTCTCTCTCTCTCTCTCTCTCTCCGAATTACTACCGCTAACCACACACACTGTCATGGTTTAAAAGGAGTCTTTCTTTTAGTCATTTTGATGGCACAGAATTTTTGTGTGTGTGAGTGTGCATGTCTGCCTAGTGTGTGTGCCTGTATTTTGTCTGGCAGGGCTTTTGTAAGTTTGTTTGTGTCTGAGTCTCTTCTCAGCAGCACCTGCATTGTCTACCAGTGAAGAGTGTTCTATAGAATCCTAATCTAGAATGTTTGTAGTAGCTTAAAAACCAAACATTCTAATGACAGTTACACTCAGTTATAACTGTCAGTCTCTGCTTCTCTCTCTCTCTCTCTCTCTCTCTCTCTCTCTCTCTCTCGCGGAGTGTATGCTGGGAGTTGGGGGTGCGTTTGGTGAGAGCGTGTGCTGAGAGTTTGGTGCGGCTTTTTTTTTTTTTTTTTTAACTCTTGCACTTGCTAAATTCTTTTTCTATTTCTTTTTCTATTTCTGCATGTTTCATTGACGCTAAATAATTTGCGATAAGGGTAAGTTGGAAAACTTTTTTATTTTTCCCGGAGGCGGGATGGCGCTCAGGGAGACGCCGTCTCTGTCTATCCGGCATGGGCTAAGGGTTGTTCCGTCAGAGGCGCAAATAACGGTCGAGGATGTTCTCCTAGCAGCAGGAGAACAGATTGGCCACAAACTTGTTGCATGCTTCTCGCATGCATAAAGCTGTTGTAGTTTTTCTGAAGGAGGAGCGTTTTTGTCGTTCAGTTAATTTCCAGTGGAATTTATATTAATGATGTTTTCACGCAAGTTTCCCCCATTAGCTGTCCCGCTACACGGATTACAGTATCGGGCGTTCCGCCTTTCATCCCTAATGAAGCGCTGGAGCGAGAGCTACGGCGTTTAAGGGAAGTTCGCAAGTGGTTTTAAAACTGTCAGTTTGGGCTGCAAGGATCCTAAACTTAAACATGTTCAGTCTCTTTCGAAGACAAGTTTTTTATGTTTCTTGATTCTCCTACTCAAAGCTTAGAAGTGTCATTTCGTGTGAAATTTGAAGATGGATTTTTACATGGTATACGCTAGTTCTGGGAGTATGAAATGCTTTGAGTGCGGTGACGTGGGACATAAACGATTGTTTTGCCCTCATTATCAGGAAAGGGGTCTTGAAGTGTAAACATAGATATTGATACGGACAGTCCCCTGCGTTCACATGCTGATCCTGGGGGAGGGACTAGTATACAGACATCGCTGACACAGGTTTGTCAAGTGGAGAAGAGTGCTTCCCAAAGGGCAGAGTCTGAGAATGAAAATGAAATTGTGGCAAACATTCCCACTGGCGAGGGAGAGTCTGCAGAATCGATTCCGTTGTGAATGCAGTCGTTTAGATCCGCGGTAGCGGGAGTCTTGCAGGAAAGGCATGAAGCGGCCTGCTCGCTCCTCTGTAATGACAGACGCGGATGCAGATTTACCGGAGAAAACTGTGTCAACTCAGAATAGCGTGAATAGTGAGGCTGAGGATGTAGAGTTTGAGTCGGACTCTGACAGTGTGTCTGTACAGTCGGATACACAGTCGGAGCTGTATACATTGGAGCAGGTTAATGATTTTTTGGACGAAACGTTTGGAAAATCTGTCAAAGTGAAAGAATATTTTCCTGACACGGAAAAGTTTATAAAGTCTTGCATAACTTTACAGAAGAAGGTGGGGCTGGACTTGCTCGGCCGAAAAAAAGAGATTTCGATTAAAAAAACATGTTACCGCTTTAAGAAAGGCCACAGTGAGTCGGAAAGGGAAGGGAAAACGAAGTTAAATCTGAGCCAATAAAACACAATGATCATGCATTGCACGGGTGTCTGTCTTTCTTTCTGTCTGATTTTACTGTTTGCTGGTCTTCTCTTTAATTTTTTCTCATGAGGGGGGCTCAGAGTAGGCTCTTTGAACGTGAACGGAGGGAGGATGGGAATAAAAGAGCTTTACTAGCAGAGGTGGCTCGTCAGAAAGAGATAGATGTTTTCTTCCTCCAGGAAACTCATAGTGATGAAAATAATGAATTAGATTGGGAATTATTTTGGAGAGGCACTCATTACCTCAGTCATGGTAATAATTTTAGTGGAGGTGTAGCTATTCTTTTTTCTCCAAATTTAAATGTAAATATTATATCCACTAAGGAATTAATAAAGGGCAGAGCTCTAATAGTTCGGGCGGAGGTTGAAGGAACTGTTCTATGCTTTGTGAACATTTATGCTCCTAATATTGGATCTGATAGGCTAGCCGTATTCAGAGCACTAAAGGAAGAGTTAGGAAAGTATGGTCAGGAGTATATCATTATGGGTGGTGACTGGAACTGTACTACTGATTTTACATTGGATAGAGTGAATGAAGAGCCACACCTGCAGTCATCTCATAGTCTGGCAAAGCTGATTACCAATTTAAATCTGGTAGATGCTTGGAGAGTAAAACACCCTAATACCAGGCAGTACACTTGGGTTAGGGTAGTGGACAGTCGTGTCAGTGCAGCCAGATTGGATCGGCTGTACATTTCAGACGATCTTAGAAGTAGTCTTACAGGGAGTTTCATCAATCCAGTAGGTTTCAGCGATCATCACCTCATTTTTATTAACTTAGCTTTTTCTTCTGGCAGAAAAGTAAACACATATTGGCATTTTAACATCAAATTACTCCAGGACGAGAGTTTTTGTCAGGTTTTTGAGCATTTCTGGGGACTATGGAAACAAAAAAAGTCAGATTTTGAGTCCTTGAGCCAGTGGTGGGAAATAGGAAAGGCTCAAATTCGTATTCTATGTCAACAATACACCTCTCATTCCACAAAAAAAATAAGAAAAGTAATTCAGAGTTTAGAAGAAGAAATTATGAGGATGGAGTCTGAGTTAAATGCTGTCTCTGCTGATGCTGCACAGCTGCAGTGTAAAAGGCTGGAGCTCAGCTCCTTTCTGCAGGAGCGTGTTAAGGGGGCTCTGATCAGAGCTCGCTTCTTGTCCATCAAGGACATGGATGCGCCAACTTCTTTCTTCTTCAACTTGGAGAAGAAAACGATACAGAGAAAGCAGATGTCCTGTCTGAGGTTGCCTGACAGCAGGGTTACCACAGACCCTGCTGAGATGAGGAAACATGCGTAGACTTTTTATACAGAACTCTACAGTGCAGGAGACTGCAGCAACATATGTGCAGCTGAGCTCCTGGAGGGGCTTCCTCAGCTGTGTCCTGAAGAGAAAGCTGCCTTGGATAGAGACCTGAGTATGGAGGAGCTGACTGCAGCTGTGGAGCAGTTGGCCTCTGGTAAAGCACCAGGGATCGATGGGCTGCCCATAGAGTTTTACAAGCGATTCTGGGGCTGCCTTCGAACAGACTTTTATGAAGTTACAATGGACTGCATTCACAGGGGCTCACTACCGGCATCATGCAGGAGGGCAGTGCTCTCACTCCTACCGAAGAAGGGAGACTTGGCCCTTCTGAAGAACTGGAGACCGGTGGCACTTTTGTGCGCCGATTACAAAGTGATTTCCAGGGCACTTTCAAACAGACTGAAAAAGTACTTAGGTTCTGTGATACAAGCTGACCAAACCTATTGTATATTAGACAGAACAATAATGGACAACCTGTTTTTAATCAGAGATATTTTAGATATTTGCCAGCAGTATACCAAGGACATTGGAATCTTGTCAATCGATCAAGAAAAGGCTTTTGATAGAGTGGACCATGGTTTTTATTTTCTGTTCTCAGAGCCTTTGGCTTTGGTGAAAATTTTATAGCATGGGTTGGTTTATTGTATTATGAAGCAACTTGTCTGGTTAAGGTGGGTGGTGGGTTAAGTCGACCTATTCGCATTGGAAGGGGTATTAGACAGGGCTGCCCCATCTCTGGGCAGTTGCACAGTATCGCCATTGAGCCCCTTCTCAGCAAATTAAGGAACAGCCTCAATGGGTTCTTTCTCACAGGGTTGTCCCATGGTCCGGTTATTGTATCAGCTTATGCTGATGATGTGACTGTTTTATTAAGGATCAGAGGGATGTACAGGCCATGGTCAACTGCCTTAGTCTGTATGAGAGGGCCTCATCAGCCAAGGTTAACTGGGGAAATGTGAGGCCCTTCAAATAGGGCAATGGTCAGGGGAGATGATTCCCAGTCTGCCTGGTGGTTTGGAATGGGGAGGTGTGGTCTGAAGACCCTGGGAGTGTATCTCGGGGTTAATGGATTCCAGGAGAGGAATTGGGAGGGGTGTAGTGGAGACAGTGCGTGCTAAGTTGTCTAAATGGAAATGGCTGCTACCCCAGCTGTCATATAGGGGAAGAGTTCTAGTAGCTAATAACTTGGTCGCCTCGGCGGCTCTGGCACCCGGCTAATTGTTTTAAACCCACCAGGGGCTTGGTTGAGGAGGTACAAAGACTGTTGGTGGACTTCTTCTGGTCAGGACAGCACTGGATACGGCTGCGGCTCTGTATCTTCCAGTAGAAGAAGGAGGACAAGGATGAATAGACATTCTTTCCCGGATAAAGGCCTTCAGGCTAAAAAGGCACAGAGGCTCCTCTCGACTGCGGAGCAAGGTGGCTGGACACAGCTAATATGTTACTTCAGAAAGCTGGTGGGCTCGGTTACAGCAAACAGCTGTTTTTGCTAAACTTGGGCGAGGTGGACATCACGGGGCTCACGCCCTTCTATACATCAGTCCTTGGGCCTGGCGAGTTCTTCAAGCCTCCAGGGATCCTGATGAGACACCAGGAATGTGGATCTTCGAGAGCCACTGTTTTTCAACGACTTTCTTAAGACCCGAAGTCTTGCCCTCAGTGAGCCTAAGATCGGCCCCACGTGAAGCTGGCTGTGCCAAACTGGGACACCTTATGAAGGCCACGCGATCCTCTGTCGAAGTCCTGGGACAAATGGCTCACATCAGGTCTTCCAGACTGCTGTCCAGGATTGTCAGAGAGGTCTGTGCCTCTTTGTCTGGGCCACACCGGCGATTGCTGAAAACTGTACTCTATCTGACCAATGGGATGATGAATGTGAGTACAGCTTCCCATCTCTGACAGTCTCTCCTGCTGTTGGGGAATGGCAGGAGGGAGAAAACCAGCTTTTGTCATTTAGAACCCCGCATTTGCAGGGTTTCAATGAGATGGGAAAGAAGGCAGCATATGTCAACTGTGTAAAGGTGTCACACTTTCGCTCTTTGGCTGGGCTGGGAGCATCGAGGTGGGCTGGGGTTTTTGGTTCAGATACTTCCCCGAAAGGCTGCTGGCGGTCTCTGTACAAGACCCCAGTTGACAAACGGACGGGTGACCTCCAGTGGAGGATTGTACATGGGGCTATAGCTACAAACAGACACGTGGCACGCCTGGATCCTAGTACTGGGGAGGGATGTCCTTTTTGCTCTCAAACTGAAACACTCACTCATTTATTTCTTGATTGCTCAAGATTACTGGGTTTACAACATTTGTTGGAATTTTGGTTCACTGGTTTGGGGGAGTGTTTTTCACAAGATTTATTTATCTATGGTCCAAGGTATTCCGCTACAAAAAAGCAAGTACATGTACTGCTCAATTTCATGTCAGGAATGGCAAAACTAGCAATCTGGTTAACGCGTAAAAGCAAGATACAGGGATCGGGGATGTATTGACCCTGTGCAAAAAGGTAAAAGGTATTATAGCTGCCCGCCTTAAAAGTTGAGCATGCTTATTATAACCTTGTTAATAATCTGGATGCTTTTAATCATCTTTGGGCTGTGGGTGGAGTTTTGTGTGATGTGTTGGAAGATGGAAGCCTGTCTTTGTCATTTTAAGATTGGTTTTTTGTGATTTTGTTGACTGCTAACTGAGAACCACTGAAAGTGGTTTAATAAAGGTTTTTTTCAATCTCTCTCTCTCTCTCTCTCTCTCTCTCACTCACACACACACACATACACACACAGGTATCATCGTACATTGTTTAAAGGACAAATTTCAGAGCGCTTTGCGCTCTGAAATTTGTCTATACCGGGCTGTTTAATAGCCGGCGCTGTATTTTTACCAGTAAGAAACACAGACAGATGTGTGTGTGTGTGCGTGTGTGTGTCTGTGTGCGTGCGTGCTTGCGTATGCATCTCTCTCTGCATCTGTCAGACATGGTCATGATTTAGACATGGAAGTGTCTTTAACATCATTTAGAAGGGAGATTTCTTCTTTCTACCCTTTTACATGTTTTTAAACTTAATTCAAAACTCAGCTTTAACTGCCACAGTCTCTTGTCTCTCTCTCTTTCTCTCCGAATCACTACCGCTAACCACACACACTGTCATGGTTTAAAAGGAGTCTTTCTTTTAGTCATTTTAATGGCACAGAATTTTTGTGTGTGTGAGTGTGCGTGTCTGCCTAGTGTGTGTGCGTGTATTTTGTCTGGCAGGGCTTTTGTAAGTTTGTTTGTGTCTGAGTCTCTTATCAGCAGCACCTGCATTGTCTACCAGTGAAGAGTGTTCTATAGAATCCTAATCTAGAATGTTTGTAGCAGCTTAAAAACCAAACATTCTAATGACAGTTACACTCAGTTATAACTGTCAGTCTCTGCTTCTCTCTCTCTCTCTCTCTGTCTGTCTCTCTCTCTCTCTCTCACACGCTCACACACACAAACACACGCTCTGAAATTTGTCTATACCGGCCTGTTTAATCGCTGACACAGTATTTTTACCAGTGAGAAACACAGACAGGTGTGTGTGTGCGTGTGTGTGTGTGCGCGCGCGAGAGTCTGACACAGCAGCTCCTATATGTGTGTGCCTGTCTCTATGGAGACAGCAGCACCCCTGCCTGCTTGCTGCCTCTCAAGCGCTGTGAGGCAGAGAAGAATTCAAAGAATTCTTCATTCACACAGTCCGAACTACTGCCATTTTCTGGCAGACCGTAGGTCCTATGGTGAAAACAAAAACACCGTGAGCCAGAGGAGAATCTGCTGAGCGTCCCCATGTATTTTTTTTCTTGTGGTGTCAAGTATGTGGTCAGGGTGGCGATTTCAAAAAGGTGTATCTCAACTGTCTGCTCCTGTTATAATGGCTGCCTATGGGGGAGTTGGTCAGTGACACTGTCCGAACTACTGCCATTTTCTGGCGGACCGTAGGTCGTATGGTAAAAACAAAAATATGGTGAGTGAGAGGAGACTCTGCTGATCATCCCCATGTATTTTTTTTCTTGTAGTGTAAAGTATGTGGTGAGGGTGGCGATTTAAAAAAGCGGAGTTTGTCTGATTCTTCTCAAACTTTTCTGCTCCTGTTATAATGGCTGTCTATGGGGCAGTTGGTCTGCGCTCCTGTCGCTTGGAGGGCGCCTAGAGTCTCAAGCCTTTATCTCTTTTCTTCCACAGTGACATTTTTTCAGGCCTGCACAAATTTTCCCTACGTTTTTGATGTATAATTTGTGTGTGTACGTTGGAAATTGTGGCCAGGGAGAGATTTCAAAAAATTTTTTTCCCAGTCTTTTCTCTGCTGCTCCCACTCTAACGTCTAGAGTGGAGGAGTGCATTATGACATCATCACTCCAAAGTTCTACCCATTCATTTCAATGGCACCCAATTTCGCCGGAAAAACGCGAATACCGAACGAACGACAACAGATATCGTGACCATTTGAACAAGCCATCATGGTCAGATCGGCCTGTACGTCTCAGAGTTGGAACGGTGTCTCTATCTCGAAAGCCCTAGGAGGAGTAGGGGGCCACAGAAACGAGTGAAAAGGGAATAAGAGGAATAAGAGGAATAAGAAAACTTAAGAAGAACAATAGTGTGCTTGCCTTGCAAGCACACAGTAGCCTTCGGCTGCTGTGTGCTCTGAGCAAGCACACTAATAAGAGGAATAAGAAAACTTAAGAAGAACAATAGTGTGCTTGCCTTGCAAGCACACTAATAAGAGGAATAAGAAAACTTAAGAAGAACAATAGTGTGCTTGCCTTGCAAGCACACTAATAAGAAAACTTAAGAAGAACAATAGTGTGCTTGCCTTGCAAGCATACTAATAAGAAAACTTAAGAAGAACAATAGTGTGCTTGCCTTGCAAGCACACTAATAATAAGGTGAGTGTACACTTCAGCTGCTCAAGGCCGACATCGAAGAGCTAAATTAACAGCCTGATAACTAGGGAAATGCCGCGAGGGAGGAGATAGAAAACCAAAAGGTTTTTTTTTCCTTTTTATTGCGTGAAGTATCTCTAAAATAAGTGCACAGTTGACGTTGAAAAGACGCCCAGAATGACCAGATTTGAACTAATTTTCAACCTTGTGCAGAGGTCTGGTGGACGTCGATGCGGGACGTCCAGAGACCGTCGTTAAAAACGCGTCATAAAAACTTTTATTCTGGCTCATCAGGGAACGTCATTTAGATGTTTGTGGAAGACCTCGAAAAGACGTCGTTTGGACGTATTCTTGTTTGGTGGGTGAGCATCTGTGATTTCGAGAAACTCACTCTTGGGCAATGTCATGTTACACAACAGCAAGTCAACTATTTTGCCGACATTTTTGAGTTGAAATCAATAGTATTACTTCGCTGTTAAATAATCGTTGTAAACATTTGATATTGCATTTGGGTTTTAAAATTGTATCTCAAACTATAATTAAGCCTTTACCAGCGGCTATGTTTTTTCCGTTCCACTCATAGTTAGGGGTTTCTTATGGAAGGTTCCGCAGTCTGCAGTGGTCAGAATTCCATTTCCGGAGAAAAGTGATCGTGAACACGGAGTTCCATGAGCGCGAGCCGTTGTCATGGACACCTCGGATACCAGCGCCTTCATGAGCCCCACATTACGCATGTGTGAGCAAAAAGTCACACAGCGCATGTCCGCGTGGTTCCGGAAGTTGGCCCCTATGTCGGCGTGCTGCGCCATTGAGCAACTTCCATTGAAATGAATGGGGGACATTTTCCAATTGTATATCCAGTGAAATATAAAACATCCTTGCTATTAACAGGGCTGTTTCTCAGTTCTTCTACTTCCTGTACTTGTGCAGAATCGCCCTGTGGCACTAGATGGTGGTGTTGTTCAATTGATTGCAAATACAAAATTGTGTGGCTGCCTGTTTCTGTAGATATTTGGCCATTGCAGAAAATGGTCAACTAATGGTCCTTGAGGACCAAATACTGTTGGTTTCCCACCCACCCTTTACCTGGGAGTCAGGTGTGAAAACTGCCTGACCAATCTAACAATAATCGTTCGGTTCCATTATTTGGATCTGAGGGCCAGATTTTATGATACCTGGGCTACAGCAAGCCTACACTTATTGCGAACGAACATTATTTGTCACATTGACTTCCAGTTCATCTTAGGTTTCATTTTAAAATTTTAGTTCTCACCTTTAGAGATCTGAAAGGGCAAGCCCCTGCCTACATCTCCGAGCCGCTGAAAGTGCACAACCCCACGCGATCTCTCAGGTCATCCAGTCAATGCCTGCTGGTCATCCCCAACACCCGCTTTAAAACAAGAGGGGATCGGGCCTTTCAAGCTGTAGCCCTCAGACTATGGAAAGCACTGCCACTTTCTCTTCACTCTTTAAATACTGTTGAGTCCTTTAAAAAGCAACTGAAGACTTTGCTGTTTAGGCAGGCTTTTAGTTAAGGTGTGGTTTCTACTGACAATTTGTTTTTATTTCATTTTATCTCTTGTTTTTATCATTTTTACTTTTACTCCCTATTCTTGTTTCTTTTTTGTCTTTTACCTGTTTATGTATGGATCCATATGACTTTGCTTTTTATATCTTGTATTTCTGCTTGATTTTTACTGTGAAGCACTTTGTGAATTCTTTCTGCGAAAAGTGCTATATAAATAAAATTTATTATTATATTATTATTATATTATATTCACCGAAGGTTACCTTGGTATTTGATTGCTGAATAATAATAACATGTTAGTTCACAATTTTGTTGTAGGACATACTTTTTAGGAAGAGCAATACATTCATTCAACTTAGGAACTTTCCCCTTGATGTATTACTTTTATTGAAATGTCTAAGTGCAAAATTTAGCTACATTTTCCCACCTTAATAATATCCAATGGCATTTGCCACACTGTTGCCTCAAATGGGAGAAAGTATATTCAAGGCAAGTGCCGTACAGGAGATGCATGCAAGGCACATTGTAAAGTGTGTTTATATGAGGATGTGTTTGATATTAAGAAGCATGCTGCCGGAAAAGGCTTGCTGCTAATATGAAAGAGACTGGACAGGCTCTGTTCAGACGCAAAACAGTTTGTTCTTTGGCCCTGTTTATTTGGAACAAGCTCTCAAGCCTTACTACGGTCATCAGGATTGCGACTGCATTCCTGCTAAACTTCTCCATCCTGCCATCTGACAGTTCGACTCTGGTGAAGTGTGCACTCCATCTGGTGGTCATCCTGTAAAGCTACTGGCTGAGCACTGGCAATGCCCGCACTGCTTTGCCTGTTACACCAGAACTGAACAGTGCTATTCTCCTCTGGGCTCTGTTTCTCTATCTACCAAATTACCATCAATGAACCTGATTCCTGATTGTTCTCTGACTTTGCATTTGATTCTTGGTTTGCATCATGACAGGAAGTACGTGGTTCAGGGATGGTTGTAAATATGTGTTACAACTGTACCAGTATCACTAGCTACAGTGCTTAACAAATTTATTAGACCACCACCCAATGTAAGGTTTATGCCACAGCTGCCCTAAATTAACAGTGTTGGTAATTTCCAAAAAATTTTAATGTTTCTGTAATGGTTAATCCACCAGTATGCGCAAGCTCTTTAACTGAAATGATATTTTTAATGGTAAAATATAATTATTGTTGTTATCCATGAATTTTCAAATTTATTGTTTTACAAAAAAGCAGAAAAAAAATGGTTACGCACATTATTATTTTTTTTATTAAGACGCCAAATAACAGTTATTTTCTTGCATTCCTGATCATAAACATTAGTTTTAGTGATTGAATGCAAGAATGCAAGCTGTTATCAAGGCCAAGGCCATACAAAATATAGTTCTGTTTTTTTTTGTTAGTTTTTATATGTGAATAAGGACTATTTAGTCGTTTCAGTTTGTTATTTGCCTAAGAAATAACAAAATAATTTTCAGTTTTCAACAATTTTTTGACAAATTTCTTAAATATTTGCGTTTTCTTTTTTTTATGACAGGTGGTCTAATAAATTTGTTAAGCACTGTATGTTATCATGTCTTGAGAACTCGCTTGACTGCCAGTTTGCCACTTGCTAGAAAATTGCATGTTAATTTCACTTGCAACTTAAATATTGATTGCATAAATGGAAAATTAAGTTACATTGGTTTTAAATTGGAATTAACACTTGGATATTATCTGCGATGTAGTGGGACATGGCTGAGAAAATTACAAGTCAGACAGTTTTTCTATTTGCTATTTAATACAGACATAAAATCCCCCTTCGAATTATGTGAAATTGAAAATTCAAATTGAACCATTGCAATGTCTTTTTAAGTTTTACTCACACATATATTTGTTGAATATTATAATGATATGTAGAGTCACATCATAATTTTCAAGTTTAGCCTCATTTAACGTAGAAAAGCGATGGGTGTGCCTAGTTCATTTCATTGATTACTTGCAGGAAATTGTAGTGTATTGAATAGTGAGGCTTAGAGCTCCTTCTAGAGGCATTAATATGAACGATACCATGGGAAATTGACGGTCTGCCTTGGCGTCCCCGATGATGGACGGCCACATAATCATGAACAACTGCTCAGTTAAACATCATTATGACAAGTGCATCAGGGACACGATAACCTATAGACACAACATTTTGTGTTTTAAGGAGTCGCAACTTATTGTATATAGTTATAATCCCTATTCCATCGTTTATTATTATTATTATTATCATTTTTTATTTTATTCTTTATTTTCCAAACAAATGGTGGGAAAATATCCTGAACTAGAAAATTGTGATTAATATGAAACGAAATGGAGCGCACGAATTTCAACGACAAGAGGGCTATAAAATACACTGAAGGTGAATAATGTCGAAGCAGGCCGAGAATTAACTTTTTTTTTTTTTTTTTGCAAAATACAACCCCAATTCCGAAATAGTTGGAACAAAGTGTAAATTATGAAAAAAATCAAAATGTAATGACTTTCAAATCACACCAGCCAGTATTTTATTCACAATAGAACAGAGATAACATAGCAAATGTTGAAACTGAGAAATTTTACAATTTTATCCACAAAATGAGCTCGCTTCAAATTTGATGGCTGCTACAGGTCTCAAAAAAGTTGGGACAGGGGCCTGTTTACCATGGTGTACCATCCCCTCTTCTTTTTAACAGAGTGGAGGCGTCTGGGCATTGTAGAAACAAGTTTTTTCAGTTTAGCCATTGGAATTTGATCCCACTCTTGTTTAATACAGGCTTCCAGCTGCTGGAGAGTTTTGGGTCTCCTTTTACTTACTTTTTGTTTAATTATGCTCCAAATGTTCTCAATCGGTAAAAGATCCGGACTGCTGGCAGGCCAGTTCAGCACACAGACTCTTCTATTACGAAGCCATGCTGTTGTAATAGCTGCAGTATGTGGTTTTGCATTGTCCTGCTGAAATACGCAAGAACTTCCCTGGAATATATGTTGTCTGGAGGGGAGCATATGTTACTCTAAAACCTTTATATACCTTTCAGCATTCATGGTGCTTTTTAAAACATGCAAGTGTCCCACACCATATGCACTAATGCATCCCCATACCATCAGAGATGCTGGCTTTTGAACTGAACGCTGATAATAGGAGGGGTGATCTTTCTCCTCTTTAGCCCGGAGGACACAACGCCCATGATTTCCAACAAGAATGTCAAATTTGGACTTGTCTGACCACAGGACACTTTGCCACTTAGCTACAGTCCATTTTAAATGAGCCTTGGCCCACAGAACACGGTGGCATTTCTGGATCATGCTCAACAATGGCTTCCTTTTTGCATGATAGAGTTTTAGGTGGCATCTGTGGATGGCATGGCAGACTGTGTTGACAGACAGTGGTTTCTTGAAGTATTCCTGGGCCCATTTAGTAATGTCAATGACAGAATCATGCCCGTGAGTGATGCAGTGGCGTCTGAGGGCCCGAAGATCATGGGCATCCAGTAAAGGTCTCTGGCCTTGTCCCTTACGCACAGAGATTTTTCCAGTTTCTCTGAATCTTTTGATGATGTTATGCACTGTCGATGATGAAACCTTCAAAGCCTTTGCAATTTGACATTGAGGAACATAGTTTTTAAAGTATTTCACAATTTTTTTACGCAAGCCTTCACAGGTTGGAGAGCCTCTGGCCATCTTTACTTCTGAGAGACTCAGCCTCTCTAAGACATCCCTTTTATAGCCAATCATGTCACACACCTGATGCCAGTTAACTTAATTACTTGCTAAATGTTCTTTCAGCTGATTCTCTTATTTATTAATTGCTTTTTCAGCCCTTTTTTGCCTGTGTCAGCCTGAAAACTTGAAATAAGCTCATTTTATGGATAAAAATGTATAATGTCTCAGTTTCAACATTTGAAATGTTATCTATGTTCTATTGTAAATAACATATTGGCTCATGTCATCTGAAAGTCATTGCATTTTGATTTTATTCACAATTTACACTTCGTCTCAACTATTTCGGAATTGGGGTTGTATTTTATGGGTGTTCGCTACTTGATGGGAAGTTGTTTTGACGTCTTCTTCACTTGTTAGATGCTCCTGGCATTAAGCCAAAGCACAATAATATTCAAACAGTTACACATTTGTACATGTCCCTGATGCTTTAATTATTCTCGCGGTAATTGTACTTTTTCCTTACGACAATAACAACTTTCGGATACTGCTCGAAGTTGAAAGCCTTGCTCCAAAACATTCATGCAATGACGCAACATCATTTTTTTAACTTTCTTTCTTTCATTTCCCCCCAGTTCTACTGAAAGGCTTTATTGATCCCTGTTCACCATCATGGTCATTTTGAAAAAGGTCACATGACCAGATTAGATTGAATTATGGTACATTTATCATTTTGGTTCCTCGTATTAATGGATAGAAAGCAAGCATGAGTACAATATTCTGGTATTAAATTTCCCGCAGATCATTGACATTGTGTCCTAATAGGCTCCATTTATTATTAGCATATTAGATATCCTGCAACAGGGGCAGCTCCCGTTAAAACTTATACATTTTTTTTCCTTTCCTCGGGTCCAAGCAAGGCAGTATACAGCCTGCATTTGTAGTGTTATTAGTGCAGACTGTGAACTTCTGTCCCACAAGAAAAAATCCCTTTTTTTCAACCAAGCAGTTCCTTACTGATATATTACTGATTTATTTGTATGTTTTTTCCATGATTTTAAAAATATGAGTAGGTAGTAGAGTATTTCTTGCCTAGTAAAACCCTAAACACCAATTCTTGGACAAAAAACGGTCCCTTCAATCAGAACAAAAAATGTGTGGCTAAGTGTAAATACTTTTTTAACTGTAAGAAATTCAAAGCTGCCATGGTAGGAGTGTTTTGTGCCCGAGAAGGCTGAGATGCATAGATGTGTTAATGGCAGGTTGTAAATGTTCATCACTTGTCTGAGGAATCAACAATAAAGTGATTCCTTGCAGTCATCATTTTTTTCTTGCAAGATTAATCCCTCTCAGATTTATATACTGCAGAGTCCACAATGAATGGTACTCTTGATTCTGTAATATTTTTTGGATTGTTGGATGATAATGAGACGTTTCTCTCTACTGCACGTATTTGACACTATATGTAACAAGACAGGGCCTGTGTCTGAGGTGGAATATCAGCCCTGACCTGATGATTAATGAGACGATTTGACAAATTGGCGTTAGCTTGGGCAAAATTCCTCCAGCCAAACAGTGGCAACATTATTTGGAATTTAGGGGAGGCATCAACAGTGGGGTTTTATACATTGATTTACTATGTTCCCCTGTGACGGTCTGAGTTTCCTCTGTGCACTCCAATTTTCCACCAACAGTCGGGACATGGATATTAGGCCAAGTGTAGAGTTGCCCTAACTTATGCATCCACTCATCTTCCTTCCTTCCATGACCCCAAAATTTGTTCGCCCTCCACCATCACGACGTTTTCCAATCCCTCCTATGCACCCCAGCACAGGTGTAAGGAGGAGGGAGGTGACCTTTGATGGAGGTTCCTACAAGGAAACGCTGGTGTATCCTACAGAAGAGGCTTTTATCAAGTGGTATACATACTGCATCTCCATGTGCAACAATGCAATAAAGATTTCTCAGTTGGCATTTTCAGCTCCTCCTCGCTCGCGGTGCTTCCTCACATCTCTCTTTCAGCTCCTCGCAGGACGGAACTAAAGCGTGACGAAGAGACCCAGGCAAGTGAAGTAAGGAGACACATTAGCACAATGAAAAGCGCACCAGAATGCTCATAGGTCTGAAATTGAAAGGTGTGTCTTCCTGCCTCTTACCCATTGCATGCTGGGAGAGGCTCCAGCCCTCTGGGACCTTGACCAGGAACAAGCAGGTTACATATTGAATGGACAGAATGGACTACAATCAACAGAATAGGCTTTCAGAAATGGCCTGAGGAATATGTAGCTAATTGATTCAGAAGAGTTTACAAGAAGTTGAGGTCTGTGAAGAGCTACATAAAGGAGTAAGCATACATTATCCTTATATTTATTTGTTTATTTATTGAAAATGGCTTGACCTAGGTTGATCACATCTGAAATGAAATCATTTCACAACTTGATTTTGGCTAAGAAACTTAAGACTGGATATGTTCCCTAACAAAAGAGTTTTTTTCAAGCCAAAAATAGTCATTCTGATATTAACAACAGCAAACTATAGAAATAACACTGCTCCTGCCAAACATTGTTTTCCACCATCTGTGTGGATGGTTGTATGTGTGTGCATGTACTGTACATACAACATAAGGTTTGTACACATATAAACACAAATACAGTTCTGCACATATAAATCTTCTTGGTTCCTCTGGAGGTTGTGTGGCACAATGCAAATATTTGATTCTGGAAGCGAACAAACATTGAGAAACAAATGAACTCATTTATTCCCGATGGGGGAAAAAAAAAATCACATTCACAATAGAGTATTTAATTATGTTCTCCACAGATTTGAAAATTGCACATCTCAAGAAAAATGCAACATTAACAGGAGTAGGTCGAAAAAATAATTGCAAAATTATAACAAGAATTACAATAAAATCCTATGTTCTGCATGCATACAGCATTTTGTCGGTAAAATGGGGTTAAATATATAATATTTGCCGAATTTGTACAAAAATACGGAGTACTATATTATGGACTTAATCTATGTTACTTTTCAAATATAATAACCCAATTAAAGATTGATCAGCACTGATCAAATACCACAGCTCCCTCAATTACGGTCCAAATTGTAGAGAAATATGAAAATACTCATGCAACAGATGCTTCCATCTGCTTGAATCATAGCGCCTGATGTGCCTCCGGTTCGTCTAAATTCACGTCAACCTTATTAAATGAACACCGTATGTTCTTAAAACAAACAAGCGTGTACTGGGTAAACATTGAGGCCTCGTAATGGTCATTCCAGCCATAATTGATATTCCAGGTTCCCTCAACAAGATGCAGTCAATAAAACACCCCACCCCATACCCTGCCAAACACAAACATAAAAACAGAGGTAGAACAAAAATTTGGTAAATACCTCATGCTAATGCACTAATTATTTCAGGGATCAGAGTTGTTCTTTCGAGGCTCTCAGCCTATGGGTGATGACATTGGGATCTTGCACTGCAGTCTGTGATGGTGAAGGAATGGGACAGTAAAACTCTTATTGACAATCTGACAACCAGTGCATAAAGAGAAATACAAATATGTGGATGCGTTCGGAATACTGTACAATGTTCCTGAGGAATCGAGGAGAGTAAAAGACAAACCAAACTATCACAGCCACAAAGGACACCAGCTTCCAACGGTGTGATCAAATGCATAAACAAACGCAAATTCCTTGACACTTAAGAGAGACTAATCGCTGTCAGTTAGGTTCTCCATTAATTATACACCAGTAGAACAGGTCTGACCGACCCTGCTCCGGTGAGGTGGTGCTGCTACGCTCAGTGCACAAATACAGTGTCTGGAGTCGGTGAAGCACACAACATAAAAAAGACCCATAAACCAGCCAAAAGCAATGGGACACAACAATGTTCATACTGTCTAGTACACAGTAGTGTGTGCCACAGCCACCTCTTCATCCATCCCAGTGCAAATATTTGTGTTGCTTAGCAGACAGGGTTAGTCAGCACAGTGCCGGCCTCTACACTCAGATCCACCCAGCTTTTACGCAGAGGTACCACATGACCACAAACGAGCCACGTGCTAAGCTAATATCCAAAGTTGGAAAGCCCTTTGCACAGATTACCATAGGACTATCGCAAGCCGGTCTCACTGGCACTGTACGCGAGCACACCTGGAAGTTGGCGAACATTCACAGTACATATTACCAAGATGTGCTGTAGCACCAATTTCTTCCTCGTACTCCAGTTTAGAACCAGATCCTTCTTCTGAAAAACATTCTTCTGTGTTCCGCACTTACGCGTAAACGTGGAAATCAACCTCAGGAATACTCTCCATTGTCGTGACACAGTAATACAGTGATGCAGCACACTTAAATTAATGACAAAACATTTGGTTACATTTTTACTCTCAGGGTTTAAGGTGTAAGGGCCGCAGCTCTTCAGATGTCATTTCAACAAATGGCCAGTAAAAATCTAACAGTGTTCTTGAATATATCAATAAAACCCCATATAGAAAAGATTCTTAGATACAACTTTCCTCATGCAATTTTCAAGCATTAAGTTGTTTTTTTACATATAAAAAAGTTCAAGACACTGAATTCAAGTATAATGCATTGCTTTTGAACGGACCTGGGTAAACATCTAACATACATATTAACAACTTGAAACAATGACTACATAATGATTACTATTAATAAATAACATACAGTTCATAAATTAAAAAGATATAGAAGCTGTTCTTCATTTTAACTATACAAGTCAACTAAGCATACATTTCTTTAGTTTCTAAAAAGGATTGCTTTAATCGGTACACGTTAATTTGTACACAATGTTAGTTTGTGTCCCTAGCTTAACTTTCACGGTGAATTTTCAATTAGAATAATAGCAAATCAACAATACTCTGATACATAATGGTTGATTGACAGGGACGGAGGTATGTGGCAGTCCTACAGGGGGTAGCCTTGCAATCCAGGCAGCCATTCTACAAAAAGCAAGGCCACCCCGTCCCCATCTGGAATGTCAGCTTATGTAGCCAAAAAAAAAAAAAAAAAAAAAAAAGATGCAATCTGCAGGAGAGGCTAAATGAAAGGTCGAATAATGTCTATTCAGGGAGCATTTCCTTCGGTGACCGAGGTGGATTTTGGGAGTTCCGCATGGACCCTCCCCGCTCCTCTGTCAATCGCCTCCCCACAGCTGCTCTTGGTTTCTCCCTCCCCAGGTCAGGAAATTTGGAGAGAGTTTGGTCTACATGTGGGGGGGAGAGGGAATAGTAGGATGGTGGGGGAGGGTGTTGAGAAGAGGACGGGGACTCGTCCGGGATTCTTCCTCAATCCACCTTCACGTACCCATTGGAGGTGCTCAGCCTTCCGCGGCCAATGGCAGGCCTGTTACGCAGGGCAGCGGCCGGGTCAGCCTTCTCGTCGAAGCGCAACCGAAGCGTGTTGCGGATCACCAGCCGCTCCACGATGAATGAGGCGCAGAACCAGGGCAGGGCATACTCGGCGGTGATTAGGCCCATAAAGTTGTACTGGAACTGGGAGTAGTCCCACGGGCAGGCGTTGAACTGACGCAGGAGCAGGCCCGTGCCGAACTCCCACAGGTAGGTCCACAGCGTGTAGATGAGGCAGCGCAGCAGCGTGGGACAGCGGCCACGCAGCCGCAGGTACATGTGCTCCACGATCAGGATGCATGTCCCGTAGATGAAGAGCGCCCACACGCTGGTCACGCCCGGAAACTTCCAGTTGCGGTGCACCACAAACTCCCAGGCAGCGGTGAACATGACCTCGCAGAAGTAGCCGTGGATGGCGTACAGGTACCAGCGCGACAGCACCGTCAGCGGCTCGGGGGCTACCACCGTCGCCATGGAGACCGGCTCCTTGTGCTCAAAGGGTGACGCTGCAGGGAGGGAGAGAGATGAGTTAATGTGTCTGAGGGTGAGAAAATTAGGGAGGGTTTGAGATGAAATACGGGGAGAAACAGAAAGAGAGAGTGTGATGCAAAAAGAGAACAAAGATACATATGACAGTAAAGAGGAGAGAGCAGAGGAGAGGAGAAAGGAAGGAAAAAGAAGAAAAGAGGGAGGCTGAGAAAGACAGGAGAGGAAAGAGGGGATGAGAAGAAAAAGGTGGAGGCTGAACACGAGAGAGGGAGAGTAGACAGTGGAAGAGAGAAATGGGGAAACAAGAAAAGAAATTAGAAATTGGAGTTGGAAAACAGAGATTAGAGGGAGAAAAGATAGAGAGAAATGGAGAGATAAGGTATCAGTGGCTTCAGATTTTCGTGACTGATAAAGACCTAAGGAAACTGGCGGCTTCCAACATGCTCAAAAACAAACCAAAGCCGATTAAGTCCTGAAGAAATGCGGCATTCCAAATATAGCCACCTCAGCCATGACCTGGCTGCCAAAGGTTGCCACTGGAAATGACAACAGTCACTGGTGAGGGCAGGTGTGTTTTAGTCACATATAGTCCGGTAGCCTGCTTTCCCTCCAGACCATGTGGAACTACCAACATTTACCTTTTAAAAGGGCACCATCACAAACGTGAGATTAGAATTATTTTTTTATTTTTAATAACACTTTCCCGTGTATATCATGTCATCAGTTATATCCTTCTAAACGTCTAGGGATCAAATCACTATTTGTCATACTCATGCTTTGTCTAGGGACAATTTAGAGTCTCCAGCTTGACTGACATGGATGTCTTTAGCCTGTGGGCAGAAACCGGAACACCCGGAGTCAACCTTTGCTGACCCAGGGAGAATGTGCAAACTCCATACAGAAAGGCCTCAGGCCAAATTAGAGCCCACAACCTTTTTCGCTGTGGGGTGGCAGCTCCACCCACAGCGCCACCTTGCTGCCATGTGATTAGAATGATGACAATCCACCATTCTACTGATGATATTACAACTGAAGCCGCGGATTGAAAACAATGGATTTCCAGATCAATATCCATTTCTAGAATTTAGCAAGAATTCCAAAAGACCTAAATTTTGACAGACACCAGCATCTAATTTGAATGCCTTTTTCAGGTCTGAGTATTTAACAGAATTTCATTCAAAAATTAAGAATGATTCTTGTATGATTTTTTTTTTTTTTTTATTTCAAGAAAATTACAGAGAGCCATCTGATCCATAAGACTGAAAATATTGTTTTATATTTGTTGTCAGAAGGACATTGCCGTAATCAGCCATTTATAGCCTTGAAGTGACAGTACAGCCATTGGCAGGCACGATCAAATTAACAAGTACATCTGTGCTAGGCACGCATATAAAGGGATCTTCCGACTGAACAACCACCTTTCCCTGATGAATGTTTACTAAGCAAAGCAATGACACTGCAAACTGATGGGATATACAGTAGAAATTTAATTACAGCTGTTTCTGTTCTGCAGCTATTTTAGTCATTAAATTTAATAGAATTTAATTTACTAGCCAGTCTTACCAGTGGGTGACATGTAGCTGCAGCATCACTATGAAAACCAGCATGCAAGGCCTCAACTAGCAAAATTAGAGAAGCTTCTGAATCCAGAAATGTTCTGTACAAAAATTGATACTTCACACCACAGTTTGATAGAACAGTCGGTTGAAAACTACACTTCAGGCATCCCATACATTGCTTATAAACACTTAGCGCCATTTACTTCCTCGACATATCAGCAACTGAAATCTTCCACTGCTTGCAATATCAATTTTCTGGAGGCAAAAAGTTCCCCCATGTAATACCAGCAGGAAAACAAAATGAATACTGTCTTATTTTGGTCAAATTATATTGCTCCTTTCACAAAAAAAAACAAAAAACTAACAAACACCATTAGCACACAAACATCTATAACAAGAGATTAGTGGCAGATTAGTCAATCAAATTCAAAATGAATCATCTACTATTTCCAAATAGTTTCAGGAAAACACCTGGATTAAGACGCACCAGTAGGTGAACACTAATGGCAGGGTTAAGGTCCTGGGTCACTTGAACAACGAGAAATAAAGCAGGTTTAATCTATAGCAGCTGGTAAAGAGCTTGGCAGGCTAAGTGGATTAGTTCATTTCTACAGAAGAAGGACCCCCACTGCCTCCCAAAGAACTGTGACAGCCATCTGAGCACCATGACCCCATCTCACCCAATGTACCCAGCTGTCAAGATGGCTACCTCAAGCGTAGAAATGGTGAGCAAGTTGAGGGAACCAGAGCTGCGTTCGAATAGTCAAAAAAATACGTCCTATCGTCTAATTCTGATCACTTTTCTTTGACCTCAGTGGATTATGTCATGAGATAAAGGAAAGGTGAAAAGGGGAATTCATAACGGCTCAGGAAGACAACTGCGCCAATAAGACAATACTAGCACACTTACACCAGGCAACGTGATCATGCGTCTCTTGCCCGTCATGTTCATTTCTTTTTGTGATAGGCCGGATCGATGGTCATCGCTTTAAATTTTGCTGCCGCGTGGTATTGTGGGGCGACGTCATCTCCTGTTTTTCGAAAAGGATGACTCAGTGTACACTATGCTAAAGGTGATAAGTTAGGAAGCATTGAAGCACCTTACCTTTATATTTAGAGAATTTGAGTGCACGTATCATGGCTGCCATGTAAATAATTCCTGGTCATTTTCTCGGAGATAGGAACTTCCCTAAGCAAAAAAGACTATTCGAACACAGCTCAGGATTCTCTCCTAGGGTGGCCAAGCGGATCGCTAAGTATGGATGAGGGAGGGGGCAGAGTATCATAGACAGTCATATCAGCCAATAATAATGTACCATTTCAGGTGGCAAAATAAGATGGCAGCTGGCTTGACCAATCAAATTTCTGAAATGGCCAGTGCAATTCTGGCCTGCCAACTGGACACGCCCTAAGGGAAGAGACGTGGTGGGGGGTCAGAGACACAAGGCAGATGAATACAGATAAAGGTGATTAGTCAGGACAGAATCCCCACCTGCTCTGCTGTAGTCTAAAACCCCACTGGCAGGCTCAGGCCGATCCTGGCCAATCCGCACTCAGGAAGGAGAGGGGGAGGGGCCACCCTCAGTCAAACCACCACCTGCCCTGTCAAACAGGGGCCAAGACCTGAAAATAAGAGAAACAGATTCAGTTTCATTTTACTTTCCTCTCTGCCCAACATTCTTTTTTTTCGGCCATTATTTACAGCGACCTATTGTATATGATTCATGGATTTTCATGGACTTGTTGCAAGAAAACGAAGGCGGTAATCAGTCAGACAGGTAGAATGACAGGTTGTCAATCAATCTCCTACTGCAATTGTTAATAAATGTTTTAATTTGCAACAACTATTGATAACCACCAGTGCTGGTTAGGAACAAATTCATCCTCTTGTACTGCATTTCCACCAATTGGCCACAACATTAAAACCACAAGCTAAATATTGTGTAGCTCCCCCTCGTGCCACCAAACAGCTGTGTCAAACCTACGTCAGCTTGAATTCCCGGACCAAGAGTTTCCCCGCAGAATATTTCCCAGAGCATCACACTCCCTCCACGAGCTTGTCTTCTTCCCACAGCGCATCCTGGAGCCGTCTATTCTCCAAGGACATTATGTACACATTTCCGGCCAATGCACAGGATATAGAAAACGGGACTGACTTGATCAGGTGACCTTCTTCAAATGCTCAAAGGTCCATTTCCAATGCTACCGACCCCATCGTAGGCACTTTCAGCAGTGGACCAAGGTTAGGTTGAGCACTAACTGGACTGCAGCTACTCTAAGAGCAATTCACAGCAGGGAGCAATGGAGTGTGTGTTGCGATGCCTTCCTCATGCAAGTATTATTAAAATTCTCTGTGACTTGAGGTACAGTTGCCCTTCTGTCAGTTCGGACCAGAAGGGATAGCCTTTGTTGTTCTTGTGCATCCATTACCTTGGGCACCCGACACTATGTTGCCAGTTCATAGTTCGTCCCTCCTTAGAGCACTGTTGGTAGATGCTCACCACTGCTGGCTGGGAGCACCCCAGCAGCCTTGCTGCTTTGGAGATGGTCTGATGCTCCCAACCGGTCATAAAAAAAATGGGCCCTTATCAATCTCTCCCACATCCAACATGTCAACTACAGGAACAAACTGATCACTTTCCTTTTAAGGTCTGTCTGCAGACCTCAGTGACGTATGCCATTGTTACGAGATAATCAACACATTTCGCTCAATCAGCGAGTGGTTTTAATCTTTTGGCTAATCAATGTATAAGCCTATTTTAAGTTAAAGAGAATAGCACTTTACACCCATACATACATCAAGGTTGAAGAATTCAAAGCAGCTTGCATAAATAAATTATGCCTACGGGGTGGATAAAATATTTTTAAAAATCCTCCAAAAAATAGTTTTTACTTCAAAGTCTGTGAACCACAAGTACAGAAGCATTTAAACAGGTCATTTGCATTATTTTGAATGTTTCTTTAATCACACTTCTTAAAAGAAATAATCAATCAAAGCAGGGCTCTGGTAGTCGAGTGTCTAAAGCCAGATGAGGAGACTAGTGGAGTTCCAAATAGTAAGTGCCCAAACTGCAGGAGTGTTGGTTACAAAAACCTCAAAATTATTGACCAAAGGAACACTGTCAAAAATATGACAACATATGCCAAGGACTAAACAACAGTTACTATAATAAACATAGTGACCGCAAGTCAAAGCTCTGATAGGAGTGAACACTTCGGAAAGACAGTTGCTAATGGCCACAAAACAATAGCACTGAAAAACAAACGCCACAGAACTAAATCAACTGATATCAAAACTAGACAATTCCAAGTACGGAGCATCATGTGCTTCACAAAGCTGATATGGCAGTGTTTGATATTCTTTCTGCCCCCATTTATACCACATACATTTCTAAGCGCATTGAAATGAAAACAGAAAATGTAACATCGCTTGCAATGAAACAGGATCTAAAAATTGATATCTACCACCACCCTCTGTTGTCATGTCTGACAAAAAAGAAAAAAGCTGTGAAACAAACATGAAAACTGAGAGAAGGACAAACAAAAAACAGGAAATGAAAGCATATATCCATTAAAACTGAGGGATATCGGGTAGCTGGCATGACAAAGACTTAATGCAAGCAACCCCTACCTTTACATATTGGGTTACCATTCAACACCGGAGAACACATCACACACCAGTGGAAACCATAAAGTTTGGTGTCCTCGGTTCCGACGCACATCAGAGAGAAACAGGAGGCATCCTCCGCGGCTTGGTGGGTCACAGGAGTGTCAATTTTAGTCATTAAAATCGTATGGCTCATATCACTCCCCACCAGTCCCTTTTTGCCCCCAGCGGAGTCTGATATCGATCTCCATCCCCACTGTCTGCTGTTACACTCCGCCTCTATTGACATATCCCAGCTGGCCAACTGCCTGTCATCATGGGCGGGACTGTCATCTCAAACCTGGCCAAATAAGACAGGATTGGCTCATCTGTGATGACGAGCAGCGTCAGTGAACTTAGGCAAGGTTCATGCTGTTGCACCTGGTATACAGAATAAAAGCCACCCGACGATACTCCTTTCATATTTCTGCTTTGAGCTTGTATAAAGGGTGAAATCATAAAGTAACATTGCAGGGAAGCAACACAAAAATGCAGTCACGCACATACACATACAAACACTTTGCAGGACAAAGTTTTGAATTTATTGACCACGAAGTACTAACCCACTCCCTGAAATTATGTATAGAATATACTTCTTCATTCCTTCTTGAACAGGCAGATACAGCAGAATATCTTGTTTTCTTCTAGCAGTACACAGTAAAAAACTTGAAGTTGAAACTCAACGAAGACAGATGGCCTCTGTTGTACCTGAGACCAGTTCTATTGAGGATCAGTGGCACTAATTCAGGGACTCAGGGATCATGTTTACACCACCAATGACGGACAATTCCAGTACGTCCACCCACTGAGAAAAGGATCACTCTTCGGTTAATTGTTCACTGAACAAGTCAATGAAGACTTGCAAAAGGACGGCAGTCACTCCCGATCTTCTTACAATCTATTGAGGCTTTTCACGTGTTCATGTTTCAAGGAAAAGCGAGCAAATGGGAACAAACCCATTTCAAAAATAAGTAAGAAAAAGCGTGCCCTGGAACAGGTTCAAGCTTAATGTCCCGAAGTGGTTTTTCTCTAATGCAATAATACAAGTAATATAAGACACACTTCAAACCTACTCCATGGCTGCAGTCTTTTAATTTAGCCTCCTTCTCTTCAATCCTCAGCTCAGCCCAAGTTACCTCTCCTAACAACAGCTAACTTTGCACAGGCTCCTTCATTAACGTTTTTTCTGCCACTACTCTTCAGATGTGTCTATTATTTTGATCTGGGGAGTGTTAAGTAAGCAGGATTGTGGAGGGTAGCTGGATTGCTGCACCTAGCAAAACCTGGAACAGCCTTCTTTTTTATTTATTTCAGTCCACGTTACAGATTCGGGAGAATTCCGGTTTTGACTCAGCAGTTATCCGGCTAACCGAGTAATCCTGCTTTCTGAAACAGGACACGGGTCAGAAAGTTCTTCTCCAGCCAGCAACATCAAGCTGTACCAGCACCTCTGTGGTGGTCTTTGTTACCGTTTTCCAGACGTGCATTACTGTTCGTGTTGTCTTTTGTGCCTTCATTACCGTTAACGGTGTAAAACTGAGATGAGCTTAGTCGGTTGGGCCCCTGCCATACATTGGCTTTGGGGAGAGCACAAAGGAGTTTCTCGATCAATAATGAGACGGCTCAATTACAGTCTCTCAGGGAGTGGCCTGGGTCAGACTTCATCCATCTTCCGCCTAGAGCTACAACAAACAACATACACCTTTAGAAAAATGGCTCCTAAAGGAAACATGGTCATTCGATGGATGAACCCTTTACAGACCATGGATACCTTCCTCTGCAAATACAGAATGATTCAGTCCGACAGCTTTCACATTTTTGCCTACCATAGACGGTCCAAAAATGATTAATGGTTCCCAAATGAAGATAAGCCACAGACACCTATCAGAAACCCTTTTAGTGAGTGTATTAAACTCAACAATGGAGACCAGCATTAAGGACTACAAAACACCCCATGAGAAAAAGAGATATATGGAGCAAAGAAAATAACATTTTTAAATACTGTGAAATATACCAGTGAATTACAAAATATAATGCATAAATTAACTGCATACATTTGATCATATGAAAACTGGGGAAAACACTATGTCTGCACATTTCAGAATTTTGACTATTTTTTTATTTTTGGAACTGAAAGTATGGAAATACAAAGCGGAGATATGCAGAATTGGCCAATGCTTCATATTAAAAAGCATATTCACAATATAAGTGCCAACATTTTGAGAATATTATTACTTTAATGTATTTATACTACATTATACACTGATCAGCCATAACATTATGACCACTGACAGGTGAAATGAATTACATGGATTAAATTGTTACAAAGGCACTTATCAGTAGGTGGGATACATTAGTAGCAAGTGAATATTTCGTCCTCAAATTTGATGTGTTGGAAGCTGGAAAAATGGGCAAACATAAGGATTTGAGCGACTTTAACAAGGGCCAAATAGTGATGGAAAGACAACTGGGTCTAAGCATCTCGAAAACTGCAGTTTTCATGGGGTGTTCTCAGTCTGTAGTAGTCAGTACCTAGCAAAAGTGGGAAAGTGGTAAACCAGAGACAGGATCATGGAAGGCCAAAGCTCATTGATGCACGTGGGGAACAAAGGCTGGCCTGTGTGGTCCGATCCAACAGAAGAGCAACTCTAGCTCAAATAGCTAAAAAAATTAAATGCTAGTTCTGACAGAAAGGTGTCAGAACATGCAGTGCATTGCAGTTTGTTGCACATGGGGCTGCATAGCTACAGACCAGTCTGGCGGGTGCCCATGCTGACTCCTGTCCACCGCTAAAAGCGCCTATAGTAGTCATAAGAGCATCAGAACTGGACCACAAAGCGATAGAGGAAGGTGGCATGAGCTGATGCATCACATTTTCCTTTACATCATTTGGATGGTTAGGAGTGTACGCATTGCTTACCTGGGGAGGACAAGGAAACAATGCATTATGGGAAGAAGGAAAGGCAGAGGAGGCAGTGTGAGGCTTTGGGCAATGTTCTGCAGGGAAACCTCGAGTCCTGCCATTCATGTGGATGTCACTTTAACACGGTTCACCCACCTAAACATTGTTGCAGACCAAGTACAGACCTTCATGGAAACAGTATTCCCAAATGGCAGCAGCCTCTATCTCCAGGATGATGTGCCCTGCCACACTCCAACAACAACAAGTTCAAGGTGTTCACTTGGCCTCCAAATTCGCCAAATCTCAATGCAATCAAGTATCTGTGGGATATGCTGGACTAAAAAAAACATCAGATCAATGGAAGCCCCACCCAGCAACTTACAGGACTTAAAGGATCTGCAACTAATGTCTTGGTGCCAGATACCACAGCACGTCTTCAGAGGTCTAGTATAGTCCATGCCTCCATGGGTCAAGGCTGTTTTGGCAGCAAAAGGGGCACCTTCATAATATCAAGCAGGTGATCATAATTTTTAGGCTGATCGGCATATATCTACAAAGATTTTAAAATATTACAAATATATTGTGCAAATACAAGGTGTAAAAATGAGTATTAAAACATTCAAAAATACAAGCAACAATAACCCCTTTCGGCAGACGATCACATCTCAAGACTCCTGCACCTGAATCACTCCTCAACTGATGCAGTAATTGGAATCTTACTTAGTCAACCTAATTGTGTATTGAATATTTATGAAGAGGAGGTGTTGCATTGAAAAGACGGGATTGTCATGTCTGACCCAGTGGCATAAGACTAGTATGAATCAAGCCTCCCCAAGCCTCATCTGCAAATAACTGGGCATGCTAAACTGGGCTATAGCGTCTACCTCAGTGAACTATCAACTGAACTGTACTTGAAAAATATATTCAACCTCATAGCAACAACATAAAGCCATACAAGACTCAAATGTAAGACAGCACTATAGAGAAAAGCTGTTCAGGGAATAAACAAGATAAAATCTTGTGCTCTCTCTCGTTCAACTATCAAAATCTTGCGTCTCATATTCAAATGTAGGCATTTCCCATTCATTTCCTTGAATAATTACACAAAACAGGCAGCAGTTCCATCTCTTCAAATTGCAACACGGCCCAGCAACTAAAACCACACAGACTTATCTAGTCCCTGCATCATCAGACCCAACTTCCTTTTCTGTTTTCAGTGTCTTTACTGTTCAAAGAGTTACTCTAGCTCTTTTTTTTTTTTTTTTTTCATAAATTACGCAATAATGTCATGTTCAACAGGTTAGTCAAGGCATCATCAATCGAGCCCGTGCTCCTCAAGTTCTAATACTTCATTTTTGGCGTCAATACTCCCTTGATCTAGATCATTTTAATTATTCATAGTGCAGTTTCCCACACGGAAAGAACCTATATAAACATATAGGTTTTAATATAGGGCCACATATAGGTTTTGCATATATGCGACATACATAAAATTGGCCGTTTTCATATATTATAGGTACATATATGTACATATAGGTACCAATAATACATGAAAACGGCCAATTTTATGTATGTCGCATATATGTGAAACCTATATGTGGCCCTATATTAAAACCTATATGTTTATATAGGTTATTTCCCTGTGGGAATTTAAGAATCCTTGTTATTTCATCCCTGTAGGAAAAAGTCTGGGACCTTTAGTTGCTATACAAGCATCTCAGATCAAAGACAAGTGTCTGTTCATTAAAACTGGGAATAGATGCATAGACTTTGTCTTCAAATTCACAAATAACCACAGTGAAATGCTCAGATAGATGTGGGGATGAAAATGGCTTTTGAAAGGCATGTTTACTTGAATGCATGTTCTTCTATGTACTTTTATTTTGTTATTTTTGTTTTATTTTGCTACATTTAGACTAATGACCTCTGAGCCATATTCATCTAAAAACTGCATTACAGACAAGATAGAAAACATTGCATTTGGTGGATGTAACAGTGTAGTGTATTACCTTTCAGTGGATGTGTATGAGCTGTAACGATGTGAATCCAATTTTATCTAATGTGGTGAGTCTGGCAGTGACTTAAACTTGAAAAAATGCTTAATTGATGAAATAAACATAATCAAACCACTTTGTTTTTATACATTTCCTTCTCTTCCACAATGCACAACTCAATCTTCATAGAATGGAAATAAGTATGGTCAAGAAAGAATTGATGACCTTGTTATTGTTAATGTTTCAGGAAAAAAATGTAACAAATAGTATTCGATATTTGTGTTGATATCATAGCTTTTTGTCTCCTCTCACTTGCCATAGTTAATCATGACTGGTTTACCCATAACATGCCGTTGTCACATGTCAACATGTATTTAGGATCAAATGTGATGCCAATTTCACGTGTTCACATGCGATTAATAAGTTATTGCGTGAAATTTTTGTTATTTCTGTAAGGGACTTTGGATTAATATGCAGATATTACCTTGAGAATAAAAATATGAGCTAGGCATCATGTATGACAGTTGCAAAAGTGAGATATGAGCTATACAATAGGTATGACAAACAGAACCTGCCACTGGGTATAAGAGCTATATAGGAGACATATACAGTGGTGCTTGAAAGTTGGTGAACCCTTTAGAATTTTCTATATTTCTGCATAAATATGACCTAAAACATCGTCAGATTTTCACAAAAGTCCTAAAAGTAGATAAAGAGAACCCAGTTAAACAAATGAGACAAAAATATTATACTTGGTCATTTATTTATTGAGGAAAATGATCCAATATTACAAATCTGTGAGGGGCAAAAGTATGTGAACCTCTAGGATTAGCAGTTAATTTGAAGGTGAAATTAGAGTCAGGTGTTTTCAATCAATGGGATGACAATCAGGTGTGAGTGGGCACCCTGTTTTATTTAAAGAACAGGGATCTATCAAAGTCTGATCTTCACAACACGTGTTTGTGGAAGTGTATCATGGCACGAACAAAGGAGATTTCTGAGGACCTCAGAAAAAGCGGTGTTGATGCTCATCAGGCTGGAAAAGGTTACAAAACCATCTTTAAAGAGTTTGGACTCCACTAATCCACAGTCAGACAGATTGTGTACGGATGGAGGAAATTCAAGACCATTGTTACCCTCCCCAGGGGTGGTCGACCAACAAAGATCACTCCAAGAGCAAGGCGTGTAATAGTCGGTGAGGTCACAAAGGACCCCAGGGTAACTTCTAAGCAACTGAAGGCCTCTCTCACATTGGCTAATGTTAATGTTCATGAGTCCACCATCAGGAGAACACTGGACAACAATGGTGTGCATGGCAGGGTTGCAAGGAGAAAGCCACTGCTCTTCAAAAAGAACACTGCTGCCCGTCTGCAGTTTGCCTAAGATCACGTGGACAAGCCAGAAGCTATTTATTATTAGCTATTGGAAAAATGTTTTTTGGACGGATGAGACCAAAATAGAATTTTTTGGTTTAAATGAGAAGCGTTATGTTTGGAGAAAGGAAAACACTGCATTCCAGCATAAGAACCTTATCCCATCTGTGTTACATGGTGGTGGTAGTATCATGGTTGGCCTGCTTTGCTGCATCTGGGCCAGGACGGCTTGCCATCATTGATGGAACAATGAATTCTGAATTATACCAACAAATTCTAAAGGAAAATGTCAGGACATCTGTCCATGGACTGAATCTCAAGAGAAGGTGGGTCATGCAGCAAGACAACGACCCTAAGC
Source organism: Gymnothorax javanicus (assembly GCA_029692085.1). NCBI lineage: Eukaryota > Metazoa > Chordata > Actinopteri > Anguilliformes > Muraenidae > Gymnothorax > Gymnothorax javanicus. The sequence goes on from CM056193.1 coordinate 28,398,639, forward strand.
ACATAAGTCGTTCTACCAAAGAATGGTTAAAGAAGAATAAAGTTAATGTTTTGGAATGGTCAAGTCAAAGTCCTGACCTTAATCCAATCGAAATGTTGTGGAAGGACCTAAAGCGAGCAGTTCATGTGAGGAAACCTACCAACATCCCAGAGTTGAAGCTGTTCTGTACGGAGGAATGGGCTGAAATTCCTCCAAGCCGATGTGTAGGACTGATCAACAGTTACCGGAAACGTTTAGTTGCAGTTATTACTGCACAAGGGGGTCACACCAGATACTAACAGCAAAGGTTCACATACTTTTGCCACTTACAGATATGTAATATTGGATAATTTTCCTCAATAAATAAATGACCAAGTATAATATTTTTGTCTCATTTGTTTAACTGGGTTCTCCGAATCTGCTTTTAGGACTTGGGTGAAATTCTGATGATGTTTTAGGTCATATTTATGCAGAAATATAGAAAATTCTAAAGGGTTCAAAAACTTTCAAGCACCACTGTACCTTGTATGTACATATAGGGCCTATATGTGGATATAAAGAATCGATATAGGAGACCTATATGCCCTGTATAAGCACAAATATGTACCTGAATTTGGCCTATATGCGGCATATATGTGCATGTATGCTGTATATATGCGGCATAAATGTGGCATATATGTGCATATATGCAGCATATAGGTGGGTCAATCCACCTCAATTCAACAAGTGGGTTCTGCTCGACCATCTCAGATTTGCTTCAAATTTTTACCAGATGAAGAACAACCATAATAACTAACTCATGCAAAATATTAGACTTATATATCAAATATATACCGAGAAAAAAATTTGGGAACATGGTACCCCCCTCACCGTTTTCGGTGCATTTTGCGATCGTCTTAAATCTACAGCAAAGTTCATACTGCATTATCTCAAAAAGTTTTCTAGGTAGAGTCATGAAATTTTCAGGGCAGAAAGCCTGCTATCTATAGATGTCATTTGTCTTATTTGAAGGGAATAGCCTTGGTTTTGACCATGGTGTGACATTGTGAAATTTGGAAAAAAAATTTAGCACTTTCACAAACTCCTATATTCACTGGCCCATCAAACACAAACTAAACTTGGCAAGTGTCAAATAACTAGAGGTTCTTTTACATAAGTCTATATTGTTTTGATATTAACATAACTGGTTGTGTAGCATGCATATTTCTTGCATTTTTTTTTTAATAAATCGCAAAATATTATTTTTTATTAAATTTCATCTTCCAATTGCTCAGGTATGACAGGCTGTACCAATCAACAAAACATATTTCCTGGAAGGGCATCTTATATGCATACTGCATGTGAAATTTCAAGATGGTTCTAGGACTCCAACCAGGAAAAATATTTTTTTGAAAAATAGACATATCGTCGCAATTTACGTCATCGCCAGTATAGGTTTGAACACTGTCACACATTTACCATAACTCAAAGAATTTTATTTATTTGAAAAACACAATCTAATGGATGAATCAACATTGTTTCCAACTATAAACAGACATGATGAAACCTTATTTAATATTTTTCAGTTGTTCTGTGCAACGTTTTTGTGTTTCCTGTGGAACTGTGTATCGTCTCCCAGTTGTTGTAACAGGTGAATCGATGATTTCAAGGACATGGCTCAGCGGAACCCAGCAAACATCATCTTTTCTGGGCCAGAAGAAGCTTTTGTTTGGACCATGTGGATGCATGAACGAAACTTGAACATCATTTTCCTCATGGTCAACGCTTTTGATATTGCCTATCCACCACTCTCGGTCATACATGCAACTGATGTATTTTCCTGGTATCATGTCCTGTAACTTTAGAGTTGGTGATGGATCAGAGAACACTTCCTGTGATTGCTTCATTCTTTCACCCGTTTCAAGACAGATCTGAATGATATCTCAGGAGTGGGTCTTATTTATACCTGATGATGATCTGATGATGTCAGCGAAATCTGACCTGGTCATGGTGGAGGCTGATCTAATATGCCAGCCAAGCATTTTCCAAGAAGCGTTGGGATTTCAGTGGGCTTATTCCCTGACATCACCAGCAAGCTGCCACATGTTTCTTGGACAGGACACTATCATGAGATCAGGAAATTGAGATATGTCGTGACATGTACATGTATGATGAAACAATAGCTGGGATAAAAATGGAAGTAGTGAAAATGCACAAATACATGTACTTCAAAAATATACTTTTCCTTGTTGGAGTCCTGGAACTATCTTGAGAGAGAACAAACTGAAAAACATGAAATAGGGATTTTTCATATCTGTTCACTGTTGGAAGCAATTTTGATTCATCCATTAGATTGTTTTTCAAATAAATAAAATTCTTTGAGTTATGGTAAATGTGTGACAGTGTTCAAACCTATGCTGGCGATGACGTAAATTGCGACGATATGTCTATTTTTCAAAAAAATATTTTTCCTGGTTGGAGTCCTAGAACCATCTTGAAATTTCACATGCAGTATGCATATAAGATGCCCTTCCAGGAAATATGTTTTGTTGATTGGTACAGCCTGTCATACCTGAGCAATTGGAAGATGAAATTTAATAAAAAATAATATTTTGCGATTTATTTAAAAAAAAAAAATGCAAGAAATATGCATGCTACACAACCAGTTATGTTAATATCAAAACAATATAGACTTATGTAAAAGAACCTCTAGTTATTTGACACTTGCCAAGTTTAGTTTGTGTTTGATGGGCCAGTGAATATAGGAGTTTGTGAAAGTGCTAAATTTTTTTTCCAAATTTCACAATGTCACACCATGGTCAAAACCAAGGCTATTCCCTTCAAATAAGACAAATGACATCTATAGATAGCAGGCTTTCTGCCCTGAAAATTTCATGACTCTACCTAGAAAACTTTTTGAGATAATGCAGTATGAACTTTGCTGTAGATTTAAGATTTATCGCAAAATGCACAGTGAGAGGGGGGTACCATGTTCCCAAATTTTTTTTCTCGGTATATATTTGATATATAAGTCTAATATTTTGCATGAGTTAGTTAGTATGGTTGTTCTTCATCTGGTAAAAATCTGAAGCAAATCTGAGATGGTTGAGCAGAAAATGTTCTCTAAATCTGTTGAATTGAGGTGTAATGACCCAGGTTGCAAATATGCGCATATATGTTCATATAGATTCTTTCCATGTGGGTTATCATTGTTTGTTTTAAGCTCAAGGGGATAGTTGAGACATCATCAATCCAGTTTGCACTCACTGTTACTTACATCATCTCTAGGGACTATACTTAGTCCATCTAGAGAATTACTGCATTATGGCACTTCAATCCTGAGCTTTGAACTTGTGTTTAGGTTATAAATTGCTCTGGATTATAGTGTCTGCTGCAGGGTAGTATTTAATGTAATGTAACCCACTGACCGATACAGTTCATTTCTAAGGCTTTAATTTTGAAAATGTCAGAGATTCTGATCCGGGAGTCAACCTTTCAGGATCTCCGCAAGACTCAACCATCAGCTTTTTCCTTAAGTTTCTCAGAGAGGCTAAGGGGAGCTTGGTCAAGCTCCATTAAGTGGTTTAAAGAGGAGAGCAACAAAGGTAAATACACACTACGCATCTAACCTCAAGGTCATTTTCTCCATCTCTTAAGCCTCAATTAGAGATATGCTTTGCGTTTCCACTCGCTGGTTTCACCCAGCTTTAGTTGGCAAATTCATGTGAGTAAGCTGAAGCAAGGGTGACAACCCTAGTCTCAAGCACCACCCCCCACCCCCCGCCTCTTCCCACTCCCTCAGAGGGGGAGCATGCATAACATTTATAGCAGTGGCTGGTTGGGTCATTGGGTTTACAAGCAGATCAATAGGAAGAGATCCAATAACCTGCATGTCTGATGACTGCAAGGATATATTCTCCATTCCTACTGTTCTGGTATTTCCCTATTCCCTTTCATAGCCACCTTTCCAACGCGTTCCTGTACAACAGCTCTCCGACCTTCACAGTCTCCCTTCACCTCCCCTACTCTGGCCTCAAGGACTACAAACTCCTCAGTGCACTGCTTTAGTTAATTAATATCCCTCTGTTGTCTGTGAAGTGCAGGTAACACTGACTATGAAGAATGGGTAAACGCGCTGACCACAAGCTCGTAAGCATCATACTTAGTCGAACATGAGCACTTATACTAGTCAGAAGCATGGCCTGACAAGTCTAGCATGATGTTCACATTTTCTTACAAACAAGTTCAAACACCTATTCCTATTAGAACTCTCAAAAAAAAAATAAAAGTACATTCAACAAGCTTTGGTTAACTTCAGAGAACATTCTAGGCATGTAATCACCAACCAAAGGTTCTTGTGGTCATTTGCAGCATTGCAATTAATTTTGTGATCCAACTTAATTACTCAAATGCAATCCCAGCAGGCTGACATGGGGACGGGGTCAGTTTAGCTGCACAGAGTGAGCACAAAATGAAACCGGTGGTTCTGAATTAGTGCTAGCCATGCAATCTGCAGTCGGAGTGATGAAATCAAGCGTGAACACTCTGCTCTCACATCGCAGCATCTTGCCTTGCCCAAACCAGCTTTACCCTGAGCACTGGCCCGGCCTAAATACCATGTGGGTCACGTCCAGAGGATTAAGGATCTTTCAGGCTCAGCAAACCATGAGACTTGGGCTTTTATCCATAGGAAGGCAAATACCAAGTAAATTACCATACCAAGCAAATGCACTGCATACCTTTTGTGCATATGTACACACACATGCATTCACGGGTCATTCCACAGTATTTTGCATGTTGCGGAGATGACATTTAGGAACTCAAGGAGGACGTGAATTGGAAGATATTTGTTAATGCACACAACGGTTGATGTCATGTTTACTGAAAGGTTGATTTGTAATAAACCTCTGAACACTTCAGGTTTAAAGCAGATATGAATGACATTTAAAACAATATTGTTGTGGACATGGCATCAAAGTGCTGCATATTTTCAGTAAACAATATTTTTTTTAAATGTCTCTGAATGGGCAGTTAATTTGGCCTTCTTAGTTACTCTTGCGGTGGCAGTGTATGTAGTTCATTAACGTAGATGACAATGGAGAAATAACTCAGTCTCCCTTCGTGAATTTTAAAAGAAATCAGAGTAGCTCTGGTGCGGAGACTACAAGTTTTGTCCAAAATACTGTGGTATGACCCATACACAGACAAATGCATGCACTTATACACACAAACACATCCACAAACAGATGAAGACCACACATGGAGGCAAATAACTCTCACACTCCCACTCACATACACATATCACGGCCAAACTGCCACCTTCACTCCTCGTCCTCGACTGTACTAGAGATATGCAAGCCAAAGGACGGTGAGCGACTCCAGGCTATATCTGTTTGTAACTTTCTTGACCCCAAGACCAGGCGTTCCTCCTGGGTTTTTACTCCAAAATTCCAAGCCAATGATCTACAACTCCTCTGCATTCAGTTGGTGGCAAAGATTTATACATCACCATTATAATGTTAAAAGAACATTCTAATCAAACATTTGTGACCTTAAAGGCAAATGCCATAAATGGGTTAACTGCAAACTGGAGTGCACCGAGTGCAAACATAGGAGTATAAAATCCGGTGGAGATCTGTAATGTGTGGCTATTGAGTTTTCAGTTCCTGGACAGAAGCAGTACCAGGCAGTGCACGAATTCACACTGAGCACGTGAGTTCAAAAGCAGTTCCAGTTAACTTGTTTTTCCTCCAAGACTATCCCATCTTGGCTTTTAGGTAATGCATGACTAAAGCCCAAATCCACTTTCCACTAAAAAGATGAATGTGCCAAATAATTTCATACAATGCAACACAACGCGTTTTTCTGCATTGCATTGCATTCGAACATGTGACCTGCATGCCAACTTTTCTGGTGCTGAAGCACTGTACAGTCCTAACCAATGCATGATGAGAGGTTTGCAAATTGCAGCCTATTTAAATTAGATTATGCAAAAAGAAAAGGAAATCTCAAAAAATAGATTTTTGAAACGCACTCTTCGAAGACATAATGATAAGATCCCATAAGCCAATTTCTGTTTTCCCAGCTACATCTCTCCTTTGAAGGTGGAATTCAGTTCTCCCGTTTTGTCCTCACGGATAATCAGCGCCAAATTTAATCCCAACAGAATTAAGCCCCTTTCATCTGTCCAGTCCCCCTGCAAGTATCCATGCCGCCTCCTCTCCTTGAAAATCTCATTCTCAGCCGCGAGGGTAGTGCGCACAGGCCTATGTGAGCAGGAAGACCGCAACATGACTGCGCCGGTGCTGCACATCGTCTGCAAGAGCCGGGCAGTGCCGAACGCGTCACGCGAATCATAAAACCGCTACTGCCTTCGAATGGAAATTAGGCTACATTTTAAAAATCAGAGGCATATTTTCTCTAGCACTCGTAGGCAGTCTACAAACGGGGGAGCGCGCTTATTCTTTGTAAATGTGTGCAACGATTACTAATTAAGATTAACACAATCCGCTCAGGATGCAATACACAATACAATATTGAACAATAAACACTAAATGTCGTAATTATGATAGTCGCGCAGACCGATCGCAAACTGCAAAACAAAGAGTAGGCTACAGTCCAATTATTATTTAGACCAGGTTATCGCAAAAAAATTGAGGGGGGAATCCCAAATTGCGCTATTATTGGCATGCATCCTATGCCCCATAGTACCAATCGTGAAGTGGGACACTTCTGTTTTGAACGGAGGGACATAATTGCACACGCATAATGCTGCCAGACAGCAACCCGCCGCCGTTTATTCACATGATTTTGGCTTAGTATTATGTTAGATTTCTCGTTAGGCTATGAAGGCAGTCTCATAGGCAGTAAGCCATTCATTGGCTATTGTAGACAAAATATAGGCAGCTCGATCTGCTTTCACAGATACAAAAAACATAAAACATCCCCACTCCGACTGAAGGCATTTCTGGCACCTCGCAAGAAAACCGACAGTCCGAGCAAGCCTATGTAGGCACAATTCATCTTAAAAGATCCGGTAGGATTAAATACTGAAAGAGAAAGAAGGATTAAGTGCCTCACCGCCTGATTTGATTTCCAGACGAAGATCCTTCAGGTTGAAATGACGAAATTTAACTCAACATGTAGGCTCAGCTGCTATTCCCTGCCAGCGTCTTTCTACGGTCGTTTCCCACTCTCTGAATGAGAACTGACAAATTTTACTTCACTGCAGCAACCGCACATGCTCAAAGACAGGCAGTCATTGGCTACCAAATCGCGTCTGATTAACTGTTTGAAGGTTACGTTGATTGATGTTCAACCGTAACAGTATGCTTATCCAACATTCATCAGCAGTAGCCTTTGTTTCCTTTTTCATTTTTTTTTTATTTTGATTTGCTCAGTCAACTGATGTATCCATCATGCAATAATTTCCACCGCATTGGTGCAAAGAATTGGCAATGAACAAGCTCTGCTATGCTACCACAGTCCACAACAAGTCTTCTATTCTTTCTTCGAATCTTCCATAGAATAGCAAGTCTAGTGGAGACATGCACTAGGTGTGATTTAAATTTTATTTGTGATGAAAAGCGAAACGCGTTAATTCCGAAATATGTCGTCTGCATGTTCAGTGTGTATGACAAGTGACTAGAGCTTGGGTCTTCAGCTAAAATTTTTTCCTCTGAACTATGAGATCAAAAATCTTCAGTACCAAGGTTAAATAATTTATTTATGGGCCGACAATAAACCATACTGCGTAAAATGAAACTTTTCTCCCTTTTTTCATGGTTGCAAGAGTTTTCGGATATCAACGCTATATAACACCATTCGGGGGGGAGAATACATACAAAGCATTTTTGCAATTATGAAAAAAGGCGGTGATTCCTTTTATAAGCCTTTTACAAGATCTGGGTTCTCATAATACCTTCGGGAAAAATGATTTAAGAATGAACCAAAAAAACAGAAATGCCAGATGCAACTCCCCTTTCAACCAGAGGATACCTGTCATGACCCTTGTCTCACCGCTATAGGCTATGCCTTCGGAGAAACATATTAATTTTATTAGTATATTAATGAAGAAATTACATATAGGCCTATAGCATTTAAGTTAGCCCTGACCCATTACCCTCACTGCATTATGTGAACTGATGTTACAAACATTGACAGAGACACCTTGCCGAGCGGACACCATGCGTGTGGCTTCCTGTTCTTCTCTTATCAGCGTGATCTTGTTCCTGCCATGCACTGTTCACATATCAAGGAGTTTGGCCGTCGCGCTAGTTTTCAATTATCACTCACAAGTAATTATATCAAAGAACTAATGACAACGGTTAACTATTCCACTGTCAACCTGTGATAGAATCCTGGTCTTGACTTAAGCGATATTGAAAACAATGCTGCTTTTCCGCGACTCATTCTAAATGCAAATCTGATGGAAGTATTGGTTTCTGCGACTACAGTAAACTTAGAGGGCTTCTGCAAGTGGACCCACACAAGAAATTGGCTGTTTCACAATCAGAATACTAAGTCACTCTTTAGTATCTTGGTCCAATTTTGCATATAATACTGGGATAAATGGTGAGTATTAGGTCATTTTAATATGAAGCAATGCAGCCACCATCCACGGAGGCCGTTTACCTGAGGAAAGACATTAATTGCTCCCTAAATAAGAGAAATGAATACTGTTGTTGGTTTAGTTTTTTGTTTTACATTTTCCATGTTTTATCTGTTAAATGATCATTTTATTACAATGTTTGTGATGAAAATCAATGTCATAATGCCATTACCAGGTGTTTTCTATATGATATCCTTTTTTTCCCCAAGTATAGGAAAGGCTATGACTGTCCCTTTACCTGTCTGAAAGTGATCATAGGAAAAACATGCTGCTATATTGTCCATAAAAACTGTCCTCTCCAGAAATGCAATCATGTTCCACTGTAACCTGAGATGCTTCTTATTGTATTAGCATGTCTTACACAAAGACAATTCACTGTACTAAATATTCTATTTTATTTAACCTTTATTTAACCAGGCAAGTCCCATTGAGATTGAAATCTCTTTATCAAGGGAGCACTGGGGGGTTGAGCTGGAGAGGGAGAAGACAAGTTGCATAGCCAATTAGATCAGGGGATGATTAGGTGTCAAGTTGAAAGAGCCATGTTAGGAATTCAGCCATGACACCGGGGAACCCCCTACTCTTATTGAAGGGTGTCATAGGATTTTTAATGACCTCAGTGAGTCAGGACCTCGGTTTAACATCTCAGCCAAAAGATGGCGTCTCCTTCAGTACAGTGTCCCCATCACTGCATTGGGGATTATTCCACTAGAGGAAAGCCTGCAACCTACTGGCCCACCAACACCTCTTCCAGCAGCAACTTGGCTTTCCCAGGTGGTCTCCCATCCAAGTACTAACCAAGCCCACACCTGCTTAGCTTCAGCCACGCAGCTGGAGCAGATTAAGTAGTAGTATGGCTGCTGATACCATAATGAAATATTGCAGTTTTAGTATATGTTAAGGTATCTGTGTGGTGACTATACCTGTCCGTCAAAAATATGTCCTCTCTGGAAATAAAAAGTTGTTGATGCAAATTCAAGCAGAAATGCAAATTCAAAATATTATGGCACTTCATTATAATGGGCATGGTCTTTTTGGAACACAATATATCATTGATCGCTTTATTATTATGGTAGGCATACGTGAATGTTTACTGCTGTCAAAAAATTCATCCCTGGAAAATCAGTCGTGGTAACCATTTATCTGTGGTGCATGAACTCAGAATCTATAATGTGTGTAGGCCTAATATTCGGGAGTTACATCCTTACATGTAAATGCAAAAACATGGATGCACCTGACAAATGATGCTCAGATTCAATTTTTGGGTGTGTGTGAAACAACATGCAGTACCCAGATTATGGAACAACCCATTAGTGCATGCAAGTGATGAGCCATGCGCATAAATGTCTTCAGAAATTCGTAGGGGGATCCTAGCTGATAAAACATTAATTACGGTCTGCTACTTAAAGTCCTACTGTGAATACTCGCAAGTGAATACTCGCAAGCTTGTTTTGTTTTATATACCCATAAACGAGAAATGTTATAGGTTTAGTGTCACATCAACTTGGCGTACTTCTGGACTCATGTCTGGCCTACATATGCATCAACATAGGCCATGTAAATGTGTAATGGTATCTAGGCTAACAACTGCCAGGATATTTCTTGGAACCTAAATCGGCCACGATATCAAACACATCACCTGTGTCTTTAGAGTCATGCTGCAGTTCAAGCAGCCTTCAATCAGCAGAAAACAAACTCCGCTTTCTCAATGCCGCAATCAATGATGGAAATTCTTTCTCCTTTGACTTTGAGTAGAGGAATCCCACTTCAGCAGCACGTGTGAAGTTAAAATAAAAATTTCAAAGGCTGTAGTAGTACAGCATCAGCCGTCCGTGAGATATTAATATTTTAAGACCATGCAGTGGTGCGGACTGGGAGGAGATATTCTCTCTGTATCGAGTGTCTTGGGTTGAGTGTTGAATGGAATGTTGCTCATGGTTAATTAACAGTGAGAAAACAACATTTTCTCCACCCCCAGAGGCGCTGAGTGAAAGGCAACAACCATAAGAAACCCTGTTGGCACCACCTTAACTATTAGTAACCAAGCCAGTTCTCGTAAATCCATCATACCATCCCTGTATGTTCTCAAACCATCTCATAGGACACTCCACTCCCCTGCTAATCATGACATAGCATAATGAGAACAGGCCATTCAAACCAATGTCCCTTGCCACTTTTACACCATCGTTAAGTGCATGTATTGTTCAGTTCACCAGAGAACTAGATAGGCTTGTATCTAGCATCATATCAAGCCTGACCTTGAAAACATCCAGTTTCAGTCTGTCTTTCTTGGAGAGCTGATCATTTGTAGAGTCATGCATGCCAGATTAGGGTTGAAATAGAAAATCCACTGGTAGGAAGATCATCAGGAGCTGGTTACCACTCATGTAGAATACTCCTGAAAATGAGGAACCTCAGTTCCAGCCTGGTTTCTGGAGGAATAGTCCAACATTTGCCCTCAGAGATCCAGAAGTCTGAGCAGTAAATCATGCTTGGGGAGTTGCTCTTACAACTTCAGGTCTATAGGTTTGAATCTCAAATCTATTGCCAAAGTAGGCTGTATGAGTTGCCGGTATGACTGGATTGTATGCAAACAGTGTGAGCAGGCAAATAGACCATTAAATGTCCAAAAAAAACAAAAGAAGCCGTTACCGCAGCTGACTTTTGCATATGGGTCCCCTCTTAAAGTAGGGCACGAGTTTAGAGAAATGCTGTTTTGGCTGCGCTGTGGTCAGGACATTTGGATTGGGGATCAAAAGCTGAATATTCAACAAACGAAAGTACAGACAATAAGCCTTTGTTACATTGTGTTTACATGCGCATTGCTTAAGAATTTACAGAAAGAGCTATTTTTATCGTTTCCTAACCTTTTCACCAGTGCACACGCAAGATAACGGACCCCTGGGGTTTCCCTGCAGCACTGGCTATCCTCATACAAAGGATTACCTTGGGTCCGGTTTTGGTTGCTCTTGTGCATCTGTGAACCTGCATTTGGAATCAGATACATATGCTATAATGAAGACCAGACAACTATGGCCGGAAAAAACAACTTAAAAAAGATCAAAGAACCAAGTAATATATTAAGAATAGTACAGAAATTGGGTACGTAAAGGGAAGTTTAGAAAATATGTCACTGGTGGATCGAGAAATCTATCCCCTACAGGTCATAAAAAGAACGCAAATGCAGTTCGTCACAGATGAAGCCCGTTTTTGGAAAGAAAAACACTAAAAGAATGGTTAGTGACTTCACCGGCAGCCTCCGGAGCACAACGAGTAGAGACAAGAGCCACTGTACTTCAGTAAAGGACTTCAAGACTAGTGGCAGCACTGCAAGGCGTAAGTTTCTGTTCAACAGCCAAAATGCAACGCCATATTAAAGTGCACCAGATAAAGGAAGTATTTTTACAGTCAGACATGACCACAATAGACCTTAAACAACACAATGGAAGGCCAGAAGTGTGGAGAGGGGTACTAACGACCCAAACCATTCCCTTGACCTGCGAAAAATGGAGGTGGTGGAGTCAAATTTTTGGCATGTATGACTACTTGTGGAAGGGATTCACTCCTTTTCAATGATGGCGTAACGAGGGCAGCGGTATAATATCGTCAGAAGCGTACAGATAGAATATGCGCACCCAGTGAAGAAATCTCCCCAACGTCATCATCCGGAACTCGATCCTGCAACAAGAGGACTACTCCAAACAAACTGCCAGTGCAAACAAATCATTTACCTGAAAGGAAACAAGTGTTAAGTTCAGAACGAGATCCCCCATTTTCGCTCACCTGAAAAAGCCGTACTGAGACTACCATTTCTGGAATTTTTTTTAGGTTTCAAAATAGAAAAGTGTACCGCACAAAAAGCTACAAACAAAAGGAGGATGGCTGCTTAAGCAGAAATGCAAAAAAATGTTTGTATAACTTTTTCACATGGGTTAATTATAGCCACATTTTTTTTGCATCTTTGTGCCTCTTCCTTTTGTTTAGCAGTGTGCGGACTACCTTTTCTATTTTGAATTATTTTATTTAGCCTTATGCACCTGCACTAATCCCGGAAAGCCTAGTACCTAAGAGCGCAAACTTTCTTTATTCCTTTGGAATTCACCTTTACCATACTTCAGCAGGATACAGTCGAATCTTTTTGTATTAAACTAGATTGACTGTTATATGCACATCTATATCTTAATTGCCAGAGACCTGTTTGCAAGCTAGCCTGCAAGGGTACATACTGGCTGCCCTCCATTAGATTTAGTCTGATTTCTGTCACGTTGCTGGGCATTTTCAGCGTTGGTCCTGCTCCCACTGAGACCTACCCACAGAACTCCAACAATGGACCTGTCCTGCCCCCCAACCGGAACTCTTTATTCTTTGTCGTACAGAGGAATAAGATGCTCTCATCAACGCCAGACAGTCTATCAAATGAGCACCTGAAGGACATTACTGGGGAGAGAAACAGGGCCATTCGAGATATAAGGGCTCCTAAATGGCTTCAGAGGCATCACTTAAACGTGCAGTAACCCAGGTAACCTGAAGCCGTGACATTTGGTTTGGGTTTTAAGCCTATATATAGAACAAAAGCAGTTGTAAATTCTCTTTATAGCTCTATAGTAGTTTAAGCCTCCCCCCTCAACCTTTGGGATGTGCGTTTGGTGTGTGCGTGTCGACGCAAGAGAGATCCGGTGCATCTTTACACAAGTCAATGTCATTTACATATTCACAAAAGAGAAAGAATCATTTTATTTCTTAATTACATCATTGAAGCGCAGGTGCATCAGTTGTGAAAAAGGTAGAAAAAAAGCTTGTTTTGAATTCTTTCTCAATAAATTATACCTCTCAGGCCAAGGCCAGCACAAAAATGCAAGAAAACGAGAAGCTCTCAAACAAATACAGAACAGAAGCCGGGGACTTATTCATGTAACTGACCCAAAGGTCTGAAGGTCTTTGCTTTACCACCTTCCCTCTTTTTTCGACATAATATAAAAGAAGCGTGTGGCTTATATATTACAGTCCTTCGACCCTAGTTTTAGGGCACAAACAGGCATAAACAGTAATTATTTCATGAAACTCTTAAAAAGTTTCTTCGTTGATCCACGATAAACTGATCGGCAAAGGTTACAGTTGGTAAAAAAAAAAAAAAAAAGAATAATAATAATAATTACATTGACAATAATAACAATAATGGTGTTAATAAACACAGTCCACTGCAGTCAGGTCAGTCTTCTGATTGGCCACGACTGGGTTCAGTCCTCATGACAATGCTGATTGGTGGAGTCAATGTTGCCAGGACAACAGGGCAGGGAAAGAATTGGTTGGTGAGCCCCTTCTCCACCATCCAAATCCGTATCGCAAAAGAACACCTTCATATTTCCCTGCAATGAAAGAAAGCAGGCAATGCTGTAACTCGTATTATTCTTGGTGGCAAAAGCAAGGTGGAAGTGATGTTGTCATTTACTCAAACACCAGCAAAAATGGAGAACCACTCTCACCGCAAGCAAGACAGATATTTTTTCAGAGCCACGTCAAGAATGCGGTGGCGTGTCTGCTTTTATGAAGGCCAATGGGATCAGCTGCTGTAATGCCCTCAGAAACCAGTGTGCTAACGCCATAGTGAAGTGGCAATTTCGTCTGGTGAAGAACAAGCACCTTGCTTGCCTTACTGCCGCCTCCTCCAGTCCTCTGAGAACTAAGCTCCAATCTAGAGAGCGGTTCAATAACGTGAGGTGAAGAGGGAAACGAAATCTAGCGTCAAGCAGGTAGGAGACCACACGCACTGGGGGGGGCATCCAACAGTGAGCCTCTCACGTCAGAGGAGGACAAAGCTGCCTCTAACCTCCCCATGCAAAACGTAAAGGGATTTGGGAGGGTAGAGGTCAATTTAATGTCCTTCGCATGAAAAGATGCAGGCAATTTAAACCGTACGCACCATGGCACTTAAGATATTAAAACTAGGCAATACAGAAGTTTCAGTGCTGTGAAGAAGTATTTGCCCCCTTCCTGATTTCTTATATTCTTGCTTATTTGTTATATTTAAATGTTTTAGATCAAAGTAATCTTAATACAAAACAAAGGCAACATAAGTAAACACAAAATGCAGCTCTGAAATGAATGATTAATTTTACTGAAGGTAAAGAGTAATTCAAACCCTGTATCACCCAATGTAAATAAATAATTGCCCACCCCTCCCGAAACCTCGTGACTGGTTGTGTCACCCTTGGCGGCAACAACTGCAATCAAATGTTTCCAACTGCTGGTACAAATTGATGTAGAGGAATTTCGTCCCACCCACCATTTCAATTTTGCCTCGCTGGAGGGTTTTCATGCATGTTTAAGGTCATTCCTCAGCAATGCAGTTAGATTAAAGTCAGGACTTTGACAAGGCCACTACAAAACCTTCACTTTGTAATATTTGAGCCATTCCGAGGTGGACTTGCTTATGTGCTTTGGATCACTGTCCTGCTGCGAAACCCAACTGCACTTCAGCTTTAGGTTACAAACAAATGGCCGAACATTCACCTTAAGGATTTCCTGGCAGTGAGCAGAATTCAAAGTTCCCTCAATTATGGAAAGCGGCCCAGGTCCTGTAGCAGCAAAGCAGC
This sequence comes from Gymnothorax javanicus, assembly GCA_029692085.1. Classification (NCBI taxonomy): domain Eukaryota; kingdom Metazoa; phylum Chordata; class Actinopteri; order Anguilliformes; family Muraenidae; genus Gymnothorax; species Gymnothorax javanicus. The sequence continues at coordinate 28,413,801 of CM056193.1, forward strand.
CCCAGACCATCACACTATCGCCACTGTGTTTGACAGCACACGGTCAGATAGGTTATAATCAAGTGATTTTTAGATTAGGCTGGCAGTAATCATGCCTGGGTGTGCCAATTTAGACTAATCCCAATTATCAAATTCATTTGTTTAATTGGTTTGATTTAAGAACTAAGCAGGCAGTTACTTTTTCACATCGGGCCAGGTAGGGCCAGGTAGTATTTTTCCTTCAACAAATGAAATGATTTAAAAACTGCATTTTGCACTTGGGTGATCTTAGTGCAACATTAAAAGTAGTTTGATAATCCAAAAGATCCAAGCGCAACAAATATGAAAAAATAGAGGAAACTGGGAAGTAAGCAGACTTTTTCACAGCCCTGCATTTACATGTGCAAAAATATACCTGCACCCTCCCCTTACCCTGAGACCCCACCACCATTTTGCAGGCATTATTCATAGGGCACATAACAGGAGTGAAAGAAAAAATGAAGTACAGTTGTGTTCAAAAAATAGCAGAACAACATCAATAACCTGATGAACCACTGTTATTCGAAGTAATGATATTTCGCATGGCAAATAATTTACTTGTAGATGTAGTAGCGTAATAGAAAAACAACAGACCCAACTGTCATCACATGCACACTGCTTATTCTGAGTAATTGACTAATTCATTGAAAAGGGTGTGTTCGAAATAATAGCAGTGTGGAGTTCAATGAGGGAATTCATTCATTCTGTGAAGAAACCGAAGCCATTAATTGTCCTTCACTAAGGAAGAAGGGAAGCAAATGTTTCACACATTGTAATAAAATATATTTCCTTCTGAATTGCGAAGTAAAATGGACCGTTCCAAACATTACTCAGAGGAACAACATAATTTGATTAGTTGATTGGAGGGGCAAACGTATGAAAAAGTGCAGCAAATTATAGGATGCTCAGCTAAAATGATCCCAAATGCTTTAAAATGGCAACAAAAACCAGAGACATGCGGAAGGAAACGAGAAACTACTGTTAAAACGGATCAAAGAATAGTCGGAATGGCAAAGATTCAGCCAATCATCACCTCCAGAAAAATCAAAGATGATATAAACTTCCTTGTGTTACAGTCAGAGGACGTTTGATCAAAGCTAACCCATCAGCAAGAAGCCCCTATAAAGCACCTTTGTTGAAAAAACGGCACGTGCAGAATCGTTAAAACACATTGATTGACCCTAAGAGAAATGGCGTAATATTCTGCGGACTGATGAGAGTTAAAAGAACAATTTTACTCTCATCAGACCACCGAATATTCTTTTCGGGTCTAGTGGTCGTCGACAGTATGTCAGACGATGCCTGGGTCCTGAATTCTAGCCACAGTACACTGTAAAGACAGTGCATCATGGTGGTGCAAGAATCATGGTATGGGGATGATTTTCATACTGTGGTGTTGGTCCTATTGATCGTATACCAGGGATTATGGATCAGTGTGAATACATAAAAATACTTGATGAGATTATGTTGCCATATGTTGAAGAGGAAATGCCCCTGAAATGAGTTTTTCAACAAGACAACGACCCCAAACACACGAGTAAGCGAGCAACATCTTGGATGCAGACAAATAGGATTGAGGTAATGGAAAGACCAGATCAATCCCCCGACCTCAACCTCATTGAAAATTTGTAGGGTGACATTAAAAATGCAGTTTCTGAAGCAAAACCCAAAAATTCGCAGGAACTGTGGAATGCAGTTTGTTCATCCTGGACTGAAATACCTGTTTCTTGATGCCAGAAGTTGGTTGACTTGATACAACGTAGATTCACCGCAGTTATCAAAAACATGGTTACGCAACTAAATATTAGCTCAGTCATTTAAAGAAGTTAAATCTTGAGCTAAATTTAGTTGACTTTGAAGAGAACATTGATGACACTGCTATTTTTTTGAACAGATTAATACTCCTTTTCTTTGCTTCCTGTAAAGAATATCACAGACTTGATCAAATTTGTTAATACTTTGATTTGGAATTGAATGTGTAATATTCCCACTATATTTGAAATATGGAACTGAAGGCTATTAAAAAAATATTTGAATTTTATTCACATTTTGTAATGTACTGCTATTTTTTTTTAACATAACTGTAAAACGATATGAACAATCTGTGTTTATCTGTGAACAGCTCCAACACTGGAAATTCAGCCCAATGAAACTACCATATAGCAACAGTAAGTAACTCTGTTCCAAGCCCAGTGGCTTATCAGGCTGGTGCTTCAACCCAGCTTCAGTGGCATGAAGTGACCAGAAGAATTGCAACTCCCCCTGGATGGGATGCAAGTCCATCGCAGGTTACTCTCCCAGCTCTTAGTCAAGTTTCCCTGACAATTTGCCAGTACCCAATTATACACCTGGGTGGAGTGTGGCATTACAAGGACTCGTACTCAGGACCTTTCGGTCCCAAGTCAAGCACATTTAACCCCTGCACTACAGCGGCCCCCAGTGTTTAATACAACAGCAAGTACATTAAAAAAGTGTCCTGGATGAGTCAAGACGCAAGCAGGCCTACGATACTAAACTAGCACAATGCCACCTTCATGCACTTGACATGCCCCCCAGTGCGTTGTTCCGCCACTGTGAAACAAATTACCATTCGCAAAGGACAAAGTTGTGCATAATTTTACCGCCACATGCCTTTCCATTTGCAAAGGCAAAAAAAAAAAGGAGCCCAATAAATGCCAAGTAAAGTGAGTCCACTGAACCGCAGCACTTCATTTTTCCTCAACAGGCACAGATGGTTATAAACCTACAAATTCCACAGGGGGACATCCAAGAGTGCAGCCAACACTAAACTGGAGAGGAGGTGGCAGTGAGGCATTCCAGTCCCTCACCTCGTCCACGAGTTGGCCGGGAAAAAGGGGGTCACTGCTGGGGTCAGTCCAGTTCATGAACCTCCTCTGGCTGGGCAACAGAGCTCCGTTTGGACACCATTTCCCACTGGGGGGTCAGGGCTTTGGCCTTGGTCCCTAAAACAAGGGGTAGGGGGTGTAGGGGGGCAATGGAGATGTAGCATTACACATAATGAACATGGTGACCAGTACAGCTCACACTTACAGCTATATACCGCAAGGTGCAGCTTGGTCATACACAGGACAGTCAAGGCAACAAAATACTCGTAACGGATGCACCTCCTGACAATGTCTGCTATTTTGCTACTCTGCCACAAAACATTAAAGGATAAAAAAAAAAAATCCTAAGGTGAACTTGCCTAGTCAAATAAAGTGCATAATGTCTGCTGTCCAAAATGATAAGCCATTATTTTATTTACATTTTTTACACCGTGTTATGTGCGTTCAATCCTACAAAATTCTGAATCTGCCATTGCTGCCATAGAAAATAATCGACCAATCAAACAACGGGAAATATTCTGCCCAGACCGGTGTGTGACGTGATGAGGGCTGGATATGTCTTTCGAGTGTGCGTAGTCACAGTATAAGTATTGAAAGTTGCGTTGATAATCAAGAGTGTTCTGAGAGATACCAGTTGTTTGAATTACAACCGAATTGTTTGCTGGAAATCTATATTACATCCTCGACAATGCCGCAATGCGCAGTTGTTGGGTATTCTAACGAAACGGGCGAGCCGACCCTGACTGATGTGACCTTTCACCATTTTACCTTTAAAACAAAAGATCGACCAGCCCGGGTGACATAAGCATCTTCTTCCAGCCAAGGTAACATGGCGGCTTTCTTGTGCTGTCTTAAACATTTAACATTTAAATGCAGTTTGCACGATACAAATAAAAAAAGTTAATTGCTTATCGTTTTGTATGGCAGAGATTATGTACTTTATTTGGCGATGCAAGTTCACCATAGGTTTTCATATCCTTTAAATAAAATCAGAGAGAACAAAAAAACCATATTATGAAGCTATGGACATGGCAGCATCCCAGATTTAAATTGGAAGAGAAAACATACTTCGGCACTCAAGACCCCCAAGGTGCACGTCTGTTATGACACTGCAGGCCCTAGTAGTGCAAACAGGTATTGCATGATGCACGCATATTTTGTAAGTTTGTTACGGACACACACAGGCACAGACAGGCAAACGGACGGACAGACATGACAATAACAATGCTCCTTGGGAAAGTGGTTTTCTGATATGGTAAAAATGAAACAGAACTAACCCGCCCAGTCACACAAAACAAGCACAACCGAAGTGTCCTGTTAACACAGTTCACACTGCGAATAATGTGCTGACGACCACTCAAAAAACTTCAGCAACTTCAAACATATGCACTTCTGCACAGACTTGTGGTGCACGCTCTCACCCACAAGCTCACACCTCAAATGGCTTCACAGTGAAACTACAAATCCCACCATTCTCACACTGCATTCCGATTTCCACCACTTCATTAAGTGGGCGGACCCGCCCGCAAACAAATCCGGTAATCTTTAGCATTCATTAGCACTGGGACATTAAAAGATCAAATCGCAGCACGCGAAGCAGCAGCCAATATCAGCGAATCTGATCTCAGATGTAGCAGAACTTGCTGTTCGCCCGCACATGCGTCGTGCACCAGCGTGGCGGTTTCCACGAGATCGCGCTTTCCACAACACTCAGCCGAGGCAGATCTAGCTGATATTCGCTCACCGCCCTGCTCTCACTGAAAATGCATGACCCACTTGTATATTCGCATACTGTTTATTCGGTCAGGAACAAGGATAAAAAATAAGCCCAAATTGTTCCCCCAATCCTGAAGCCATAAAAGTCCAATGACTTTAAACATAATGTTTGGTGGCTCTGGCATTTAGCACTTAGTGAAGACAGTGAAATTCAGCAGAGTAATGCAACACTGAGGGTTCTAAGACAAACAACCATTATCAACCCCGATCCAAAGATTATTGCACGTCTGTGGCGATATGACGAGTAGTGATGTAACGAAAGAGATGTACAGGCGCAGTGGGATCAGGTTAGTTTCACAGACATGGACACTGAGGTGCTGAAACTAAAACACCATTTGGCCTCACAATCTGCTTGCTCGTAAACACACACATAAGCACACACACACACACACACACAAAAACAAATACAAACACACACACAAACACTCGCAAGCATACACACACACATACTCGCAAACACACATGCGCACACAAACACACACACAACCATACACAAATGCAAACACAGAGACATTCTCTCTCTCTCTTTTTCTCTTTCTCTCTCTCTCTCGCTCTCTCTCACACACACACACACACACACACACACACACACACACACACAAAAGTTAAGGATATGGTTTGGGGACGGCAAGAGATTGTCCGACACCTTTGTGGGGAACCTGGCTAAGTCATTGGCATGCATTTCTCAAATCTCCTGGCTGCTGAGGTAATAGTAGTTATTGAACACATGAATCTCAAGAGCACAGCCTGCTATAATAAATCCATATTTATGTGATTAACTGGTGATATTTAATCAATAGTGCATGAGGCAGAGGATGAGGCGCATGGGTGGCCGGGCTGTGCAGGGTACCGCAGGTCACCTCACACTGAAGGCCTAAGTTTTGAATCCTACATCAGATCCTTTCCATGAGTAGTTTCCCCCATTGTCCGAGCGAGTTTCCTCTCGGTTCACTGGTTTCCGCCCATGGTGCAAACAAACATGCAGGTTAGGATACGTGGTGAAGGGGCAATCACAAGGCATTGCTTTAAAAGAACATGCATGTGTCAACCCTCCCTGTACTGGTGAATTCCATTAAATAAATAAAATATGGACGCATCTTTTATCGTATGACTCTGTGAAAAGCAATGAGAAAACCATGATGGCACTTCAGAAAACCAAAATGTCCAATCCCCCATATACCCTGGCCCAGGCCTACTGCAGCTCTACTCCCTTAAACAGCTTTATATCACAGCCCCAGGATGAGATGCTGAAAGTCAAATGTCAAAAGTCCAAACCACTTCACATTATAAAACGTCTCATGACCATATAGCCTCAAATTATTCCTCATGTTGGCAAATGCAAAATAAATTTCAGGCCCACAGTTTGATTCAACTTTCTCCGCACCTGGCCACGATCATCCTGGATCCAAGACTGCCGTGGGCCAAGAAATTTGGTTTCAGGCCTGAAGTACAGGCACCACAACTGTGCAGGTGCAGAGCAGGGCTAGCTTAGCCCCAGGACATTGCGCTGCTAGCCCGCTGACGCAAAGCCAGGCCTGAAGTCAAAAAGGTAACTCTCGGAAACTGTGGTGCTAAGCAACAAAGAAGAAAGGGCTGCACATCCTGGCTCATTTATGCTTTTTTCTGTTTAAGATAGACAAAGTTTCAACCTTCCAGCCTTCTTTAACATCATTAAAGAAGGCCAGAGGGCCGAAACGTCACCAGCCTCAATTAAAGAAAAAATGCATAACTGAAGCCAGAGTGGGAATTTCTTCTTGCTTTCGAACATCCAGTGGTCAGCCCCGCACTACGACCCATCGTGTGCGTTAGTGTTCTTCTATATACACATAGAAGAAAAAAAAAAAAAAAACAGTCATGAAACAGTCTTGGGCTCAGTAACACATGCTCAAATAAATGAAACAAGAATATGGTCATCAGGGCTATGCTGGCATACGTAGTGTTTTGCCCAGAGGTGGAAACTCCAGGGGTCCGACAGAAGTTCTGCTACATAGCCTACCTCTTCCACTCATAAACTCAGTCGGCTGATTTCACCAATCATGTTCAGCTCCTAGCTGAATCAACGGCATTAATTTAACGATCCAGGTGGTTCAAGCAGGCCTGGGGAGGATTTTTCTCTTTCTTTCCTCAGATAAACCAGGTGAGCTTCTGCTCCCAGAGTGAGCTCTGAACTGGCACATGGTTATTGTGCTCTTATCATTAAGCGAAAGCGCCGTCACTTCTCATAAAACATCTCCGCTAACATTTTCAATGCCTGCACCCGTTGAACTAGACAAGGAAAGGTATTGTGCAGCAAACAGCCAACCAGTCAGGCAGTTCTCTTCCTGTTAAAGGATGAAGGGACTTCCTGTTAAATTTCATAAGGCTAAATGGGATAAAATAATGCATGTGTGCATTAAATGAGAGTGGGATTTAAGAGATAAACAAGGACCAATCAAAGAGCAGCACAATGCAGAAGTCAGATCAACCGGCAGTCCTACTTATCAGAAGTATAAACCACTCTTAGTTGGGGGAGGGAAGAGAATCACAAATATATTATAGGAAAAACTACATAAACTGATTTATTCTACACCGCAGACATTTAACTGCAGTGCGCTGGGGGTTTTCATGCGTTCTCATTACTGCTAGCTAACAAAAGCAATTGGCTAAATAATCCGCAGAACTCATTTCTCCAGACCCTCATGGTCAGCAAATTAGAAGCAAACCACAATACAGTCACAGTGGTTTAGTTTACAGAATTTATTTTGACACCATAGTGCCACACCATTACATGTGCGGAGAGATATCGGGAGTATCTTCCCTACGAGGGGCCGGAAAATGCCGCACAACCCAAAACCGAGTTTAGAGAGAAGAAGGGAGTCCATTCTGTACCCTGCATCAGTAACAGCTCCTCTCTGAATCCCCCAGATACGGCCCAGAGGAAAGGGAGTGGGTAATTAGCATTTATCATACAGGCAGGCTTAAAAGGCCCTGGCTCCGCGATTCTGCTGACGTGCCAGACAATAGCCACTATTAGGGGGCGAATTTACGTAACGCAGTTCATCCCAAATTGATTTTTTTTTTGTTCCAAATCAAGCAGCTCCCCCCGCGGGGCAACACCAGTTGCCAGATTTTCTGAGGACAAGGAGTGCGCGTCCAAAAGTTTTTCTGACGACCGGCTGGCACACGGAAACAGGCACCGAGATCCATGGAGTTTTTGCCTTTGAAGCGGGAAGAATGCGATGAGGTTAGAAAATGCGGCAGGTTGCAGCGGCAAACCCTAAAAGTTAACAGCATGAGGAAAGTATGACTGCTTTACTTTCTAACCTTTGAGGAAGTAATGAAATTCAAAGCGTGTATTCCAAAAAAAAAGGGTTAAAAGAATTAGGTAATTTTCCCACTAAGGGCTTCCCATTTTAGTGCTTGTAATTGGCTACAGAACACTTTTTCAGGGAAATTCCCCCCCCCAAAAAATAAGACTACTCCTTATGACCGGGTTTGTCAAATCACGTTCCTCGAGGGCCAAGAACTGCTGGTTTTTCCACCCTCCCCTTACCTGGGAGTCTGTGATGTGATGGCAGTCTGGCCAATCAAAAGCAAGAATTGTTCACTTAATCGCTGGGAAGAAGAGAAAATCAGGGCCAGATTTGGACTCGAGGGCCAGATTTGGGCAGCCCTGCTACAGCTTGAAAAACTCCATCTTCGTGCCCCCTGTTGTCTGTAGATGGTATTGCACAGGAAGCGGTCATCCTACTCAGCAGTAACAATGAAAACGTTCTCCCCCAGTAAAACTCTAGTACGGCACTGGCAATAACGGCTATCATGTCTCACCACCCGGTCCAGTGGAATACACCCTGAAAAAGGCGTCCGGGGGGAGACCTGGAGCCCGGAGAATGTGCCGGCAAAGTCAGTGAGTGCAGACAATGGAGCGGAATTAATTCAATTACCATTAATTATTCACTTTAAAAAAAGGGATAAAACTTGAAGCATTAAAATTGCACAAAGGAGCCTAAATATTTAATATTCAGAGTGCCCGGCAGCGAGCACATTGTTCTTGGCGTTAACAGAGCGAGGCTCCGTGCCAGCGCTCCAGAGCGGTGCGATTCCAAGACGCTGACCGCTGCTCGTCAAATAAAGAAAACAGAACCGGCTTACGCTTAAATTAAAATGGAGGAAAAAGGGCGGGAGAGCTTGCGGTTAAAAATCCAAGGCTTTTTTCCTCCATGAAAGGAGCCACTGTGCAGGCACATGAAGGAGCCCCCAAAACTGAGGAGGACCCCAAGGCCCCACTGTAGCCCAGATCCTGTCCCTCTCCCACACCTGGGACTGCCAGGTACCCCCCGCCCCCCCCCCTTCCAAAATCTGCCCAGCGACTCAGGTCCTGGAGATGAGGGGTGGGAAGGGCAGTTTACCCCCGTTAGCCGTTGCGATCCATCGGAGAGCCGTTGCTACTCCAAGGTTACCATGGCTACGCTAAGTGCGGCCGGGAGCTACACCAGAGCAGCTAACCACTACCCCGAGAGAGAAAGAGAAGGAAAGACAAGGAAAGAGCGAGAGGGAGAGAGAAAGGGGGGGAAGAAAGAGAGAGAGAGGAAGAGAGAGATGAAAAGAGAGGGAGGGAGAGAAGTATTGAGATGCCGAGAGAGAAATAGGGAAGAGAGCCAGAGAGGAGACGGTAAAAAAAAGTTTAATTTATGGGAAACTGGGAGTTAATTCCAGCACATTACCCAACCGGGGGGGGGAGAGGGCAGATGAGCACCGCACTCCAACTCGCACTTACACACCGCACACACACCCCTACCCCCCACACCCCCTCACCGTCCAGACCGTTGTGCTGCTCGTACGTCCTCTTGCCCAGGATGGTGGGCGAGCCGTTGTTCAGGATGGGCGAGGACTTGATGGGCGTCAGGCTGCCCGTGGAAATGGTGGCACCCCGGGGCAGCTCCGACTTCAGCGGGCACGGGTGGGCCTCTGGCCGGGCGAAGGATGAAACACCAAACAGGGTGGAGGTCGAGGGGAGGAGCAGAAAACCAAAAACATCACAGTACAGTTAGTCAGGATACACTTTTATCCAAAGCCACTTACAGTTGACTCAACTAAACAGAAGTCCATTCCCTCCCCAAACAATGTGGGTTTAATAGCCTTGCTCAAGACTCCAACAGCTGCACTAGGACCCGAGCAACCAACCCTCCAGGCTTCTATCAACTACCTTAGCCAGTGAGCTATAGGCTAATCCACCTATAGGCCGCGTGAGAACAGGAGTTGAAGTATAAGGCCACTCATTCAGGCGTACATGTAGCAACAGTCACTCAACACTCAGGAACTTAACAGAGTATCTGAATAGAGGATTCATTCATTTTGCAGTGGATAGTGACGATTCACTGCCATTTCACAGCGCAGAATTAGCTTTGCAAAGCTATACTTTGTCTGGATTGGATGAAATGAAAACAATACATTCAGACATAGCGGTAAACAGAATGGAATCTCAGGGTGTCTCACCCCTGCGATCAAGCCAACCTGGCTGACACAAAACCACCTACGATAGTGGTTCATCCCGTTGAACCAGTTTGTTGCAAACAAAAGAAATAACTGACGGGTATTTTGTGCCATTGACATAGCAGAAAGAGTCAAAGACATCACTTCAATTCAAACACTATATTCATTTATGCAAGGAACTCATCTTAAATATACAGCTGCACTTGCATCAAAACATGAGCACGTTAGTGTATGTGGTTCACGTAAGGGAACTTTCTATAAAAGAAAATCATGGCATTATTGAAACCACCTCAAACCTAAATGAATTCAGTGTTGTACTATATCGCAGGGAAAACCGAAAGTGAAGTTAGACGATACGCATGCGCCAAGCGCGGACAGCCTTGATTTGAACCATCCCGAAGTGTACTGGGATCAGCCGAAGGACGTCTCGATTGCCGAATGCCTTCGACTACACACATGCCCGAAGACAGTACTTTTATTTATTACAATCGGCAATGCTAAAAGTTTATTTAGCTTGTTTAGAACAGAGAGTCTTCGAGAAGGGGCTCTAGAGGAAAGATTGGCCATTTCCCCAACGTCAGTATTCAGGAGGTGATCAGATTGTGTAGGGGGAGGAAGTTCGGTGCTCCATCCGCCAATCTGTCTAATCGGTTTTTCTGTCATCTCTCGGTGTTAAAGCACCAAACATTTTTCTAAAGAAACTAATTGAGTATTACACTGCACAGTGGTAACAAAATCTTATTACTCTATAATATTTATGGAGATCTCATGTTGGAAGAAGTGCGGTCCTTCGACATTATGTCACTGACCAAAGTGATGGGATTTCCCCAAACTGGGGCTCCCAGCAAGGCCAGTCCGTCCGTGAGAGTCGCCAGCTCAGAGCGAAGCAGTATCCGGGCGATCTCTCAGTTGAGATTAAAGCCCGGCCTGCAAATTTTTTTCCCCCACTCTGGTTCTGGGCTCAAATCTATCTTATCAACATATGACCAATCATTTCTCGTTTCAGAGCCGCGTACATATAACAAAGCTAGCACTTGGGAGCCTTTTGGCACGTATTAACACTTGGAGTAACGAAACTAGCACATAGAAGCCTTTTGGCATGTATTGGCTGTATCACAGAAATCTATATTTCATAGCTCGCCTCGCAATTTCAGAAGACAGTTAACATGATTAAAATAACTTGTTGGGAATCGCCATCTACGTGATCAAGAGACAAGCAGTTTCGAAGAGGCAGAACTGTTAGCTTATACACGTAGTTAATAACAGTTTCAGTAGATGGAATATCATCTCGCCTGAATATTATCATTTCAAATTAATTAGAAATATACATTCAATTCTGCCACTTGTATGAAACATGTCTCCATTAGAATTGTATGTTATGTCCAGTGGGCTTGGATTTTACAAGAGAGCCAACAAGGAACTGATACATGACCCATATGAGTCTTGCGCCACAACAAGTGGATGAATTCAGGATGAAATCTCGTGACTGTAGAACTTCTGAGAGTGGAAAGCTGGCGACATGACTCTAAAAGAAATAAGCGGAACCACGATTACCGTAATATACGCGCATGTATTTCTTTCAGGCTACATTTACTCAAATGCCCGATTTCTGGAATACAAGTTTCTATTGCCTAGACACTCACACACTGATACGAAAAAAACTACTTGAAGGGGCTTTGAAAGAGGCATTGAATCTAACAAATCAGTGCAACGCAGTGCATTTTGAATCACATTACAGTGCATAAATTGCTTTTGGCTATCCAACTTACACTGCAAAAAATGAAAAGAAAAAATACTAGACAAGATGAATTCACTTATTTTAAGACTTAAAACACTTAATTCTATCACCATTTTTTTAGACAAAAAATTTGTCCTTGATTTGAGGTTTTTTTGACTAGCTTGCCAATGGGGTTATTACATTTTCACTTGTCAAGCAAATAGTGACTTAGAACAAGTTACTCTTTGCTCGACAAGTGAAAATGTACTAATCCCATTGGCAAGAGAGTCAAAATAACCTCAAATCAAGGACAAATTTTTTGTCTTACTAAGAAAAATGGTGAGAGAAATAAGTGTTTTAAGTCTTAAAATAAGTGAATTCATCTTGCCTTGTATTTTTTTCTTTTCATTTTTTGCAGTGTATCAATACAATCGCTGATCAACCTCCAGAACAACTTCATTCAACTCTTGTACAAGTGGACAATGCCCATTGCCCACACACGCCTCTAAGCGACTTGGCCATAGCGCCATTGTGAGGTGCATAGATAATAAGGCAGAAGTGCTTGGATTGGTCATTGTTAATGAGTTTATACTTGAGCCCAGTCCCAGAGTGGGGAAAAAAAACAGCACGTCAGTTCAGTAATGAAATAAAGTCAAATCGACTGCGCAGATTTTCAGGAGAACCTTTGCCGTCTTGACAAATGCTAGCTCATCTCACATATAGGCAATTTAGTGGTGGAAATGGCCGGACCCGTCTAAAATCCGACTTACCCGTCTCAGCATCTCAGGTAAACATTCCCTGTCTCAAAGACGAGAAGATGGGTGGCTGGTGAACACTATGCACTCAGACAATGACTAAACTGTCCCACAATGCCATAGTCAGCCTACTGTGGGCTACGCACAAATTAACAGAAATCATTTATCGATTAAGGGGGGGGTGAGGGAGTGAACAGCAACCTGTCTTCCATTTTCCTAAAGCACATGAGTGCAGTTAGAGCATAAAATCTTTCAAACTTGTACAGGCATTTGCGATATAAAAGCTTATCAGCACTGCACAACTGAAGTGGATCTTGTATTTAGACAGTTAATACTTATTACTATTACCTTTTTTCTCAGAAAAAAAAAAAAAACATCCTCAGATGTGAAATACTTTATCCTAATTTCCAGATTTGTCCACGGGGCAAGTGAAATTCTCTAAGCCAATGGACAAACCTAGACACAAGTCAAAATTACCTTGCATTAGTGGCAGAATTTTTTCTGAGAAAAAGGGTAATAAAAATAAGTCTAAATACAAGATTAAAATGCCAGGAAATACATATATTTCCCCAGTCAAGCTGTCAGGTATGTTACACCACGAGGCCTCAGTCTTATTTTTTGCTCCTTCCCATGTGATCAAAGCAGTTTAGAATACATTGAACATTACACACTAAGAAATTCAAGCACTTGAAAGATGCAAAATTTCATTGGATTATCACATAATACATAATCAGAACCCATTTTCAATTCTATACTCATAACTGTAATTCTTAATTTATTGTACAGTAATGGAATGGGTTATATGAATATACAGAATAAAGAAAAAGAAGATACCCGCACACTGTAGCTGTTGCTCCCGCAGCGATTTATTTACACAACGTTTTGACCAGTATGGTCTTCGTCAGGAACACGTCAGGTATCTTCGTCAGGTATCTTCTTTTTCTTTATTCTGACGGTCCAGTTTTACCCAGCACCTGTATTCATTAGGTGTGCGTGCACCCTCTGTACTTCTATATGAATATACAGCCACAAGTACCATGAAAGGCTAGAGAAATGCCTGTAAAATTACCTCAGTTTCTTAATCTTACCCAAGTATCTGACAACAGACTCGAGAGGTTTCCTCACAGCCTGTTTGGCAGGGACGGGGTTTTTGGGCATCTCCGGCAATCTGACAGCACCTGTCAGTGAAGCAGAGGGCAGGGGTCAGAGTTCAGCCGAACTTTCCCTGACAGGCGTCAAACGGTCATATGGGAACAGAAATGCACACACGTGAACAGAACCCTGTAGGAAATTGGCAGGTAAAAATCTCAGCCATTGGCCAAAGACCATAAACAGGTGAAAAATCCCAGTTTATGCCACGTTAATGGGTGAAAGAAAAACAGCAGGATTTCAATGTTCTTACCCTGGAGATTTACACCTCAGAGAAGGCTAATCTGTAACTCAACATCCAATCATATAACTGAATCCGTCTGACCTCAGAATACACGGACCGAAAGAGAAAGTGCAGTCAATTCTCTTTTGCCACCCTATTGTATTATGGGCAGCCTTGTTTATGGACAAAACTGATCAGTCTGGAATTGAGCTCATTCATTCATGGAGCTTCATTAACTGGAGTTTATTGGGTGTTCAATTTGAATATAATTCTCGGAAAATCTAATTGGAATGTTTCAGCTTGAACAGGAAGAAGACAGAACTTTCATTGTCACGAAAAAGAGTTAACCATCAAGGCAGGCCAGAGCCCAGCAACCTATATCAAAATATCCATGCTCCCTTTAGTTGAGAGTCAAGCGGGAAGACAGTCTGGCCAACAAGAAGCACTTAACGATTCAGTCAGTTACCAAAGCCAAAAAACAACCAGGGCATGACTTCACCATCCATGGTCAAGACTAACGACTCCCAATCCTGCTCCGGGAGATCTACTGTGCTGTAGGCTTCATTCCAACCTCAATAAAGTAAACATCATTCAATGGCTGCAGATCTCACAAAGGTATCACTTAGGGGAGCATATGCAAAATCAGAGCAGGTAAGAAAACCGAAAGGTTGAAAATCTCACAGAATAGGGTTTTGGTGGACACGTTCTAAAGCAAGGAGTCCCAAATCTTATCCAGAAAGAGCTGGTGTGAGCATTAGCTTTGGAGACGAGCAATAGTTCCAACTACCGTACAGGCCAGCATATACTGCCTAATACCCACGAGATGTCTCGTGTATCTCTCGTGGCTTTCTCGCGATAATCTCCTCTTTATGTCGCGTGCTATTATCAACCTCGTACTCTGCCGAGACAGTCTTCGCAGTAGGCGGGCCGCCGAACCTACACACGTATGCTTAGAGTCTGCCAAATGCGCGACGTAATGTAGTCTGAATTAGGCCTATGCACAGTTGCTACTGAGAATTACTTTTTATATGTGGATTTAATAGATATAATACGTTGTTGCGTTGCTGCGTTGTCGTTGGTAATCGCTAATCACTAATCCGTGAAAATCGAGGGTGGTCTGAAGAAGAGTATACGATATCCAGCAGCAGTTGAAGAATCACTGGGAAAATCTCAGTATACATGTTCTGCTGGTCTGAATGAAACATAATGTGCTGCATACATGTAGATTGTAATTTTGCATTTATTTCAGCCTGTTTACGGTTTCATCATTTCATCAGGTCATGTGGTAGAGGGAGATAACTCATTATGTTTGCTGTTTAATAGCCTTCTGTTTGACGATGTTGGTTTATTCTTAAGCATTTACACTGTAAGTGCACCGTATAATGTTTTCTGTGCACGTCTCATTGTGTCTTAAATAAAGCAACAAATCTATCGATTCGCATGTCAAATTATATTTAAAGCGACGCCTTGTTGCCAGAGATGCCAAGTCTCACGTATTCGGTGTATGTCTCGCGCATCTTTTAGGCTTATTCACCATAGTCCGCAATTATTCAATGAACGCTTATTAATTACATTCTTATGCGGAATTAAATCCTTGTGCATTGAAGTTTCAGTGTCACTTGTGTAAAGGTGGACCTCACCACAAGTAAAATAGAAAGCGATGACGACTCCGGACTTCTCGTGCTTCTCTATACTCAGAGATTGGAAACAATGCACGTGTTTCATGATTGTTCAAATTGTTTAAATGAAATCAGACCATGTGAAATGTCTTTTTGCATTTCCATTGCTTTCATTCCCTCAGTAAAGAAAAGCGTGAAAATTCCCGAGTCATAATCGATTTCCGCGTCACAAGTGGGGAAATTAATCGAAATGCACGTGAAACTGATCAACTTCATGCACAACGACTTAAATTCCGCGAGTGAATTTCTTCAGTGCGCGTTAATAGATTAATTGCTGACTACGCAACAGGAACGTGAATGCCAGAGACTCACGCCTAACGCGTGAGACTTGGCATCTCTGCAACTGTTGCAGTATCCTGAAAACGACAGAGCTCACATTCCATGTCTTTTTTTCCTACAATTGGAACTGGTTAAGTGTACAGTAATTATTAGTTTGATATTTGTTTGGCAAATAGATTTTGCCGATGTAATGTACTGAAATGCAAATTATCACCGGCGCTAAGCCGATTACTTTTCCTACGCACGATATATGTGACTCATACATTTACGTTGCGTCGCGATATTCTCGTGTCTGTCTCGTGTATTTCTCCCGATAATCTCACGTAGAAATGGCACTGTCTGCTGGCCTGTGCGGTATTCAATCACTGGGGCCTTGATTAGCAGAACCGGGGATGTCACAGCTTGATTTGAAACAAAACCCAGAATTCACACTGGACTTCAACAGATATGACCAACGATGCTAGTAATATAGCGATACCTCAGAATTCACTTTCTCAGCTGGCCATTAGCCCACTGACTAGCATACAGCACGAGATGAGCCCTGGGGAATCTACCATAACAAAACGAATGAAAGGGGTAAAAGCTTTGTCCTCTTACACTCGGCCTTGATGGCGGTGGTGTTGACGGGCATGTAGGGGTGGCGGGCGAGGTATCTGGGCCGCAGCAGGTCCTGGCAGACTCGCCGAGCGGCCCGGGTCAGCTGGGACGTCTGCAGGTAGAAGGCCTGCCGGGTCTTGACGGCGAATTTGGGGCTCCCGCTGTGCCGCAGGGGCAGGCCGTGAGGGCTCTGTGTGTTTGGAACACGGTAGGCACCTCACTAACGAACATTTATTACTCACACGATCCTGCTTTCCCCATTGCTCATCAACGTAATTTGCAGTTTGGTAGTACGCCTTCAATTCAAGGCATTTTGCTTCAAGTAAGTTTAGTAAACAATTCACCAGCAGTGAGGATTATTTTTTCCAGTGGCTGGATGGCTTTGTTACCTGTAGCTGGGTGCATTAGACTTTGGTCTCTATACTGCTGTAGGAGGGTGTGTTAATTTCATGTAGCTGAGCTCATTAGATCAGAATGTGCCCCCTATGCTGGTATGTTAGATTCCTGCCACAAAGTGCCCAAGTGCAGAACGTGCTCACTACGCTGATATGTTTAGCATCTGTAGTCGGCCATAATATAGCAGAATTTAATCGCCATGCTGCTCTGACAGGGTTTATTCATTTCCTGTAGCTAGGCGCAGAATGTGCTCACTGCACTTGAGTGCTGATTTACTGTAGTTGGATGCACTGGTTCAGAACATGCTCACTATGCTGGTGTTCATTTCCTGCAGCAGGGTGAATTTGTGAAGAATATGCTTACTATGCATGTCCATAAAATGTATTACTCTGTAATTATGAAGAATTTGATCACTACGCTGCTGTGGTTAGTGGTGTTTATTTCTTGTAGTCAGGTGCTTTCGTTCAGAATGTGCTCATTGTACTGAAGAGCATATTTTCTGCAGCTTGGTGCATTAGTTTGGAATGCGCACTCGATGCCGGCGTGTTTATTTCCGGTATCTGGGTGCATTAGTACAGAACGGGTTCACTATGATGTTTATTAACATACCTGCGGCTGACTGTAATACTGCAGAATGTATATGGTTGTGTTCATTTCCTGAAGCCGGGTGTATTAGTGTAGAATGTGCTCACTATGCTGGTGTGTTAATTTTCTGTAGATGGGCGCATTAGTGTAGAATGTGCTCACCATGGTGAAATTATTTCCTGTAGCGGATGTATTATTGCAGAATGTGCTCACTATGCTGGTGTGTTTATTTCCTGCACCTGATGCATTAGAACAGAATGTGCTCAATATTCTGATGTGTTTATTTCCTGTAGCTGATGCATAAGAGCAGAATGTGCATACTATGCTGGTGTTCATTTCCTATAGATGGGTGCATTAGAGCAGAATATGCTCACTATGATGGTGTGTTTATTTTCTGTAGATGGGCACATTAGTGCAAAATGTGCTCAATATGCTGGTGTGTTTATTTCCTGTAGCTGATGTATTACAGTAGAATGTGCTCACTATGCTGTGTGTTTATTTTCTGTAGATGGGTGCATTAGTGCAGAATTTGCTCACTATGCTGCTGCGGTTGGGTCCAGGTCGCTCCCCATCCAGGCGCGTGGGCATCTTCAGGCCGCCGTATTTCTTCCAGTACGTCCAGCAGGAGGCACACAAGCGACACTGCATGTTAGGCGGGCCCCAGGAGTACCACTGGTACGAGCTGGTCGCTGCACACGGGAGCACAGAAGAGGCTCTCTTATGTCACTACCACACAGAGTTTATCAACGCAGTGCACTGCAGCGCACAATTTTGAATAATTTTGTATGGCAAAAATATAAATCATGAAGTTTATTCATTATTATTTAACATATCATGAAGTTAATAGAAATGAGACTTGAGGCACTGGCCCAATTGTGCGAGTGAAATATTTAAACCCTCGGCATTCAGAGAGGTCAGCATAAGGCCTGGGGCATTCAGAGAGGTCAGCATAAGGCCTGGGGCATTCAGAGAGGTCAGCATAAGGCCTGGGGCATTCAGAAAGGTCAGCATAAGGCCTGGGGAATTCAGAGAGGTCAGCATAAGGCCTGGGGCATTCAGAAAGGTCAGCATAAGGCCTGGGGCATTCAGAGAGGTCAGCATAAGGCCTGGGGCATTCAGAGAGGTCAGCATATTGCCTGGGGCATTCAGAGAGGTCAGCATATTGCCTGGGGCATTCAGAGAGGTCAGCATAAGGCCTGGGGCATTCAGAGAGGTCAGCATAAGGCCTGGGGCATTCAGAGAGGTCAGCATAAGGCCTGGGGCATTCAGAGAGGTCAGCATAAGGCCTTGGGCATTCAGAGAGGTCAGCATAAGGCCTGGGGCATTCAGAGAGGTCAGCATAAGGCCTGGGGCATTCAGAGAGGTCAGCATAAGGCCTGGGGCATTCAGAGAGGTCAGCATAAGGCCTGGGGCATTCAGAGAGGTCAGCATAAGGCCTGGGGCATTCAGAGAGGTCAGCATGAGGCCTGGTGCATTCAGAGAGGTCAGCATAAGGCCTGGGGCATTCAGAAAGGTCAGCATAAGGCCTGGGGCATTCAGAGAGGTCAGCATAAGGCCTGGGGCATTCAGAGAGGTCAGCATAAGGCCTGGGGCATTCAGAGAGGTCAGCATAAGGCCTGGGGCATTCAGAGAGGTCAGCATAAGGCCTGGGGCATTCAGAGAGGTCAGCATAAGGCCTGGGGCATTCAGAGAGGTCAGCATAAGGCCTGGGGCATTCAGAAAGGTCAGCATAAGGCCTGGGGCATTCAGAGAGGTCAGCACAAGGCCTGGGCCAGCAGGCACACTTTATTCTCCTGCCCCGTTTTCTGATCAACATTTTTGTGATGAAGTTCTTATATCAACTTCAAAATTCTCCAGTATCTAATCTGACAAGCAACTAAAATACAGCAATAAGAGTGTTGTAAGGTATTTTTACTAGTATATCATTTTTATTGTCCAGCCAAAGCACGAAAGAAGGAAAAATCTGGAACAGGATGGTGCAGCAAGTTGTGTCCAAGAACAGGACAGGACTCACTGAGCCTTACGTTCCAAGAACAGCGCAGGATACACAGCAGCTTACCATCCCATAACAAGACAGGAGTCACTGTGTCTTACTGTACAAGAACAATACAGACTTGCCTGAGGCTTATTACCTCAAAACATGACAGGACTCCCTGAAGCTGACGGTCCCAGAACACGACAGAACTCGCTGTAGCTTACTGTCCCCAAACATGACAGGACTTGCTGTAGCTTACTGTACCAGAACACAACAGAACTCGCTGTAGCTTACAGTCCCAGAACAGGACAGGAATCGCTGTAGCTTACTGACCCAGAACGGGACAGGACTCGCTGTAGCTTACTCTCCCAGAACACGACAGGACACGCTGTAGCTTACTGTCCCAGAGCACAACAGGAATCGCTGTAGCTTACTGTCCCAAAACACGACAGGACTCGCTGCAGCTTACTGTCCCAAGACACGAAAGGACTCGCTGTAGCTGACTGTCCCAAGATATGACAGGACTCGCTGTAGCTTACTGTCCCAGAATGGGACAGGACTCGCTGTAGCTAAGCTTACTGTCCCAGAACACGACAGAACTCACTGTAGCAGCTTTCGCAGGCTCGTCCAAGCCCAGTTGTCTGACCCGGAAGACCAGGGACTGTCCCAGCACCGTTCACCACACCGGGCTTCACATTGTTCATGTTCAGCTGGTTCGGGTTGGGCTTGTTGCTAAGGGAGACAAAGGGGGTGTGGTGGAGGTGAGAAAGACCGTTAGAGAGTTTTGTGCCTCAACATCACTCCAACGCATCAGTGCACCATACCTTACAGAGCCCTGTACAACTACATAACCCACACTCCATACACTGTAAAACACGCTACCTAAGTGCAACAATTCAAAGCCAAACATTGCAAAAAGACAATAAAGTGACACGAAATAACAGGACAACGCATAATGCATCATCGCATAGCACCACAGAACTACACACTACCACAGCGTCATATTACAAGGCAACTCCAAAGACATAAGTAACACCAAGTGACACAAAGTGACACAAAATACAGCACACATTGCATCACTACAGTGCTGCAGGGCTGTGATAGTGTGCTGTTCCACCATGCAATGCAGAGTAGAAAACACTAGTTTTAAACACTACTCACTGAATTGCAAAAACAGAACACAGAAGCGCACACTACGATGGACAGCAAGGCACAGCAAAGCAGTTTACAACCCAGTGCATCATTAAACATGGAGTACAGCACTGAATCATACCACCGCCACACAGTCTACACAACTCCATCACTGCACGAGCTCCACACCCACCCACTCGCCACGCTCACTGCCAGCTGCACTCGAATAAGGGGATAAAATCAACTTTTGTACTCAAAACTGACCGACAATTACAAGCAAGACCCATTCTTTTGTTCCACCTGCAGTGTAGAGTGGTAAACGGATGATGATGCCTAAATGGGTTTGTGGGGAGAAACCTGAAACCCAAGCAGGGCAAAGGGAGGAGCAACGGAACAGATTAAGGCTTCATTCACACGAAAACGGATATTTTTGAGAACTGATATTTTCCCGTCCTTTCCACAATGACCTCGTTTTACAAAACATCTCCGTACACATGAGAACACAAAAAACGAGTAGAAATGCTCAAATCCAGTATGCCCTGCCAATAGGTGGCAATGAAGTCAAAATAACAATATGTACACTAGCAAAGAAAACATCACCCGAAGCAATAGCGGACAGATGCGAATTGACCTTGTGACGCCACAGTATCCCAAACACTCCGTTTCACATTTACTCGAATACACAAAAACCGGGATTTCACATTTTCGCTTTAGAGGGTGGCACGGTGGCGCCGTGGTTAGCACCACTGCTCAGCAAGAGGGTCTTGGGTTCGAATCCAGCCGAAGCCCTTTCTGTGTAAAGTTTGCATGTTCTCTGCATGTACTATGCGTGGATTTCCTCCAGGTACTCCGGTTTCCTCCGTCCGTCCAAAGACATGCGCGATCGGCTAATTGGAGACTATAAATTGCGAATTGGTATAAATGAATTATATGTTGACGTAAGATAGCTGAAAAATTGCTGAAAGTGTCATTAAACAATAAAGAATCAACCAATCCATCACTCAATCCTCACTTTAGAAGGTGGTGTTCTAAAAAGTCCCAGTTTTAGTCACCTAAAATGCTCTTGACGTGCAGGTGAGAGGCCAAAATGCACAGAAAAAGCCACGTTTTCAAAAATACCTTAGCGCTTGTGGACGAGGCCTGAATCTCAGTATCCGGGCCTCTGATATACTCACTAGTTAGGGATGTAGACCTGCTTCAGCTTGCTCTCCGCTTCTGCAGCTTTTAACCGTTTCTGTGGCACAGAGAGAGACAGGTAACTCAGATATCATCACTACCCAAAACCCATTAAGAGACCAAAACAATTTATAAATGCTCAAAGAAAATGAGTTAAGGGCAGAATGCAGACATAAATCTGACGGGTACCTGCTGTACATATCTGTCGGTGGTCTTCCACATATAATAGTATTCAATAATACTGGTGAGTGACTTCCAGGGAAGCTAAAAAAAAAAAAAAAGAGAAAACTCAGAATGATAAGGCGTCAGAGCCATCAGCACCCTGCAGGACTGCACCAGCAAATAAAACTGGCTTTATTCTAGCTTCACAAAGTCTTGTAATCTAGCTTCTGGGAGGACACGACTCTAAGGGTTTGGAGCACAGTTCTGGCCCCCAAAATGGAGGGACCCCCTCCCTCCTGGTACACCATTTTAATGCGCGAAGCATCAGCGCGGTACATAGACCTGCACTTATGGTCATCCTCCAGCAGATGGCAGAGTTTCACACGGACTTAGGACGCCGTGAATTTAAGGATAACAAAACCACCAGCCGCCAGTTCTGCCCACATCTTTTCCCAACCTCGAAAAGCCCACCCCCTCACCATAATAATAATAATAAAAAAAAAACAACCCATGAGAGCAGAGGTCTATCCCATAGTGACTATAAGTCCAAGTTTCAAAAAAATTCAGGCAGAGCATCAGCAATGTTCTTTCTGCCTGTACATTATTACATGGTGTTTAGATAACACTGCATTAGTTATTTAGGCGTCAAAGGGAACCCCCCAATTGCTAGTACCATCTTCACCTCCACTTCAGTCATACTCACCTGTATAATCATTATCATCTGCTTAATTGGCTTCTAATGGACCTAAGTAGAGTTGTAAAATTAAGACCCGTTAACATTTTCTTACCCAGCCAGTAGAGGATGGTTCCCTCACTATAGCCAGGCTTCTCTCAAGATTTCTTCCCACAGGATACTTCTTTTTCACCACTGAGGAGTTTTACCCCAGTTCTGGGGGTTTTTTTCCGCCCCTTAAGCTATTAAGAAAACTAAGGCCGAGCATCTGTCCTACTGCTATTCGGTAAAGCGTCTTTGCGTCAGTTCTTCTGTAAGAAGTGCTTCAAAAACAAAACGGAACTGAAGTCGACTTAAATTCGCTAACACAGGGGCCAAAAAATTTGCTAACAGGGGCCAAAGTCCTCTCGAGAAATTGGGGTTAAGGTACTGCCTAACAACTAAATTGGTTGTATTATGACTACACTGGAGTTTGGACTAACACCCTCCCGGGTCCCAACCAAGCTGTATCCCAGTGATCTGTATCTGACCAACCCCTCATCTGCGACTAAGTACGGACTCTCCACTCTTCCCTCCCCTGGAACATCAGAGCACTGCCCCATCGCCTTGTCGTTCCCTGACCCCCTTCCCCTTCTCCCCGCCCCACAGAGATGACTCGCTCGGTGCACGGTGTGGAGTGGTCCGCCTCACTCACAAAGTCCTGCTGGATGTCGGTGAAGTCCTTGCCATACTTCTCCAGGGCCTCCTCAAAAAGGTTGGCCTCCGAGGCGCTCCAGTCCTCCATCTCGTCCCGGCACAGGACAGGCCCGCCCTGAGGCACCAGCGCCGCGATGGCGCGGGACATGTCGTACCCGTTCTTGTGCAGGGTGTCCATGGCGTGGAACTTGGGAAAAGGAGAGCGCGAGGTCAGACTCTGTGCGAGCGGCAGTTTGGCCATTATTACGTTAAAAATTCAACATTCACCCACGGGAGGTGGGATTTGAACTCTCGCTGGCGTAAAATTGTTTCTACAATCAATGCATCACCTGCCAGCCATGGCCAAGGGCAAAGATGTTGATTTGTGAGCTAAATCGGCAGGCAGTTTGTGCAAATGTTCACTGGCTATAGCTCTGTACTTCAGCGTGCATTTTACAAGCCAGCAAGCAGAGCCAATCCCACTGCACTAACATTATACTCACAAATCCATTTGCGACAATAATTCTGTCTCAGATGTTTTTAGGCTAAAAATGACACTAGAAACTTATTTCCCGCCAAAGAGCGAAAATAAGTTATTTTCCGCTTATTGACTGAAATTTTCAAATAATAATCGGCAGATCTCAAATCAAATTCTCATCTCACACAAAATTGTTTTCGTGCGAATAAAAAATTTTTTAAAAAAAAAAGCAAATTAGATTTCTTAAATTCGTTCTAAGTAGATGGCAATAATGCATAGTAATAGTTTAATTTCACACAGTTCTCTTTTTTGGCAAAATCTGTGATGACTGGTGGTCAGGTTGTGTTCACAGGTCAAATGCCAAATACTGACCTACATTAATAATAGGAGGCACTGAGTGCTTATTTTCCATAAAAAAATGATCAAGCAATTCAAATAAAACTGCTTAGAGCCAACCGATAATGCAGCCTATCAAGGTTAATGTTCAGTCACACACATTGCTTAATTCTAAATGCACCTTTTGGATTTTAGATGCTTTCTTTTCACATTCAGTATGCATTGTTGTGTGCGTGCCAAAGCACACCGGATACCATTAGTGGAAAACCCCACATAGCACGAGCAATGCAAGACAGCAGACGTATCAAATTGATATGGCAACAAAAACGGCATCATGAGCAGGCATCCAACAACTACTGACATCAAAAATTACAGAGTGCACATTCAAAGCACAATATCCCCAATATCACTCTAGCTCATACCACCGCAAATAGGGCAATTCTGCAAGTTTATGCAATGTTTACATAATAGACTGCCATCTACATGAACGTGATCCTTAACACTTCAGTTCTTTATGATTGTGGATTCATGTGCTCAAGATATACTTAGCTCCATTAAAAACACATGGGTGAGGAATGTACTGCATTTGCGGCAAATTAAAGAATCGATTGATTTTTATTGCTTTTCCAGTGAGGCACGAGAGGAAATAAAGAAAAGTGCGTGGCATTGTAATCCTGACGCGCACCACGTGCACGCGCCAAGCACTTCAGTAATAACAAATATTGAGCTGTTCGTGATGTGTACCGTGACACTTGACTTGTTCTTTTTGGTGTGGTGTGGTGGTAGCCTCGATAAAGCCAACAAAAAAAACGAAAAATGCTACTGCATCAAGAAAATGCAACGGCTTGTGACACAGGAGAGAGAAAAAGAGCCTTTGGCATGTTACGGGCAGGTCTCAGCCGCCGAGAGATGGTGCGTCATTTGCACTGTTACCGTTCAACAATTAGTCAGCTGTCTATCCGAGAATGGAACACAGGCACTGTCACTGACCGACCCCGCTTAGGGCAGCCACGAGTGACGATGGCGACTCAAGAGCGCCACATCTAGTTACAGCCTGTACGTGACAGATTCCGGACAGCAACCAAAACTGATCATGAGATGAGGGGTCCCAGACGATTGAGGGTGAGCGCAAGTATCATTTGACGCCGTCTATGTGAGCAACACATGTGTGCACACGGGCCCTACATAAAACCTAGTTAAAAAATGTTAAAAATTACCCAAGAATATGAAGTAGGGGCAGCATACTTTCATTGGGTAAGAACTGAAAAAAGTGTTTTCTTTGCCTTCAAGGTTTACAACACAGTCGCCAGACTGTTCGGAAAGTACAGCACGCTCATCAGTGGAAATGATACCAGTGACCCCAAGCAGGGGTAGCCAACCTTGGTCCTACAGTGCCACAGAGTTTGCTGGTCTTGGTGTAAATGAAATTAAATGATCAATTTAAGCAGTTTACAACCCCATTAACTGACCCCACCTGGTATATTACACCTACAGTAGGAGGTAAGAAGAACCGGCCCAACCCACGGCTCTCATGTAACTGGGTTAGCGTCCCCTGATCTACTGACGTTTTGCTACAGCGCATGCAGCAGTATGGCTCTAAATAGGAACTCAAGTCAGTGTTGCACATTAAATTTCCTAGTCTCTCAAATGATACGGCCTAAAAGGCAGTGAGCTCATTAGTATGAATAATGCAAACCAGCCGTGACTTCAGAAAACTGTAAGAGTTAGAGGGATCTACGACAGCAGCCCACCGCAATCCAACCCTTGCATCGATTCAATGGCACGGCTAGTCTAAATTACATCAGTTCACAATCTGTTCTTCCATGAACGTCAAAAATTCAGAGTCAAGAGTCAGAGTCAATTTATTTGCCATTTGTGGTAGATCTGCATTGGAAAGTGGTTACATAAGCTCATGTAAGGACAGAACATAAAGGCAATAAGACAATATAACAAAATAAGACAATATAAAACAATCTAAGTTTTAAATAGTAATTAGTCAGGCTGACAATCGCCTGGCAAAAATTGTGCTCCGGATTCAAATCTTTGTTTCTTACTGACGTAAAGTAAACTGATGCGCCCAAAAATACTTGCCTAGCATGTGAACAGAAAATACAGGATGCATAACTGAAGTCGATGAGCGGTTGCGTGTATGTGTAGGTGTGTGTGAATGTGCATGAACGTGAGTTTGCAGGGCCTCCTGCTGTAGCTCTGGCCATCTCCCCTGGTCGCTCCTAAGTAGGGCAGACCGTTCCCACATAGGACAGGAGAAGGAGCGAGCCAAATCACAGCTCATTAGCACTGACCATAAAGATCCCACAGCCGCAATGAGGACTGCGACAGACAAGCCTAATTATACAGTGCAGCCACAATGAAAACTGTGCCACTGAAAAAACTTGAATTGATTATACAGTACAGCAGTAATTAAGACTGCACTAAAGGTAAGGTAGGGGTGTCCAACCTTATCCAAAAAGGGCCACTGTAGGTGCTGATTTTTGTTATAGCCCAACGCGAATACACCCAATTCTACCTTGTCAAGGATTTGATTGATCACCAAGATAAGTCACTTAGTTAATTCAGGCGTTGCAGCACGGGGTAAAACAAAAAACCCCCTCTCTCAACAGCCCTTCGCAGATAAAACTGCAGATACCGTTCGCTTTTCTCATTCGAGTACCATCCAGTTACTCGTTTGACGGAGTAAGCCATCTATTTGTTTATCTAATGTCATAAGCCTGTTCATTTAGCACAGGAGAGAACCAAGCAGATTTGTGAAGAGAATTCAAAAACAAATAATGTCAAAAACAGTCCAGTTTGTTCTCAAGTACAAGACCATGCCAGCTTGATTTTCCAAAATTGAGAACCTCACCAATTTAGTTTGGGTCATTAAAAAAAAAGTTGTTATGGAGCAAAGTCAAAACCAATTCAGTTTTTTTTTCCTAGATGGATCCCACTATTCCAGTTGGGCTCAATTCAGAGTGGATGCACCTGATCAGTCAAAGTTTGGTTCCAAAAGGTTCCTGACCAGTCTAGTTTGGGTCTGAAAGGATTAAGCTGACGAGACTCTGTTGAGTCTGGACTGAGGTACCTTACCAGCTGGGTTAGGTTCTGAATGAATTCACCACAGCAATAGGTTAAATCATCCGACCAGCCGAGTATGGTTCTAACAGAATGTACATGACAAATTCAGTTTGGTACGAAACATCTGACCAGTTGGATTTGGTGCAGAATGGACATAGCTACCGAACCAGTTGGGTTCTATTCAGGACCAAATCACCTAATCAGTTGGGCTTGGTTCCAATTGGATTTTTCTGATGGGTACAGCTAAATTCCCAGTTTATTAAAGGGGGATACAGTAGTGCAGTGATTAAGCGTACTTGACTTGGGACCGAAAGATCCAGCGTTCAAGTCCTTGCCACGGCTTTCGCGGTGTGTTCTTGGGCAAAACACTTTCTACACTGCCTAACTCCACCCAGGTGCATAACCGCATACCGGTAAATTGTCAGCTGAGCCTGACTAAGGGCAGGAGGAGTAACCTGCGATGGACTAGCATCCCATCCAGGGCGAGTAGCAATACTCCTACTCGCTACTGGGCTGAGCACCGGCCTGATGAGCCACCAGACTTGGAACAGACCAACTCTTATAGTTCAGATCTACACAGAAGCATCACAGCTCAATTCGGTTTGGGACTACAGGTCCTGTCCAAATGAGTTTTGGTCCAACTGTAAGGTTCTGAACTAGAGTACTGGACTAGCTGAGATTGGTTCTGTTTGAACTAAAGTGAAGTGCCTGACCAGTTCAGTTCTGATCTAACTGTATGGTTCTGGGCTGGAGTACCTGAACAGTTGAGTTTGGGTCCAACTCTTTGGATTGAAGTAACTGACCAGTTCAGTTTGGGTCAAAATGTTTGGTTCCGGACTGGAGCATCTGAGCAGTTTACTTTGGTTCTGACATTATGGTTTGGGAATAAAAAAACCTGACCAGTTGATTTTGGGCCTAATGGTTTGGATTAAAGTACCTGACTAGTTGAGTTTGTGCTGAACAGTTTGGTTCTGGCTGACTGAGCTGAGGTCAGTACTGACAGTAAGGTTCTGGAATGGAGTACCTAGCCAGTTGAGTTTGGGTCTAACGGTTTGACTGGACTGAAGTACCTGACCCCTGGGGCCTGGCTGGGCTCAGCATGCAGCGGAGGCGTTTGGGGCGGGGCCAGCTCACCAGTGTGATGTCACGAGAGGCCGCGGCAGCGCTCATGTGTAGACTGGGCTGCCTGACTGAACTGCTGCAGTCCAACGCCCGCGCAAAGGTGCCTACTGACCTGAGAGAGGGAGAGAGATGGAGGAAGGGTTGAAGGAGTGATAGAGGGAGAGGGAGGGATAGAGGGGAGAGAGTTAGGGGAGGAAAGAGCAGGAAGAGACGGAAGGAGAGAGAGTGTGAGGGGTGAGCAGAACAGAGGCAGGGCAGGGGAGAGAGAGAGAGAAGGAAAAACAGCTCAGGAAAAAAAGAAAGAATATGAAATGGAAGTATAGTGAAGAAATAACATAAGAGCGAACACAACAGAGAGCAAAATGGAGAAAAAGAGTGGAGAGAAGGTAGGGAGGGAGAGAGAGGGAGCAGGAGAGTGAATGTTAGCGTCTTTAAAGATAAACAGAGGTACACAGAGGGTCCAGGGTTCCCACTGAATGTCACATTCATTCCAGATGCCCAGGTGCCCCTCCAAAGCCCAGCTCCTCCCGCCGGCTTACCGAGCCACCACCAGAAACTGGTCGATCTGTTTCTCCGTCAAGTGGCTGCTGGGGTCCCAAACCCTCTCCTCCATTTTCATCTGGTCCCTGTCGTCCTCCTCACCTGCAAGCCAATCAACAAGTTCAACAACGGCATCCAGCCCCATCGACACCCTCTCATTCGCCAATTCCCCCCCAGTAACACATACGCAGCCACCAGACATAAGCGATTTTCCTGATGCCTGATCAGCTGTTCAAAGGGCTCCCGTCTCCCTGTCCCCATGTGTCCCCTGCAGTCTTCTCTTTCCTCTTCTCTCCACAACTAACCTCAGGCAGTTGGGTTCCCCCTTTCTGAAGCCGGGTTCTGCCCAAGGGTTCCAACAAAGCTTCCCTTGCCACCCTCACCACTGGCCTGTTCAATGGGGGCTCATGTGTACAGTGCTGTGATTCGGACTCAATTGTGAAAAGCCCTGTATAAATAAAACTGAACTGAGCTGGATGTGGGATGGGCAACTTGTCGAGTGAGAGGATAGAGCCTTTTGCGAGGCCCCAGCTTTACTGCTCGGGTGATCGTCGGGGAGTCTTGGATGGAGTAGCGCGGGGCCTGACCGCCGGAGAGTGAATTTCCGCTGTTGCGTTTGGAACCCGGCATTCGGAAACCTGATCTGGGCATTTGAAAATTAACTTAAATAGTTTCCATAGCCACATAATTTACCGCGCAGTCAGCAACCATGCCTCATGTGACTTGCTTTGGGAAGCACTGTTTATTTTTTTTTTAAACCAGTAAAATGGGCAGCGTGCACATTGATTGTCACATAATACGAGAGAAACAACAGCGTGCAGACATTTGTGAACTTGATGCAGCAGCTCTGATACAAATGCAAGGCAAATCTATGTACATGAACAATGCAAGCATTATAAATCCATATAAAAACACCCTTAGCATCGACTTTCCAAAGCGATGAGCATAGTGAAAAGACAAAGGCAACTTCTGCAACGGGGAGAGAATGACAACACTCTAAAAATACCTGAATATAAACGATCCTTTAGCTTTTAAGGTGGGCAATCTAAATTCTTACTTCGAATGTTCTTTACTTATAATATTCAGATGAGGATCTAACACTATCTTCCGGAAAATGAAAGCAGCAAAGTTCAAGAACGTTGAGTCAAAACGCTGAAGAAACTTTAAAAAAAAAACAGCTCTTCAAATCCTATAGAACAAAAAGCAGTAGCCCCAGCTCCAGTTAAAATCTCAATACCAAGGGTCCCATCGCAGCCGGCCCCAGTCCACAGTACCCCACCCCATCCCAAAGTAGATCACGCACCCTCTTTCAGGAGGTCTGTGATATCTGCCTGGTACTTGTTCCCCACGCGGATCTCGCCCTTGTCCGCGAGGAGCGTTTTCTGCTGGGGGTCGTACACCAGGGAGTAGAAGAACGTGTCCTAGAAGAAAAGTGGAAGGGGAAGGGTTGACGGTGAGGTTGGGGTTATCAGCACTTGTAAACAGGCCGGAAACCAAACATTGCCACTGGTTTGAAGCCACATCCCGCCCTTTGGTGCAGAAAGATGGTACTGCAGTGAAAAAAAGGACCACCATTGAAGGATGTTTAAAGGACCCCTATTATGTCACCAGGTGCGCAGCCAGTTAGTTACTACAAGCCATTTCAAAATCTTTCCCCTCTTGACATCACATGGGGAAGTAACCAACCAGAGGCAAGAAGAGCTGATCAACTTCAGCCAAGCAGTCAATCAGATTTCATTATTCTGGGTGGTCACTCCCACTTGTGATGTCAGGAAGGGGAGATTTTTTAACGGGCTCATAATGGCTAATTAGCTGTGCACCTGGTGGCATAATAAGGCACCTTAAAGACTGAGTCCTCTTATTTGGAAATTCATCTTTGTTAATGAAACAAATGGGGGAAAAGGAATCAATTAAATTGAAACAGTACACCAAACAACACAACACTCGTACTCTTGCAACAACATAACACGCTTGCTGTGACCATCTGCTCAAAACAGCATGAAAGGTACCCACTTAAAACGCCCGGGCGCTCCTAAAATCTCCAGCGCGGGCATCAACTCCCCCGCACCCTCCCCACTAACCCCAATAAAGTCGGTGATTATTTTTTTATTGGACAATAATGTTAAGTGATTCTTAATTACACAACTAGCATTGACAGTATGGAGTCCCTACCCAGTATCCACAATTCCGGCCACTGGCCCACTGCTGCTCCTCTTGTGTACGGTGCAAGATTAAGGCTACGTCCACACTAATATGCTTTAATATTAAAACGCATGACTTTTGCTACATTTTTGCTTAGCCTCCATGCTAAACCGGTGTTTTCGAACCCCTAAGACGGAGGCTTTTGAGGCACTGCCAACCCCATTCTAGTTCGAAAATTCCAGCAATTTGTTTCAGTGTGAACAGAAATCATTTTCATTTGAAAATGCTGATTTAAAATGAGAACGTATCAGTGTAGACGTAGCTTGAACGAGGCGTGTAAAATAAGGCCTGTGACATAAGGCCTGTGTGTGCAGCTTGTGCCCAGCTCGCTCCATGAACAGTCCTGCAGCACTGCCTCATCACACAGTCTGCTCAGAACATTCTGGGTCAACAGGCTGAATAATTAATAAAGAAACAGATACACAACTCGGGCTCCTGCACATGCTCACAGGCGCGCACACACATTCTCCTGGCAATTATACGCACGCATATATTACTGCCCCTTTCTCACAGAAAACCAGGGATACACACAGGATATTGACCGCTGGATCGACTCATGTTCAAGCCCATTCACAACACATGACAATTTTGGCAACAGTGCGGGTTGTCACCGTTAACACAAGACCAGGGTCGGCAAGTTCACGCAAGTTCATTACAAACTTAATTTG
Organism: Gymnothorax javanicus; assembly: GCA_029692085.1. Classification (NCBI taxonomy): domain Eukaryota; kingdom Metazoa; phylum Chordata; class Actinopteri; order Anguilliformes; family Muraenidae; genus Gymnothorax; species Gymnothorax javanicus. The sequence goes on from CM056193.1 coordinate 28,445,506, forward strand.
GAAGTTAATTTCATTAACTTTGCAGCAGAACAAGCATCGCATCTCCATTTTTTTTACCCTTTTTTTGAGTATGATTCTAAAATTGGGACCTACATGAATAACGTGGATCCTTAACAAAGATATTTTTTGGTATGGTGAGGACCAATGGGTTGAATTCTTGTGATGGCATCGGCCAAACCACAGAAAGCATTTTGCCATTTTTCTTCCCTAGCTCGTGTTTCTTCATAAGAGAAAATACATTGTTTTCAACGTACCAAGGGTCATCAAAGGCCAGTACTGTAAAAGAACTGCAATCATTTCTAACCAGGGTGATGAGACTTAAAAGCAATCCAAGAAAGCCAACAATTGTGGAAACGTGTTATATTAGAAAAGATATTGTCTCTGATCTGGAATTGCACCATTGTGTATTTGAACTATTTTGTCAATCGCAAGGCAATTATTTTTACTTTTTCAAACATGTAACAGGCCAAAGTTAACAAGCTTATGAGTCCACATAATGATTAATTAATAATTAATTAATTATTAACTTGGTGTATTCGGGGCAGTACAGTACCATGTAGGGTGACCAGACGTCCTGATAAAATCGGGGCAGAATGGATTTTCAAAGCCATGTCCCAGTTAGTTCAAGTATAAATTTCACAATGAATAATCTACCATACAGGCCAGCAGACAGTGCCATTTCTATGCGAGATTATCGGGAGAAATGCACGAGACATACACGAGAATATCGCGATGCAGCGTAAATGCACGAGTCACATATATCATTCGTAGGAAAAGTAATAGGCCTAGTGCCGGTGACAAGTATATATGTGTATCGTGATTAGTCTCGCATGAATCTGGTGTCAGTAAACAGTATTGTTAGTGAACGAGATTCCGAACGTCTAACATCCAGTTTTGAGGTTTACGGTCTCACACGCGTTTAAAATATGGCCCCTGGACAGTGTCATTTATGTTTTTGATTTTCTTATGTATTGATAATACACTCAAAATATTATTTTATTAAAATAAAAAAAAAAAAAAAATTTGTTATGCCTTTGTAACAAATTAATTTGTTGATGCAACAGAATCCGATCTGTTATTCTAACAAAAATCTTAATATAATTTATGGTCCAATCGTGTTAGCAAAACACATTTGTTACTTAATTGTTAGTCTAACACAATATTTTGTTAATACAGCAACAATTTTACTTTGTTAATAAAACAAACTAATTTGTTACTTCCTGAACAAATTAATTTTGTTGGATTGATTTTAACAAACTAATTTGTCATCTCTCATGGAACAAATTAATTTGTTAAACATTTTGTTAAGTAACAAATTCATATTTTGAGTGTAATGGTCATCAGATTATTATTTAACTGGTCAAAAAAAGATTTATTAGTCTGTGATTATTGTATTTATCTGATTGAGAGGTTTTAGGTTTTAGGCTCTGTTAAGTTTAGAGTTTTGGACCGATCAATTGGGACGTGGGGTGTGTTCAAGCATAGCTATATTATAACAAATACAGAAAGGAAAAACCAAATTCTTTTGTTAACAATGCAACCTTGCGTGACATTATTTTTATAATCCTAAACTTGATTAATGAGTAGATGTCCCTTTGCACTCAAGTGTTTCATGCCACCTGTGAAAGAAGCCACGGCTTAGATAATACAAAGGCCGCGAGCTCCAGATGTCAAAATGGAAAAGGAGACTTTTTTTAATCCGCAGCGAGAGGTTTGTTCATCAGTCCTTTAAATTCATACGTAATGAGCAAAATTATCATTCAGTAAGCAAGATGTCAGTAGAGAAGATACGTCGTATTTCCCCTCATTTAGGAGCGCGTATAATGTCTCTGTATGAAAATCTAGAAACACCGTCGCACATAAGAGACTGTCTGATCGCAGAAGAAGGGATATCCGTTCAAACTAAATCCATCAAACTGTGCATACATAGGCAAAATCTATACGCCAGAGAAATATCAAACTAATAATTACTGAACACTTGACCAATTCCAATTGAGCGTCGCTTTAAATATAATTTCACATGTGAATCGATAGATTTGTTGCTTTATTTATGACTTTTATATTATATTAGGCCTCTTTGCTAATAGTCAAAGACTAAATCATCACATAGCCTTTTAGTACAAAACAGTACGTAGCTACACTGATGGTTCACAATGAAACTTTCATTAACAAGAGGCCTATCGGCCCAGAGAGCTCCGCTGAGGATGAGTGAAATGTCCATGTCATAATTTCAGAAATCCTTTAAAACTATTGCAATATTAACACATATGACACATTTGGTAACCAGAATATGCTGTGAACCAGTTTGGTGTCTCAATTTATGTTGTATAACAATAGAACCACACTGCAAATTGCAATCATTTGCAACCAACAAATTGCAATCAATAACCTAACCTAATCTGTACGAGGGGGGGTGGGGGGTATTTATTGGTTGTTAGTACTGCTTGCTGGTAAGATGATTGAAATAAATGATTGTAATTTGTAGTGTGGTTCTATTGCAAAACTACATAAACTGAGACACCAAACTGGTTCTCAGCTTATTCTGGTTACCAAATGTGTCATATGTGTTCATATTGCAATAGTTTTAAAGGATTTCTGAAATTAAGTTATGACATGGACATTTCAGTCATCCTCACCGGAGCTCTCTAGGCCGACAGGCCTCTGGTTGAAATATTAATGAAAGACTGAAAAAAATAAGCACAAACACTGGTTTTCTAAGTCCAAAATGCTGAATTTCTCAAAAAACGGGACGTAAAATTTTCTAATTTTCACAGTGAATGTTCAGAATATCATAAGGAAGGCTTGCACCAAATTAGAAAAAAAGTAATCAGACAATTTTTGAGATATTCAAATTTGAAGTGAAAAGTTGATGCCGGACAGACAGGCAGACGGACGGACGCCGGACGACTCTGCATTAGATAAGCTCCGCTGACTGCCGACTGTCGTCACAGCGGAGCTAAAAACCTACAACAAACAGCCCAGCCTGCCTCTTTCTGCTGGGGAGTCGGGACCCTGGTTCCAGAGAGATATGAAGCAAGAAAGCGTGTGATTATGAGCCAGCTCCATGAGAGAGCTACATCTGTTGCATATTGTGGGACCAAGTTTTTGCGTGTTGTTGCAAAAATCTAAGTAAGCTAGTCCATGTCCGAAACAGCACTGTGCCAAAGTGCAGTCGGAAGCCGAAGGATAAAAGGGAGCAAATAATCTTTCAAGCATATTTGCCTTCGCAGGTACAATATGTTGTTTAACACTGCAGTCGTACGGGGGCATAGGGAAGAAATATGGTAGTATGCGGTGAGTTGAGGGACAGTACACATAAATTCATGACATCCGTGAATACATTTAAAATGCTTAATTAGCTTAGCGAAAATAAGATTGAGACTCCCTAATACTTGTAAACAACATGGCTCTTTGCAGATAATCCTTTTTTAATCAGTGCGTGATGGCGTCACATGCTCAACATGTTGTTGCACTCCAACAGAAGTCAAGTCTTACATTGCCTGTCCAAACTTTTATGAGACATTGCTGGCATCAATTTCAGAATGAATGAGTACTTCCAAAACAACACACAGTTTGATGAGGTAAAACATGGAATATTTTGTTTGCACGGTTTTCAACTCAATACAGGTCAGAAATGAGTCGCATATCATGGCTTTTGTTTTTTATTTGAATTTTCTGTACTGTCCCAAATTTTTCAGAAATGGGGTTTCCGCGTATCAAGGTAGCCATCAGGGTGAGACTGCAGTCTGAGCGTCAAAATCCAGCTCAGGAGTTCTCCGTCACAATAAGGCAAAAATTAGGCAACAATCATCTTTGAATTTCTCTTATTAACATTTCTCAATGAAAATTAAATTTTAGATCTCTGGAAAATAAAATTCACTGTGATAGTAATGATGATACCGCAGGTGTCCCTTCACTCTCTAACCAGCAACCATAGACATTTTACTGAAGTCGTGCGAATCTCACGTACAGAGGCCAAATTCCCATATCATTCTTTGAAGTGTCTCAGATCAAACAAAAACATTTTGTGATTCAGTCCTGAGACAAATAACTGGGGTCGACCCTTTCATACTGAAGACTTTCCCGGGTTGAAGCTTCTGCGCGAAAGGGGTATATATCTCTCTGTCAAACGCATGTACTCAAATACACAAATACACAAACATGCGCGCACACACACACACACACACACACACACACACACACACACACACCCCTCTGTGTTCAACAAACGAATAGACGCATTTATCCCCAGTCTTATTCACGCATAAACTGACACCAAATACACACACATACACACAATACTCACAGCCAAACACACACAAACACCTGTAAATACACACAGACACACACACACACACACACACGCTTTCTGCCATACAGACGCAAATAAACACTCACGAAAATCAAACGCAGCAAACCAAGAAAAACAAATTACATACAGACAATTATTACATCACAAGCACAGAACACAGTCCTAATGAACACTCTCTGCATCTCCAACAAACCGCAAAAACTTGAAAACATAAGCGCACGACAAAAAAAGGAACAAATTTTAGTAACAGTTCTACAGAAAGACGCACATGCACGTTAGGGGACCTACCTCCCGGTCTAGATAAGACTTGAGGGCCTCGGTTTCGTTCAGGAGAGTGACACAGCACTTACCCCTACGAGAAGAGAATAGGGAATAATCAATCACAGTGATCACCACAATCAATCACGCACAACTCATCAGTCCACAACGCCGGCATCTTTTAACATCTCCATTCATCAGGAAAATCACAGCCAACTTCGAGGGTCTTAGCGGAGACGAGACACGCACATGGCTGTGTATATGAGCCTTGATCAACTAGTTAATTACGAGAGCAGCTGAAGCATACCATACACGAAACATCACGCAGCAATAGAAACTGTTTTTGATCTCGCCACCATTCGCTACTTCTCATTTTCAACAGCACTGAGCTAATTAGTGATCCTTTCTCAGTGTCAGCACCTCTCTCTCTCAGTAATTAAGCCTGGGCCGAGATTAAGGTTATTTACTAATTAGCCAAAATATACCATTTTACACTCACAAATGGCAGCAGGATGAAATACGAAATAAAACGCATCTCTTTCGCATTAGCAGAAGACAAAAACTGCAAAACCTCACGGTCTGCACTTAAAAATCGCAAGAGACTGTACACAAGTACTTGAGCAGAACACTTCCTTTGGTTAGCGCGTTTGCACCAAAACATTAAATCTTCATCTCAGTTCCATCTTTCTGCCGTCACACAGAGGGAGGAACAGGCGTAAAATGGCCGCTCCTCCCGCACTACATTTCCCAGAGTTCACCCAGAGGGAGGGATTACCAAATCTCAATCACCTAACCCGGGAGTGCTGATTGGTGGAGTAACAGCATAAATGAGGCAGGGGAGGAGTTGCAGGTCCAAAGCATCTGCTCTGTCAGCTGCATGCAGAGTGTTTCGACTTTTCCTCACAAAAAAATAAATAAATAAACAAATACACCCGCTGAGTCCAGTTTGTCCACATTTCAGTAGTACAAATCTGAAGCCAGCTCCAATTTGTTTGAATTAACGCTGGCAGAAGAGGCAGCTTAGATAGTGCTCCAACAGTCCCCTTCAGTAATTTTTGGCAGGGCGGTGAACAAAATAAAAAAAAAATGTTTTACATTGAATTCCTGACTACAACTGTTGACGATCCAGACTCTACCATCCGCAATCCAGAATTAGACTGATGTACACTCTACCCGTCAAAAGTTTAAGAACAATAACAAGTATTGTTCAAGCAGTCAAGGACGGAAAAATGAGATTTAAATGATTTTAGTTTTACAAAAAAAAAAAAAAAAACTACCCAAACCTTAGAATGATCAAACCATACATCTTCTACCGTAATAACTGCTTAGCAGATTCATTCGCTTTTTTTTCCGTTAAGTAAAGTCATATGTATCCAAAGGTTAACACCCATCACTACACGAGAAATTCCCAAGGATGTTCTGCACTTGAGGGCTCTGTCTTCTAGAATTTCCTGTCCAATCTGCACCAATCTAGGGCGATTTCACATCCTTTATTGGAAAATCGAAGTGTAAAGTTTATGTGTTTGTTTTCCGAAATACAAATTTTTCATTAACTCTAAAATTCACATCTCTTTCCGGAAAATTAATATTCTTTTTGACCACACACTATTTACCTCCTGCTAAGTGCCATTTGAGGTCATTGACATAAGTAGAAATTGACAATATTTCATCAAAATATGAGTGCGTTCTAAAACTTTTGAGCAGTAACGTTCGTAAATAGCCGAAGGTCATCTCGCACTGTAATTGGCAGTGAGGTCAGCATCCGACCATCTGATCGAAAGAGGAGAGAAGAACAGAAGCTGCCAGCTGCGTGCGCAAAGGTGTGTGACCTGCTACGTGCAGAACAGGTATGCACATCAGCAGTAATGCTTGATGTGTGAACCAAAGTTTTGCAGGTGTGTAAAGCTGAAGTAATATCTCAGATGTATTCAGGTTAGCACCCAAGCTGTTTTAGCAGAAGTACTATTAAAGGTTTGAAACCTAATGCGCCTGTTATAGGAGAGAACAACAGTTGACTTGTGCGACCTGATCTTTGTACAGGTGCTTTACATCATGCAAGGACAGGTGTGTAAAGACCAGCCGTGTGTGCGCAAGAATGTTACCTGGTGTGGGTATAGCTGTGTTATCTGTTGAGTGTGAACAGGAGTGTACAGCTGTCTTACCTGATGCGTGTGTAGAGTGTGTTAACTGATAGGTGTGTACAGGTGTGTCAGCTGATGTGTGTGTACGGGAGTGTAACCTGATAGGTGTGTACAGGTGCGTTACCTGATGTGTGTACAGCTGTGTTATCTGATGTGTGTGAACAGGTTTGTACGGCTGTCTTACCTGATGTGTGTACAGTGTGCTACCTGATAGGTGTGTAGAGGTGTGCACAGGAGTGTTACCTGATAGGTGTGTCCAGTGTGTTACCTGATGTGTGTGTATAGTGAGTTACCTGATGCATGTGCACAGATGTGTTACCTGATGTGTGTGTACTGAGTGTTACCTGATATGTGTGTGTACAGTGTGTTGCCTGACGTGTGTGTACAGGTGTGTTACCTGATGTGTGTGTACAGGTGCGTTACCTGATGTGCGTGTACAGGTGTGTACAATAAGTTACCTGATGTATGTGTACAGGTGTGAGCAGCGTGTTACCTGATAGGTGTGTACAGGTGTGTGCAGTGTGTTACCTGACAGATGTGTACAGGTGTGTGCAGTGTGTCACCAGATAGGTGTGTACAGAGCGTTACCTGATGTGCGTGGCAGGTAAAGACTCCAGCTGCCGGGAGAGGAACAGCTCTCTGTGTCTCAGCTGGTGCTTCTGTTTCTCGGGCAGGTCGATGATTTCAGGATTCTCCATGTCTTCCTCCATCTCTCCTGCAGACAAAACGAGCGTCATTATTACCTCAAGCGCTCCGGCGACATCCATGTTAGAACGCCTCTCGGCACAGCAGAACGTAGAGCAGCCGAAAACTGCAGGCCTCATTACGCACTCAACACCCCAGCACACACGGTACCGCCTTAAAGACGAAGGAAAGTGGAGCAGACATTTTCGACATCGTTACCGGGCAGAAAGACAGACTAAAGACCGTGCGAAGGATGGGCTGTTCTGGCAATGAACTGTTGAGAGTTTGTGGGAGAAAAAAAAAAACTGTCAAACTGCGAAGTGAAGCGCTGCATGGGATTAAAACGGTTACCATCGCAACACTTCCGCATGTGAGGCTCACGGATTTGAGACTTTTAAGAAATAATGGGGCAATCTAGAAAGGCAGCAGCAGAGTCCATCACGCATGCACCAGCAGACTGAATCAGACAGTCTCTCTCTCTCCCTCTCGCTCTCTCCCTCCTGAGGATGTTAGTGCAATTCGGCAGGAGAGTAGCTTGTTTCTTTATCGTTTTAACAACAATTTCAGCAATTTTTCGGCCATCTTGTGTCTCCCGCCATCCTCTTCTAAACATGCAGGAAATCTAAGCATGTACCACACATTCATACCGCGAGGCCTATTAGCCTAGCATCAGTAGCACGCATGTCTCTGGACTGTGGGAAGGAAACTAGAGCACGTGGAGGAAACACACGTGAAAATGGGGAGAACATGCTAACTCCTCACGGAACAGCTGGCGGAAGGATGAATTATAGCTAAAATTTGGCGCAAAGGGATTGGGACGCAAACCACAGACTGTCCGCGGGTTCGCAAAAAGCATTTTGACCCAGAGGCAGAAGTGCATTTTTCAGGGCGAAGCAAGGTTGTACTACGTGCTGAGAACAAGAGACTGTGCTGTTCCGAAAAGTGGGACCTTCACATTGTGACTGAAACACCCACATTGCCACCTGCTGCTCTAACGCTTGTGAGTAACGTCTCTCGGCGAAAGCAGGACACGAGCTTCAGAAACGAAGCCCAGCTTAGGCCGCATGAGCCAAGGTTTGGTCCCGGGTGAAGAAGGAAGCTCAAGCACTGATACGACACGGAACGGCCGTTAGCAGCGCCAGGCGAATGCCAGGCAGGCAACAGCTAACGAAGTTGAGAGAGGAGACTAAGCAGCTGGGAAAACTGTGGATTACAAATGTAGAAGTATAAAGAGTTAGCGCCCGCTAATGCACAAGGCTAGTGGTGAATTAAAATGCAGGCAGCCGCCATTTCGTAAAACGAGTGCGGAGCGGCAGCAGAGAGATCCTCTAACTTAGAGTGTATTCATTTATACCTCCACCTACTCCACCCAATCCACAGCCCCATCAGTCTGTACCTCCCACAATGGAGAACGTAAACCATGTGAAAGGAAAAGAGTGTGCTTGCGCGTGTGTGAGTGTGCGTGTTTACGTGCGTGTGTAGATGACAGAGTGTGACTATAAGTCAGTGGGTATGTGCTAAGCGGTGTGTGTGTGTGTGTGTGTGTGTGTGTGTGTGCGCGCACGTGTGTGCGGGCGCGAGAGAAAGAGGGTGGCAGAAAAGAGTTAGATTATGCGAGTGTGAGACTGAACGCGAGCGCGCATCAGGGCATGTGTGTGTTTGAAAGAGAAAGTGAGAGACAGAGATAGAGTGAGAAAATGTGAGTGCCTGTGTGTGTATGTGTGCTCGAGCGTGCGTGCGTGTGTGTGTGTGTGTGTGAGAGAGACTGAGAGTGACAGAGTGCAGAGAATGAGAGGCAGACACACAGGTCTGAGTTTGGTGGCTGCTGGGCGCTGGGCGGATCGTCTCTCTCATGTTCACAGAATTTCATTAGCAGCCAGAGTAACAGAGGGAGAGAGGAGCAGACCAAAGATGGCCGCTCCGCAGCCATAACCGGCTCTTACAGAGGGGCTCCCAACTATCAGGCCCGTGCCCTTCCTCTGCCTCCTCTTCCTCCTCACACGGACCGGGACTGACCCCTCACACACGCACTCGTGCGCACACACACAAACACACGCACACTCACACACTCTGGAGCCCCACACAGGCCAGCACTGACCCCTCACACACACAAACACGCACACTCACTCACTCACTCACTCACTTACTCACTAACACATACTCACACTCACATATACACACACACAAACACACGCACACTCACACGCTCTGGAGCCCCACACAGGCCAGCACTGACCCCTCACGCACGCTCACTCACTCACTCACTCACTAACACATACTCACACTCACATATACACACACACAAACGAACACAAACACACACACTCACGCGCACTGCGAAACAGAAACGCACCCAGTGCCGCATCAAAAAAAACTGACAGACGCACACAGATTACGCGAGACACGATTGAGGCACTTCATGCAGCACTTCACGCTGACGAGCTCTCAGCAGCCTCAAGCGGCGCTGTACTGCAGACAAACACGCGCACAACACAACTCCTGTAAGGCATCGCAATACTGACTAACCCATACACACTCCAGCTGCACAACAGCGAACAGTCTACAGGCAAACCTAACGCAACACACAGACACACACACCAGACTGCAGCTGAGGGTGGTCTTTACTCCATAATCTCAAAGGGTGTGTTTAATGTAGGGCAGGGAACCGAAGGCAAAATCAGGGAGGGAGAAGGAGAGGCCAACTGCATGGGTGGAGAAAGGGAGAGAGAAAGAGGGAGAGAAAGAGAGAGAAAAAGAGCAAAAGGGAGAGAAAGAGAAAGAAGGAGAGAGTGAGAGAGGGAGGGGGAGAGGGACAGAGAAGAAGGGAGGGAGAGAAAGAAGGAGGGAGGGATGGAGGGGGAGAGGGTGGAAGGGAGAAGGAGGGAGAGAAAGAGGGGGAGAGAGGAAGGGAGGGAGAGAGAGAGGGAGGGAGGGGGAAGACAGAGGGAGGAAGAGAGGGCAAGAGGAGAGAGAAGTAGGGAGAGAGAGGGGGAGAGTAGGAGGGAAGCAGAGAGAGAAGGAGAGAGTGAGAGAGGGAGGGGGAGAGGGACAGAGAAGAAGGGAGGGAGAGAAAGAAGGAGGGAGGGAGGTAGGGAGGGGGGAGAGGGAGGAAGGGAGGGAGAGAGAGAAGGAGGGAGAGAGAGGGGGAGAGAAGAAGGGAGGGAGAGAGAGAAGGAGGGAGAGAGGAAGAGAGAAGGAGGGAGACAGAGAGGGGGAGAGAAGAAGGGAGGGAGAGAGAGAAGGAGGGAGAGAGGGAGAGAGAGGGTGGGAGGGAGGAGCAAGACAGATAGAGGGAGGAAGAGAGGGTAAGAGGAGAGAGAAGTAGGGAGGGAGAGAGGGGGAGAGAAGGAGGGAAGGAGAGAGAGAAGGAGAGAGTGAAATACCCTTGAGAGCAGTGGTGTAGAGAAATGCAGAGGCAGCCCCCGCCTCGCCCTCTCCTGGCACAGACCCCAGGCCCTACTCTCCACAAATTGCCTCTCCATCTCACCTGTCCCAACCAATTATTAATTATTGATGAATGAATCACCTTATGGGGCTCTGGGGAGGAGAGGAAGAAAGGGAGGATGGGAGGACAGGGTAGAGGGAGGGGAAGAGAGAGAGAAAGAGAGAGGGTATGCTTTTAACCAGCAGCGAGCCCCGCAGGTCGCCCACCGACACCAACCAGAGCGGGGAGAGCAGGATGTGATGACTCAGCACAGAGGGCAATTAAGAGAGTGAAGAGAGAGAAAGAAAGGGTGACTGAATATAATGTGAGGGAAAAAGAATGAAAAAGGGGGCGGAGTACGGGAGAGACGATGAGGAACTGTAAGTACAAGAGAGATGGACAGACCATGTAATGGTTATGAACTGACGTCCAAGCGATAAGTCTGAAAACGTACAGTGCTTAACAAATTTATTAGACCACCATCCAAGGTAAGGTTTATGCCACAGCTGCCCTAAATTAACAGTGTTGGTAATTACCAAAATAATTTTTATGTTTCTGTAATGGTTCATCCACCAGTATTGCGCAAGCTCTTTACCTGAAATGATATTTTTAATGCTAAAATATAATTATTGTTGTTATCCATAAATTTTCGAATTTACCGTTTTACAAAAAGCAGAAAAAATAGTTTAGCACATTATTATTTTTTCATTAAGATGCCAAATAACAGTTATCTTCTTGCATTCCTGAGCATAAAAAAATTTGTTTTAGTGGTTGAATGCAAGAATGCAAGCCGTTATCAAGGCCAAAAGAGGCCATACAAAATAGTTTTTTGGGTTTTTTTTTTGGTTTTTATGTGTGAATAAGGACTATTTAGTGGTTTCAGTTAGTCATTCGCCAAAGAAATAACAAAATGATTTTTAGTTTAAAACAAGTTTTTGACAACTTTTTTAAATATTCGGGTTTTCTTGTTTTTTTTATGACAGGTGGTCTCATAAATTTGTTAAGCACTGTATATAGACACTAAACCTCAGACTCACTAGTTATATTCAGCTTAGTGCCAATGAAACAGGCACAGGGCTAAGAGGCATCTCAACTCCACTAAAATGGACAGTTAACCAAATTCCAGCGGCCGACACTCCAACCAAGTGGATACAAACTCTCACCACCCCACCACCCTTAGCTACGTCAGGGGTTCCCTTTCAAGCATGTCTGAATTTCATTACTAACGATACGACCTCGATACCTTCTCAGTTTGAGCAATTGTGCGTCCTCTGGTCTTTCAAGGGAACATTTTTATTGGCTTTTGCCAGCAGTGTTCTGGAGCCCAATTGCAGTGTTCTAGAAGTTCATCGTCAAACCAGAGTGCTAACTTGTGTTTAAGAACATGGGCTTCATCCAAATACAGTAGTGTGCAATGATAATTGTACATCACCACTTTCGTCTAAATGGGGGCCCAATAATTTTTTGGTGAAAATGAATTGAAAAATACTATCATAGGTAATGAGAACAAAAAAAGAATCATTCCCACAAGTATATTGATGCAAATAATAAACAAAAACACTGAAAACATCAATTTTTTTATAACAATTGAAAGGTGTTGCATTTTTTTTTTTTTTTTTTTTTAACTTTGGCAAAGCATGAATGCATTTTTGCAGGCTCATTCCATGATTACTGTAGCTAAAAAAAACTGTTTAAACCGGTTTGACGCGACGTTATTCTGCAAAATATCCTCTGATGATCAGTTGTTCCAGTATATAAGGTGACATGAGCATTGAGCAGTGTCACGGCGTTCCAGAAGGATCTCTCTGAGATTGCTTGTAGTCGCACTGTGGCCTTACATGATGAAACGCCATCAAGCATTTCAAAGAGACCCTTTCGCTGAAAACTGGCGGCAATAGAGGTGCAAAACAGAAGTTAAGTCTCTGATGTTTGTTATCTGTGTATGACAAGTAAAAAATAAACAAATAAATTTTAAAAAATTGGTGGTTGACAACATGACAACTCCGCGATGATATTAATAATGCCAGAAAAGAGGTGGAAGTATCAAGATCTACTATTTCCAGACTCCTGTCTGAAAATGGTCTGACCGGTTGTGTTGCTGCCAAAGCTGGCAAAATCAAAAAAAGACTTAAGTTTGCCAAGAAATTCAAGGTTTGGACACCAACAGACTGGTAACAAGTCCTCTGGACCGATGAATCAAAATTCAAAATTTTCTCGTCCATGTGCGCCTTAGAGTTGGAGTACATTTCAAAAATGACTGTCAACTCCCTCAGTAAAACATGGAGGTGGTAATATTATGGTTTGGGGTTCAGTCTGCTCGAAAGGAGCCGGTGATCTTCTGAAAATCGACGGAATCATAGATCACAGCATCCTTGTGAGGCACACATTGCCATCTGGAAAGAGACTGATTGGTCTGGGATTTTATTTCCAACAAGATAATGACCCTAAACACATTTCTAAGTTATGCAACAATTAACTGTCGGAAAGAATCACCTGGCGAAATGAAAGTTATGACTTGGCCCGCTCAAAGTCCAGACCTTAATCCGACTAAGAAAATCTGGGATTTGCCTGATGCCAAGATAAACAAGTCTGTTGAAACATCAAAAGAATCTCCTTGGAATTAACTTCAAACTATACGGAATGGTTTAGCGAGAGAGCAAATAAAAAAAATGCAAAAACTCTGCCTAAAAGATTAAATGCAATGCAAACGGTGGCCACACTACATAGTGACTCCCTCTCTCAAAAAAACATTATTTTCATTTTTACAATATATTATTATCAGTTTACTTGTTTTCATCTATAAAATCCAATATTATATGAAATGAATACTTAAATAGTACTTGGCTTCTGATTTATCTTCTTTTTGTTCAATGTATCATCATCACTGCACACTTATGTACACAGCTTTCACAGCTTTTCAGGGAATCAAAATTACAGCAATGACAGATGGGAAGAGGTGAATTCACAGGACCAACATTTATACATCCTGCAGGGCAGAAAAAAAGCCTCTGCTAAGGATGGTCTCGACCTCCCACAACTGAGGTCAACCTGGAAAAACCTTGACTCCGTTTTCCTAACACATTTAAGGGATTGAAGTCTCCTTGATGATGGCGGATGTCAATCAATTTCAGGTCAGGCACAAGAAAGGAAACAAGGGACAGAAAAAGAAGAGAGCAGGATGGGTTAACCCTTTCAGACCTTAAAGGGTTATTAAAAATGGGCATTTTTTTCCAAGAGAACTGCAGATTGATAATTGCCACCTATTACTTTATTAATTCCAGGTCAAAACCAAACAGCTAAAAGTTGAAGCACGAAATTAAATACACGCTTGTGTTGGAGGCAAGTTTAAACACAGCCCACCTCCTCTGTGCCGAGTGATTTTCTGAGCTTTATAAACTCCCGTTAGGGCCTCTGTGTGCTGGGCTGAGTGCGTTACAGCTCCATGAAAAAGCATTCTTCCGTACAACCCTCCGACATCCGATAAACTATTTAAGACCCTGGCAAAGGGAGGCATGTAGACCTGAACCACGATGTATAAGATATGCTATAACTTAGTACAGAAGCAGCTAAATCATTTCACCGAATACCCACACAAAGGATGTTGATTTTGATCATTTTAAGTTGATTATTCAACATTTGTTGAAAACAGAATGTAAATACTTTCATTGTTGTATAGTACAGTTTTTCTCTGAAGCCTTCTGATTTGATTGTCTGCAGCTTCAGGAAACATAAAAGAGTAACTTCTTATCTCCACACGACATCTTTCATAAAGAATTAATGTTCAAAAAATTTATCAAAAAGCCAAAAAAGAAAATTAAGAAATAAGGACTTACTTACAAACTACTGTGTTACAGTGCATTTGTTAAAAAACGGCAGGGTGCTCTCATGTGCCCCAGTTGGGAACTCCTACTCCGTAATGTGAGGCGACCTAAGGCCACATGATCGCATCTCTGTCCAATGGGGGCGTAATGTCCACAGCGTGGGTGGGGCTAACTCCTGCTCACAAGTGAAATATTTCACCCGTGATTCACACACGGGCCCTGGCACCCGTCCACGACTGGGAGCCGTATCCGTTCGGCGCAGCGTGGGGAGATCTCAGGAGAATCTAGGCTCCAGCACAGCACTGAAGACGCATATTCGCCCTCTCCAGCTTTGAGATGCCATGGCAAGCAGAGGCGTATAATCCTGAGTCAGGAAATACGCAGTACCAGTCAAAAGTTTGGACATACCCACATTTTTCTTACAGTGTAGATAAAGAACTAAGCACCATTTATTTTGCAAAAAAGATGTCACTTGTAAATCCATCAACCTAACCAGCATTTGTTGTCATATTTGCTGAGCACACGAACATTTTTTTTTCTTTACAAGGGCAGTCATATGGCTATAAGGAGTTTTCAGCCGTGTGGCTTTCCAACTTCCCAAAAGATGTGCAGCCCTTGCGGTGTGTTTCTCACTGACCTTTTTGCCCAATAAGTCCCAAGCAGCTTGACTTTAATTCAGCCATTGGAAAATGGAATGAGCTTGTTAGTCGGTTTAATTGGCAAAATATGGCTTCTTTGAGAATTCCAAAATTTTTGACACTATTCAAACAAGTAAATTATTCTCTTTAACTTCTGACTGTTTACCTCTTAAAAGATTTCATATGAGATGATATAGAGAAGTGAGCCATTTAAATTTCTCTAAAAGCAGAGTGCTGTGACATCAGCAAAATGTGTCCAAAATTTTGACGGCTGTAAGTCCACCCCAGTATGTTCTGGCAACCGCCAAGATTTACCATGGAGCACAATTCCACAGCCAGGAGGTAGAGCCTGTACGTGAAATCATCTGCCTGACTTTCGATATGATGGTGATACACGGCAAGGACTGTTCACACCAAACACCCTGTTCCTCTAGAAATCTCTGAAAACATTCAGTGCCAAAATCTCATTATTCAAAATGGTAGAAGAGAAAATAAACTGTATGAAACAACTGCACATCGCAAAAAAACACAGCGCTAGCACACGTTTAATATGACGTTTCAGCACCTAGCCTGGTATGGTTTTTTTTTCCCAGTACGAAATCGGCTCTTGTAATTAGCATGGTCTCCTTCGCAAATGCAGACGATTGTATCAGAAGTGCAGATGTCTACTAGACTATGCAAAATGGTGAAGCCAAACAACCAAATCAGCATAGCTCGCCTGAGTTACCAAGCAGACTGAAACAGTCCAATGTCTGCGACCGAACCACGAGCGAACCAAACCTTCATTTATGTCAGTGGAACCGACCCCGTTCCTGGAGATCCACCATCCTCAAGGCCTTCACTTCAACTCTAACGTGACTAAATACCAGCTCAAGGAGATCCCCGGCCATTAAGCAGAGAGTGCTTTGTAACGTCTGGAGCTGAAACCCTATAGAAGTGCACATCACCAGGAACAGGGAACCAGGCTGTTGCACTGCTGCTGGTCCCCAAGTGGCAATTTCAAACTAATTTTAAATGCGCCAATTAGCAACAGTTTTTATAACATTCTACAGAACATTGTAATAATAACTACTCATCCAATCACAAAAGGAGCGTATGTGTTTATTTACTGCCCTGAACAAAGGCCACGCAGCATGTCCAACAAAAGAAAATTTACCAAAATTACGAAAAAAAAAAAAAATACAATGATGTTCTGATGGGGGAAAACTTATTTTTATTGACCTGCCTAAATCATGTCATGAATGAAGTGGGTACAAAGATGAACAAACCATTTACACAGGGACTGAATTCTGTGAGGAGCACAGGGCAAGCATTAATCAGATAAATGTTACACGAGGTTATATTAGCATTAATTTCCATTGGCCTCATAATAATTACTTACTATATCAAGAGCAGGATCCTGGAGAATAAATCTGTGAGTGGGCTTAAATTGAGGGAAAATACATGCAACGTTTCGAATGAATGCAAGCAAGAACCTACTTTGAATTAGAGGGTATAATTTTCAGTATCAAATATGAAATGCAGCACTTAACGTGACGGCTGATCGGAATACAGTGTAAGTGAGGAAAACACACCCCACCCGCAAGAGAACGCAGACACGCAAATGTGCACACTCACACACTAGCACACTGTGACAGAGCTACAAAAATACACACAAATGTGCACACTCACACACAAGCACACTGTGACAGAGCTACAAAAATACACACAAATGTGCACACTCACAAACAAGCACACTGTGACAGAGCTACAAAAATACACCCAAATGTACACACTCACACACAAGCACACTGTGACAGAGCAACACAAATGTGCACACTCGCACACAAGCACACTGTGACAGAGCTACACAAATACACACAAATGTGCACACTCACACACAAGCACACTGTGACAGAGCAACACAAATGTGCACACTCACACACAAGCACACTGTGACAGAGCTACACAAATACACACAAATGTGCACACTCACACACAAGCACACTGTGACAGAGCTACACAAATACACACAAATGTGCACACTCGCACACAAGCACACTGTGACAGAGCTACACAAATACACCCAAATGTGCACACTCACACACAAGCACACTGTGACAGAGCAACACAAACGTGCACACTCACACACAAGCACACTGTGACAGAGCTACACAAATACACACAAATGTGCACACTCACACACAAGCACACTGTGACAGAGCTACACAAATACACACAAATGTGCACACTCGCACACAAGCACACGGCAACAAACCTACACAAATACTAATAAATGCGCACACACATACGGCAGCACACTGTGGAAAAACACGCATAAACACATATATAAATGAACAGACTCAAACACAGTGGACAACACACGAACAAGCACACAAAGGAGGAAACGCAAAAAAAGCACAAGCAAATGCACATAAACATACACATCACTCATACACACACAGAAACAAGAACTCTCTCTCGTGCACACTCACACACAAGTGCATAAACACACTTGCACAACATACAGTAAACACAAACACACACACACAAAAACACACACACACAAATGCACATAGCCAAACACACACGCTCATACGCATACTCAAAAACACACACACACACACACACACTCACACACAAGTGCATAAACACACTTGCACAACATACAGTAAACACAAACACACACACACACGAAAAACACACACACACACACACACACACAGAAATGCACACACTCACACATAAAGAAACACACACACGCTCTCTCCCCTCACTCACTGTGCACTTCAGACACACAGGCAGGATGTGAGACACACCCCTGTAGAACAGAAGGTCATTCCTGTTGGGCATTTTTTACATATTGCAAATGTGTGGAAAAGTCAGGAGGGACTGCAGGCAGCGCAAAGCCAGCTCTCACACAGACCCTGACTGAGCACTGGCCACAATAACAGCAGGGTTAGCCCGATATTACCCAGCACTACACCCGCGAAAGAGCACAGTTAGGCTAATCCTACTGCAGGTCTCGGCCATCACTCACCTTCCACTCTCACAGGCAACCAACAACCCGCTGACTGTGGCTCCCATTTACATTTGCAAAAACACAAGCAAAAATACACACACGCGCACACAAACAGGGCTCTGATTTGACCCAGGCCGGCCCCGAGAGAGAGAGAGGTATGAGGCAGTGATGTCACAGGTCGTCGCCGTGACAAATCACACACAACTCTGCTTAACGTCACTTCCCTCTCAATTTCACTATGTACTTGTTCACACTCGAACACAACTCTTAAAAACCATGTCCTTCAATGACTCAAGTCTACGATCCACAAGTCCATAGAACTCCACTAACCAATCATTTACAGACCAAAATACACATAACACTCACCAACTAAACATGCAACATTTTGCGCGTATTAGATGATATCATCGTATTCAAGGAAGTTAACCAATGAAGCACATTGTGATTTGCTGAAATACATAGCGGGAAGGCAAAAACCGCAATGAGATTTGTATTTTTAAAAAATGTAATGGTTGTCAACCAGAGCAAATAGATCCACATGGATGCCAAGTACAGCAGTTACTTTGACGAGAACAATGAATTGGAATATTCAGACCCGGATTATGATGTAACTGCTGACCCACTAGCCAAGGCTCAGTGGGTGAGAGACATGTTTAAGGAGGAGGATTTTGGCGAGGTTACTGGATTTCAAGATGACTGAAAAACGAGGAACCATCACCTACACCGTAAGAGCTAGTATCAATATGCAATGATCTGGAGATGGTGATAGTAATAACAAGCATGAAATACTCAGATCACCTGCCATGGAATCCAGATGGCTGACATTTGGCCTGGCAACAAAACATGATCGAGGGACGGACAGACGGTCCGAACAGACGGAAGTATCTAAAGGCACATTCACACAATAAGATGTATCCATATATTATATTTTGTTGAGAAATAAAGAATGTTTTAGGAGTTCTGGCCCAGAAAAGAGGCGTGACGGACATACACAAGGAAGGACAACACTCATTCCCATATCTCCATCCATGGGAAATAATAATAATAATAAATAGATAGTCCGGTCGGCTGCGACCGCTTGGGTGTAGCCCCCAAAAGCCTGCTTCTCCCCTTTTTTGTGCATTATTCGGCCAATAATATTGCCATGGCAACCAAAATCGATAGATGTTATAAGTGAAGTATATCACATGTCCGTATCAAATATGAAAGTAATCGGTCAGAAATGGCAGCCTGCGCAGCATCCATAAGGAAGAGCGTATGCTTCAGCACAAATTTGCACATTATTCGGTCAAAACGGTCGTCATGGTAACAAAAATTAATAGGTGTCATAAGTGAAGTATAACACATGTTCATACCAAATACGAAAGTAATCGGTCAAAAATTGCAGCCTGTACTGCGTCCACAAGGAAATCTCAATGTTTTGCCACTAATTTGCATATTATGCGGCCAATACTGTAGTTATGGCAACCTAAATGGATAAGTGTCATAAGTGAAGTGTACACATGTCTACGCCAAATAAGAAACTAATCGGTCAAAAACTGCAGCCTGTACTGCATCCAAAAGAAAATTTCTGTTTTGCCACTAATTTGCATATTATTCCGCCAATACTGTTGCTATGGCAACCAAAATCGCTAGGTGTCCTAAGTGACGTATGACACATGTCCATACCAAATATGAAAGGAAACGGTCAAAAATTGAAGCCTGGACTGCGTCCACCAGAAAGTGTCTACGGACGCAGATGCGGTTGCGGTGGAGACGACACACGTGAATCCATAGTAGCCGCCCAACTTCGTCCGGGGGGCTACCATAATACTAATAATAATAACAACAACTAGACAATTGGTGACTCGGTGGTCATCATATATCCACAGACCCCCTGAAGCAATCAATCCCAAACTTGATACGCTTCCTGACCTTACCGCACACAAGGCCCACGCCAAATATGAAATAAATTGGTTGAAATTTGTGGCCTGTAGAGCACTCACAAGCAAATCTCTTAGGATGCAGCAAACGTGGCACAACGATTATTGATCCGTAGTATCCCCAACTCGTCGTCCAGGGATACAACAATGGTGATAGGAAATAGTAATAACAATAATAATGATAACAACAAGCAATAACAACAACAAATCATGACAAGTAAATATTGTTATGTTTACTGATTTTTTTGAAAATGTTCTTGCACATTAGCTCAAAGGCAATAATTCCCCATGAAGTCTTCAAATGGTTTTGATTTCAAGTTTCTATCTGCTACAGATGCCAAGAAATAAAGGTTTTGGTGAACATCGATAATTCTCTCTAGTTTTATTCAGAAAACCCTCAGGTTTTAGGAGGTGGTTTTTAAACAATGCCTCAGGTTTCAGAATGCTCGTTTTAGAGGGCACCTTAGGTCTTAAAGGGTTAAGGCAAAGGTTCAGTCACAATGGGGTCCCCCTGCACGGCACAGGGTGCAAAAGCTCAGTCCACATGAACAGAGTCCTTTACACACAGACCCAAACACCAACAGTCACTCGCTTCCGACCAGATCCTGCACTCAACTCACAGCCAGTCAAACAAGAACCATCCAGGTGAACACCTCGCATCCACTACACTAAGTCTACAGCAT
Organism: Gymnothorax javanicus; assembly: GCA_029692085.1. Taxonomy (NCBI): domain Eukaryota; kingdom Metazoa; phylum Chordata; class Actinopteri; order Anguilliformes; family Muraenidae; genus Gymnothorax; species Gymnothorax javanicus. The sequence continues at coordinate 28,466,390 of CM056193.1, forward strand.
CACCACGTTTACTGTTTCTGATGGGTCATCAGACTCCAGCCACACCCCTTTGACCCCCCCCTCAATCCACCTATCCCACCCTCCGCTCTCTCTGGCCCCTCCCACTCACGTGCGTGCTTGTCCGCCAGGGCGATGAGCGTGCTGGAGATGTCGCGCCTCCTGTAAAAACACACCACCTTTGCCTCCACGTTTCCATTTGCAGTCTGTGAAGAAAGAGAGCGACAGCTTACAGAGCCAGTTACAGAGATACCGACCACACCTAGGTTCTAAGTCTCCACAAAATCTCAATTTGGGGCAGCAGGGGAGCATAGAGGTAGGCTGGTCAGCTGGTAATTGCCCAGTTGCTGGTTTGAGGCCCTGGTAGGGCTTGGGATTCAAAATTGTATCTGGAGAGATGATGCTGGGTAGAACTGTGCCGTTGGGCCCTTGAACGAGGCTCTTAAACCCCAGAGGCTTCACCCCAATTTCTCTCCATCCCTCCACAGTTGCAACTGTTCTATCAGGCATATCTCCCAGGGTGTCCTTGAAAATGAGAAACGTTCTCAATAGAACAATCTCTCGTTAAATGAAGAAGAAAAAATAGTCCAGCACCAAGCATAATCAAAGAATTTCATTCTTACTTTTTTATTACTCATCCAGAATTCCATTTTTTGATGTGGCACAGCCATTCTACTCATTCCAACATTTACCACAGAGTAAGAATTTAACCAGATAATCAAGGATGTAAAAAACTAATATTTTCTAATTGGGAGGGAATGAAGAAAGATCACAACTCACATCATAAGCCTTATACTGTACAATTGTTCAGACAGAATACTTGACTAAGGAAAAAGAACAGACCCCATAGAAACCCAGCATACAGACAAGGCTACTCCAAACGTGGGGGCATCCAAGGCCACTGCAGGAGGTAGATCTGTACATCATCTCCGCTTATAGAGAAGCAATTACACATCCACCAGAGGGTGTGGAAGCATCAAAACCCAGATAAACCCAACGTTCGCCTGCTTTGAGCTGCGCTTAACGCTTTGTAGCCCGTCCGGTGCGGCTCGGCTGGGATTGGACGTTTTTTTGGACGCGTGGGCGATGCTGCCCACGAGGCGACCTACTTTACGCGCCGGGCCTCTGCAGCGCACGGCTGAATTTTAAACAGTCAGGTGTGGAGCTCGACGCCGCGACTGGAAGTACCGCGGCGGGACGGCGCACTGGAGACACGGAGGTGATTTATGGAGGGGAGGGTAACGGGGCTCACAGCTCACATCCAGAGAGAGGTGGAGGGGAGGAGAGGAAGGAATGAGGGAGCAGAGGGAGCGTTATTTTCAGCAGAGGAGGAGATGGAGGTGCTATATGTGAGATGCGGGATGTATGGGGGGTTAAGGGGAGGGGTGCAGGCTAGGGTCTGGGGCACGAAACGAGATGGGAGGGGCACGAATCACTTCCGGGCACCACCATTACTTCCTGTTCTGTACCCCTAAATCTGCTCAGGAGCCATGGCGGTATTGAAAATAAGCCCCTCCCCCTACTGAACACCAGTCATTTTCAGTGCACCCCCACTGCATTTTATTTCCACTTCTCTGCTTTTCTGCCATATTTTCAGCGCAGTTACAAAATTAAACTTATTTTCCAGTTGAGAGACTGTAACTACTATATATATATTTTCCGTCACTGGTCAATTGCTAACAGTTTTAAATCAGTGTTTTCAATTCAGTTCAAATTTTCGCTCCCAACTGAAAGGGACGTTCCCCTTAAACTGTAATCTGGTTTACACACAGACTTTTTTTTCATTCTGATTGAAATCATTCTGATTGAAGATTTCAGGTCAACAGTTTACATGTGACGTGATCTATTCCGATCTGCTGTTTATATGCGCCACCGCATTGAATCAGAACAGATGTTTCCCAGCGGTGTGACATGCGCAGATTGACGAAAAAAGTATTCACTTCTGTTCTTGTGCTGTTTAGGCTTATAGTAGCAGGTCTTCAGAGTTTTCCAGCGGTTCTAATTCGTTCAACGTTTCGGTTTATCCCGGCTTCATTGAGTTTTTTGTGGACTTTTTTTTTAACAGTTCACCAGCTATTTCTTGTTTTCCTTCCGTCTTAGCGTGCGATAAATTTCAGTTCTTTGAGTTTGTATTAAAAACAAACACTCCGCCGTAGACCACAGTACGGCATGCTGTGCTTGGAAGCCATCAAGACCATATTTGCGGGTGAAGAAACGTCACTGTGCATTTACGTCAAGACAGAGTATGCGCAGACAGAATGCAGCCAGACAACTCTCCATTTCACCGTTTACATGATAACCTTTTACGGTCACACTTTAAGATGAAATGTTGCTCATAAAGGCTTTATACAGCATGTATAATGCCTTCATAAATGAGACATAGTGTCTTCATAAATCATACATAAGCAAATGTCATGCTTTGTAAAGGGTGAAGTAACACATCCTTATTCAGCATGTGATTCCAAATGTGACAATGACAATGTCACTTAGCTGACAATGTCACCCTTTATAGTATTTAGCCACTAGCTAAGTGACATTGTCAGTTATATGACATCTGGCATCACATGCTGAATGAGGATGTGTTATTTCACCCTTCACAAAGCCTGACATTTGCTTATGTATGATTTACGAAGACATTATGTCTCATTTATGAAGGCCTTATACATGCTGTATAAAGCCTTTATGAGCAACACTTCATCTAAAGTGCGACCCATTTTACTTTTAATCGGTTTGGGAAAAGGAATATTCTACTCCTCTGAAGCCGAATGAAATTCAATTCAGTTTCGGCCTGTTTATTCTGATAGAGGTGTTTATATGCAGCTTTTTTATTCGGTTTGGCCTTCGAAACCGATTCTAATCAGAATATTAGGCTCCATGTAAACCCAGCTTGTGACGGTGTTACAGGTGGGACTTATTTTTCATGGCTCCGGCCCGGGCGTTAGGCGGTGTGTGGTTGCCAGTGCGGTAACGCCGCGTCACGCCCACACATTCTGCACCACTCACCTTATTCAGCTCCTCTATCCTCCGGATCAGCAGCGGGTTACTGGACGAATTTTCAAAATAAACATAATCTGGAAGACAAAAACAAAAAGGACAAGAGGTCAGAGCAGACTTGGCGCCATCAGGTTAGTTTCAGCATTGTGAGCGTCTGTGTGTACGGTTATCAAACCTCTGCGAATATTTAGCAGTGGAAATATTCCATAGGAAATGTTTCTGGCAATTTCAGGACCTTTCCACGAATCCAAAAAATTAGTACCTCATCTAAAATGAAGTAGGGATTCCAGGATCATATTTCTCATGTTCTGATTGGCACATCGTTAGACTCTCTCGGTTTGTTGCGGGGGCTCCTATCCCTCTGCTGCCCAGTGAAGTAGAGAGTCCCAGGACTGCTTCAGCCCTGCTCCTCATGCCCATGTCTGGTCACACCCTGGAGCTGCAGACGCACCCCCACAGACCCCCCCAACCAGCTCCATCTTCACCTTTTACATCAAATGCTTGATTTGCAGTCACTTGTATAATCATATTCATCAAAAAAAACTGGCTTCTAATGGACCTTCATAGACTGGTAAAATAAAGACCCGTTAACATTTTTTTACCCAACCAATACAGGATGGTTCCCGCACTATAGCTGGGCTCCTCCTGAGAGTTCCTCCCATAGGGGACTTCTTTCTCACCACTGTTTGAGGAGTTTCACCCCAATTCTGAGTTTCTCTTTCTTTCTTTCTTTCCTTCCTTTTTTTTTTTTTAACCAAATAAGCCATTTCAGGAATACAGGCCAGGCATCTGCCCTACTAATATTCAGTTAGCACTGTACAAATAAAAAAAAGATTTCAGCTGAAATTGAAATTTTCATAAAACTTTTAGTAAATTTCCAGAGAAGCTTTCTTGAAAATTTCCAAATACTATTCTGGGAATTTCCAGTAAATATTTTGGAATTTACCAAAGTTTTTAAACCCTCTGAAATTCTAGCTGCATATGCACGGATGTTCATGTGTGCAGGTTTATCAACGCTCAGTCTATTTTTTAAACATCAAAAAATACAGTAAATATTTTGTGCTTAAAGTCACTATGACCAATGACTCTATAATCAGTGTTTGGTCCTCACCCTTCTGAGACTTGCATATGATGCAGATTCTACAAACGGAGGACTGTCAGACCTTCACAAAAAGTGTATGAATAAGTGCAGACAACGCCCGCTATACAATACCACTTCTGTGGCTTCTCCCTTTTCCGTATCAGGCCCAAATCTTTGACAAGGACAGCACGACAGTCACCAGAGGTCAGGGCACTTATCGCTGCATACGTCCGCTCGCAAGCCAGTGCTTTCCATTAACACAGGCTTAGAAAACCAGGAGCCGTCAAGCGCAACCTTTCTAAAGGCAGGCTCATGCGACGAGCTCACAGAGCCAGCTAATCACGAAGAGGAAGTTAGATGAGAGAGGAAAGAAAACCGATCCAAAGAGGACTGCTCCCCTTCCGCAAGCCTAATAACTGAAGCAAAGGCTTACCTGGCAACAATATGTGGGCAATAAAACAAACACAATTTCAAAAATGCATTTAATTTTCATTACTGCACCCAATTCATTTAGGACAACTGACCTAATATTGTATGGGTTGAATTGATAGAGCTGACTATTAAAAAAAAAAAAAAATCCCGACATTCATTTATTTCAGGGTTTTGATATCCTCAGAGTTGAGCAGTAATTGCAAAAAATAAGCTACTACTTAATGTATTTTGGGTTGTGCAGGTTTCATGGCATGGGGGTATCAAATTTAATCCATTCGGCCTTCAAGGACATTACTAGAGTTAATCCTCCCAGGCAATGCATGCGAGAGAGAGAGAGTGTGTATGTGTGTGTGTATTATGTGTGTGTGAGAGAGAGAGGGTGTGTGCATGTGTGTGCGTGTGCATGTGTGCATGTGTGTGCATGCATTTAATTCACCTCAGAGAAGCTCATTGCCATGACATTTGAACTGGAGACAAAACAGATTACAGGCATGACATGTCATTAAACACCTGTGTAAACACTGGTCACATCAGGTTTTACCTCAGCCCCCGCTGCTGAAAACAATAAAGGCTAAATCGGCCCCATCTCCCATTTCTCCCCATCTCTTCACCTCTCCTGCTCACTCTCCAACACACACCCAAGATACACTGTCATTCTGACACTCTTACTTTATGACAGAGCCCTGGCACCTTCAACAGGGCTCTACATCACTCCCAAATCAGCACCAGCTGCTCAAAAACATTAATTTTTGCAGACAAGGAAAAAAAAAATTTCAGCAAACTGACCAATTGAAATACATTAGCGTGCCCCACAACTTCACAGATTGGGACTGCATGCACTCCTGATGTAAATATTTTTGTGGTGACTAATGCCAGACCTGCAGTCTCATTCACAAACAAAGCGTGCAGCTCCCTCAGAAGCACATGTCAGTACCGCATTTTCCCACTAGGTGGAACCAAACAAGAGCTGAAACAGCAGCTATAGCTCTTGCAGGGCACAATATGCCCGGTTTTGTTCTGTCTGAATTCTCCAATGTTCCCTTACTGCCTCCCGTACTCCTCCGCCCCTCTATGGCTCCAATAACACAGCCCCCCCACCACCACCCAACCCCACCATGCTCTGCACTCCATTGGCGAAACTCCAGGATGCACACAGCCTGTTCCTCCTCAGGAAATCCCAGCAGGCCCTGGGCTTGGTAGGGTGCCTGGTCTTAACCCTCTTGTGCGAGCACCCCCGCCTGCCAGATCCCACCCTCACTCGAGTCGGGCAGGAGTCCAGGTTTAACCCTCTGCCTTCCCACTGCTGTCAAATACCACCCCGGACAACCAAAATCCGGAAGTGGAGGATGGATAGAAAGGGAATAATACAACTCCCACCAATAAGATTGGGAGGAACACACATCTTCCACCAATCAGGTGAAGAGAAATACACACCATCCACCAATCAAGTAGTGAGGAGAATGCAACTTTCACCATTTCCACAAAACTGGTTTAGAAGAAATGGAGAAGGAAGCACTCTCCCACCACACAAAGGGAATTCTAAGGATCCGCAAACTGTTTGGGTTTATCCAGATCAGAGATTGCGTAGAAAGGCTGGAAGGTTCTGGGCTAATGGGCACTATGCTAACTGCCTCCAGGGCAACAGGCTGTGAGCTAACAAGCTCTGGTTCGACTGGCACAAGCTAACTGCTTCCAGGCTAAAAAGCTCACTGCCTAAGGGCTAACAGGCACTGCTAACTGGGCCAACTGACCCAAGGCTAACAGGCTCTCGGCTAACGGAGGCCAAACAAGCAGGTTCGGTGCAAACTGGCCCCAGGCTAACAGGTTACAGGCTTTTGGAGCATTATTGTGCCTCACCGCCACAGCACAACAAAAAAAGCCGGGAGGAACATGGCTGGCAAAGGTGGATCCATATCCTGGAATAACCCTCACACTACAACAGCAGGGCTCAGAGCATCCAGTGCTAATCGAACAGCCTTGCTAATCAGCTCAACACAGTCCTCGTTTCCAGCAGAGTTTAATAATTCAGCAGAAAAAAAGTAAGCTGATCCCAGGCAGGAAGTGGACAGAGCAGGGCGGGGCTGCCCAGACCAGTCAGTCGAACCCATTGAATGACGCACATATATCATTGGGACACGGGGATCAGTAAACTCATTATATACTCGTACTACGCCCCAATACACCTACATTACAGGGACATGGAGACCAGTACTCTCACGAGCCCAATACACCTACATTATAGGGACATAAGCCCAATATACCTACATTGCAGAGATATGGAGAGCAGTACACTCAAAAGTCCAATACACCTACATTACAGGCATATGGAGATCAGTACTCTCACGAGCCCAATACACCATCACCACAGGAAAGTGGTGAACAAAGCTGGACTGCAATGCAGCAACTTCTCCCAGGTGAAGCACGTAGCAAGCCGCCTAACGGGTAAGACACGAACATAAAGCAATTTCCTTCGGATTTGCGCTGCATTCTTCATTTTTTTGGCATGGGACTTTTTAATCTGAGCAAACCAGCTTGTCAATGCGGCACCAGCATACAGCCACTCAACCACGATGCGAGAACGCTGGGCTTGAATGCTGTGCCAGACCCATCATCTATCCATCCATCCATCCATCATTCACCAGCCCTGCAGACTTCTGCGCATGGTCCCAAGAAGGCTAGAGGGCCATTCCATATGTGGGGGAACCTCCCGGCTCCATGGTCTCAGAATTCTTCTGTTCTTTGACGTTTTGGAGCCCTGAAGGACAGATGAAAACTGCAGTCGGTTTAAGCTCAATATCTCACTCCGTTCGGTTTTTATAGGGGTTTGGAAAAGGGCGCGTGTCTGTTAACACTCTATGACCCAATCTCAAGCATTTTCAACTGCTTCTGTATCAAAAAACGAGGTAAGATATCAACTCAATTTCTTCATGATATCTTGATTTTATCTCAGATGCTTGCTACATAATACTTAAACTCACATTAAAAAGGTGCACTATGCAAGTTTGTTTACTTTCTGCGCGATTATATTTTTGTCTCAATTCTCCGACATCTCTCCACGATCCGTTAGCTGCCTGCCCCAAAATTCACTGTAAAAAAAAAAGCGGGGATCTGGAGACCGCACAGGCGTCACAAACTGCAAATAAACATAAGGGGCACAGGCTGTGCCCCATAACATAACAAACCGTCCCGGCCAATCACCGACAAGAGTTGACAGTTATGGAAGCATGGGAAGGTGGGAACTATGGGAGGGAAGGGCGGGCTACTTCTGTTTTGTTTGAGTTTGAATGTCAACAGAGGTGAAAGTAAACAAACTTGCATAGTGCACCTTTTACCCTTTGAGGGCCGTGCAATCGACAACCAAAAAGTGAAATTTGAGGGAAGCATACCGAAAATGATCCTGTTAGAAGATGGATTCTCTCATACCACTTCTCAAAGACTGTTAGAATTTGAAGTTGATTTTGGCTGAATTACACATGAAGGGCTAGGGAAGAGAGAATTTAAATGCCATACATACATTTTGAGTAAAATTAACCCCCTTCTGGCCTGTCATGTGGGCGTGGCCCTTTTTGACCCCAAAAATGACCATGTGGGTACCCTTTGATTTCAAAACAAATGTGTCAATTTTAAGCTTTTTATGGGTACAAAAAATAATATCAAACCCAACATAGAACAAGGAGCCCTTCATGGAAAAATAAGGCCATACTTTTGAGTAAACAAGACTAGGTGCAAGACTAGTATACGGCCGGGCCACCAAGTGCTATATGAGAATTTGGGCCCAAGAAAAGGGTGGTAAGTGAGGCAAAGCTCACGCAATTATATGAAGTGCAAGTTTAGTAATGAACTGGAGCCGATAAATTATTTACAAAGTGGGTGGGGAGAGTGCAAGAGTGTGGGAGTGGGAGAGTGAGAGTGTGGGAGTGTGAGAGTTTGCAAGGGTGAGAGTGTGTGAGAGAGTGGGAGGGGGGGGGGGTCTTGAGTAAGGAAGACATATGAAAAGCATGCTATACATTTGAATAGTTTACTGGCGGTTTAAAAACCATTATAATTGACTATAATTAATAGTAGAATTGCATAGTATCAATACCGTGTCGAATTTTTGCTTCAGAAAACTGATTTTTCTTGACTACTTATTGGGATACCATTGGCTCCCTGCAGCTGAAGTGCTTGCTGCAGAGGACAACGATTATTTCTGTTGCGAGAGATAATTTTGTTTTAACTGCTGGATAGACACTATGGTCAAGTATATTGAGCAGTTTGCACATTAGGCTTGGCTGAGGAGTTTTATTCAGGTAACTCCTGAAAAACATGCACTGGAGTAAACTCGTCCATATTCTAAACCGCGAGCTCGGCTTGCTTGTGAATATTCAATAACTGATCCTGGTGTGCCATCTAGTGATAGAATATTGTAACTGCGTGCATAAATTTGCAGCTCCATGTCCGCTGGCGGACACATCTGCACAAGGATACCCTGCCAAGCACCGTTGTTCTTCTCAAACACAACAAATCCAGATAATCCTTAAAATATGAATGTAATTCATCATTTAATTTGTAACGAAGTGGCCAGTGTGAAAGTAACGGTGTGAAAGTAGACACACAAAAAAAAAAAAAAACTACTTAAGTGATGTAACTACATGTACTACTTAAGTACATGTACACCTCTGTATGAGAATGTATCCTAAGTCCCATCATTGTACCCGATTTCTCTCGTATAGGAAGATTAAGGAAATAATCCTGGTACCGGCTGCAAAATTCAGGGGAATGCAACACATCGTACCAATCTATCGTGAAAGAATCTTAACAATGGTCGGAACGTGTTTTTAATTTCCCTATTCAATCTCGCGACCGATACTGTCCTCCGAGCTTGTTAACTGTCGTATCGGTTGTAAGATTGAAAAGGGAAATTGAAAAACACATTCCGACCATTGTTATGATTCTCTCACGCTAGATAGAGGAATGTAACACATCATACCCATCTCTATGGAAATCGCAACCGGTACCAGAGAAAACAAGCATGGAGGACTGAAACAAACCGAACCAATCTAGCGTGAAAGAAGATTAGCCTAATAATGGTCGGATTGTGCTCATAACGCAACAAAATCGAATGGAACTTTTTAAACGACCTGGATGCTAGCTAGGGCAAGGGCAGCATACACATCCGCTATATTAATATTTAATCCACCTTTTGCTGTCCATTAGAAGAAACTACGCATTAATTTTTGTAAAATGGCGACCAATACCACCAAGAAACATTCACTGGCGTCAAAAATTGCACATTGTGAACATTCTATATGCACATGAAAGTGTTTTAATTTAACAGTGCATTTGTCTGATTATTGCAGCCTGTTGCTAGACTGGATTCAAGTAGGCTACTGGTCGTATTACATTGGCATAGTACAACAACGTAGTGAAGAAGTAGCTACCTTAATGACGGGGTGTCGAATCCAGCTTGGCGCCATCTTTTACACTTAATATTTTCTTATATGTATTGTTTTCATTGGTGTCGGTTACAGTCGCTGTTATATAGGCTACAATCAAAGTGGGCTCCGCAACCGCTTCCGTTCAAGCGAACCAACTCATGAACGCGCAAGGGTATAAGGTCATTTGGAAACCAGTCGGGGCATCATACCGGTATTCTTGAAAATACTGAAATATAATAGTGCCGGCGCCACTTTAGTGTGCGTAAATAGTCCAGCTATAGTCACAGTGACAGTATATATCAATTTTTTCTAACATCACATAAGTTAGTTCCCATGTTGGACTGAAGGATGTTTAACGTAGGACCGGATAATCACAAGCATCTTCCCCGCCGGCCAGCCAATCCACCCACCCACCCACCCACTCACTCAGCGACTTTCGCGTTTATAGGGGCCAGGCCCCTGCTCGGCCCGGCCCAAAAATTGCTTTCAGTGCAGGTCTATATGTACAGTAAATGTACACACAATGTGCAGTGATGAGCTATGAAGTGCGAAATCTTCAGCCTGAACCCCAAGTCTGCATGATTTTTGAAAATTCATCCACTGTCATCACTACTTCTCTTTATTGCTTTGAAATATACTGTATGTGACATAAATTTGTACATGTAATGACTTAAACCCTCTCCCACACAACTATTGCATAATGATGAATATCGGACACTGCGCATCCAAAAACATGAAGATGCTGTACAAGAACACCTGATGACAAGGGACACCAGACTTATTGTGGAGACATGGAAGCCACTTAGAAGTGACAGGATAATGCCTGCATACGGAAACTGTCAAGTCTACCGTCGCGTGAGTTCAAATGTAATAAACTGAGTTATTATTAGGGACAATCAAACAGCTTGTTTTTGTCGTCATTTTATTACTTCATTTCAAAAGAAATATAGTGGCTCCTCACCAAATATTTTGGCCCCTGGAGATTACAGTTTTAGGGACTAAGGCCCATTTGTCTTAAATAATAATAATAATAATAATTTGAGCCCTGAGCAAGAACTAGAACCGTCACTTAAATTTTTAATCATCATCAACACTGTGTAAACAGATAGGGACTTTCACAGAGCTTAGTACATACTACTAGGGCTGAACGATATGGACAAAATTTCATATCTCGATATCGATATGATACGATATGACTATGGGTTCAGTGAAAACTAAGCATTTTTCAGAAAAATAAAAACATCATAATACAAAAGGATGTGGAAAGTGCAGTTTTATTGATTAGAACTCACTGTCAGTCATCAACATTAACATAAAGTCACCAATAAATAAAGTAGAAATCAAACATTTTACTTCAGGTCTGCTTTAACAATAAATAACAAATATAGTATGCTGCAACTGGTGAAAGGTGAAACAACAGTGCAATATTTTATAGTCTTCAAAAGACAACATCACAACTGCATGCAGAAAATGCATTACTTACAGAACAGAGGTAGGTGTGTGTGTGTGTGTGTGTGTTGTACTGTATCAGTGTGTGCATGCACGTGTGGCTCGACGCATTAGCATTACAGTGCAACTTCTACAGATTCTTTGCAAGGAACACTAGCTTGTTAACCATGTCTGGCTTTAGACATGACCTCTCACAACTTACGATGTTGCCCGATGTACTGAATATTCTCTCTGAGGGAGAGCTGGTGGCCTGCATGCACAAGTATTTTCTTGCCTTGTTGCTTAGCCGGGGAAAGTTGATTTTGTGTGTTCTCCACCACAGAGGGGGGGTCCTCTTCGTTGTCAATTGTGGAGGACTGCATATAGGCATTCAGCTCAGCTTCTATGGCAGCAGTGGGATCTATTGGTACTGTGGCACTGGCAGTGGATCTTCTGAAGAAGCTTGCTAACGACTTCTTAGCCTTTTTGGTGGGTGGGGGTGAAACTTCTTCCACTCTGGTGCACTCAGCAAAATTCTAGAAAATGGTGAAAAAAAGAAGAAATAAATTTAATTAGTTTCATGTCGAAATATTATAATACAGTATCATAATATAATAATGATCATCAGTGTATGAAGAACAATGTTCAGCTCAATTTAAACTTCAACATTTACTGAAATGTAAGATAATGCATCTAAACGGAAGGAACTGTTCTCATTTAATCCATCCTAACCATTATAGTTACCTTGTGTTCCATCATCTTCATCTCTGACACCAGTCTGGCTTTGATGATGGGGACGTCATTAACACTGATATACTGTGTCTTGTATCTTGGATCTAAGACGGATGCCGCATCCAGGTGCTCTTGTGTGTCTCTATCTTCACGCTTGCTATTCATGTACTCCAACATTTCTTTTTTTAAGGACTTGGTCATGTCAGTGTCATCCTCCTTTGGTGCCAAGATGGTTGTGTTAAACAGGCTGAGTACTCGCTTGATGTGTGAAACACTAACATAATCCTCCCCTGATAGAGCATCCGTGAATTGAAGCTGTGGTCCCAGTGCCTCGCTGACTGACTCCAGCACATCCAGATCTTGATATCCAAGAATTAGGTGCCGGGTGCTTCTGTCCTCTGAGAGGACCTCTGACAGTGCTTTCTGCTGCTCCAGAATCCAATCATGAGAGCCCAGACCCCCATTTAGTTTGACACTCAGTTATGAGTCCATGGACTGGAAGGTTGAGGAGCTTCTGGGCTTGCTCAAGTGCCATTCTCTTTTTCCAGCTGTGTGAGAAGTGGCACACCAACTTTTTGCAGACATCTGTTGCATAGCTGATCTGGTTGTCACCTTTCACTGCATTTTCTAGAGAAAATAGATGTACAAAATAATACATAAATATATTACAACATAGCTAAATAACCACATATTAATGCAGATTGTTCCATCTCTCTCTCTCTCTCTCTCTCTCGCTCTCTCTCTCTCACACACACGCACACACCCTCCCGTCTCTCTCTCTCTCTCTCTCTTTCTCTCTCTCTCTCCCTCTTCAAAACAAAGTTATTAAAATAAACATAGCAAAACGTACCTATCGCCAGGTGTAGCCTGTGTCCAAAGCGCTGAAGCCGCGTCCAGCCATTCACCTCCAAAGCCTTTATCATGTTGGATGCGTTATCGGTGGTCACGCAAACCTGTTGGTCCTCCTTCAAGTCCCAGTCCGCTAATGCACCTCTCATCTCATGTGCTGCATTATCCCCAGTATGCTCCCCAGGGAAGAAGGACGTCTGCAGACATCAGGTCTTGAGTTCGAAGTTTGTTGTTATAAAATGGACCGTTAAAATGATGTAAGGTTCGGTCGTCCAGCTCAACCACAGGTCCGCGTTTGTGGCAAAATGATCAATTTCACGGAGCTCGGATTCAACATTCATTTTACATTCGTTATAGAGTTTGGGAATAGCCACTTGATTAAAATATGTTCGGGATGGTATTTTGTCATGTTTGTCCAGCGTCCGAACCATTTTCTGGAAGCCCTCTTTTGTGACTGTGTACACGGGTACCATGTCTTTTGCAATGTGGTATGTTATAGCATCTGTCATGTCCTTGTGCCAGGTGGACGTTGACTCATATGGCGTAACGCTACTGAACGTATCAGCAATCAAACTTTGCTTGGGCTTCACTTGGGATGACTGAGAAGTCGCCGCCATTTCTCTCATTGCAACACACACTTCGTGCAGTACGCAGTGGTGTTGTTTCAGGTGGTGAAACATGTTTGTTGTGCTGCCTTGTTTCATCGCAATTTTTGCCAAGCACGACCTGCACAACACCTCGCTCTGGTTTAGATCCTCTTTTTTGAATCCAAAATTCCTCCAAATAATAGAGGATGACTTATTTTTTGTCAGTAAATCTGTCGAATGTGCAGATTCTGCACCGGCCTTATCTTCCGCACTCATGTTTCTCCTTTTAATTTTCCCGCTGTGTATGTGTGTCTCTCTGTCTCCCTCCCTCCCTCCCTCCCTCCCTCGGATGTTTGTCATTGGCTGGCTTCAGCTGTCGATCCACAGCAAGCATGAAATGAGGTTTGTGGTTGGCTGGCCTTAGCTGTACATTTAAGGGCAAGCGTAAAAATGATGTTTGGGTCAATGACAAATAAGCCTTTTAAAAATGTTTTTTTTTTTTTAATAAATCTTGAAAAATGTACAGAATACATTTATTTGAAGTTGGAAGAGTGTGTTTAAACAAGTATTAATGGTTGCACAACATTTACAGGGTTTTAGTACAGTTTTAGACGGTATTTGCAATTTCACCAGCCAAAAAATGTCAGGTGGCGCTAACAAAAGTTTCTTGGGGAAAAAAAAAAAAAAAAAAAAAAAACACACTTCCCTCTTTTTTTTCTAAGTGATTTTTTTAGTAAGTATACCTGAGAGTGTCTACTCTGCCAAAAACATTACTATTTTGTAGTTGAGCTGGGTATTAAAAGTAACTTACGGATTCTTTATTGTAGGGGGCGGATATTTTGGTTTTTGAACATCCAACTTTAGATTTAAAATGGGAATAAATACTTTACAAATTTAAAAAGTATATTGTTGTATAGAATGATTATTTATATCACAATTTCCAAAAACTTGTTCACGTCAATCTCCCATTTCTTGGTTTAATTAGTATTTTACCTGGTTGCACCACCTGATGATGCGGTTGCGCCGCCTGACATTTGCTACTAATTCCCAATTATTCAGGCATCTACTTGGACACCTATGTACCCTTTTGACTTTGCTAGCTAGTTCATTCATTCATTTTTACAATACAATAAAGAGTTTTAGAATAAAATAACTTTTTCTTAGTTTTATATTGGTTGTACCACCAGATATGTAAACTGAACAAGTCTAACAATGAAGAGAAAGTAGCTATTTTTTTTTTTTTTTTAAGATTATTTTTTTGGGAAGTTTTCCTTTATTCGACAGTTATAGAGTATAGAGAGACAGGAAGGTTGGGGAGAAGAATGGGGGAAGACATGCAGCAAATGACCTGAGCCGGATTCGAACCCAGGTCGCTGCGGGAAGGACACAGCCTTTATGGTACCATACTTAGACCGATGAGCCACCGGGGCGCCCCAAAAGTAGCTATTTTTTATCAATATTTAAGAGAGATCTACATACCTTTCACTCATCAGTAAAGGTCAGTTGGGGTCCTTTTGATGATGCAAGATCCTGTTTACTCATCTCTCTCTTCAATTTAAAATAAAAGTTGTATGAATGCGGCTGCGCTGCCCTGACACTTCAGATATGCAGATTTCCGGACAAATTTGTTTTTTAATATTCCAAACAATTTAAGAACAATTAAACTATCAAACTTTGTTTATTTGAAAGGTTTTCAATATAAAATTATGCCCCCATATTAATATTATATTAATTCATATTTTAAATTACATATTTAATACATTTCACATAGTGTTAACTTGCTCGGACGGTCGTGCCACCTGAAATTTTGAGGGTATGAGATGGCAAAACATAAAATATACATAATTTTTATGATAAACTGGAAATATGTTCAAATTAAACAGGTTTTATAGAATAAAATGATGCTTATTATGAATCATTTAAAATTATTTGAAACCAAAGTACTGCGCTCGGTCACAAAAATCTGCATGTCACGTCATTGACCCGTTTGCGACTGCCTGAGCTGTACATGCAGGGCAAGCGGGGAAAATCGATGTTGTTGATATCGCTGATTTTGCGATATTAATATCTTGAATGTTCATATCTAGATATAGATACGATAACGATATATCGTTCAGCCCTACATACTACTACATACGCATCACAGTAACGTATTAGCAATCGCACACGGTCCTTGGGTGAATACTTCAATCTAAAAAAAGACTTGAACAGAACACAGAATTCCAGGAGACAAAACGTGGTGAAAAATATCAAGATATCTACATGGACAAACAGAACCACTATGATCATTTAGTAAACAAGAGCACAGCCCTCCATGTTCATTTCAAATAACCTGTGCATTGCCTTCCATGTTTATTCAGAAAATTTAGATAACTTTCACTCTCATCTTCCCAAGATATTTCGAGCCCAATTTTCCATTTAGATAACCTGGATATTACCCCTCAATCTGCATTTAGGTAGCCAATATTAAATGAGAAATGCGTACATTATACAGATGACGAGAATTCCAAATATTTGGGATGTAAAATACGATTGGCATCATCCTGGCATCAGCAAACAGCTCCACACAAGCATTTTCGTGCAAGCACAATATGCGTGCTGGACGGTTCGCTGTGACCATCCAAAACGCCTGTGACAGGGAAGCGATAACTAAATTGCAGTCATATGAACTACTTATTTCGTTTCCATTTTTTGGTCATACATTAGATGAAGAGTTGCTCATAAAGGTTTTATACAGCATGTCTACCGCCTTCGTAAATGAGACATAATGTCTTCACAAATCATATATAAGCAAGTGTCACATTGTAAAGGGTGAAAAAACACATCCTTATTTAGCATGTGATGCTAGATGTGATATAATTAACAATGTCACTTAGCTAGTTGCAGCCATTTTTGCATCTGCCGTCATGTGCTGAATAAGGATGTTATTCCACCCTTTACAAAGCATGACATTTGCTTAACATGATTTGTGAAGACATTACGTCTCATTTATGAAGGCATTGTACGTGCTGTATAAAGCCTTTATGAGTAACACTCAATCTAAAGTGTGACCCATTTTTTTTTTTTATCTAAACTTGATGACAAAGCTGCAGCATTCAAACGCATTGAAACTTCACGGCCTTAGCTTAAGATTTTTCCCTTATTCACATTTGTGTTCATCTACTCTTTCAATGCATGTGAAAAAATTAGCCTCAGTTTGAATCTGCATTACATAACGGAACTGACCTATACGGCTGGACTAACAAGATTTTATTATCAGGCCTCGACACCACAGTCAAAAGGGCACAGCTTTCCAATCAACATCAGTTCATACATGCTCCCCTCGGCTGACCCCTTCCATCTAACACTTTAATTAAAAGCCATTTTTAAACAAAAATGAAGCAAGAAAACAAGCCCACGCAGTTATTTAGCTTGCTCAACACAGACAGAAATAGCCCGAAAAACATACGCTTGCTTTTCTCCTTTCGTTAGCAAGAAACATGCAGATTCTGCCTCATCAGGTGCTCCTCGCAAATGGAGTCCGCGACACAGATCAAACGCTGCAGAAACCGCACAACCAGATGCTAGCTCAAGCCAGAGCTGGTCCGCTTCACAAAATCCATTGCAGTCGTCGCACATTCAGGCCATCAGAGAAATCAATTAAGTGTCCACAGCCTACCAAAAGTACCTAGAATAATGCGCACTGTTTGAAATCAACCATGACGTAGCATGTGTGATAGACGGCAACCACACATCTGGTAACATCCATGCAGTAAACAATAGTGGCGTAACGATGCGCTGATGAAGTATCGTATCGCAATTCAAAGCCTTAGATACGATACATCAACTCGGAGGACGTGTATCGGGATACACAAGGCTTTTTAAAATAGTCCACATATTTTTTTAAACCCAGAAATTGCAACAATTTCAATCGCTTTAAATGAAAACGTAGTGACCTGCCTCATATTCCACGTGGTTGCATCGCTCCAAGTGCAATTTGTTTAAGTGTTGTTTCAACTTGTTTGAGGTTAAGTTTCCAGACTTCAAGTTGGCTACTAATGATAAGTAGTTTGCAATATGACTGTTTCCTCTAGTGAATAGTAGTGCAGACCTACTCAGCTTTTATCAATTTTTTAAAGTTGAAGACATTGACCTGAGAAGTAAACACACAGTGGTACCTAAAAGGCAAACTAACTGTATTCCTTTGTTTTAATAAACTTCAAAAGCTTTGTCTTGGGAATATTTCAGTGTTGCTGCTTACTTGTAAGTAGAAAGAAAATCAGCAGCAATATAATTTGTAGTGTATTGGGATATGTATCGTATCATGACCCCTGTATCGGGACACGTATTGTAACCCCACCGTATCGTTACACCTCTAGTAAACAACCAAGAAAATATATGCGTGAAACATCAGGAAAGAAAGACTACGACTCACTCACTCACTCAGAAAACTTCTCGCATTATAATTAAAGCTCTTTGTGAGTGACAAGCCTGTTTACCACAATAAGATTCCCTCTTTTCTGTGTCCACCATTACAGTCATTTTCTGATTTGATGTGACTGACGTTAGCGAAACAAACCTGAAGCAGGAGTTTACACGGCTATGTTTTTTTGTGTCTGTTGTAAAGGACATCATAAAGGCCCACACACTGCATTTAGCCCAACTTTTATTGTATGCCAACAAAACACCTCCAACACTGCGCTACTAAAGCAGTGTTTGTCAGAACAGGCATACAACAGCCTTAGCTAACTGCACCTACACACAGAGGCACCTTTGCTAACATTAATATAAGTTATAACTGCCGAATATAGGGTAGGTTTCTTGACTTGACCCTGGTGGGGCTTGAGATTCTGACTTAATCTGGAGACATGAAGTTGGGAAGAACTCCATCTTTGGGCCCTTAAAGTAGGCCTTAACCCCAAAACTGCTCCAGGGGCTTTACCCCCTTTTCACTCCTCCTCACTTGCAACTGTTCTACCAGGCATTTCTCCCAGGATGTCCTTGATAAAGAGAAACATGTTCTCAGTGGAACTTTCCCTAGCTAAATTAAGGTAAAAAATTCATAAATTCAGTCCTATTCGAGTAAATACCATCCGAATCAAAAAAATAACTATCATGCATCACCATTTAGCTCAGAACTTCAGTTAAATTAAGGCCAGGGTTCGCGCACCAAAGTAGGCCACAAGCAGTGACTCTTCATGAGCCTCGCTGTTTCTCATTGCTTGCATTAACTGGTTGAAATACAGGACTTCATATGAGTGATAGATGTTTAGTGGATAGATGTTTAGTGGACTCTGCCTGGTTACAAGTAGCCGGCTACTACGAGTCAGGCGAGCCAAACCGTAGAAAACATTTCTTGAACTCAGTACTATAAAATGAAGATGGAAAAAAAACTTCATAACTACACCTCCTCGTCAAGTTATTTAGCTCCAATAATGCATCTTAAAGTTAGCTATTTAGGCAACTTTGAAGTCTTAATCGCAACAATTAATCCTACTCATTAAACTACAGCTTTGTGGTTTACTGCAAGTAAATGCACTCGGCAGGCTAAAAAAAACCTTCTGTTATAAGTTAGGCCAAAGGCAATGTTGACGAATTACGTCGCATTGATGGTTAAACTGCTGACTGGACGTTAATTTAATGTTTGTATGTACTAAAATGGATGGATACAATTTTACTGTGATTAAACATGCACACAGAGTGAAAAAAATTAAGGCAACGCTAAAAAAAAAAAAAAAAAAAAAAGGACAGCCAAGTAGCCAACAAGTTAGCTGATCTCAAAATTATGAGCCAGCTTCACGTAGGTTATCCATTCCCTAGAACTTATTGACAGCTTATTGACAATCCACAATGAGTGTTCCCCACACACACACACACACACACACACTTTTCTCATGAACAGTTATCAGGGCTCAACAAGTACATTGGCCTGATGGCCCTGGACCTGTGGAAGTGCCGATCGGGCCAGCGCACCTCATCCTGTGCTTGCCCGATCGGGCCATCGCCATCAGTGCATGCCACGAGACGGCATGATCGCGCTGGTGCCCGTAAATGCCCATCAAGTCGTCCTCACGGGCGCGATTTAACATGCCCGTCAGTCACTTCATGGGCGCGCCACTATTTAATATAAGCGTTAGCCCATTTCACCTACCGCGGTAGACCATGACGGTGATGACAATGTCATAATCAAAACTAGCAATCGTAACATTCTCTCAGATCAAGGCAACCAGTACCAGCTGTGAGGAAGCGTACTCCTATTCAGTTTGGTATATCCGACCCATCATCATAGTCCTAACTAGCTATCTCGAACCTCGGTAAAAAATTCAGAGAGAAAAAAAAAAAATTCTACGTCTTTATCATTCAGGTTTTCTTCTCGGTATCTTAAGTGTAACCCATGTGAACATGCAATGTGACATTTCACCAAAAATCTATTTCTGTTTGCACATTATTATTCTTTTCCTCTTATCCATGCATATATTGTTCTGGGGGAGTTTTCTTTAGTTCAGTATAATTTTTATATTACTGCCGTTTGATCTTTGACATTTTGGCGACGTAACTTCCTCCAAACTCGCGGTATTCTCTTCAGTATAGAGCTCTGCTGTGGAGAGGTAAGATGAAATAAGTGCTCTTCAGTGGTTTTGTAAAACGCAGTAAAATTAAAACGGAGGCGATGATACTTCTTTGTAGAGGTCAAAGATTCTGTTCATTAATGCTTCCATGATTACTTTGGAGTTTATACATTTTTATTTTATCGTGTACAGCACTTTTGTGAAGCATGCTAATTTACCTATCGTAAGTCCAGGCTAAAGGAGCATTAGGTGGTTTCTCGTGCGGTTCGCCGTTTCTTCTATCTCGAATTTAAAGGAGAATGTTCCCGTCAGACCTATGTAAACATTAATATATACCTTGATGCTTTAAGAAATCCACTGGTGTAACTTGAACTTCAAGTTACACCAGTGGCCAAAAGACACAAAAATTAGGGTGGTCGTAATGTTCTGACTGATCTACGCCAACTGAGAACGGGCCGCTTTTGACGGGTGAAAGCCAACGCCCAGAAACGGGGCTCTGTTAAATCCGTGAATGAAATTTTCTAACAACTACACATAATTTATTAACAACGCGTGAAGATTTCACTTTTAAATCATTGGTACCGTTATCCTCCAGTGCAACAAGAAGTTATGTTTTTATGCATGCTATGTGAACACTAATGGGACATTGCCTTAGGAGCGGAATCGGCATGGTCCTCAGTGGTTATCAAACATCGTATTCGTGGTGCTTATGTGTGACTGAGAGTGGAGCTCTGCTTATCGCCCGTCTGCTTAACTCAATCCTGTAAAATGAGCAATCGTGACGATAAGAATTTTTAATGAGTTTAATTTATAAACAATAAGCTATGAATGTTTGTCAAGGCAATTTGTGTAAAATCTACAAAAAAGTGTTTTCTTTATTGAAAAACAAAAAGATTTCCTTGCTGCAAGTAAAAATCCACAGAAAAGGGTCATCAAAAATTCGGGCCAGTGAAAAGTTGGTTTGGACCAGTGGAAATGACCAGTCGCTGGCCCTATAGGGACAGGGAATTTTTCAAAACTTGCCGAGCCCTGGTTACTTTATCTCAAGTTTGCAGTTTTGTAATGGGTGGTTATAACAGAGATGCACCATCATATTCAAAGACCTGGACAGCTCCGCAGCAACCTTTTCTCCTTGTGATGTACAAAAATAGGAAAGCTTTCCTCCACCAGCTGAGGGGTGAACTGTCATCTTTGCTTCATTCAATGTACAATTGCGAATCTCTTTTAGTTTTGCCATTTCAAATGCAAGACCGTTCAATAATGGGTTCTGGATGATTTTTATGGGTACGACTGCATAAAACAATCCTGAATGCACAGCCAGTTATTAGGCTATCAACAGGAGGAAAACGTAGGATCAAAGACACGTTTCATTCAAGCATATATATTAAGTTTCCCATAATTTGTCCACGTTTGGAAGAAAAATATACCCCAAAACAAAGATTACAATTCTTTGTAGCTTAAGCTCGGCCTTTCAAGTAATTTTGGTAAATCAAGTGGGCAGGTACTGACAGAATAACCTGCCCCTGTCTGCATGGTGCAGTCACAGGTACGCATCGCATCTCAAATGCAAAGAAAATCTTTCTCTGTCCATCAGTCTCGTCGTCCTGCAACTGCCCTGAATGATAATTATGAGTGTCCCAAATCAATTTTTTTTCCAGCCCCGGGACGCCGTTAATTTCAAGCCTTGACATAGGTTGCCAGCCTGCAACGAACAGCCTTTACCAGCTGAGGTAAAAGCCACATCTTCAAGTGGATTCGTGGCAGAAGAAAACAGATGAGAATGGGCTTTAAAACCGAGAAGAAAAAAAATAAACTCCCATTTCTCTGGGTTTGTGAATCTTCAAACCTCGGAGCAGCTGGAATGCTTTGTTTTTGAAGGCCAGTCCAACCCATAAAATGCTGCTTAAAAGATCTATAAGGTAGGAGCTGGGAGGCTGTTATAGGATGCTTGAGCTTGCAAACAAGCGACTGTATCCTCTGCAGGGCAGTTTTTTGGAGCACATGCCATTTAAGTGATCCAACTATTGGATCCACCTTTGTGACTGACTGATCTGGTTTCAAACGGATAACTAAATGAACAAGGACGTCCACTTTCTCCAATACACTTCCAATATTCCCTCTCGTCCCCACATTCTGTCCTGGCGTCCTGCACTGGGCGGCTCCCACAGAAGGAGATCGATAGGAAAGAGCCAGCAGGCTTCTCAGAGTGGAGAGTACGGCTCTCGTCAGGCTGCGGACGGCAGGCTCCATTCGCTGCGGCCTGTGTGTCACATGACCCCCACAAACTCTCCTGACTGTAAACATGCTCCTTCTGAAGAGGGTATGACTCCGACAACATCTGGCAATGTTTAAATCAAAGCTTACATCGATGCACGCCACTTCCAGCCATTTTCCTCTCACAGTATCTGCCTTTTTAAACTCAAAAGTAGGAGCCTTTTTTTTTTTTTTTTTTTGCAGCGTTTGGAAATCAGCAGTTCTGGTGAGAAGATACTCTGTTGGTGCGAAACTCCTTCAGCCGTAAAGTGTTTGCAACTTCTGCGTGCAGCACTTTCCCAACTTTGGTACAGTGAAGAGAAAACACACGATCTGCTGGAGCTGCATACTGTAGTGCTTTAGAGACAGGGCTAGAGATGCACCGATACCAATACTTTTATCGGACATTGGTCCGTAACAGACTCAAATGGCTGGATCGAGTATCAGTGACAATGGTCCGACTTGGTAGTGGATACCTTTACTTTAATAATAACAACTCCGTACATTTATTCTGATGTATTTATTCATTATGTATTTTATTTTTTTTACTGGCATACCCAAATACCAGGTATCAGAACAAGGGCTGTCGAATCTGTGAATCCCCGGGCAGGGCCACACCATAACGCAGCCTTGCCTGTCGAACAGTTGATGCTTTATACACCCAAGCTTCTCCCAGCTCAAAAAATGATACGGCCCAGACTGCAAGCACCCAATTCTCCCCCCCTCACAACCAATCCTTCTCCTGCTCGCTCTCTTTCAGTTCCCTCAAACCCTCTATCCGTCCCTCTCCCTCCCTCCCTCTCTCGCTCTCCCACCATTCCTCTCTCTGTCTCCTTCTCTCTCTCCATCACTGTTCCGTCCCTGAGTGAACCTCCAGACCACCGCAGGTTATACTGTCACCCGAGCGACCGCGATTGTGATGTCACCATCCAGTCAAATTTCCAAGGGCTGCTTATCCAATAGGAGCGCGTTGCCAGGTTCCCCCACCCCCGTAGAGAGAGACTGGCGGTTTGGGCAAATTCTAACCAGGACAGGAAAACATTGAGGGAGGGAGGGAGACATAGAATAGGGTTCAGAGGAGAGGAGGAAGGGTGGGGGCAGACACAGTCCCCACCCCAACCCAACCCAACCCAACCCACAGAATGCCTGCCAGCTACACTCTCACCCCAACACTCCCCCCCTCCAACAACACCAGCCCCCCGGTCCTGAGCTCGGTAAGCGGCCATATTCAGGCTGCGGTTTAGAGAGTTAAGGGGCTTGGTTCGGTTCCAGGCTGAGTCCCGGGCCCCTGTGCGGGGCTGATAACAGCGTGTGGGGGGGACGGAGGGGTGGGGGAGGGGGGGGAAAAAATCACAAGAACGACGCACATCAGGGCTGCATGGACTACATGCTACGGGGATGTATCGAATGAGGGTTACTATGGCAATGTCAGGTAACTGAACCCTCCCCATCCACCCCGCTCACTCACACACTCACTGTCTCACTCTTAGTCACATCCTGTCTCTGTTGTCCTCAGCTCACGGAGTAAGACGTTTGAGTGAAAACTGCCCGGATTTCCATAGAATCGACAACCCCACCAGTAAATCAGGTCATTTTAGGCATGCAAATACTGCCGTGAGATGCATCATCAGATGTATGAATAGAGAAAAATTCTGGCCTAATTTTCTTCCCAATTACAATAAAAATCGAAACAGGGTACAATTCAGGGTAATCCATTTGTTTAATTCTGTAGTTAACATCCTCTATATTTATTCTGTAATCAACTCCTGACGCAATATTCAGATTCCCAGAAACTCTACAGGTTTGACACTCATTCATTAAAATTGCAGCAGTCTATTTTGTGTTTCTGTACTACCATACAGGGATGTTTAAGGCTGCAATTACTCCACAATTGTTTTCCCTGATCTCTTTCAACTGACCCTAACAAATTACCCCCACTTTTCTAATTTTGTAAATCCAACATCTCGCTGAGAGTTGGATGAACAGCTGTGCCTTGCTCGTATCAACGCACACAATAGCTGATGTAATAAATGGTTACAGTGGTCACCTCCTGCTTATTTGGTATGAATTAGGAAACACCATTTACAACTGGCTGGCAGACGGTTGTGTGCCCTCTATGAGTCTGTCAGTCCTTGGCTTCCACTCAATGAGCTAATCAGAGGATGAATAAATTAAATGGCATCAATCCCTGTTCTTCCACCTTAACCTAAGCACTCTTCCACACCGAGAAATTACAGAATCAACTGAGAATAATGATCGAGCTTCCACTGTCGTACTCCTCATATCACTGCTATGCATATATAACGAATATAATCAGTAAATGCATAGCACCACCATCTATTGTCTTAAACAACTACGCCATCAATAGATTCAGCCAGCTGAACTGAAGGCGATTGCTGCCAAATGAAATTACAAATAGCGAATTGTGGACCACATCCGTCTTTGCACTGAACAAAAAAAAAAAAAAAAAGAATCCGAGGCGAGGACGTCGAGACATTTGTTGAAAGTGCTTTGTTAACCTGGAAGATAATCTAGCTGCCATCCTACGGTAAAAAAACAATGCGTAAAATCCATTACATTTGAGGCCCATTTTTATCTCACCATAGAATTCTGCAGAGGAGTTTGGGCAACAACAGCCCAATGAGTCACGTAAATTAGACAGATTTACGTGATATTGTGACATCATTAACCACAGAGCTCCATTGATTTGTTTTAAATTGGGCCTTAACGCCTCTTCTGTGCTCACTGCCTCAGGCGTGTAAAATTACAATGTAATCAGAAAATTTCCGTTTGGCCAGATTTCAGCAAGTCGTGCAGTAATACCCACCAAATTCACTTTCTAATTTAAAGTATGGACAACAGCCATTATTCTCAGGTTATAGTGAGGTAATCATCAGCGACAAAACCCCTCCTCAAATTAACCAATCATTTCTCTTTATATTATACTTGCTATTGCAACCAACTGCACACCTAAGCAGTCACAGTAATTCAAAAAAGTTCAAAGGGTCCTAACAACAAATTTGTGCTAAATTTAAGTAACCAACAATGTACTGTTTCAGCAATGCCA
The DNA here is from genome assembly GCA_029692085.1 of Gymnothorax javanicus. Classification (NCBI taxonomy): domain Eukaryota; kingdom Metazoa; phylum Chordata; class Actinopteri; order Anguilliformes; family Muraenidae; genus Gymnothorax; species Gymnothorax javanicus. The sequence goes on from CM056193.1 coordinate 28,491,775, forward strand.
ACAACTTACCAACTTAACTACAATTGCTGCTTCTATCTGCAAATCCACAGTCAAAGCGGTGTGATTTTTGGTTAAAAAAAAAAAATACACAAATAATTTTAAATATCACAACCTCCTATAGGTTTATGAAGCTGAAACTAGCACAAGAGGCTACTGTAAACTGTGCTTAGTCAGATCATTTGTCTTGACAAAGACAGTCGCCTAAAGCCATGGAATCTGTGCCAACTCTCCAAATTTTTGACTCTGGACTGAGTATTATCATTTTGGCCTTACTTATTAATACACAACAAACACGCACTGATGGGGTGCTCCATGTCAAGTCGTCCGAAGAAACAAGGTTTTGACACCCGCCATCCCTTTGTGGCTGTAACGCTATCACATGTTGTGTATGAAAGACGTGTTCTGTAAAGAATTTTTTTTTTTTTTTCAGTCAAAATGTTTATTGGTTTCCAGAATAATAGTCAATTTATACAGGCCCAGTTAACCATTTTGACTGCATTATATATAATGACATTATCACTGCAGCACTAGCATAGCTCACTCGATATCACCAGTAGACCAAGCACATGCTGCAATGATCCTGGTCATAATAATGTGATAAATGATAAAATCTCCTGACAGGAAAAAAAAAAAAGATCACAATTTTCAAAGAGAACAATCTATCAAATGTGCAGAACATAATTTGAGAAGTTCAGCTTCATACGTCTTGTCCGACATAGGCTAGTGCAACTGTACTGCATCGTTGACAGTGCAGTTAAATATTAAAATTGTGCAGTTCGGAAGATTTCAGAGGGGTGTTTTGTTGTCATTTTGGATTCAGTGTACCTTATTCAGAAATACTGCCAAAGCTGGTCCAAACTGGAGACATAATTTTAAAGTTGCAGAATTAAAAAACATCTTCAGTCAAAATGGTTGACTTGACCCGTAAAAATTACCCATTAATCATGAAACCAATAAATATTTTCACAAAAATGTTTAGAGAACACTTTTTTCATCAGTGTATCAGACGATGGATGTGAGGCATAGGTGAATAGGTGAATGGAATAGCCAAGAACTGACTTGCTTTATTCCTGTTAAAAATGTTATGGTTGGCCATGAATCGGTACACAATCATTGATTTCAGCTGAGGTGAATCCAATGATTTATCCACAGCAGCCCCGGTGAATATCACTTGTCCAAGGTGGATAAATCATTGGATTCAACGATAACTGAAGTCAGTAACTTTTAATAATATGACCCTAATTGAAAATATAGAATGAGAGAAAGGCAACAACTCTACCGTAAAGCTCCTCGCAGGGACAAAGGCAAGCGACGAAGCGAGGTACGAAGTAAGGACACTGTCAGGAGCTCCGGTGGGGAAGCCAAATCTATTTTTAGCTTGAGGTCGTCAGATTGTCATATTCACCTCTTGCGCACTTTCGCGTGGTGTATATTACCGTTTACAGTGATCGGCGGTTCTCCCCTCGACCAATCAGGAGAGAGCAAATCCTTCCATCGTATAATAAAGATGTTGATCATTCTAAACTAGGGATTGGACCAATAAGATCCAGGATCCGCATCGGGTGCTGATCCGGAAGTGCATCACAGTTCAAATATTGGACTGATGTCACCGATCCGCATGCCTTTCCAGATTCCATAGTTAATGAATTATAAATGCATAATAATGCAATTGGTTTACACACAGTAATCCGGTAGTTGTTTGTTTTTCAAGAATTCTACAAGTTAAGTCTTATCCACACCAAAAGCGTTTTTAGAAGTGTTTTTGATGTCCGTCACTCGCGCATCTCAGGCTATAGATACGCTTCTATTTCATTAAATGAATCAATCTACACGGATTCCGTGAGATGCGCGTCTCCCGCAGATACCAGAGTTACTGGCAAAACGGCAAAAGATATCCAGCTGTAATCTTATTTTATGTGATTTTAACAAGTCTAGAGCAATTTCCAGTAAATATCGCTAGTTGCTTTTTTCATAAACCGATTTTCAGGTCATAAAAACATTCTATGAATAAATGACAACCGAGATATACAAAAAAACACTGTCATATTTGCCATTGGTTTTTTGGTTATACAGCCTCCAGTTGTAATTTGTTATTTTCTGCGTCAGCGGCCAGGGAAATCAACTATGCTCCTTGGCTATGGTGACCCATTGGTGTGTGCTTCAAGCAGTTCTGGAGCACAATGCTCGAAGACACACTCAACAAGTCAAGTCAAGTCAACTTTATTTCTATAGCATGTTTAAACGCAACAAAGTTGAGCCAAAGTGCTGCACAATAAGGGTAAAGCACAGTGAATCTCATCCAGCTGTTGTGATGACTCCGCGAACTTTAATGCTAGCAACTTTATTCTTGGAGTCACGGTGCGATAATTGAAAGGGTTCATTGCGCTATATCTGATCTCAGTGTTTAATCCTCCGAGCATCACTTAACACAACAGTGTCGATATTTATCTCCGATATTTATTTCTTGCACTCTATGTAATATTCAGCTGAAAACCTTACAGTGGTTGCTGCTGCATATGGCCCTACTTGATTTGTCCTCTTCAGATCAAGCACAGTTTTTACCATTGATGGGTTTTTGAGTTCTTGCAATTTAATTTCAAATATTTAATTTCAACCTAATGAAGGCTGCACTCCTACACCCGTTTGTTTGATGTTAACCTGCTGTTAAAGTAAACGTGAAGTACAATTTTTGTATATTTTTTGCTCTTTTAAATAAGAAGTGCTGTGTGGTTTACTACAGCCTCATACAACCTTGCACATAATACCACCAACAACAATAATAATATTTTAAAAATTAGCTTTGGTATCGGAGTAGTGTCGGTATAGTCAGGTATAAAAATTCAGGTATCGGAATTGAATCGGAACTGAAAATAGTGGATTGGTGCATCTCTATTTTTTAAATCGTGACTGGCCTGAAAAGTACGCACAAAAGATGAGCCAAACATTAGATAAGACATTTCATCACATGGAGCCATTATGTCTCTGAACTTAAGCAGAACTTCAGGACAAGTGCAACAGTGGACCAAATTTACATTGCCAGTGGTATCAATTTAGTAAAACGCCTAAGTAAAAGATGCACGTACACTTAAATTATTCAAATAAAATGGTTACCCACCCAACACTCAAGCAACCCCCCAGATCCAGTTATTTCATCTTACCTTTGATCAGTTGCACCAGCAGTGCATGAAATAGAGCACATCAAATACCTGGTCTCAGCTGAGGGCCCCAAGTGAGAAGTTTGAGGAACCACTCTTTCAATGCAATCCGAATAGATAACATATTTTGGTAATTTATTATAACACACAGACACATACAGTGCCCGCCAGAATTACTGGCACCCTTACGGAGTATGAGTAAAACAGGCCGCGGGTAAAAAGTGTCTTTGTAGTTTACGTTCTCAGTCCTTCACTCAATATTCACAAATTCTACCTTTTCTTTGAAGTAAATCACTGAAATAAAAAAAATGTTGACATTGAATATATATTTTCCTCCATAACATTTGTGCCTCAATTTCTGGCATCCTTAAATAATGTTATGATTAAATTCTAACTGAACTATAGTCAGTCATATTTTACATTTTCCATTTCTGTTGTTTGATTAAGACCTCTTAACTGGCCAACTATCACTTCCTGTTTCACTGGGATACAAATGAGGTAAAAGAGGCCAAATTCATTCAGCAGTATGGAAAAGACCAGAAAACACACTGATGATGTGCAATGAAAAGTTATTGAGCTGCGCAAGTCAGGAAATGGAAACAAGAAAATTCCTTAACAGTTAAAAATAGCCGTCTCCACAGTCAGGGCAGTAATTGAGAATTTTACAGAGACATAAGATGTTAAAAATCCACCTAGAAGTGTATGTGTATGTATGAACCATAGGGAGGATGGTTTGACTAGCGAAGAAATCTGCAATAATTACAGCTGGGAAATACAAGAGGTCATTTGAATTTTGTGGTCAGAAAGTCTCCAAAACCACCATCGGATTCCACCTGCATCACAACAAATTGAGAGTCCAAGAATTTTTATCTTAGAATTTGAAGGATCCGGAGAGATTCTGTATGTAGGGATGGTCTCGGATCCCAGGCCATGCATTCACCCTAGTGGGAATCCTCGCGGGATCCTTGGGGATCCATGAGGATCCTGAGGGATCCTGCAAGAATCCTGCAAGAGCAGGATCCTTCCAGGATTCTCCAAGGATCCTTCAAGAAACCTTCAAGGATCTGGAAAAACAAGGATCCTAGTAGGATCTTTAACAATAAACCAGGATCCTGGCAGGATCCTGCAAAAATTCTTGAAGGATCCTTGAAAACAAAGATCCTTGCAGTCTTCCTTGTGAGAATCCTTGCAGGATCCTGTGAGGGAGTGTGCCAGGATCCTTGAAAAGATCCTTAAGGATCCTCAACAGGATACTTGAAGATCCCCAGCAAAATCCTTAGTAATTCTCAAGGATCCTGCCAATATCCCATGGGATCCTTACAGATCCTGAAAAAATCCTTGGGGATCTTTATGGACCATGGCAAGATCCTTAGGGATCCCTCAGGATCCTGGGTAAATCATTGGCGATGCTGAAGGATCTTGGCAAAATCCTTGGGGATCCTTTAGGATGCTAGCAAAATGCTGATGGGTTTTGAAAAATCCTTAGGGGTCTTGGATAAATTAAGCCCAGGTGTTGTCAGACCACATACAGTATATCCCTAATTGAAGTCTGCTCCTTGTTTGGCATGTTTGGAATGTGAACTCTTCATCAATGCTGCAGTTTGTGAGCGGAGACTTTTTAGTCAGATCTTTAAACTTTGTCAGGATCCCCATGTCAGTGACCATACAAAAACTTGATCTTCTCCAGTCACGTGGCTGAAGCTAAGCAGTTGTGGGCTTGGTTAGAACTTAGATGAGAGACCATCTGGGAAAACTATGTTGCTGGAGGAAGAGGTGTTGGTGGGCCAGTAGGTGGTGATCTTCCCTCTGGTGGGATATGCCCCAGTGTAGTGATGGGGACACTGTACTGAGGGAGAAGCCGTCTTACAGACGAGATGTCAAACTGAAGTCCTGACTCCCTGTGGTCATAAAAAAACCTATGACATGCTTCGACAAGAGTAGGGGGTTCCCTGGTGTCATGGCTAAATTCTCAACCCGCCATCTAATCATCCCCTGATCAAATGAGCTATGCTATTTGTACTTTCCTTCTCCTCCTCAAGACCCGGGCTCCCTTGAAAAAGAGATTTCGATCTCAACGGGAGTTCCTGGGTTAAATCAAGCATAAATAAATAATGTGTTTCCCTCGTGTCCTTGAGGATCTGCAAGGATTTTCCCAAGATCCTTGATGATCCTCAAGGATTTTTCTAGGTCCTCAAGGATCCTGTCACCAGATCCTTCGGGATCCTTAAGGATTTTTGCAAGGATCCTATCAGAATCCCTCACAGGATCCTCTCAGGATCCTTGCAAGGATTCACACCAAGGGCACCAATTACATCAGGCATTATTGGAGAAGATGCAGAGCTGTTACCTTGGCAAAGGGAGGCCGCACAAAATATTAAATGACAAGGTGCCAATAATTGCGGCATACATAATTTTGAGAAAAATATTTGTTTTGTGACAAGATTTTAATATTTCTTTCAATTATGTTGCTTCAATTAAAGGTTAGATTTTTGTGAATATTTTGAATGAAACATTGTGAGGATAAACAATTAAAGATTTTTTTTTGCATCTGGTTTGGCTCATTTTAACAAAAGGATGATAATAATTTTGGCGGGCACTGTACTTTCCATAACACTGGTCAACACCAAATTTATTGTCTAAGTTTTTTAGCTGATTTAGGACAGTTTTGATGCGCTGAATCCAAAAATCACATTGGTTTTGCTCAATCAGGTCAACTTTTTGAAATATCGCCATGTTGTTTTTTACAGTTTTGGTTACATGTATGGGCATTTTCACTTTATATGATGCAACGTTCTTTTTTATTCCTAGAAATGAACGAACTCTGAAGAGTTCACCTGCGCCAATTTATGACTAACAGGTTTTTTATTTTCAGGTGAATGAAATGGCTTCGGGCAAAAGATTTTGCAAAAATAAGCCCGATGAATTCTGATACATCTGCGGTGAATACACTGTTGTTCCTAACAGGAATCCAGTCACAAGTTTCATAAAGCGTGCTTACCATGTTTATTTTGGTATGAAAATTGGTGACCAGGATAAAGCTTGGGCGCCACACATGGATGTAAGACATGCCCGAGTATCTGCGTCGGTGGACCAAGAGCAAGAAGAGTTGTCTGAAGTTTGAAGTTTGGAATTCCCAATTAATACATCGTGTTAGAAAACAATTTTTTTCCCTTAAAAACCTATTTCAGATAAGAAATATTAACAAAAATCAACCGATAATGTCACAGAAATGTAATCGATTTATTCAGAACATCAGATTTTTTTAAAATCGACTTAGCACAAAAACCTGACCTGATCGAGAGAAACAGATGTCATTTTCGGATTCTGCATTGCAAAATTGTCCTAAAACAGTTGAAAAAAACTGAGACAACTTACAAAAATTTTTCTTTTGTAACCCAGTGTAATTCTCAAATTATGGGTCATTCCATGCCAAATCAACCAGAATGAGAAAATTTTCCCAGGTCACCATCTCAAAAAATTTTGAAAAAAATCATAGATGTAGTACTGCCTGAGAGATGAAGGTGCGCTAGATTATAGGTCAATCTACGCAATAGTTTCAGAGATACAGCTACCGAAATATTTCCGTTATTTTTTCGTTTTTCAAAAATTTGACTTTTGCCCATGTTTAAAGAAGCCAATGCAGCATGTTCTCACGTTCTCAAATCCCCCCCACAAGATAACACCACAAGAGCCAGTGTGCGTTCCTCAGAACATAGCACCCCAACCGCCCGCTCATCAGAAATCACAGGGTGAACACTGGCAATAAAAGCACAATGGATCTTCAAGCGCAAAGCAGGACCTTACTTGAGTAGGATCCATGGGGACACGATTAACTCGATAATGACTCAAGGTGGACTGAAATCCTGAAACAGATGGTTCTTAAGCTCAGATTCAGAATTGGGGAAGGTCTTTGATGGGAATATATCATAACTGACTCCAGGTGCACACTGCAACAAATTTTCACAACGTTTTCAGATTGTTATGAGCACTTTAAAGGGAGCCAACTCACTGCAAAAATACCCACACCAAAATTTTAATTTCACACAACCCAGTTCATTGTGACAACAAGGGACACTCAATCAGGCACAAAAAATGCAGTTACTCTCTGGCTTATTGTGCTCATTTACAGAGCAGAGCACTCTATAGTAAGTGCTTTAACCCTAAAACTGAAGGACCATCATCCTCAAGTCAAAAACACAAGCCAGCCACTTTGATAGAGGGAAAATAAACAAAAAAAAATCTGACTAACAGTCAACACCCCTGGGGGGGGCAACACTGTGCCCCATTAGGATAGAGGAAAAATGGCAATTGTACCTCATCTGATAATTAAGTAGTTGAAAAACAAACAAAACAAACATGAAATACTCAGATCCTCAGCCACGGGATGGCTGATATTCCAAAACAAAATTTAAGAAAGTGTGGAAAGCATTTTCCAAAAATGGACGACGGATGGAGGTATGAAAAGGCACATCTACGCAATAGGACATTGTATTACTGTGGGAAAAAATTGAGCGGTTTTGCGATCTAGCCTGAAAACAAAACACGATGGAGGGACACACAGACAGGAGGACGGACAGAAGCATGTCAAAGTGTATCAACACAATAAGATGAATCTATAGATTTTGTGGAAAAATGTTGAATGGTTTAAAAGCTCTGGCCCGTAAAAGTGTGACATACGGACAGACGGAAGGACGACACTCACTTCTATATCCCCCTTCCACTTTGTGGCGGGGGATAAAAATAGACCCATTGAAATATAAGGCCCAGACAAACCATCATCCTGATAGATCCAGCGTACTTTTTTCAGCATTCAAACCAAAAAACAGTAGCAATATCTTTTTGAAAACTCTGCATCTCTTCAGTAAAAAAAAATGGTATTACACATTAGAACGAACTGCATACCCGTTTGAATTCACTCTCATAAACACTCTAAGGAGAAATTTTACACCTGCCGTTAACTTTAGATTCTGCACAAAAAGGAGAAAAAAAAATATTTTCATGTTGAAAGACTTTACAAGACTAACAGCACAGGTGTTTAAACTCCAAGCAAAAGGAGGCTGTGAATACAGTGAGAAGCAGTAAAGGATGAGGCAAGCACAAAGGCATTACAAGCAAAGCAAAAGCTGGGTGTGGTTCAGCATTGTCTTATTTAAAATTCTAAATTACAAAATTAAGCTCATGAGATGCCTTGACTCCATTAAGAAATCTGTTCTGCTGCCCTTGCAATTCTGTCAAAAAGGGCCGAGAAAAAGATCAGCACTTAAACAGACGCTGGTCAATTCATCAACCTCTTGATCCACAAAATCAAAATTAGCCAGCAAAATGACATGCTAAGCAAAGCAATAATACAGCTGCAAATTACTACAGACCACAAACGACCTTAATTAACCCCTTAGACTATGACGTTTTCGCTTAAATTTTCTTTTAAAGTAGAATCAACATTAAAAAAAAAAGCATTTTTTTCATATTGTAGAACAATGTCATATTCTGTATCTGCTGGTTGTATCGCTTCACTGAAACTACATCATACTTACACTGAGTGAAATATTCAAAACCAGGATGCCATACATTTACAGCCACAGCATTACAAAGAATGGAAAATTTCTAGATCGTGATCATTGTTTTATACACATCTCCTTGTAATTCAACTGGACCCATCTGGGATCGACAGAAATCTTGGGATCTCCACTTGAATTTAAAATAGGCCTGAAGTTCCACGGGTTTGACGAGGGCTACAGCAGCTGCATTCGATTACGGACCCATTTGCATGTGCAGATTCATAGGTTTTATAGGATTAAGACATTTCCACTGTGAATGAACCCACAGAGTTGATACTGCCCTTGAGGTCACAGAAGGCCAGACATCTTCAAGACTCAAAAGCACCAACACTGTCACATAACTGATAAAATTTAAACTTAGCCTATTTCTCAGCAGCAGGAGCGCAGCTTCAAGCCTTCCAACTAAACTACATGCAAATACGCTGCCCCACCAGGAGCATCTGCGTGTCGGCTCAGAGACTAACCTCCATGTTTCCTTTAAGGTCCAGTTCTTTCTCATTCACAAAGCAATCTGAAGTTCAGTTTGTTTTAGTTCAGTGTAAAAGACTCCGTGCTGCAGGGATTACCAAATCTAGCCCTCTATTCCAAATCCAGCCCTGGTCCAGGTATTTATTTAATAAAAAGAATAATTAGCTTTTTTTAAGCCAGACTGCCTCTACACCTGACTTCCAGGTGAAGACAGGGTGGAAAACCAGCATTTCTCAATCCTTAAGGACCGCGATTTGATGATCCCTGCCGTTTGAGACAAAGGGGTAATACTACAAGTTAACGAGGTCTGCTGAACCTAAAGCTGGGGTTTTCATTTTCAGTGTTATATAGGTCGCTCTCTTAACTTGCCACGGTAACTTCTCGCATTTCTGATTGTAAGTTTAGGGTTTGTCGACCCACCTCACTTAAAGAAAGCATGGCCAATGTTGAACTTGCCTGGTAGGTGAGTCAGTGAAGAGGTGAATTGGTCAGCAAAGACAATGCACCTGGCTAGACCACCCAAAAACATGTGACAACCAGTGATAAGCCAGCGAGCGAATCAACACACTAAACCTAATGCAAACCTGCAGGGCCCTTACACAGCCCAAGATGCACTGTAAACAATGAGCCGCAGGTGTGCTAACTATGTGGTTGAGAGGACAGACCTTTTTAAACATCTTTGGAGATTCACGGTCCATACCCTGGGATGGCTTCCTCCAGAAATGAGGGACAAAAATCTAAACACCTAACATTACAGTGAAATCAAGAATGAAGACCTCTAATCCATAACCACCAGCCCCTTCAAACAAAATTGCAATGCAAAACAGACCGAGACCACAATTTCAAGGTTGTACCTAGTTAATTTGAACTTGGTGCATTATTTTCCCCAAACCAAACCATAACATTTGAACAATTAAGCTGTGTGTATACAAACAGAATTCGTATGAACTGACTCAACTCCGTGGCGTATAATACAGACCACTGTGTTCAGAGCAGGCATTTCCAGGGCAACAACAGCAAATCACCTACTTGAGGTTACAAAATACAAGTCTGGCAATCTGAACTTCTTCGTGTATTTTGGCATTCCCAACATACCTTGGTAACAAGATCCAAGCCATTAAGACATACCATGCTGAGATTACCATCAAATTTCGTCACAAATCAACTCATCAGCCTATAGGCAAAAACAAATAGTTCCACAACCGAAACAATACAGTTGCTGATTGAACTGCAATAGTTAACTAGATCTGCAAGTCACTCCTAGAAAGCTCCTATTTGTTCAGTGGAAGTTGTATTCATAGTTGGTAAAACTCAATCAGATGTCATGAAGCACTGTGGAAAAAGATTTAACATACTGAGGGTGTTTGTTTTATGGTGCAGTTTGATAACTTAGTAAAATACAAGCAACCCCACAGATGAATTCAAGACGTTTATGAGATCATCAAAACACACGTCATAACATACATATTCAGCAGGTACGTGCACGTTACAAGGTAAAAATTTAAACTAAAAAGAACCTCGAGCAGAAATGGACCATAGAGAGTGAACTGTTCGGTTTCATACCCCAGCTGCTCTACACTACAATCCGAAATTTAATACAATTTATTCGCGGGGGTCTTTTGAGGACAACTAAACACGCCCGCCAGCCCGTCCCACACCCCTCCCCAACATTTCACTGCAGACTCGCAGTACCCGAAATAAAACCGCAGAAAACCGCCTCAACCACGCTTTGTTCGCAACCGCAACGTGCAGAGCGCATCGCTTGCTCGGTGGATGCTATTCAGCCTTCGGCAACGTGCTAACAGAATTGGTGACAGAATGCTTCTGCAAGCCATATTCCCACTCTTAATCACAAAACAATTATAATATGAGGCCAAGATTGACACATGTATTCGTTTTATTATTAGCAAGCTTGAAGAATGTTCCTTGATTTGACATTTTTCTTTTTGGTACGCGAACCCCGCGTAAAAAAAGGGGGGGGGAAGGGGGTGATAGAAACGTCAGCACACAGTAAAGCACAATCTCCCCAAAATCCATATTCAAAAAAGACAAAAGACTGGTATCCACCTTTAAAGCCATTGTCCCAGTGTAATTGATTAGTGATAACAAAAGGCTTCCGGGCCTTTTGGTAAAGCAGTTTTGGTAAAGCATTTTCCTCAATTGGGGAAAAGGTACATTAAATATGCACACCTGGAATGCGAAAAATCAACCACACACTTTGGCAACGAGTAGATATCTAAATTTCCGTTAAGCCAAAAAGAAGAATTAAACACTCCAAATTCTTGCCATTTGAGATTTCTGCGATTCTATAAACTATAGCCAAAAGGCAGCTCAGCAACTTATACAGAAGCAGGGAAGCATGACTCCACAGTCCATCCACCAATTAAAGCCGCTTTCACACTGGACGCGAGACGAATTTTTCGCACGACAGATTACATTCAAAGTCAATGCAATTCGCGTGTATTCGCGTCTTTGCATTGACTTTGAATGTAATCTGTCTTGCGAAAAATTCGTCTCGCGTCCGGTGTGAAAGCAGCTTAAGTCGGCATGATGATGAAATTGAATCATCAAAGTGTAAGGTAATATATACCGAGAACCAGGACCACAGCCACCAAACAGTTAGATGCAGCTAATATTTCAATTTCTCCCTCCGTAAAATTCTATTGGTGGTAGGTGGGGAAGCATGAGTGGAACTACAGCACTAAGTTCGCGTTTAACTAATTCATAGCTATACAATATACAGCAAATCAATTAATGCCTAATGGTGCCCATCTACTTGACTTGTTAGAACATTAATTGTGTGCTGCTATGATTAAAAACGTGCATACATTTCCCTTGTGTGATTACAAATCATAAAATGGACCGTTTCCCGAAATTGCCTCGGTTGAGAATGACTCAAGCCAAGGTCCAAGCGGTGTACCTCTGCGTTAAAGCTGCTTTCACACCGGACGCGAAACGAATTTTTCGCACGACAGATTACATTCAAAGTCAATGCAAAGACGCGAATACACGAAAAATTCGTTTCGCGTCCAGTGTGAAAGCGGCTTTACGCAGCATTCTTCCGACAACAGTCATAGCTATAGCCAGCTCAGCTCAGCTGTCTAGCTTGTAAAAAACTAGCCAAACTTTCGCAAAAAGGCTGAGCTTGACTCTTACTTTAGAAAAATAGATATAAAGATTTCTAAAAGTACAACCGGGTTCAACCACAAGTACTATATGTCCGTAGGAATATACCAGAATACGACAATCTGGGGATCAAAAGACCACACTCTTCCTCCTCCTCTCCACAGTCACCATCATCATCCTCTGTAGCAAGCTAGCAACAGCACAGTTCAGCTTTAGGAAATAAAAGAGGAAGGACGACTCATTCTACCCAGCTACCCAACTAAAGAACCACGGATCATGCCATCAAAAGGCCACAACTATTAAAGAAATGCGTTTTCCTACCTCCGACCCGGTACATGTTTGCTGCCATGACTGCCCCGGGTCCTGGCGTCTCCAGGTGCGGGTATCGCTGTTACCGCCGTCGCTGTTACAACTAGCTACCACTGTTGAGTGCGTTGGAAAATGGTGGATTGATCAATATGAAGCACACAGCCAGGCGAACTTAAAGAGACAGTACACGCATTTTATTACGGCCACTTCCCCCGGGTACAGTTACTAAACTGATATGTCCCGAGTAACCCGCGTAAAATTTGGATGCAGTTCACAACAAAGCCGTTTCCCCTGGAAGTCGGAGCAGGAGCGGACAGGAGGTTGGGGGCGGGCGGGGGGCAGTATTCAGCGGGCATCACAACCGTTTACCCCGCCTCCCCAAACAAAAAAAAAAAAACAACAATCACTGTAGTACCTCCCAAATGCCGCTAGAGGCGAAATGGCAGACTAAAGCACAGTTGCTGTCTCTTTCAGTCTTCATAAATAAACCTTTTTTTTAACTGAAGACCCTAAACAATTTACCCAGGTTCTCAGCTTTGTTGGAGTTTAGTAAGAGTCTACTTTTAATTTGGCTATGTAGATATTTTGTTTGGGCTTGGAGAGTGACCACTGGACTAAACAACATTGGCAGTACATCCATCTAATTACAACGTAAAAGCATGCGCATGAACCTGTTGATGCTTAGATGCAAAAACATATAAATAAAAAACTTCATACTAAACACTTGCTTCTGGGTTACAAGGCCTTCCTGCCCTCTGTAATTAAGCCACTGTGGGAGTAAAGTTATGCTGAGACAGAGTAAGACCACATGTCTAGCAAACCTGTAATCCTCTCGATTAATCATTTAGCCCTCACAATACAGCACAGCAAAATATTCAGAGTTAAATGAACTCTTACAGAGTCTATTTGAGTTCACTCTTGCCAGAGTTGTGCCAAATAGACACTCAGAGTTAATTTTATTCAGAGCATTTTTCTGCGAGTGTTTCCCCTTCTCTATTTTCAAAGACTTTTAATTTAAAAATGATGCCAACTGTACATTTGGTTTTTATGAATAAAAAGGATGCCCATGCTGAAGAACAGATTGCAGCAATAGAAAAGAAAGTTGTCTTTCTCTGATTTTTTGAAATAATGAAAAAAATGAAATACAGCAAAATCTCTTTGCTGACTTTTGCCGTGCTATGCTGATGATCACCTCGCAGCATCAGTCGGTAATGTTCATGCAAATTATAAATGACTGTCCATTGTGTTTCTGCGAATGCACTTCCTATATGCACACTTGGGTCAGGTGGCAACAAAGATTTTTGTGTCCTTGTTTAAGAGGATTTCAAGGTCCAGCAGCATGAGCAGAGACAGGGATGCAGTCGTAGCACTATAATACTCCCCACTGTATGTCGTACCATGTTGTGGATTTCCCAAACATAGAGTGATAAGCATACGATAAATCAATGTAAATTAAATCTCCATTTTTCAGGGAGTAGTTGCAAAATTTTCTCCAAGGGATTCTTGTTTTGAGAGGCGAGGGTAGGACTCAGGCCTGTGATGTTACTTGGCCTATTCTCTGAGGGGATGTTTTTGTGCAGTTTGTAAAACCGTGGTAGAATGCTGTGGTGTGTCCTGATTTACACCATATAAAGCCTCTAATTACTGAGCTAGGCCTGGTACATGGCTATGACGTGTAATCACAAGACACTGCTCAGCCAATCACTGCCTGTGATTTACCCCCAGGCACACATTTGCAGGGAAACTACGTATTGACTTTGTAGGCTTGACTGCGGCCTCAGTGTGAGCCGTTTGATAAAAGGAAACATGTTTCCTGAGCTATCTTTTTGTAAGATTACATTAATTTTTATCCGTTTTTTATATTATGCCATTAAACCCTGTTTAATATGCAGTATGTGTAAAATATGATATTCATTTGTTTTGACAAAGGCTGATTTTGTCAAAACAAAAGGGGAGGGGAATTTCAAACATATGAGTTTAAGACTTCAATAATTGAGTTTATAATGTAAATTATTTTTATCAATAATTTTATTTCTTTTTCTTGGAAAGCAACCTCAGCAAACACTGCACACAGTCCAAAAACAATGTTTACACAGAAACAAAGGTATGTGTCCTCATCAAGAGTATAATGACTGCACTCACCTGCAATTCAAATTTGCACCCTTTGCTTCAGGATTTTTATTTCCTAATGGCAGAAAACCCTCCCGAACACATCTCATGTATTGGATATTCCTTGCTGCAGCGACTGCCTGGGCACTTGGTATTTAAATGCACAGAGGCTATTCTTGGACAGGGGACTTCCATTACCCATACCCCCCCACCACACTCCACCACCACCCGAATGCACCCATCTACCTGTAGATGTTCTCTTTCATTCAAGGCCTGTATCACTGATATCGTGATTTCATACTGCATGCAAGGACACACCCCTTATTAGACTGCAATGCAGGGAGAACCGGATTGGGCATAGGCCTTGCATCCAATCTTAGGCTCCGAAGAGGAACAGAAGAAATCAATTACAGCATGCAGTCACCCTTCCAATTACCTGATGTGCCCCCCCACTCTGTGGTTTATAATTATATCCAGTCGTAATGAGGAAAACTAAAGCAGAATAATGGAGCCATTGTAGCGCCAGTCCCCTCCCTCCTCCAGCAGTGACAATCGGCTTTGCGGATGCGCATGTTTTCTGCCTTATATTTTACAGATGCGATGAAAAACAATGCAATTCGTGACTAACCACAGCGGATGGCACTTGAAAATGCAGCAATTGTCATGCTCAACCCAATTCCCTAAATGGCAAGAAGATTTGAACACATTGAGTAAGGCTCGACAAAAAACAAAATGTTCCTTAAAATGTCTCTTTGCTGTCTCTTTCCCACTCCTAATTTATATCTCTTGTCCAAATCCAGTTGTTTTGCATAAGTCTGGAGTGTGGCTCTGCTCTTGAGCCGCATCCTTTGGAATAAGTTAAGACTATGCGGAACCTTGACTCTTTGGGGGACCTAGACAATAATAATTTGCATGCCTGCACCAAATGTTTGTTTCCTCAGCCTGGTAACTAAAAGCGCTGCTACTGCATCTGGGAGCCACAGTCGCTGTGTCCGATTAGCCTCCTGGGTGAGATGATTCTTGGGTTTGGCTGCTCAAATACTGAAAGCAATACTGATTGATTATTAACTCCTTCAACCCCACAGCCCTCTACAGAGGGCTGACCAACATATTCCCTTCAACCCCAAATTCCTGTAGGGAAAATTCAAACAATCTGACTAATTGATTGGAACATATCAGGTTACATTTAATGGGATTCCAGAGATAACAGTAAGATACAATGTCCAGATAATGACCAGCCCTCTACAGAGGGCTGTGGGGTTGAAGGGTATAGTGATGCTAGAATATCTGGGGTTGAAAGAGTTAAGGAGAGAGAGAGTGAGGCCACAAGGAAGAGGCTGTAAAATACACAAGAAAGATGACATATCAGGTATTAAATGCTGGAATATAAGCTCTTTGTTCAAATTTGGAGGATCTGCACATGCGCGCAGTTTATCTTGGCACCCTTATTGAATAGGCAGAGGAGAAAGACAGTAATGAGTTTTATGTAAGTGTTTGTGAAGCAGCACCAAAATTATGTCAGCCGTGTCAAACAAGATTGTCGAAGTGAAGCAGGAAGCAAAGGAAAATTGAATACCCCTGATTCTTTTCATGAACGGCCAGATGATGCTGGCTTGTGGAAATACACAGAAAAGACTTCCACATACTCAGAATGCTCCAAAAAAAAAAAATACAAAATAGTGATTTTTATGTTACGGTGTGAACAACTGTGGACTTTTAGTCACATTGGCTTCCATCAGAACCTGATAAATCTTTCTGATGAAGAGTGACGTTATCATAACATCAATCTCTCACATTGCAAAATAAATACAATTTTTTTGCCATATTTATGTACAACTATACCATATCTATATCTATATCTATATCTGTATCTGTCTTATGACAGCAAGCAGTGCACAAGTCTTTTCTTCACTGGATGTTTTTTTTTTCCTTGTGACAAAGTACTCCTGCAATTTTTATTTTTTTTTGGTGAGTATTTGTCTTCTCTCATGCCATACTGAAAATATGACGTGAGATCAATGAGCTGGAGAAATTTTCACTTTTCCAGAGAAGGGTTATCTCGGAATTCACATTAACTGAAGTGGAATGATATGATATTACTTCCAGGACATGCATGATTTTTTTGCATAATTATCCACAAGAGAATGACAGTTGACAGCAGACAACATCATATCCTGAGAATCCTCAGGGTTTTTGGTCACTGATACTGCATATTAGATGTATCATATCTCATTAGATGTATTTCCTAAGAAGAACTTTTGGCCAAGGATTATGACTACAAAAGGTCCAAGTCATGAACAGCTTCACAATTACCTTGTTTCCTGCCTTTTTCTTTTTTTGGTTCATTCTTTACACCGACAGTCCAAAAATACCAGATGGCATCAAGCTGCTCTGAAGTTACCATGGAATCTTGCAGAGGAGAGCAAACAGAAAGGCAGTGATGCTTTTTAGCCCAGAGTGTGCAAACTGAAAGACTATTAGTCCTGTACCCAAGTCAGCCCCAAGCTGGGTGCCAGGAGAGACATGGAACCCCAGAATGTTATCTCTGATGTAGAGGAGATGGGGAGAACACCGGATAATGTCACGATGAAAACTTGCGCACCAGCCAGGTTGGTCGACAGCTGGCCATCTATCACAGTTAAGTTACCCAGGAATTGCCACAAAGATGAGAGAGTAAGCACTGCATACACACATATGCAAACACAAATATGCCAAAAGTTCTTTCGACAGTGCATTAGCCAAAGTAACCCATTGTTATTGTTTCTCAGGGAGTATTCCGAGATTTCTCAGTAATTTTGGATCAATATTTCAAGTTGAAAATACAGTATTACTTTGAAATAACTGCTGTGTCCAGGGTCAACATACATGCAAATTGGAGCAATATTTCCAAACAGAGAGATTTCATATAAGTACCCAAATATGAGGTCATCAAAACCCAGTTATGGAATGTCCAGTGATGTTGGAACCTCATTGACGACACTTTCTGTCGCACCAATATAATGATTGATAGAAAAAGTGATGCTATCTCCTCTCTGACCCAACTAAGAGTTGTGACATCATTACTGCGACTCAACATTAAAGGTAACAAGAAGCATTTGATGATTCTGGCTTCATTCCTTCAAAATTTATCAATATCACAGCCTATCCTGGGATGTTCATGTATGCTGAAAAATTAAGCACGCTTGTGGCATTGCTTTTGAACTTCAGCCAGTTCTGATGTAATATTTTCCCCGTAGAGGCAATAATTGCGCCAAGGGGGAGAAGTACACGCTCGCAGAGTATTTTATTTGAGTTGCCTGAAAAACAGTATTGAGGTCTATTGATCCTTCTCAGCATCTCTGCCTGTGAGCCAAATCCACCTGCAGAGGGCGCTAAATGCACACAAAATCACATCGACAGGACGGCTCATGGTTATCCTCACATGCTCCCTCAGGAAGATTTTAAAGGAAGAGGGAATGGTGTCTGGCCCTTGTCCCATGTGGTGATGGACGTGGCAGTAACTGGCTCATTAAACTAATTCCTGAATGTGAAGTACTTATCAACAGAATTTAAAACGGAGCACGCACACTGCTGATTAAAGTTTATAAATTGCAAAAATACTGCTCCTGTCCTCACGCTGCTTGTTGAACTCAGCTGTTTGTCAAAGTTATTCCGAGTCCCTGACTTCTTTGTTGGATTCAGAGAGGAGCAGAAATTTCTATGCCCAATCATTGCAATCTCCTTAATCAGGTTGGGAGGATTGCAGAGTAGCATACATCGCTCAAAAAAGTAGATAACAATCCATCCCTGCAACTTTAACATTTACTTATTTATATATTTTACCTTTATTTAACCAGGGAGGTCCCGTTGACATTGAAATATCTTTTTCAAAGGAGCCGTGGGGGGTTGAGGTGGGGAGGGAGAGGACAAGTTGCATAGCCAATTAGATCAGGGGATGATCTGGTGGCAGCTTGCAAGACCCAGGTTGGGAATTTAGCCATGACACTGGGTAACACCGTACTCTTGCCAAAGAGCGTCATAAGATCTTTAATGACCTCAGTGAGTCAGGACCTCGGTTTAACGTCTCATTGGAAAGACGGCGTCTCCTTCAGTACAGTGTCCCCATCACTGCATTGGGGCATTGGGGCTTATTCCACCGGAGGGAAGATTGCAACCTATTGGCCCACCAACACCTCTTCCAGCAGCAACATAGCACTCCATCAGCTGAGCTGCTGCAGTTGTGTACCTGTAGGAATGTGCACCATTATAGGGTTGTAATACAACGTACATAATATACCCAGAACGCCTTATTGCACTTTTCCAATTTATTAAACTGCGAGGAAAGAAAGACCATGCAAACTGCAACACTCATTTCAGTCCAGTTTTATTCATATTGCGCTTTTTACAGAGGAAGCGTAACAAAGACATTTGACAGAGTAGCAGTGCGCCAGATGCCCAGCCTAAGTCCCCAAAATAGCTCATTAGGTAAAAACTCTCAGTAGTGAGAAACAGTCTCAAACGACGGCGATTTACTGTAAAACTCCCCAGTGGGAAGAAATCTCAGTGGAGCCCAGCTATCGAGGGGAGGCCCATCCTCTGCTGGCTGGGTGAGTGAATGTTGATGGTTCTTAGTTTTACAAGACAATTAAAGTCCATTTGAAGCCAATTATATGGAGGCGTAAAATTATACAGGTGAGCATGACTCTAGTTGTGAATGTAAAAATAAAAAATAAAGGGTCTCTTTTTGAGGGACACCGTGCAGAATCATTCAACACCACTGGGAATCCTTACTCGTTCCACTGTGACTCTGTGACTAGCAAAACCAGGACCTGGACTTCACATGTCATCATAGAGCAAAATCTGTGTCCTAACAGGATATGTCACTTCAAGAGGCCATTAGTTTATGTTGAAGCAGTCCAAAATGTTACACAGAAGTGGTGACTCCAGAATTATCAGAGTCCATCCAGGGCTTGGATAAAACAACTCTTGACTTGTGTCCTCAACCTGACAGAAGGCACGTATCATTGGTTTTAGCTTTAACACCCGCTCCCTTACTGAGCCTTGTACCTCTGAAATGTTTCCAAATTTCGACCTTTTCACCCATTGCTTCACTCAGGAGTGGTCAACCTTAGCTAATGGCAGCAGCTAGTTTTCAATTTTTCCTTGAATCCAACAATCATTTATACAGTAAAAACCTGGTGGGGTTAATTAACTGTGCAAATGACTGCTTCAATTGATCAATTAAGTCCTGAGAGATTACTAAGGACCTGGGTCAGCCCACCCTGCCTCTCACTTCTACAACCCCAATTCCAAAATAGTTGGGACAAAGTGTAAATTGTGAATAAAATCAAAACGCAATGACTTTCAAATCACACCAGCCGGTTTTTTATTCACAATAGAACAGAGATAACATAGCAAATATTAAAACTGAAAAATTTTACAATTTTATTCACAAAATGAGTTCATTTCAAATTTGACAGTTGCTACAGGTCTCAAAAAAGTTGGGACAGGGGCCTGTTTACCATGGTGTAGCATCCCCTCTTCTTTTTAACACAGAGTGGAGGCGTCTGGGCATTGAGGAGACAAGTTTCTTGAGTTTAGCCATTGGAATTTGATCCCATTCTTGTTTAATACAGGCTTCCAGCTGCTGGAGAGTTTTGGGTCTCCTTTGATGGATTTTTCGTTTAATTATGTGCTCAATCAGTGAAAGATCAGGACTGCAGGCAGGCCAGTTCAGCACATGGACTCTTCTACTACGAAGCCATACTGTTGTAATAGCTGCAGTATGTGGTTTTGCATTGTCCTGCTGAAATACACAAGGCCTGCTCTGGAATAGATGTCGTCTGGAGGGGAGCATATGTTGCTCTAAAACCTTTATATACCTTTCAGCATTCATGGTGCTTTTTAAAACATGCAAGTGCCCCACACCATATGCCCTAATGCATCCCCATACCATCAGAGATGGTGGCTTTTGAACTGAAAGTTGATAACAGGAGGGGTGATCTTTCTCCTCTTTAGCCCGGAGGACACGAAGCCCATGATTTCAAACAATAATGTCAAATTTGGACTCATCTGACCACAGGACACTTTGCCACTTTGCTACAGTCCATTTTAAATGAGCCTTGGCCCACAGAACATGGCAGCGCTTCTAGATCATGCTCAACAGTGGCTTCCTTTTTGCATGATAGAGTTTTAGGTGGCATCTGTGGATGGCACGGCAGACTGTGTTTACAGACAGTGGTTTCTTGAAATATTCCTGGGCCCATTTAGTAATGTCAATGACAGAATCATGCCAGTGAGTGATGCAGTGGCGTCTGAGGGCCCGAAGATCATGGGCATCCAGTAAAGGTCTTCGGCCTTGTCCCTTACGTACAGATTTTCCCAGTTTCTCTGAATCTTTTGATGATGTTATGCACTGTCGATGATGAGACCTTCAAAGCCTTTGCAATTTGATGTTGAGGAACATTGTTTTTAAAGTATTCCACAATTTTCTTACGCAAGCCTGTCTCATTTTCAACATTTGAAATGTTATCTATGTTCTATTGTAAATATCATATTGGCTCATGTGATCTGAAAGTCATTGCATTTTGATTTTATTCAAAATTTACACTTCGTCCCAACTATTTTGGAATTGGGGTTGTATGACTTAAGGAGTCAGTATAAATGTGACACATTTCCAGCTCATGACATATGACAGTTCATGACATTTTCAGACAGTCCCTTACTCAGCCTTTACATCAGTGATGTTTCCATTTCTTGGCCTTTTGCCCCCACTCCCTTATTCAGCCTGTGTCACTGTGATGTGTCTCAGTCTCTTGGTTTTTCTCTTGCTCTTTTGAGATGTGACCCAGGAATACGTTAGATTATGTTGAAAATACTTAAACTGAGACTTTCACATCAGCATAGTAAGAATTTATGTGAGTGAAATCACGTAAGTGTGAAAACATGATCAAGCCCCGAAAGAAAATAAGATTTCTGGCCAAAGTGAGGAAGTTTGATGTTGCCTCTTTACAAAACCCAATCCTTCAACAAAAACTTCAGACAACACTGGCCAGCAATTTGTCACAACTCACATATGAAAAACCTGTGGTACAGATTTGGAATGATCTGAAGAATGGGATTCTCGACTCATGTACAAAAGCAATCTGTTCTAAAAAGAAAGTAAATCAAGATTGGTTCGACGACAACGATGCTGAAATAAAAATAGTTATTGAACGTAGAAGAGCTGCTTTCATCAAGTGGCAGAGGAACCCGAGAACAAGATCATCTAAGACTAATTTAACAAGAGCAATAAATAAACTACAACAGCGTACTCGTGAACTAAAGAATCAGTGGTGGAAGAACAAAGCCGCAGAGCTTCAGGAGCTAGCAGATAAACAGAATTCAAAAGCCTGTTTTGCTGCAATGAAGGCTGTCTATGGACCTAGTACACACGGCCCAACTCCGTTGCGTACTATCGCTGGAACGCTGGTGAAGGATCCTGAATCCATTCAGGTACGCTGGAGGGAGCACTTTTACAACTTGCTGAATCGCGAAGTTGAACTTGACCAGACATTTATCAATGAGCTGAGACAGTTTCCAATGAAACATAAACTCGCTGATCCCCCAACATCTCATGAAGTCAATATAGCCATCAAGTCGCTGAAGAATGACAAGGCGAGTGGTCCTGATGGAATTCCAGCTGAAGTACTGAAGTACGGCGGACCAGCAATGG
Source organism: Gymnothorax javanicus (assembly GCA_029692085.1). Lineage (NCBI taxonomy): Eukaryota > Metazoa > Chordata > Actinopteri > Anguilliformes > Muraenidae > Gymnothorax > Gymnothorax javanicus. The sequence continues at coordinate 28,514,193 of CM056193.1, forward strand.
CTCAGCGTCTTAATGACTTTATAAAGTGTATTTGGACCGAAGAACAAGCACCAGCTGACCTTAAAAATGCACTGATAGTTACCATCCATAAGAAAGGAGACAAGGCTGATTGTGGCAATTATAGAAGCATATCACTGTTGTCCACCGTTGGTAAATTGTTTGCAAATATTATACTAAACCGGCTTACACAAATTGCAGAGGACGTCCTACCCGACACACAGTGCAGCTTCCGACCTGCAAGGGGCACCGTCGACATGATCTTCGCCTTACGGCAAGTGCAAGAAAAGTGTAGGGAACAAAGAACTCCTCTCTACACAGCCTTTTTCGATTTGACTAAGGCTTTCGACACGGTGCACAGAGAAACTCTTTGGATAATTCTGAGCAAATATGGGTGCCCCAACAAATTGATTACAATGATCCGCCTACTTCATGATGAGATGACTGCCTCTGTTACATGTGAAGGTCAACAAGTGGAATCATTTCCTGTGAAAGTCGGTGTTAAACAAGGGTGTGTATTAGCACCCACCCTGTTTGCTCTTTTCATGGGTGCTGTCCTGCAATTGGCAGAGCCATAGCTGAGAAACCTTGGAGTACAAATAACTTTCCAATATGATGGCAATATGTTCAACCTACAGAGTTTACAGGCAAAAACTAAGGTGTCTACAGCCTCAGCCGTCGAACTTCAATACGCTGATGACACTGCCGTCTGCTCGACTACGGAAGCTGGGCTGCAGAGAATAACAGATGCCTTTGCAGAAGCCTACAAACGACTTGGTCTATCACTGAACTGCACTAAAACGGAGGTTATGTATCGATTTCCCTCTGATACCATCTCCCCACCCGTCACCCAGCCTGAAATCACTGTTGACGGAATCATTCTTAAGGTAGTTTCACACTTTAAGTATCTTGGTAGCTATGTGAAAAGTGATGTTTCCCTTGATCGTGAGATAAACAACAGGATCAGCTCTGCCGCAGCAGCTTTTTGTAAGCTACGCAAGCATGTCTTCGACAACCACGAACTTGACTTGGAGACCAAAATACGAGTCTAGCAAGCCATCATTATACCAACGCTTCTGTATGGCTCTGAAAAGTGGACTACCTATCGTTATCAAGTGAAACAACTCAAGAAATTTCACCAAAGATATCTTCGGACAATCATGAACGTGAAATGGTATGATCGTGTCACCAATGCTGCAGTTCTTGACCGAGCTTGTCTGCCAAGTATTGAGGCTATGCTACAGCAAAATAGACTGAGATGGTACGGACATGTGGTGAGAATGGACACGCAACGTCTCCCAAAACAACTTCTCTTCAGTCAACTCTCTACTGCATCACGTTGTGTTGGTGCTCCTAAGAAAAGATACAAGGATGTCCTTAAAAGAAGCTTTAAAGACTGCAAGATTGATGACTGGGCTACAGCCCCAGCAGATAGAGTGGTGTGGAGGAGAACGGTTTGTGATGGCATCAAGACCTTTGAGATCAATAGACGGAAAGCTGAAGAGGAAAGACGCGAAAGACGGAAAGCTGCTGAAGCTCTTAAACAGTTGGCAACCTCCTAGCTAGATGCATGGATAAATTTCTTTTGGACCGCCATGCTCGTGTCGAGCGGCAGTGACCAAAAAAAAAACTTAAACTGAAACTTTCACACCAGCATAGTAGGAATTTATGTCTCTAGCAGATATTGCAAAGGTGGCCACATGCAAAGGCACAAAACTAAACTTGTGTCAGTTCGATGACACACAACATCTTTAATAACCTCTTCACCTGATGTCCTACTAAGCCTGAGACATTTCCGTCCTTTGGCCTTTTCACACATTCCCTTACTGACCCGCTAGTCACCCTCTTGTCACCCTCTTCCTATCCAAGCCACAGTCACTGTGACATGTTTCTCTCTCCTTTATGGGGACAGCTATGGCAGCGCACAGGAGGAGCCCATGTAAGATCAACGAAGTGGTGCGCCAATAGAGATAAGGATTTGACTGGTCAATAGAGCTGGGGGGGTCCCAACTGTAGTGGAGATATTAATAGAGGAAGATACTCATTTGGGAAGCTGGGAGATAAAATCCTGTCCAATCTTGAGGTTCCTTTTTAAAAATTATAATAGGAGAGGAGCGGCACAAGAATTTGAAACACAGTTAGGGTTGTCAGTTTGGATTGTACTCCACACTGATATGAGATGCATGTCTCCAGCGCTGCACCTGTCTCAAGATCCCCAGGATCCTCGTCTCCCATTGGCCCACCCAGCAGTGGCTATTCCATGCCAGCCAAGCCTCAGGAGAGTGTGTGCCAAAAATTCAAAGTGCTTTGACTGCCACGCTTGGTTTCTGCGGACATGTGCCAGACATTTTGCGAATGAGAATTGTAATGCAGGCCCCATCTTGGGAGAGGGAAATGAGGGCAGGAGGGGAGTTTGCTAAAAGGTTGCGACAGATAAACAGTGGTGAAAGAAATACAGCCGGCAGAACGCTCAATGGGATTAACCTTTACAAAGACCCCATTCCTCCACCACACACAAACACGCACCATCACACACATCTTCGACCCCTCCAGAGTGGAGCTTCGCCTGTACAGCAGCTGCCCAAGGCAGACACTGTACAAGCATATGTGCGCTTGTGTGCGCGTGTGTGAATGTGTATGTGTCTGTGTGTGTGTTTTCGTATGAGTGTAAGTGCACATGCAGTGTGGGCATGTGTGTCTGACTTTCTGTAGTGTGTGTGTTAGAGTACGTGCTTGTGCAGTCACATCACTCATGCTGCGGTGTACAGTATTATCATATCCAGGCCTCTGAGAACCATCGAAAGATAATAAAGCTGAATACCCACACCTATTTATTTTTATAAATGTATTCATGTATTCATACAAAGCATCCCACAAAATACAAGTATTTAAATGCTTGAAATGGAGCATTAAAGTGCTTAATGTTGATGCTTTGTGCCAAGCACAGCAGGCATAGGTTGAGTCTGGACTTTGACAAAATTTCATCTTGAATGAGGTTTGTCCAGGAAAAACTAAGTTTACGCCAGAACTAAGCTGAATCTGAGACTGGGAAGCCATCTCAAAATGTGTTAAAAAGTGTAATGCACTGCACAAACTGCTTTCAGTGCTGATGTAAGCCAGTCTTGAATACAGCTGCAATGAGTTGGCATAAACCAGGGGTCTCTAATTCAAATCCTGGAGTGCCATGTAGCTGCTGGTTTTCAGTTTGTTCCTGTACTTAATTGCACTTAATTCCTTAATTGAAGTAATTGGTCGGCGAAGGACTCTGTACACTTAGGGCCTGATTTACTAAGACCTTTAGCACAAAATCTTTTTGCCTGTGCAAAACCAATAACATTGCCCATGATTGGCCAGGGTACTTGCCCTGCACCAATCAGTGGCAACTTTATTGGTTTTGCAAGGGCAAAAAAATTTTGCATGCGCTAAAGGTCTTTGTAAATCAGGCCCTTAGTCTATGAGGCCTGAATTCATCGCTTATTGAATGTAATCTCAAAAACCTGTGGACACGGCGGCCCACAAGGAATGAATGGAGTTTTAGACCTTTGGCGTCAAGTGACGCTTGAATGAGAAGCAGCTTGGTTGGAGTCGCTGTTACTGAGCCTCTATCACACTTTTACCGGACCGAGGACAGGAAAGGTCCGCAAACTAAGCCATGTTCACAACCTGCAACTCTACTGAACACTGACAGGGGGCGCATGATCACTGGTTTATGCCCAGTCACTTCTGCACTACTGTTAATGGTTTTAATGTACTGAGTACGCGAGACGACTGTTGTTCCCACGGCGCAACAAACTGCCGCCGTGGGCCGTGTTTCGAACTGTGGTCACTCCCTCACTCGTGGATGTTTAGTGGAGACGTTTAGTGGGACGCATTTACGTTATGCGCCGTGGGTCAGCGCAGTTTGCGCTTGTTAACAATAGTGGGAGCCAGTGGCAGGCTAGCAGCTGCGTGCCATGATCCTGCCATTTTTAATTATTTGTCCATGAACAAGCTTATTATGTCTATATGAATAAGGAATCATTTCACGGTCTATTTATTAGTTTGCTATTCATTAAAATAACTGGTTTGAATAATGTGCAATATAATGAAGATATTTGAGGCTGTCTATTTCCTTAGTGTTGTTTCTTAGAATAAAAATTGATTTGATCAAAAGGGGAACGTAATCAGGTAAAAAGGAATTTGCGGCTGTACGCAAATCTACATTTTACCTGACCATAAGTCAGTTAGACATCCATTTATGTAATGAGGGCCAGATTGACAGGCACCCAATTTTAATGATAAAGTTTATACTGTACTTTCTCAACTATGGGTGCTATAGCTTACTACATGACCATATCAAACGACCAAAGACAGACAACTTTGTAGACTTCTTCTTAACAAATAATGGTAAGCGCAGTGTCAAATTAATTCCAGTTCACCAGCAGGGAGATATTTTCTTGTCTTCGGGGAGGAGCAAAATTAATATTTCTTAATCTGATTTATGAGTACCAGGTCATTTTTTTGCTGGGTGCAGCTGCGAGATGCGTAACCCAGAGCAGTGAAGCAAGATGGGATAGAGAGGTCATTCTCCTGTCCTCCCCACTGCCCTGCTTCTGGGGCCATGGAGGTTTAGACTGTGAGATATGGGGGTGGGAAGAAGCAATGAAGTAACGCAGAATAAGAGGATGTGAGGAGTGAGAAAACTTGGTGACGGTGTGTATTAATGAGAAAACCTGGATTTGTACAGTTAGGATGTGAAAGTAATTTTTTGACTGTAACACATATATGTGTAAATCTTGAGCTATGCAGGGATTATCTTATTCTGTTTACATTACAATATGTCAAAATTTCTGAACCCTTGATTTCCACTGATCCAGTCATCTAAATTCATTTGCTGACTGAGATTTTGTGTACTCTGTCACCACCCTCTTGTGGATGCCTTCTGTATCTCCTCCCATCCAGCAATTTGTGCGTCTATTGGAAGTGTTGTCTCCTTTGATTGGTTTGCGTCTGTGTGCTTTTCCTTTACCAGCTGTGTCTTATCTCATAGTTACCCCTCTTCATGTGAGTGTGACATATTTATACCCCCTCCTTCAAGCTTCCAGTCAGTATTTACTTGTAAAACTCTTCGTCTTTTCAGAGGAAAAAGTAACCTTTAAAGATAGTAATACACAGAAGTACTCTTCCTTATTCAGTTAATTGGAACATAGCCCCAAGCCTTTCTTACGGTTTCCAGGATTGGGACCACATTCCTGGTACTCTGCTCGCATTTGTGACTCCGCCTAGTTTATTAGGAACAAGCTCATAAGCCTTCTACTGCTATCAGAATTAGGACCATGTTCTAGATTAATTTCTCCATCCGACCATCTGACAGTATGGCTCTGGCCTAGTGTACACTTCATCAGGCAATCGTCCCAGAAAGCCACTGCCTTGGCACAGGCTACGCCCACACAGCCTCACCTGAAACATTTGAACTGAACTGTGCTATTCTCCTCTGGGCTCCATTCCACTGTCTACCATATATTGCTATCAATAAGCCTAACTATTGGTTTGTACTCGGTCTCTGCATTTGATTCCTGGTCTGCATCATAACAATGCCCTTTAATGGCGGCCAGGAGACAGCAGCCTAGGGTTTCAGCAGCAGTCAGGACCGAGGAAAGGTTCGATTTTGGGGGACGATAGGGTGTAGAGGAGGTGCATTAGTCGCAGATTTATTCGTCTTCCACTCAGGGTCTCTGACCGCACATCCCAAATAAAAGGTTGAAAGGAACACAGGGAGTCTATTTAGAGAGTGTTGCGTTCCCATGGCCCGGTGGGAATCACCAGCACTTCCGTGGAAAAAAGCAGGCATGTGCCTTTAAAGGGAAAGTGCAATCTGCTTAAATTTCACGTTTTGCTTCATACCAATTTATATTTACATACTGCCAACTCAACCCACTCAAATTTCTACATATCACAGGTGTTTATATACTTTACCTCAACCTGCATGTTTAGTTGGAATCGCTTTATTGGGGTCAATAAACAACGTCTGCATAAAATATTTAGTACAGGACTTCTGAAACTTGCTGTCAAATCATGTTTGTGGGCAATTCTCATTAGCATAGGAATAAATATAAAACAAGAGTCTGATAAATCTATGCTAAGTATTTTTTTTTTTTCTTGAGTTGTTGAGCAGGCTCTGGAGTCAGGAAATAAGTGTTGAGTGATAAGACAATCAGCATGGCATCTGAGCTCTTACCTCTTAACTCTGCTGAAACACTTTAACTGAATGAAAAACTCCATATGCAGGTTATTACAGGAGAGAAAATGAAAATATAAGTATGGACTCACACCCAAAAATGCAGCAAAGGTCCTTCTGAGGCCATTTTTAATTTTAATAACTGGTCATTTTAGAAATAGTATACATGTGAGAAAAGTTGTCTATGTTTATCTTTGAAAGCATTGGTTTAAAAAAATACCCCTGGCATGATGCGTCCCTCTTAAAATTCCAGAGGAGAAAGTAAATGGGTAAATTTACAGTGTAATCACTGGCGCAAATGGGAGGTGATTATTATAATATACAATGAGGCCCCGGTCTCTCAGAGGGATTAAATCACATGCTCCTCTGCCCTTAGCAAGGACTGTGAATCAAAGCACCATTAGATTTTGCAGACTTTGCAGTAGCTATGTAATATATCAACAAATACACAAATTATTGTGGCTTCTAAATATTGCATAAACACATAGGAAATCCTATATTTTATATTATACTGCAGTAGGATATTCTCAATTTCCAAAGTGGTGAGCAGTTTCACTGTTAATTTACTATAACCAATTTAAATCTGAGTGAATTTATACACACCCACTAGAAGAGTAGCTGAAGGAACATAATTCTATATCACCTTAGCATGATAAAGACACTGGTGGTAAAATTTTGCTGTGTGCAAAATCAAGTTCTAAACGCTGTCCCGGGATTGGGGGAGGCACAGGAAGCCCTGAGAGAGAATTACCCCTGACTCTGCAGCTGACTCGGCTTCAAAACTGGGACAGTTTGATCACCAATCGAAATCACTGCATCCGTTTTAACTATCGGAAACAGCTGCAGCAGCAACTGAACCACTGTAAATAGAGAGAGACTAGGCCCTGCAAGCCATCAGATTGTTGTTCCTTTGCTGGGCAATTACAACAGTGTTTGATTAACACCCTTGCCTGAAGATCTAGTTCAATTTTACTTTGAAGCAACACGTGTGCACCATGGTTGGGATAATTTGGAGCAAAATAAATGCATCTCAGTGTGTAGATTCATCTGTCCATTACCTAACCCACCTCCTTCTGGTTGGGGGGAGTGGGGAGGCTGGAGCCTATCCCAGCATGCAGTGGGTCATAGACAGGAGTACACTCTGGTGAGTTCAGCAGTCTATCACAGTGCACTTACGCCATTCACTCACACCCTCATACCTAGGGCTATTTACAGTTCACATTTAGCCAAACATCCCTGTTTTTAGTCTGTGATAGAAAATTAAACTACCTAGAGAAATCAACTACCCATCCAAACATGCTGAAACCACACAGAAAGGTCAGGCCACATTCAAAGCCACAACCATCTTGTCCTGTGACCTTGTTTCCACGTCACAGTAAGCTTTATTTTGGCATAGGTGGGGGTTGCGATCCCTTTATATAATACAGGGTTCCAAGGATTAAATTGGCATGAGCAGTCTTTTTTAGTTTTTTGCGATTATCAGTTAGTTGCCATTTCATTCTCATTTCTGTTGTTTGATTGAGTTAAGTTGCTGTAGCTTGCTTAGTCTGTTAGCTCATGCAGATTTGTGTTTAGAAGTATTACACAGCTAATGTATCATGGGGACTGCATCAGTTGACCATATTAGTATTTTCCTGGGTAGGGCAAGACGCTGTACTTTATATCTGATCATCACCAGCCATTGGATGTTTTTCAAACAGTTGTGTTTGTATCTTCCATGAGAAAAATTATTTTAGTTAATTATTTTAATGAGAACTGTGAGAGCCTTTGCATAAAATTGTTGGATATATTTTAATGTAAAAAACAAGAAAAAGGGCTCACGGCAGTTTGAGGTAAAGCCAGGTTTTACATAGAGAGGCAGGGGACACATTTGTCTAAGGTTTTTTTTTTTTTTTTGCAGTAGGAAGTATTTTTCCAACTTGACTATATGATCGAATAGTGAAATATTTGCAAAGTACATGGAAATAGTTTCCCTTTGCTGCTGATGAACTCAGATGAGAGGTAAGGAGCTGAACTGCATATCTGACTATCACCAACCATGTTAATGTGTGTTTTTTTAACAGCTGTGCTTAGGATTAAATGCGCCGTGAACCTGAGCGAATCATAGACTGGTCTCTTCAGTGGACTGAGATTGATCCAGAATAAAGAGGTTGCAGAGGAGTAGATATAACAAAAACGAACATGGCAATATCAGATTGTGCAATAAGACGCACCAACCCTGCACAATGAGCATGGCCACACTTCTTTTTTGTGGGTCCTGGTTAGTCAGTACCCTTGGATTAGCTTCATTTTCTCAAGTGCCATTAGCTGCCATTAGCAGATCCAAGGGTTCACTTAAAAGTTTCACCTGTTCTCTTGACCTTATTCACACAAACTTGTTTAAATGTGTCTTTCAATGCCTATCAGATGATTTTCTGCATATCATTAATGCATCCCTACAGTGAGCTGTTTTCCCCACCTCTCTCAAGAGTACTGAAATAGAGCAATCTGTAATCCATGACCAGCAATTTTGGACCAATCTCCAACCTTCTTGTCATTAGTAAAATCCTTGAAAAGGTTGTATGCAAACAACTGCACTGTTACCTAACCCTCCACAACCTGTATGATCTTTACCAGTCGGGTTGAGTGAATTATAGCACAGCAATTGCCTTGTCAAAGTAGTCAGTGATCTTGAAATCAACAGTGATTCAAACAGACCATCTATTCCAGTATTGTTTCACCTGTGTGGCGCTTTTGTCACTCTTGATTATGACATTCTATTAAATAGACTTGAAACCTGTGTTTGGCCTTTCTGGATCTGTACTTCAGTGGTATTTATCATATTTTGATGTATGGACTTCGAATCCCTTGGAAATGTCACACCAAAATAAGTTAACAATTTCTGTGGGGTTCCACAGGAGTCAGCTCTTGGTCCACAGCTATTCAATCTATACATGCTCTGTCCTGGTTCCATCAGACAGAATCACAATGTATCCAACCATTCCTCTGCCAGTGATACAGGACAGCACGCCTCACTTACCTAGACAAAATCAGTCCTGAAAATGAGCTTGTCAGGTGCATTGATGACATGAACCACTGTATGTCTCAAAATGTTCTACAACCTAATAAAGAAAAAACTGAAATTATGATAGTTGGCCCAATAGTGCAAAGGCAGGCATTTACATCTGTTATCATCATTGTCTCTAAAGTGCTTTGAGAATTTCAGAAACCTGGGTGTTATCATTGATGTGAATCATAATTTTCAGCATCACATCACCAATGCATTCATCAACAGCAGATGAGATTACTTTAATGCTCTTCTTGCAGGACTTCCCAAGAAGACAATAAGTAGGCTCCAGCTCATTCAGAATGCTAAATCCAGAGTGCTAATTCAGACAAGAAAAAATACATGACATTACACTTGAAATGAGAACACGTCACGAGTTGCTGGAATAGTATAGAATTAATTTCAAAGTATGATTGCTTGTTTACAAGGACATAAATAGTCTGGTCCCTAAATATACAGTAATTCCGACTTTTAGAGGATGTTCATCCAGCTCTCTCTCTCTTCATAGCAAATAAACAAATCGCAGATATGACACAAAAATTTTTTTGGCTCAATAGCTGAATAGTCTGGTTTCATGAAACACGCCTCAAACAAATTAGATTAAGTTATTTGAATTAATGGCACATTGCAATGGTTGTGCTTCGTACATGGTTCAGGTGCACGGAGGACAGGATGTTGAGGACTGGACTCGGGTGTAAGCATGGACTTGGTTATATTTTATTATGCCTACTGCATAGCAGAAGGCATGAATGAAGCAATACCGAGCAAACAGGAATCACGGTTCCTTAATATGAAGTGCTGGATAAAACAATGAATGGCACTAAGTTAGAGCTAAGTTAGAGCTAGAGTTGAAGTACACGCGAAATGCGGGGAACACGTCTTATACAAGACTAGGAATACAACTCAGGTATATAGCTACGACACTTCACAAAGACACGATACATAAGGACAACACGGAGAAGCCGCTCGGGAATATAAAGTGCTACACGCTATACGCGGGGAATAAGTCTAGACACAGCGCGCATAGACAACACGGAGACGTAGCTCCAGAATATAAAGTACTACACGCTATACGTGGGGAGAAAGTCTAGACACAGTATACATAACATGGAATCAGCCATCAAATTTGAAATGAGCTCATTTTGTGGATAAAATTGTAAAAATTTCTCAGTTTCAACATTTGCTATGTTATCTCTGTTCTTTTGTGAATAAAATACTGGCTGGTGCGATTTGAAAGTCATTGCGTTTTGATTTATTCACAATTTACACTTTGTCCCAACTATTTTGAAATTGGGGTTGTATATTTACGTTCCCCTGCTGTCGTCAGCAATTATTCAATCAACGCATGCGTAAGAGATTCTTGTACGGAATTGAAGTCCCTGTGCATGGAGGTTTATCACTATCACCTGCGTTATGACTCCGGACTTCTCACACTTTTCTTTACTCAGGGGTTGGAAGAAATGCATGTGCTTCATGGTCGTTTAAACTCTTTAAATGAAATAAGATCATTGGAAGCAATGGAATTGCATAAAGACGTTTCAAATGATCTTATTTCATTTAAACTATTTAAACGATAATGAAACACATGCATTGCTTCCAACCCCTAAGTTGGAATCAATGGAGTTGGAATGTTTGGCATCAAAATGTCTGTCATGTTCTTGTGTAGCCATTAAAAGTCATCTGTTTTTTCAGAACAATCATTTATGGGTTTAAATATGGACTTTACGAGGCCTTGTCCCACAAAAATCTTGAAATCACTAAATAGGTCACAGTTCACTTCCTGTATGCAAATTTCAAATTTCAAATCTATTTTCTGGACAGTCCCACAAGTAGGTAAATATAACCAGAAGATGGTTCAAATTGGGCTGTGGGCAAATTTGCCTATACCCTGCAAAACCTCCTTTTAGATACCACTGATTGGGAACAACCAACACTGTTCGTCACTCTCTGTGCTGGTCTTCTTGGATCAGTTTTTTAATCCAATCCTGTTTCAGTTGCCATCTCTCTCGTTGATGCCATGTTTCCGCTCAATTACCAAAGTCCGACACCTCATTAAGGTCTTGAAGCGCTCTCTTTTAACCGAAAACTAATTTGCATTTTAGGATTGGTATTGTTATCTCTTTAGGAAATGCCGATTACAAGGTGATTCCATCATTTTTTCCTCAACATTGAGTGATTCAACATTTCTTTCCTCTACTTGATCTGGAAAAAATATGCTATGAATTAAAATAATATAGTTTGTTTGAGGTGTGTTTCGTGAAGCAGATTGCTCTGCTGTTGAACAAAAATTGTTTTGTGTTGTATCTGTGATTTTACAGAATTTATTTGCTATGAGGTAAAAAAGCTGGATGAACTCCCCCTAAGTGAGGGGATTCCATCATTTTTGCCAGGGGTTGTAAATCAGGTAAAGGCACATTTATTCACCGTGGAGATGTTTCTGGAACCAACTGCCTGAGATCTGCTGCAACTATCTTCTTTTGAAATCAGTCCTAAAACAGATTTTCTCATGGGCTTTTGGATTTAGTGCATGTGGGTGTGTGTGAGAGTGTGTGTATTTGTGTTAGTGTGTGTGCTGTGGTAGTCCTTGTGTGAGTGCTGAAGGGGTTATAAGAAACTGCATTTTATGTATGTGCGCGCATTGAATGGGTGCCTGGAAGGCTTTTGTGTCTCAGTGAAGTTAGTACATTGAGTTTACCAAAGTATGAAATGCACTATAAAAATAAGTTGACTTTGACTGTGAGCTCTCATCTTTGTGATCACTGGAAATGACCGGATAGTTTTTGCTCTTATTTGCCTCAGGCATATATGAAAAATTGTTGATGGGCAGTGGGGCTGCAATGGATTGATAGGGGACAAAGGGTCAGTCAATCTAGACACAGAACACATTTGCCAACTTTATATTTATAACTCTGTACACTTTGAAATGTAAATTGTGCTAAAATGTTGGCAAACCCAGCATGACTGCACTCCATCGATCTGGGAATCTCTCTGGTTCTGGAAAGCCTTGGGAAGCCAGCCAAGACTGGGGGCCTGAGAGTGAGAAACAACAAACCACCACACATACTCACTGCCACCCCCCTCCCCCACACACGGCTCCAATTTGGAGCCCAGTGTTCACTGCCACTAATGACAGACCAAACTGCTCCTCAATATCTGTTTGTAAGCAACAACAAAATGGGCTCAGCTTCTTTCAGAGGAGGAGCAGTCCTGATGAGGACAGCTTCTAGGAAACTGAACCTCCCGTAAGTCCAGATGACATCCTGCGAACGCGAGCTTCTCTCAGTGCTCATCTGGGCAAAGGTCTGAGCCACCAGCGACAGTATCTAGGCAGGCTAACATTTAGCGTCTGCGGCCTCGAATTGGTTCAGCTGCTCAGAAATGTCTCTCACCTTCAACAGACGCAAGAGATGGAGGTATGAAACCAAGAGGAGGTGCTCTTCTGTAACCTGTCTCTCAACCCCTGTTCTTATCCATCTAGAGACACTGTTTATGCTCCCAGTCAGGGCTCTGTTCGCCCTGTGCCTCCCTTCTGCCCAGTAATCTCACCATGACCATCCTCCAGAGATGAGATGTCAAGGGGCATTTATAGGCGCAAAAGCATGGACACAAGCAGGCAAATACACAGGCACTCTCACCCACACACCGTCATGTAGACACTCTCTCTCTCGGGCTCTCCTATGCACACCCATGCACCAACACACACAGACAAACCTCCGTCTCGCCACTCCCTTTCTCCAGTTGCCTCAGGGTTTCCAAGCTCTTCAGTTGCCAGTGGCTTGTCTTAAAAAACCGAGACACATCAGTGTGGTCCCAGAGCCATGCGTGGCCTGTTAATCACCCAAGCGCCCCCATTCAGAGAGGCAGGAAGAACACAAACAGTAGGTCAGGAGTACTCATGCTTATGCAGAGTGCAGGCTTTCATTCGTACCATGCAGTTACACGCCTAATTCTACTAATCGAGATCTTTAGCGTAAACTCTAGGGGTCGAGTAGAATTAGATGTGTGACTGCATGGTTGGAATGAAAGCCTGCACCCACACAGGCTTACACTGAACAAGAGTGGTTACCCTAGCCCAAGGTCATAATTGGGGGCATAACGTGGAATTTAGACTCCTCCGAAAAAATATAGCACCGGGCCCCTCTTTCTTAATTAAACATGCAGGTGCTCTTCCGCTGTAACCCCCATACGAAGCTCTGGGTCGCGGGTGTGACTGTCGCCATGGGGCCTCCGAATCATGCCTGGCCCGAGACAGAGAGAAGCATGGGAGTGAGGGGGTTGAGGGCAGGAAAAGGCACCTGTCTGCTTCTGACTATAAGGAATTATTGTCCAGATGAGGCCCGGGTATGTGGCGAACAGGTGTGGGGGCGCACAGATAGTGCCTGTTTGCAGCCGCTGCAGTTCAGCACTGATGACAGCCTCGCACAGCATATTAACATAGCCTTAGACACACCCGCTGCATGAGGACTGTCTTGTACTTCAGGCCAGTGACCGCACTTTGGTTAAGTGTTCTCTGGAGCTGCTAAGTTCACCACCCCTTTCCTCCTCCCTGCACCATTATACTCTCCTCCTACGCCGGCTTGACGAATTAGTGCTGTACAGTACTTCACATCCACCATGACCTTTCTCCCTCCTTTTCATTCCGTCCTTTTTGCTTCTATCCCTTTCTGTTCACTCTTCTCCTTCGTTGTGCTGCTGGGGGACAGCTGTGCCAATGCAGCAAGTCCTTTCATGCTTAATAGGGCTGGCTGCTGAGTCCAGCACGAGGACGCCTCGCTCATAACTTAAAACCGTTTTGCTCATTATGTGAGAAGTACAAGCAATCTCCGCGGGCACTATTGATGTATTACCACTTTGCGCATGACGTTTCAAGCGAGCAGTATTTTCATTATCAAAAAAAGAAAGAAGAGAAAGCAGTGACCAATCAATGCTATCAATAAGCCTAACTATTGGTTTGTACTCGGTCTCTGCATTTGATTCCTGGTCTGCATCATAACAATGCCCTTTAATGGCGGCCAGGAGACAGCAGCCTAGGGTTTCAGCAGCAGTCAGGACCGAGGAAAGGTTCGATTTTGGGGGACGATAGGGTGTAGAGGAGGTGCATTAGTCGCAGATTTATTCGTCTTCCACTCAGGGTCTCTGACCGCACATCCCAAATAAAAGGTTGAAAGGAACACAGGGAGTCTATTTAGAGAGTGTTGCGTTCCCATGGCCCGGTGGGAATCACCAGCACTTCCGTGGAAAAAAGCAGGCATGTGCCTTTAAAGGGAAAGTGCAATCTGCTTAAATTTCACGTTTTGCTTCATACCAATTTATATTTACATACTGCCAACTCAACCCACTCAAATTTCTACATATCACAGGTGTTTATATACTTTACCTCAACCTGCATGTTTAGTTGGAATCGCTTTATTGGGGTCAATAAACAACGCCTGCATAAAATATTTAGTACAGGACTTCTGAAACTTGCTGTCAAATCATGTTTGTGGGCAATTCTCATTAGCATAGGAATAAATATAAAACAAGAGTCTGATAAATCTATGCTAAGTATTTTTTTTTTTTTTTTTTTTTTTGAGCAGGCTCTGGAGTCAGGAAATAAGTGTTGAGTGATAAGACAATCAGCATGGCATCTGAGCTCTTACCTCTTAACTCTGCTGAAACACTTTAACTGAATGAAAAACTCCATATGCAGGTTATTACAGGAGAGAAAATGAAAATATAAGTATGGACTCACACCCAAAAATGCAGCAAAGGTCCTTCTGAGGCCATTTTTAATTTTAATAACTGGTCATTTTAGAAATAGTATACATGTGAGAAAAGTTGTCTATGTTTATCTTTGAAAGCATTGGTTTAAAAAAATACCCCTGGCATGATGCGTCCCTCTTAAAATTCCAGAGGAGAAAGTAAATGGGTAAATTTACAGTGTAATCACTGGCGCAAATGGGAGGTGATTATTATAATATACAATGAGGCCCCGGTCTCTCAGAGGGATTAAATCACATGCTCCTCTGCCCTTAGCAAGGACTGTGAATCAAAGCACCATTAGATTTTGCAGACTTTGCAGTAGCTATGTAATATATCAACAAATACACAAATTATTGTGGCTTCTAAATATTGCATAAACACATAGGAAATCCTATATTTTATATTATACTGCAGTAGGATATTCTCAATTTCCAAAGTGGTGAGCAGTTTCACTGTTAATTTACTATAACCAATTTAAATCTGAGTGAATTTATACACACCCACTAGAAGAGTAGCTGAAGGAACATAATTCTATATCACCTTAGCATGATAAAGACACTGGTGGTAAAATTTTGCTGTGTGCAAAATCAAGTTCTAAACGCTGTCCCGGGATTGGGGGAGGCACAGGAAGCCCTGAGAGAGAATTACCCCTGACTCTGCAGCTGACTCGGCTTCAAAACTGGGACAGTTTGATCACCAATCGAAATCACTGCATCCGTTTTAACTATCGGAAACAGCTGCAGCAGCAACTGAACCACTGTAAATAGAGAGAGACTAGGCCCTGCAAGCCATCAGATTGTTGTTCCTTTGCTGGGCAATTACAACAGTGTTTGATTAACACCCTTGCCTGAAGATCTAGTTCAATTTTACTTTGAAGCAACACGTGTGCACCATGGTTGGGATAATTTGGAGCAAAATAAATGCATCTCAGTGTGTAGATTCATCTGTCCATTACCTAACCCACCTCCTTCTGGTTGGGGGAGTGGGGAGGCTGGAGCCTATCCCAGCATGCAGTGGGTCATAGACAGGAGTACACTCTGGTGAGTTCAGCAGTCTATCACAGTGCACTTACGCCATTCACTCACACCCTCATACCTAGGGCTATTTACAGTTCACATTTAGCCAAACATCCCTGTTTTTAGTCTGTGATAGAAAATTAAACTACCTAGAGAAATCAACTACCCATCCAAACATGCTGAAACCACACAGAAAGGTCAGGCCACATTCAAAGCCACAACCATCTTGTCCTGTGACCTTGTTTCCACGTCACAGTAAGCTTTATTTTGGCATAGGTGGGGGTTGCGATCCCTTTATATAATACAGGGTTCCAAGGATTAAATTGGCATGAGCAGTCTTTTCGTGTTTTGCGATTATCAGTTAGTTGCCATTTCATTCTCATTTCTGTTGTTTGATTGAGTTAAGTTGCTGTAGCTTGCTTAGTCTGTTAGCTCATGCAGATTTGTGTTTAGAAGTATTACACAGCTAATGTATCATGGGGACTGCATCAGTTGACCATATTAGTATTTTCCTGGGTAGGGCAAGACGCTGTACTTTATATCTGATCATCACCAGCCATTGGATGTTTTTCAAACAGTTGTGTTTGTATCTTCCATGAGAAAAATTATTTTAGTTAATTATTTTAATGAGAACTGTGAGAGCCTTTGCATAAAATTGTTGGATATATTTTAATGTAAAACAAGAAAAAGGGCTCACGGCAGTTTGAGGTAAAGCCAGGTTTTACATAGAGAGGCAGGGGACACATTTGTCTAAGGTTTTTTTTTTTTTTTTGCAGTAGGAAGTATTTTTCCAACTTGACTATATGATCGAATAGTGAAATATTTGCAAAGTACATGGAAATAGTTTCCCTTTGCTGCTGATGAACTCAGATGAGAGGTAAGGAGCTGAACTGCATATCTGACTATCACCAACCATGTTAATGTGTGTTTTTTTAACAGCTGTGCTTAGGATTAAATGCGCCGTGAACCTGAGCGGAATCATAGACTGGTCTCTTCAGTGGACTGAGATTGATCCAGAATAAAGAGGTTGCAGAGGAGTAGATATAACAAAAACGAACATGGCAATATCAGATTGTGCAATAAGACGCACCAACCCTGCACAATGAGCATGGCCACACTTCTTTTTTGTGGGTCCTGGTTAGTCAGTACCCTTGGATTAGCTTCATTTTCTCAAGTGCCATTAGCTGCCATTAGCAGATCCAAGGGTTCACTTAAAAGTTTCACCTGTTCTCTTGACCTTATTCACACAAACTTGTTTAAATGTGTCTTTCAATGCCTATCAGATGATTTTCTGCATATCATTAATGCACCCCTACAGTGAGCTGTTTTCCCCACCTCTCTCAAGAGTACTGAAATAGAGCAATCTGTAATCCATGACTAGCAATTTTGGACCAATCTCCAACCTTCTTGTCATTAGTAAAATCCTTGAAAAGGTTGTATGCAAACAACTGCACTGTTACCTAACCCTCCACAACCTGTATGATCTTTACCAATCGGGTTGAGTGAATTATAGCACAGCAATTGCCTTGTCAAAGTAGTCAGTGATCTTGAAATCAACAGTGATTCAAACAGACCATCTATTCCAGTATTGTTTCACCTGTGTGGCGCTTTTGTCACTCTTGATTATGACATTCTATTAAATAGACTTGAAACCTGTGTTTGGCCTTTCTGGATCTGTACTTCAGTGGTATTTATCATATTTTGATGTATGGACTTTGAATCCCTTGGAAATGTCACACCAAAATAAGTTAACAATTTCTGTGGGGTTCCACAGGAGTCAGCTCTTGGTCCACAGCTATTCAATCTATACATGCTCTGTCCTGGTTCCATCAGACAGAATCACAATGTATCCAACCATTCCTCTGCCAGTGATACAGGACAGTACGTCTCACTTACCTAGACAAAATCAGTCCTGAAAATGAGCTTGTCAGGTGCATTGATGACATGAACCACTGTATGTCTCAAAATGTTCTACAACCTAATAAAGAAAAAACTGAAATTATGATAGTTGGCCCAATAGTGCAAAGGCAGGCATTTATATCTGTTATCATCATTGTCTCTAAAGTGCTTTGAGAATTTCAGAAACCTGGGTGTTATCATTGATGTGAATCATAATTTTCAGCATCACATCACCAATGCATTCATCAACAGCAGATGAGATTACTTTAATGCTCTTCTTGCAGGACTTCCCAAGAAGACAATAAGTAGGCTCCAGCTCATTCAGAATGCTAAATCCAGAGTGCTAATTCAGACAAGAAAAAATGCATGACATTACACTTGAAATGAGAACACGTCACTAGTTGCTGGAATAGTATAGAATTAATTTCAAAGTATGATTGCTTGTTTACAAGGACATAAATAGTCTGGTCCCTAAATATACAGTAATTCCGACTTTTAGAGGATGTTCATCCAGCTCTCTCTCTTCATAGCAAATAAACAAATCGCAGATATGACACAAAATTTTTTTTGGCTCAATAGCTGAATAGTCTGGTTTCATGAAACACGCCTCAAACAAATTAGATTAAGTTATTTGAATTAATGGCACATTGCAATGGTTGTGCTTCGCACATGGTTCAGGTGCACGGAGGACAGGATGTTGAGGACTGGACTCGGGTGTAAGCATGGACTTGGTTATATTTTATTATGCCTACTGCATAGCAGAAGGCATGAATGAAGCAATACCGAGCAAACAGGAATCACGGTTCCTTAATATGAAGTGCTGGATAAAACAATGAATGGCGCTAAGTTAGAGCTAAGTTAGAGCTAGAGTTGAAGTACACGCGAAATGCAGGGAACACGTCTTATACAAGACTAGGAATACAACTCAGGTATATAGCTACGACACTTCACAAAGACACGATACATAAGGACAACATGGAGAAGCCGCTCGGGAATATAAAGTGCTACACGCTATACGCGGGGAATAAGTCTAGACACAGCGCGCATAGACAACACGGAGACGTAGCTCCAGAATATAAAGTACTACACGCTATATGCGAGGAGAAAGTCTAGACACAGTATACAAAACATGGAAACAAGGCTTATGCATTCTACAAGACTTCGCCCCAAATGGGTGGGGGGTTCGGTCTTAAATAGCACACTGCTACCACTAAGTGGAAATGAGGAGCAGCTGCAGGTAATGATGAGGAGTTGAGGAATGCAGTCCAGGTCTTAATAGACCGGTGGGCTGAGGGCTGGAGGCGTGGCCTCACACACGTTTTCTCCAGGTCAAGTAGATGTAAAAATATGGAATCACTCAATGTTGAGGAGAAAATTGTTGAATGATCAACAAAAAAATCAGGAATAGAACTTTGTTGCTCATCCTCTGGCTTTTATGATGGCCTGAATTCTTTGAGGCATCAATTTCCCTAATGAAGAACAATATTCTCCAACAAGCTGATTCCAACTTTCTCAAATAGCGGTTCACAGAACAGCTTTGCAGGATGGGGCCTTGTCATGGAATATATATATATATATATCAGTGGCGGCTGGTGAACTGGTGATAGGGGAGGCTCAAACCCATTCCTTGAAAATAATGATTGGTCATGACCTGTTTTCAATCATTCATTTAAATTACCATTCCAAAAGCTCAGAAAACTCTCAACATTACCAGGTGTGGCCAGTTTTCATTAATAACGCACACCTGTCAACTCTCACGCATTCCGCGTGAGTTTTAGTGGTACAACCCCAATTCCGAAATAGTTGGGACAAAGTGTTAATTGTGAATAAAATCAAAATGCAATGACTTTCAGATCACATGAGCCAATATGTTATTTACAATAAAACATAGATGACATTTCAAATGTTGAAACTGAGACATTTTACATTTTTATCCACCAAATGAGCTTGTTTCAAATTTTCTGGCTGCAACAGGTCTCAAAAAAGTTGGGACACAGGCAAAAAAAAGGGCTGAAAAAGCAATTAATATACAAGAGAATCAGCTGAAAGAACATTTAGGAAGTAATGAAGTTAACTGGCATCAGGTGTGTAACATGATAGGCTATAGAAGGGATGTCTTAGAGAGGCTGAGTCTCTCAGAAGTAAAGATGGCCAGAGGCTCTCCAACCTGTGAAGACCTGTGTAAAAAATACTTTAAAAACAGTGTTCCTCAATGTCAAATTGCAAAGGCTTTGAAGGTCTCATCATCGACAGTGCATAACATCATCAAAAGATTCAGAGAAACTGGGAAAATCTCTGTGCGTAAGGGACAAGGCCGAAGACCTTTACTGGATGCCCATGATCTTCAGGCCCTCAGACGCCACTGCATCACTAACCGGCATGATTCTGTCATTTACATTATTAAATGGGCCCAGGATTACTTCAAGAAACCACTGTCAGTAAACACAGTCCGCCGTGCCATCCACAGATGCCACCTAAAACTCTATCATGCAAAAAGGAGGCCATTGTTGAGCATGATCCAGAAGCGCTGCTGTGTTCTGTGGGCCAAGGCTCATTTAAAATGGACTGTAGTAAAGTGGCAAAGGGTCCTCTGCTCAGAGAGTCCAAATTTGACATTCTTGTTGGAAATTATGGGCATCGTGTCCTCCGGGCTAAAGAGGAGAAAGACCACTGCTCCTGTTATCAGCGTTCAGTTCAAAAACCAGCATCTCTGATGGTATTGGGATGCATTAGTGCATATGGTATGGGACACTTGCATGTTTTAAAAAGCACCATGAATGCTGGAAGGTATATAAAGGTTTTAGAGCAACATATCCTCCCCTCCAGATGACATCTATTCCAGGGAAGGCCTTGTGTATTGCAGCAGGCCAATGCAAAACCACATACTGCAGCCATTACAACAGCATGGCTTCGTAGTAGAAGAGTGCCTGTGCTGAACTGGCCTGCCTGCAGTCCTGATCTTTCACCGATTGAGAACATTTGGCGCATAATTAAACAAAAAGTCCGTCAAAGGAGACCCAAAACTCTCCAGCAACTGGAAGCCTGTATTAAACAAGAGTGGGATCAAATTCCAATGGCTATACTCAAGAAACTTGTCTTCTCAATGCCCAGACGCCTCCACTCTGTGTTAAAAAGAAGAGAGGATGCTACACCATGGTAAACAGGCCCCTGTCCCAACTTTTTTGAGACCTGTAGCAGCCATCAAATTTGAAATGAGCTCATTTTGTGGATAAAATTGTAAAAATTTCTCAGTTTCAACATTTGCTATGTTATCTCTGTTCTTTTGTGAATAAAATACTGGCTGGTGCGATTTGAAAGTCATTGCGTTTTGATTTATTCACAATTTACACTTTGTCCCAACTATTTCGAAATTGGGGTTGTATATCTACGTTCCCCTACTGTCGTCAGCAATTATTCAATCAACGCATGCGTAAGAGATTCTTGTACGGAATTGAAGTCCCTGTGCATGGAGGTTTATCACTATCACCTGCGTTATGACTCCGGACTTCTCACACTTTTCTTTACTCAGGGGTTGGAAGAAATGCATGCGCTTCATGATCGTTTAAACTCTTTAAATGAAATAAGATCATTGGAAGCAATGGAATTGCATAAAGACGTTTCAAATGATCTTATTTCATTTAAACTATTTAAACGATAATGAAACACATGCATTGCTTCCAACCCCTAAGTTGGAATCAATGGAGTTGGAATGTTTGGCATCAAAATGTCTGTCATGTTCTTGTGTAGCCATTAAAAGTCATCTGTTTTTTCAGAACAATCATTTATGGGTTTAAATATGGACTTTACGAGGCCTTGTCCCACAAAAATCTTGAAATCACTAAACAGGTCACAGTTCACTTCCTGTATGCAAATTTCAAATTTCAAATCTATTTTCTGGACAGTCCCACAAGTAGGTAAATATAACCAGAAGATGGTTCAAATTGGGCTGTGGGCAAATTTGCCTATACCCTGCAAAACCTCCTTTTAGATACCACTGATTGGGAACAACCAACACTGTTCGTCACTCTCTGTGCTGGTCTTCTTGGATCAGTTTTTTAATCCAATCCTGTTTCAGTTGCCATCTCTCTCGTTGATGCCATGTTTCCACTCAATTACCAAAGTCCGACACCTCATTAAGGTCTTGAAGTGCTCTCTTTTAACCGAAAACTAATTTGCATTTTAGGATTGGTATTGTTATCTCTTTAGGAAATGCCGATTACAAGGTGATTCCATCATTTTTTCCTCAACATTGAGTGATTCAACATTTCTTTCCTCTGCTTGATCTGGAAAAAATATGCGATGAATCAAAATAAGATAGTTTGTTTGAGGTGTGTTTCGTGAAGCAGATTGCTCTGCTGTTGAACAAAAATTGTTTTGTGCCGTATCTGTGATTTTACAGAATTTATTTGCTATGAGGTAAAAAAGCTGGATGAACTCCCCCTAAGTGAGGGGATTCCATCATTTTTGCCAGGGGTTGTAAATCAGGTAAAGGCACATTTATTCACCGTGGAGATGTTTCTGGAACCAAGTGCCTGAGATCTGCTGCAACTATCTTCTTTTGAAATCAGTCCTAAAACAGATTTTCTCATGGGCTTTTGGATTTAGTGCATGTGGGTGTGTGCGTGTGTGTGAGAGTGTGTGTATTTGTGTTAGTGTGTGTGCTGTGGTAGTCCTTGTGTGAGTGCTGAAGGGGTTAAAAGAAACTGCATTTTATGTATGTGTGCGCATTGAATGGGTGCCTGGAAGGCTTTTGCGTCTAAGTGAAGTTAGTACATTGAGTTTACCAAAGTATGAAATGCACTATAAAAATAAGTTGACTTTGACTGTGAGCTCTCATCTTTGTGACCACTGGAAATGACCGAATAGTTTTTGCTCTTATTTGCCTCAGGCATATATGAAAAATATGTTGATGGGCAGTGGGGCTGCAATGGATTGGTAGGGGACAAAGGGTCAGTCAATCTAGACACAGAACACATTTGCCAACTTTATATTTATAACTCTGTACACTTTGAAATGTAAATTGTGCTAAAATGTTGGCAAACCCAGCATGACTGCACTCCATCGATCTGGGAATCTCTCTGGTTCTGGAAAGCCTTGGGAAGCCAGCCAAGACTGGGGGCCTGAGAGTGAGAAACAACAAACCACCACACATACTCACTGCCACCCCCCTCCCCCACACACGGCTCCAATTTGGAGCCCAGTGTTCACTGCCCACAAATGACAGACCAAACTGCTCCTCAATATCTGTTTGTAAGCAACAACAAAATGGGCTCAGCTTCTTTCAGAGGAGGAGCAGTCCTGATGAGGACAGCTTCTAGGAAACTGAACCTCCCGTAAGTCCAGATGACATCCTGCGTAACGCGAGCTTCTCTCAGTGCTCATCTGGGCAAAGGTCTGAGCGCACCGGCGACAGTATCTAGGCAGGCTAACATTTAGCGTCTGCGGCCTCGAATTGGTTCAGCTGCTCAGAAATGTCTCTCACCTTCAACAGACGCAAGAGATGGAGGTATGAAACCATGCTCTTCTGTAACCTGCCTCTCAACCCCTGTTCTTATCCATCTAGAGACACTGTTTATGCTCCCAGTCAGGGCTCTGTTCGCCCTGTGCCTCCCTTCTGCCCAGTAATCTCACCATGACCATCCTCCAGAGATGAGATGTCAAGGGGCATTTATAGGCGCAAAAGCATGGACACAAGCAGGCAAATACACAGGCACTCTCACCCACACACCGTCATGTAGACACTCTCTCTCTCGGGCTCTCCTATGCACACCCATGCACCAACACACACAGACAAACCTCCGTCTCGCCACTCCCTTTCTCCAGTTGCCTCAGGGTTTCCAAGCTCTTCAGTTGCCAGTGGCTTGTCTTAAAAAACCGAGACACATCAGTGTGGTCCCAGAGCCATGCGTGGCCTGTTAATCACCCAAGCGCCCCCATTCAGAGAGGCAGGAAGAACACAAACAGTAGGTCAGGAGTACTCATGCTTATGCAGAGTGCAGGCTTTCATTCGTACCATGCAGTTACACGCCTAATTCTACTAATTGAGATCTTTAGCGTAAACTCTAGGGGTCGAGTAGAATTAGATGTGTGACTGCATGGTTGGAATGAAAGCCTGCACCCACACAGGCTTACACTGAACAAGAGTGGTTACCCTAGCCCAAGGTCATAATTGGGGGCATAACGTGGAATTTAGACTCCTCCGAAAAAATATAGCACCGGGCCCCTCTTTCTTAATTAAACATGCAGGTGCTCTTCCGCTGTTGCCCCCATACGAAGCTCTGGGTCGCGGGTGTGACTGTCGCCATGGGGCCTCCGAATCATGCCTGGCCCGAGACAGAGAGAAGCATGGGAGTGAGGGGGTTGAGGGCAGGAAAAGGCACCTGTCTGCTTCTGACTATAAGGAATTATTGTCCAGATGAGGCCCGGGTATGTGGCGAACAGGTGTGGGGGCGCACAGATAGTGCCTGTTTGCAGCCGCTGCAGTTCAGCACTGATGACAGCCTCGCACAGCATATTAACATAGCCTTAGACACACCCGCTGCATGAGGACTGTCTTGTACTTCAGGCCAGTGACCGCACTTTGGTTAAGTGTTCTCTGGAGCTGCTAAGTTCACCACCCCTTTCCTCCTCCCTGCACCATTATACTCTCCTCCTACGCCGGCTTGACGAATTAGTGCTGTACAGTACTTCACATCCACCATGACCTTTCTCCCTCCTTTTCATTCCGTCCTTTTTGCTTCTATCCCTTTCTGTTCACTCTTCTTCTTCGTTGTGCTGCTGGGGGAGAGCTGTGCCAATGCAGCAAGTCCTTTCATGCTTAATAGGGCTGGCTGCTGAGTCCAGCACGAGGACGCCTCGCTCATAACTTAAAACCGTTTTGCTCATTATGTGAGAAGTACAAGCAATCTCCGCGGGCACTATTGATGTATTACCACTTTGCGCATGACGTTTCAAGCGAGCAGTATTTTCATTATCAAAAAAAGAAAAAAGAGAAAGCAGTGACCTTAGAGATAAAGGGCCTTCATAGACCTTGGTCACAGACGAGTTAGCACTAATGGGGTAGGGAAATTGATATTGCCCGGGGAAATGGCTGTAGAATGCTCCAAGGCAGTGGATCTGCACTATGTCAGTAAGCGTTCAGTCTCAATACTTCTGGTGTGAGTGAGCGAGTAACCGGACAACCCGAGCTGAAACATTCGCTGCAGTGAAAGATGACGTGTATGAGCGGCAGGGATTGGGGGATTCAACTGTGTAAAAATAGAAACACCTGGAATGGCTGACATTTTTCCCTGTTTAATGTAACGGTATTTGTAATTGCGCATGTCATAAAATGTCTATGAGAAAATCGCATTGAGCCAAATATGTTCAAACAAAGCGACTGTAGCTTAGATGACCCATTGACAGTAAATTTTTACGATCTTACGTGTTCCGATAGAATTCCCATTCATTCCCAGTGAAAGAGCGGATTGTTCATCCTCCAAGACATTCCCGTGTGTTAGACTTGGAACTCTAAACGATTGGAACAAGTTGAGCGGAGTGTAAAAAATATAAATAGCCCGCGCAAATGTCGCTGACTAAATTCATCCCCTCCCAAACAATGACCTATGTGGACGCTGGACTTACAAGTGCGTGAGATGGGAAGGGTGGCTGCCAAGCAACGGAGGCTGAGGGAGGGGCAATGCAAATAAAGAGCGGTGCTTTCATAGAGATGCCCGAGGTTTCAGTGAAAGAAGCACTTGCATGAGAGAACGGAGGAGATAGAGAATTGGTTTGCGACCTGCTTCGAAAAGACAGTAAAATAATATACCCAAGATTACCACTGAAAAAGCTGAGCAATGGCATCGAAGTGTCCAAAATGCGACAAGACAGTCTATTTTGGTGAGCATCCCTCCATGTCTATTTTTTTTTTGTTTATTATAGCTTAAGAAAGCTAGTATGATGCATGAATAAACATCCGCCCATTTTTGAATGGAAGGGCGGTTTCTAGTGGGCACGCGTGGCCATCTATAATAAATTTTGATATTTCTGCTGTCAAATATTTCGTTATAAATGGTGCATCATTTAAGTAGTTCCATACTAGCCAGGAAACAACAGCGTTACCGAGAACAGCTAGCGTTAGCAATGTTTACTCCGTGCTGACTGAACGAATGATCGCGGCATCTAACATTATTTACGCTGTATTGCCTTTATAATTCTGAATTCTGCTTTTAGTGATTTATTATGCGACGTATGATACAAATGGTTTGGTACAAAGACGATACAAACTTTGTATCTCACTCGATAGCTGATAAAAGTTTCATTAACATTATGTTTGATAATGGATGTAATTCAACGTGAATTCAAATTTGTTCTTATGTTTTAATTGTTACGCGCAAAAGGAATGGAACAGGTCAGTGTTAACATTTCGGGGAAATACGATTAACGTGTTCAGATTGTTTTTGTGTGGTAATGGGCTGCTGGAAAATGCAGTGTGTGATTTGTTAGGAGTTGCACTTGCTCTTTGCAAAAAATATTGAATCCCATATTGTAACATTCTATAGATTTGGAGCGCTCGCGAATGAAGCCAAGGCACCTCAATAAACAAGTGGATGGCGACCTAGATAAATTCATAGTAGCGCCGCAACGAAAATAATCAAATACGTCTAAAGCCGCTTTCACACCGGACGCGAAACGAATTTTTCGCACGACAGATTACATTCAAAGTCAATGCAAAGACGCGAATACACGAAAAATTCGTTTCGCGTCCAGTGTGAAAGCGGCTTAAGGTGTGGATTTACTGAGGTAAATCACATCGACTCGTGATTGTGAGTCTGAATGCACTTGCGAAAGCGAATGAATGAAACATGTAAGCTGCATTTATTGATCAGCCTGTCTTAGCAGAGAACCCTGCGTGAAGATACTTAATCAAAAGTCTTTACTGAATGGGGTAGCCTATATGGGCGGAAGAGCAAGTGTTCGTGTAGGCCTATTAGAAAAGCGTGTAGTGTCAGTACAGAATTCTTTTCAAGTGGGCTGAATAATTAAAGATTAGAGACACGCTCCAGTGACCGTTGGTCTATTTTTAGTGCATTTAAATTCTTCGATACAGTGATTGTTTGCCTTTTATCTCGAACAGGTTGTTTTCCTTTCGCAGTATATCCCAGACTTATGTTTTGAAAGATGTCCAAATAGAGATTTTCTATTGATTGCTTTTATGCGGATTTTTTGCAGTTTCTGCATCCAGCACCATTAATCTCCGAGGTATTTGTGTGGTTCGATCTCGTTCTGAAACTTTTTTTATTGTAATTTGTGCCATTTTATGCTTCTACTGGCTATAAGCAAATGAAGAGTAAATGTACGCCGCCCCCTGACTCCCTGTACCAGAATAAACGTTGATTTTTTTTTTTGGTTACTGTTGTCATCCATGTTCACGAGCTGTACACGAAAGGCTCCACATCCCAAACGAGGAGTTAATTCGCTGGCGGTCATGGTCAGTTGAAGTCTGTAGCGTGTCGTGAAATTTGTTGTGTCACGACTGGAGACGTTGTGCTTGGTAAATTCCAGTGAAGTGTAGCAGTACTAATTCGCTTTGACCACTGTAATGGCCATTGCTCAATGCATGGCTTCTGCATAAATGCTAATGGCATTAAACTCATTGGATGACCTTTGCTTTCTCTCCCACCTCAAATGGTGCGAGCACTTCATAGATGCATCAAAGTCGAAATGTCATGACAGCAGGCCTTCTAATTTTGAGGCTGACCGAAAAGATGAACTGCTTCATTGTAGGGCTGGGCGATTTGAACACAGTGAAATATCACAATATCAGAATACCTCTATATTCCAGCAATATTACAATATTACATAACTATTGGTGCTTTCACAAAATATTTACTCAATGCAGTTTTTCATGAGCAGTCATTAGTGATGTGCATATGATGACCAAGCAGGTACAGGCCACTGCTAGAACAGTCTAAGCACAGAAAACTGCATCCCGTTTCTGTAACGCAGCCTTTAAAACCAGAAAAGGTCACGCTTATGGCATATCACAATATGACAATATCAAAAATCCCAAGGGATATCTAACATTATATCAAATTATGAGGCTGGGGCACTGTGTCATGCGTTGCATAACTGCAATGCGTCCACAATATGTGGTTGTTCAACAGGATCCAGCATTTACGGGAAAAAGATGCCAAAATCCTACAAAATGTCCCCTGAAAATAACATAAATCAAATGCCTTGCATGCATCTTGCATGTCGTGTATTAGTGTACCTGTACGTGTCCTTTTTGGTGATGCTAAATTGGCACGAGCCTCCTTGGGTGTGTTTCGAGAAGTTCCTGTCCAGAGCAGGGATGGATCACTTGGTCACAGCACACTTTGGAACTAATGGCGTGAGAAAGGGTGGGTCAGAGTTTCTGGGGCCTTAATGCAACCATGAACAGAGTTTCGACTGTTGTCTTCACAGGAATTCTGCCAGAACACAGCCAAACCCTGGAAAGTAATGTGGTGACGGTGTAACCCAGGGTAACGGCACTCTTTAGGAATGTGTGGCATGTGAGGCTCCTATTGGAGCATGTCAGGCTGGTGCGAATGGGCTTGACTGTTGGGCTACACCTTATCTAAGGGCACAAGCTGTGGGTTTGTCCGTTTGAGTAGTCATACTAGCCATGTGAGGGCTTGGGAGCTGTAAGACACTGAAGGATAGTCCTAAGAGTGGGGACCATCTGATATTGTTTTTCTTTCTCATACATTATTTTATCAATTTTGCCTTTGATGCAACCATAAATCTGAAGAAATGGTTTGTTTTATAGAAATTGGCATTGGAGCTGGAGTTTGATTAAATTAAAAACTTGGAAAAAGTGAAATGGTAGGAGTTTAAAAGTTATATTCAGTACTTTCTAAAGCAGAAGAAATGGTCACTAAAATGCTTAAAATCATATAAAATGGGCAAAAATGATTTGATTAATATTTAACCAAAGCTTGGGAATTACTGGAGCAGCATTTGACCCTTTGGTTGGATTGCGTGGTATATAGGCTACTCAGTGGTGATTAAATTACTGGGATAATTTATTTTATATTGTTGTAAAGCTTTTGATTCAATTTTAGAAACCGGAGCAATTGCTGACAGTTCCTTCCTCCATTTAATCTGATACACTGTAATTTATCCTCAGTCTGAATTATTTCCTGGGGGCAACTGGCATTGTGAAAGAATAAGAGGGTGATTGTGTTCAGGAAATGCCTCTGACTACTGGGCTATTGCAGAATGATTGACTAGGTTAAGAATACTGTCTTCAGTCTTTCGGTATTTTACCATACTTGCATGAGTGACTCATTTAAAAAAATATATAATCCACGGGAACAAAGTTTTAAAGGATATTAAGTCTAGCGTCAACAGAGAAAACTAATATTATAATGAGAGGGAACATATCTGAGCAGACCTCTGTGTGAACTGGTTTTCCCACAAGGCTTTGGATCTCTTCCATGTATGACAATTAGTCACGAGATCAGTACATTTGCAAATTACTCGACTGTAAAAAAAAAAATAAAAAAAAATTGTATTCAAGCTCAAAATTTGAATTGAGTCAGAGGTAGCCTTCTGATAAACAAATTGTTCTATGAAAATTGATTGGAACACCTTGAGCATTCATGATCTGGCTAAGCGCCCTCGAAAGCATAGTCATTGATGTGTATGGGTCCGCAGAATGGCCTCTACTCGTCCTTAAACTTCTTATATTTCTCGTGTTGACGGATAAGAACTGGATCTGTCATGGGGCTGCATCAGTGGCACGAATGAAACGCACTTACATAACGGAATTACTGCGCTGTCAGCAGCTGATTATGCCGCGGCCCGGTAATGGCCCAAACTTGCTCTGCAGTGGAAACGCAGGCAGATAAGGCTAACGGTTACTCAAAACGGTATATGAATCAGTGAGATTAAGCCGTGTGGAGTATCGAGGAAGGCCTCAACGTGATTGGCCCTTTCCTGCTGATAACGGGGGTCTGAGTGAAAGTTTATTGCACCTTAATGATTTCATTTCCATTGAATAATGGAGGCAAAAACTTGTCTACTTTTTTTTTTTTTAAAGAGGCTTGTGTGATCCATTACCCTTTAAGTACTTCGTACACACCATGATTTTCCACTCCATTGGGGAAAAAAAGGGAGTTGTTTTTGTAAGCCAAGAGATGTAAAAGTTATTTTTACCCCAAGTACATTGTCGTGCTGCTGTTAACGATTCTCACTGGACTGGCTGCCTGAGCTGCATCGCGCCATTAGCACTAGTCTGTAGGAGTCGGGATGGATAAGGAGACCAAGGCGCCCCCCTAACTTTTGATTTAGGGCTGTAGTAATATCATTTGGCTGGAACAGCCACTGCATCTTGTACTCGCTGCGTAGGAAATTGCCGGATTTTGAGGAAATGACCTTTTCCATCGTTCTTTTGGTACATCTGCAGGTCCTTCAGAAGGTTATAAAGCTTCTCCTACCAGCTGTTATAGGTTACACTATTATTTTTATCTCCCACCACAAAGTGGGATGTAGGAATGAGTGATGTCCCTCCGTCCGTCATGCTTATTTTTGAGGCCAGAACTCTTAATACATTTAACATTTATCAACAAAATTTAACGTATTGGTGCATCTTATTGCGTAGATGTGCCTTTTCTTACTTCTGGCCGTACTTTTGTCCATCTGTCTGTCCCTCCAGAGTTTTGTTTCCTGGCCAGATATTAGCCATCCTGTGGTGAGGGATCTGAGTATTTCATGCTTGATTTAAAAGATGTGAATTGTAGTTTGCTGTGTGTGTTTGTCTTCATTCTCTATTCTTCATGCATTTCAGAGGGATCCGTGAATCTCTGCATGTTGGAGTTTGGACTATTTCGGCGGGTAAACAGAGTTTACATCTGCCGAGCTGCTGTACAATCTGGGCTTCCCTTCATACCATGCAGACCTAAAACTGTACTGCTCCCTGTAGCCGTATCAGCCACCATCCCTAACTAATTAGGAATGATGATAATCATGTGATGGTCTGTTCACACTTGGGATTGTGGGAGGAATTCTCTGTTTCCGATGAGTGGAACCCTCTGGGTGGTTAAATGTTAATGCACTGGGATGAGGGGCCAAGTCTTACTGCTTCCTTGCTGATAGACAGATGGCGTGGGACATGTAATGAGACTCTACACAAAGGCTCAAAGGGGCTGGCATTACCAGTGTGGATGATTGTGATTATTGACCTTGCTCGTGTTTCCGAGCAAATGGATTTTTTCTTTGGAAATGTGGCGCTGATACGCAGCGATCATGGTTAAATTCATGTTCATGCTGCATATCTTTCATGGTAGCTAGTAGTTGTTTGTTGTATTTTAATCAGTGATTATTTTTTTTTTTTAATCATGTTAGAAATTCTAAATGGGAGAGGGTTTGAGTGTGTGATTTTCCCAATTTCTGCAAATGCTTAAATAATTGTTTCTACATTTCTACATTTGTTCTTCCATCTTTAGATTTGGCTCACTTCTCTGTTTTGGCTTGTCTTCAGATTTGATCATGGGTTTTGGAACTTCATATCCCAAAGGCCCTTGCAGCGCACTTGGTGCAAGTAGAACAATTTGAGGTCGGTTTTTTTGGAATTATGTATTTTCAGAATTCTAAATCGGTGTTCTAGAATTCCATTGCTTTCTTTTACCAGTAGTTATTGTTCCTTCAGCATTGCGTTGTTCATTTATTTACAATATAATTGCTTGTTTGCAATCATAAAGTGGAGTGGTTAATGGGGCACAGTGAGTCCTGCAGTGAAATCAATCTGGGTGTATTGACTGAATTGGGTGCAAGGCAGGGGTCCAGGGGGACAGGCTGGAAAGGACGGCAGGGCTTTGGTCTGAGATGCGTAAATGAGTGGGCCTCAGGCGGACAGCTGTGGCAGAGGCTGTGGCGCTGGGTCATGAGAACTGAGTGCTAGCCAGGAAGTGGTCTGGCCCTCAGGACAGAAAAATCTGCGGCAGGCTAATCATCCCCTGCCCTCTCCTTTCAATATGCCCATGCTGTGGGCTAAAGTAGGAGAGGAGGAATGGGGTGGCCAGTATTCCTTCTGTGTAGAGTGTTCCATTCACCCAATCTCCTACCTCTCCTTATCCTCTCCCACCCTCACTGTTTACTCTTTTTTCAATCATTCACTCTTTCAGGCTTTCACTCATTCTTTGTCCGCTTTATTGTCCTCTTCTCTCCCCTCTGTCGCTCATTCTCTCTGGCGCTCTTGTACTCCCTCTTTTTATCTCCTATTTTTTTCATACTGCTCATCCCTTCAGGCAGTAAATTCCTGCCTGTGCTTAAGTTAAATTAGGGAACTATTTTAAACCCAGTCTGTAAGTAAGTACTCCATACATCATAATGAATGCTGACATCTATTCAAAGAACTCTTTCCTTGTGCCTCAGTGTGCTACTCCATTTTCCACCCGGCTGCTCTCAGATCTAAGCTCCTGTCACAATTATGTAATGATTTTTTTTTTTTTTTTTTTTTCTGTCCGGCTGTTATTTGTGTTGTGACATCACGGTGCAGGCCTCGGTGCTCCGGTAGAGACTGCGTGTTCTCGCGATTTTGTCGTCAAATTCCTTTGGCAATTCGGTGAGAATCAATTGTGCAACTGGAATTATGTTGAAAATTGTAAACGATTAAAATGCCTGCTTTGCAGTTCATTTTTTTTTTCTGACCGAACAACAGGATTTAAGCATTTTCTCTTGCCAAAGTACCGTTAAGTTATTATTCCGTTGAAGGCAGAGGGATGTGTCATTAACTGGATGGATTTCAAAGGGGCTTTTGAAATGTAAATGTGTTTCCAAGCTGATGTATTTTTCATTTAAGGCCAGACTGTAGAAACACTTATGTGATTGCTAAATTAAGTGTGTGCCTCAGCTTTGGGCGAGCCTTGAAATTTCCATGATTTAAGCATCCCTAAAAAGCGATCAGAACGGGGTCGTAATGGAATAAGCACATTTGCTAGAGTGGAACTTGACAGTAGTGGCATGAACATATTAAAATATGGATCTATGTATGAATTGTATCCTAAGTGTGTGCCATTTTTTTTGTTGATGATGTATAGGACTACGAAGACTGTAGAGTATGTTTTGATGTTGTACGTAGTGATATTATAGCTTCCTTGGTGGAGGTAGTGGTAGAATGTGATTCAGCATCTCTGTTAAACGATCAGTAAAGGTAAGTGAATGCTCAGTAGACGGGTAATTTGTCCTCTTCTAGAGGCATCTGTTCTCCTAGTCTAGCTGCATGCTTGAAAATGTACATATTCTTCATACATTCAGAATGCATTTACGGCTTCAAAACTGTGATTTTTTTTTAGTTTATTGTTTGGAGAGAGGTCTGAGCGCTTATCTGCTGATTATTCAAACAAGCGCCTGTACCTGGCTGTGTGTCTCCAGGCTGTAGGGCAGCCTGATGTTTGAGCTGAACAGATGAGGCATGGAGAGTGAGGTCATTTCCTCTCCCCAGGGCGCCCTGACCAGCTCAGACAGGAAGTGGGCAGCGGTTGCCACAGTGCTCCCGCCACCGCCGAGCAGAGCGCATGCAGTGATTTGGCTATTAGGCTGGAGGAGGGAGCTGTTGAGATTCAGCTTGCCTATATCTTGCATCAGCCAGAGTAGGGTGGGACGGAGCACCCTCTGAGGCCTACAGGCCGAACCTCCTGGACTGTCTTGGCGGGGGAAAGCTTTACAGCTGGCCTGGTATTTATTGTCTTGGGGGGGGAAGCTTGTTTGGACTTGTGCAGGAAATGACATGCTTGATTTTTCAAAACCACTAAATCAAATTGATTTGGTTGGTTGTTGAAGCCTTTTTCACGCAAGTGCTATGAAGGTGCTTTACTGAGTACCTCAGCTACAATCAAGCCTGAACCCCCAACAAAAAAACAACAGTTGGGTGAAACTGCATTCTCCCCAGTCAGATGAATTGACAGTAGCAACCTGGCTGCAGAAGAGGGGCTTATTCTCTGCCGTATGTCCTGGTGTGAGACTGGGGACGTGGAATGGATGAAGCCATTTTGAAATGGAGAGAATAAATGGAGGGTATCTGAATTGATGTTTTTCTTGTATTTAGTGGAGTTACAGTAGTCAGGTCTGAAGTTTGGGAGACACCTGCTACTGACC
Organism: Gymnothorax javanicus; assembly: GCA_029692085.1. NCBI lineage: Eukaryota > Metazoa > Chordata > Actinopteri > Anguilliformes > Muraenidae > Gymnothorax > Gymnothorax javanicus. The sequence goes on from CM056193.1 coordinate 28,548,232, forward strand.
TGGGCTCATGCCTTACATCCTCACCTTACACTCACACACTCTGTCCTCTTCCCAGGGTTTCCACTGTACGGGTTATGTAATTATTTTAGCTATTTGGCAGAGGCGAGCGAATTTCAGTGTGTGTGCCCATCTGGCAGGGTCGCTCAGCACAGTGGGGGCAGGAACAGGATGGAGGCAAGGAACCACATGGCTTTTTTATCACTGATGAGTGAAATAGGACTAACTCCACTCCATGAGTAAACATGGAAAAAAATTACAGTATCCACAAACCTAATGGCATTACTGTTAATTGCCGTACCTCCTCTCCTGCTTGCCAGCCACAATTGCCCTGAAGCCCTCTCTACAGAATGCAAGCATTTTTTAAAGATGTGCATCAATGATCATTTCAGCGAGAATGTGCTTGTAAAGTTGGCGTTCACTTGCAAAGTTAGCATGTCAATATGGGCAGAGAGGGCATTGACCGTATTACATTTATTATATAATTCAGGGTAAAGATTGAATTGTGTGCCATTGTTGGTTGTAATCTTTAGTATTCATGGGGCATGATGACTGCTTTCTCAGCTCAGTGGAGTAATCGAAGAGTTTGAAGGTCCTCAGGCCTCTTTCACTGCTACTTTAGTCTTTCCTCCCTGATCCCCACCCTTTCTAATTGCCACCTGTCTTGCCTGTAGGGACGGGCAAATATAGAAATGTATACTGTATTAATATAAACTCACTCATGCATGACTTTCTACTCAGTCCCACAAGCCTCGACTTTATAACTGAATACACTGGGAAAAATATGGGAATATTTTTAGTTCAAGAGGAGTACCCACATGAATCACTGGACCATAAACCCACGTGTTTTTGTTTTACGATGAAAGTAAGAAATTTGGTGCCATTCACTGATGGACACCACCCAAAATGAGGTAAAAGTATCCTGTGAAAACGACCCCACATTTTCCCAATGGCTGCCACTGTTTCCACGGAAACTTGGTTTCCATTACAGATGGTCATAATCTGAATCGGAAACTGGAGGTGTTGTCTAATCTTAGGTTTTTCCCAGTTTATAGTGTTACGTCACTGGAAGGGATGCTGCATGGGAATTAACCAAACCACATTACTGCACCAGAGAGCATGCTGGGAGTTCAGCTGAGTAAATGCTGTTCATTTCATGGCGTAACTGTACAGACTTAAGCAGTGAATCATCCATGCGCTACCTGTCATTCTTTCTTTTCTCTCTTTCTTTTTCTCTCTTTCTCCCCCTTCTCCGGCCCCAAGTCGAGCTATTCAAGTTCCAGCGCTCGTTACGCATGGTAATTAAGAAGTCGCAATTAAGCAGAAAGAAAAATAACCGTCCGTCGGGAGCATCCTCAGAAGACCTTTTGTTAAATTGCAGGTTGCTAGCGATCTTTATCTCCCGTCGTTAGTGTCTGTCTAATTACAGTCAATGTTTTTACGCCATTAGCCTAATTCTTATCATCATCTTCTTCCTCACTGGGCAAAAACCATCTGCCCAGCGATGCGGGCTCTCACTCTCTCTGCAATTATCGTTCTAATGAACCATTCTCAAAATAACAACAGAATTCATTACTTCTCATTCAAACAGAGCCAGGACACACTGTTCACCTACTTCTATGATGCGTCATTGCATATTTCTTGGAAGACTTGGGAGATGCATGTTCAGTCACAGCGGGGTATCACACAAGTGGTCTGTATTGAGGGTAACTTTTTGATGAGTGATCATTTACTTTTTACCTCCGCCAAACAAAGTAGGCAGGAGGTTATGTGATCGGTGCCGTTTGTGAACAAGATAACTCAAAAAGCAATGAACGGATATCTCTGAAGTTTTGTGGGTGGGTCGCTATTAGATCAGGGATGGACCCTATTGATTTTGACAGTGATCAAGCGATATGGTCACCACGACAGCCATCTTGAAATCGTATGACACGCAACAACTGAACTTTGCTCCCATTCACGAAGATTTGGACTGTGCTGCCTTGGCAGAGGTTTGCTCTGTAGGAATGCCTCTAGTTTACTTGTTAGTTTATTCATTCATTATTGTCAATCACTTGAGGTCCAGTATGATGGTCCTCCTGGGGGGGATCCTTGTTGTGGAACTTCAGATGACTGGAGGCCAATTCTGAAACCACTGACTATTTTGCGGTTTGGACATGGGTGTGAGTTGCCGGAAGTGGAATATTAGAGGCCCTTTTTGGTTGGGACCTTCTTTCCTTGCTGCAGTTTCACTTTGGCAGTTTTTCAAGAATGATCTTCATGGAATGTGCTTCCTTCATGTGTGTGGTTTCATCGTGAGGCTCTGTTTTCCCATTTGGGGCTGCACATGTTGAATTTTTTGAGGCAGATCCTGATGTTGTCCTTCATGCTTCTTCTGCCCTCCAGGAGCTCATTGGCCAGTACTTGGCTCCGAGTTTGAGGGCTTGTTTTCAGAGGTGCGTGTCGAGCATTCGTAATACTTGACCTGTCCATCTCAGCTGGTGTGGCGATGCTGTCAGTATTTGCTTCCTTAGGAACACTGATGTTGGTACGCTTCTCTTTCCTACTAATATACAGGATTTTTCGTGGGCGTCTCTTGAAGTAAGACTCTGGGAATCTTATTTGACCACTATATCTGGTCCAGGTTTCTGCTCCTCATAAAAAAGAGGACAAGATGACCGCGTTGTTGACCAGTGTCTTGGTCTTTACAGGCAAGTCAGAGTTTTGCGAAGGCCACACTAGCACAACAGATGTGGTGTACCTCATTGTCGATGCCTGCCTTGGAGTAGACGTTGACTTCCGATGCAGAGGAACTTGTCCGCATTTTCAAGGCTTACGCTGTCAATTGTTATTGTTGACGGGGGTGTGGAGGAGTCCCCTGGGGGCTGTAGCAAAACCTTGGTTTATTTTTGCTCATGGCCAAACCAAGGAGTGTGTATGCCCTGGGAAAAGCATTAAGTATGCACCGAGGATCTTTTTCTGTATTGGTGTTGATGGTGTGTTGTCCTCTGCTTATTGCAGTTCCACAGTGGTTGAATGAAAGATCTTTGACTTATTGTTAGATCTTACTCATTCATTAATTCATTGATCCTTGGATTTAGTTTTGTTTTCTCATGTCAAATAAATTTAACCCTGTATTATTGGAATACCAGGGAAGGGGGGGGCTTGTTTGCCATGTACTTTTTTAAATTGACGCGAAAACCTTTTTTTAAAAAAGTACATGGCATTACAGTCTCTTCAGCTTTGGTTATTAGCAGTTTCTGTTACACTCAAGCTAGTGTTGGACTGTGAACTTCACACCTAAAGGGCATGGTGTTGTTTCCAAAGTGGTGTCTGGTTGTCACTGGATAGATATCAGCAATTCACTTCGAATTGGTGCATTTAACCCTTTAAGGCCTAATGCAAAAATCCCAGCAGAGAATCATGCTGCCATGTTTACCATAGTAACCTGTATTTGGGCTGAAGCACAGCTTCTCATCTTTCAGGAACAGTTGGAATTTTTTTTCTATTGCGCAAAAACTTACAGTAATTACGGTACTTTCAAAATTACGTGCATATCTGTGTCGGCAATGACACGTTCTTAAAATGCGCACATTCTGTCCCGGTTTAAATGGGTTAAAGATACTTCAGTACGACCGCTCATTACAGAAAAACCGCTGTAAACATGTGTTTATGAGTAGCCGGGCGTTGGTGTGCGCGCTGCTGCATGCCATGTTGGCAGTCTCTTGTCTGTTTGTATCCGATGATGTCACTTCCTCTACCCACAGTTTTTGTGGAGGACTTGCACATTCTCATTAGTCTGAAAGAGAAACCCTGTTTTGCATTTGTTCGACAGAGTAAATGGGTTCTCGAGCAGAAAGCAAAGTCTGTTAGCCAGGTTTCTCTCAGCCCCTTTAAACGGATTGCTGACTCCCGGTTATGCATTTGTGTGACATTTCTGTAACTTTCTTATGGAGTATAACTGGGATATTCAAGTGCATGTAAACACTTCTCTGAATGAGGAGAGTAATAAGAGAGCGAACTCACGGTTTGCACGTCCTCTCTAGCTGAGGATGACATTGTGAAGTGATGGGGACTCTGAGAGAGCTACAGATCCTGGGGTTTTGTCTGGATACAGGCCATAGTGGACCTTTTGAGTTGTGCTTGTTTTTGTTATAGAACTAACTAGTGGTCCTTCCACGTGGAGGGTGGCCAGCTAGGATCAGTCAGGGATCCATAGTGGGTGGGGTAGAGTACTGTTGTGAAAGTAGGCCATTGCTGGCATTGGCCAATGGAGTGGTGGGGGGAGAGTCACCCAGCAGACGAGACCCATCCAATGGCGTGGTGGTTCATGGCAACTTGGCACTGTGACTGGCCAGTCCATCCTTGTTGCCATGGTAACATGAGAGAAAGATAGGAACTGTTTTTGTAGGTGCATGTGTTCACATGCTGGTGCATTTTTTGAGTCTGTGCAGGATGATTATTCATTGGAGCATGCATCGATGATAGTGCTATCATTACTCATCATTTTCATTTGTCTAAATAAGATATAAGACATACATTTATGGACGTCATTCATGTCTGCAAACTTGCACTCCTGGGCAAAAAAAAATGAGCAAAGCCTAAAATGTCAAAATCTGCTTTTAGTGGTCTTGACAACAATCATTGGTCAGAACATTAGCACGAACCCTTTGATTCCCAGCTTTTGCAATATGACTGATCTGTTCAAGTTAATTATGACTATTCATATCCAATTCAGATATGCTCAAAGTTTTTATTACATTTGGAGTTAACCAAACCATAAAACGATAAAATTAACTGTTGCTCATACATTTTAGCACTAGGTGGATGCATTCATTTGCAGCAAAATGTGGCAGATTTTACATATCGAGACCAAATATTCAGAGATGCACTCCATTTGAATTTGAATATTTGCTGAAGATCTTGTTTAGTATAGTCTGATGTGTAACTTTGTAGTTGGAATGGAAGCTTGCACCCACACCAGCCTTTTCTGAATAAGATTGAGGACCCTAAGGCAATCAAACAACGCGGAAAACTCTGCATTAGCGCAGAGGAGTCAATTGGCATAATAGGGAAATTTCCATATGCGGGTGCAAAAGGGTAAAGAAAGGCTCTCCGTTGACCTTCTGTGCCACCACTTGCTCAATACCTTTTACTGCAGTGAACTGCTTGGAGGAAAAGTGGGAAACCGCTTAACTGCCTCACTGTGAAAAGTTAATTAATGCTTTGGAGCACAGGAGAATGTTACAGAAAGGCTTGCATCCCACAATGGAAAAGTGTGTTTTTTTTTTTTTTTTTTTTTTTTAGAGGAATAATCGGATGGTATCTTTCCACTCTTCTTTCTGTAAAAAGCTCTGCTAGTTTAACCACAAGGCTTAAACGCTCTAAGAAATCAAAGGGAAGAGATATCACATTCTGAGTATGCCCAGGAGTACGCTATATAGCCAAAAGTGTGTGTGGACACTTTACTGAAACTTGCATGAATGGAAAACAGACATTTTCAAACTCAAAATGTCTCATTTTCATTGAATTTGAAACGAGTTTGTCGAGGGCAGACTTTTTTTTTTTGATGGTATTTTCAATTCTGCTCCTCGATTTGGAAACCGTTGTCCTCGCTGTATGTGCTTCCACACCCAAACCCCCCCCACAATTCCATTTAGTTTCACTGGAGTCTGATGTAATTAAGGGAGTGAAGTAAGTAAGTATTCCATGTAAGTAAAGTAAAATTTATTTGAATTGCAATCTGAATGTCTGTCCCGTCAGACCATACTGACCAGTTAATTCCAAATTCAGTTATAATGTCTGATATTTACAATTTAAAAATGTCTTTTCTATGTGTATGTCAGGGAGGTTTCAGTGAAGTGCCCTCATACTTTTAGCCATATACTGTACATATGAATGCTCTCTTATGGGTGTATAAATGTCCTGCTGGACCAAGACACAACCCTTCATTTACAACCCCATTTCCCAAAAAGCTGGCACGCTGTATAAAATGTAAATAGAAACGGAATGCAATGATTTGCCAATCACTTAAACCCTGTCTGTCATTGAAAATGGTACAAACCGGCGTTGAAACTGAGAAATTTTATTGTTTTTTGAAAAATATCTACTCTTTGAATGTGATGGCAGCAGTAGGTTTCAAAAAAATTGGGACAGGGACTACAAAAGACGCGAAAAGTTGCATGATGCTAAAAAATATACCCGGTCACGTGGAACATCTCACATCTTATTTGGTTAATCTGCAACTCCGTAACGTGATTGGGTACAAAAACGGCATCCCAGAGAGGCTGAGTCCTTCAGAAGTAAAGATGGTGAGGTCTTCACCGCTCTGTGGAAGGCTGCTAAATATTTCAATAATTGAAGAATTGCATTTCTCAATGTACAATAAGATTGTGACGAATTCTGGGATTTCCTCCTCTAAGGTACATAATATCATTAGAAATTCAGATAATCAATTGAAGTCTATGTAAGGGACAAGGCTGAGAATTAATATTGAGTGGCCGTGATCTTCAGGCCCTCTGGCAGCACTGCATTTAAAACGGCCAAGATTCTATCACTGCATGGACTCAGGACACCACTGAACACAGTTCATTGCATCCACAAATGCAAGTTAAAACTCAACCATGTAGAGATAAAACCATATACAAACAAGATCCATAAGCGCCGTTGCCTTCTCTGGGCCTGAGCTCAGTTATGATGGGCTGAGGGAAGTGGAAAGCTCTCCCATGGTCTCACCAATCAAAACATGAAATTATTTTTTGAAATCAGATACCATGTCCTCCAGGCTAAGGAGGAGAACCATCCAGCTTGTTATCAGAGCAAAGTTCAAAAGCTTGCATCTGTGATGGTTTTGGGATGCATTAGTGCACATTGCAGAGGTAACTTGCACATCTGTAAGGACACGATTAAAGGTACACTATGCAAGTTTGTTTACTTTCTGTGCGATTATATTTTTGTCTCAATTCGCCGACATCTCACCACAATCCGCTGACTGCCTGCCCCTAAATTCACTGTTTAAAAAAAAAAATTTAAAAAAAATCCCGGGCTCTGGAGACCCCACAGGCGTCACAAACTGCAAATAAACACAAGGGGCACAGGCTGTGCCCCATAACATAACAAACCGTCCCGGCCAATCACCGACAAGAGTTGACAGTTATGGAAGCATGGGAGGGAGTGAACTATGGGAGGGAGGGGCGGGCTACTTCTGTTTTGTTTGAGTTTGAATGTCAACAGAAGTGAAAGTAAACAAACTTGCATAGCGTACCTTTAATGCTGAACAATATATATTGGTCTTGGAGCAACATAAGCTGCCCTGCAAGTGTCTTTTTTGGGGATGGCTTTGCCCATTTCCACAAAACAATACCAAACCACAGTCTGCATGTATTACAGCCACATTACCCCGTAGTAAAAGAGTGGGTGTAAAGCTGGCCTGCTCACAATCCAGACCGATCACTCAGCTAAAATATTCGGGGCATTATGAAAAGAAAAATATGACAAAGGAGGCTGCGAAGGGTTGAGCAACTGAAATCCTATGTTAAACAAGAATGGGAAAACATTTTGCATTCAAACTGGAGCAATTGGTTTCCTCCATTCCCAGTTACTTGGTGTGTTGCTAAAAGATGAGGTGATGCTACACAGTGGTCATTATGCCCCATGTCCCAACTTTTTTTGAAACATCATGCTGGCAAAAAATTCAAAATGAGCAGAATTTTTTTAAAAAAACTAAAAATTTTTGGTTTCTACATCTAATTTTGTCTTTTGAACCATTTTCAATCAAATTTAGTGTTTAAATGATCAGCAAATCGTTGCATTTGGTTTTTTTTTTTTTTTGACATTTGCTGTGTCTCAACCTTTCTGAAATGAGGTTGAGTACAGATGTTGCTCTAGTGTGAAGTCACGAGTATGTGCTTAAAATGTTCTTGACTTGACTGAAATTACATTTCTGACTTAACAAATGTGATCAGAACCTCCTTTACTGAAAGACCTATTGCTGAAATAACAAATGTGATTAGATTGTCCTTAACTGAGCACTGTATTGCTGACAACAAAATGCCGTGCACACACAGTGGAGATATCCGATTCAGTAGAGTCCTGCTCATTTGGTGTTGGATGTCTTGAGCACTGCATTAGGGGCCGAGTGGAGCTTTCACTGCATTTTCAGCTTGGCCACTCGCCTTTCCTGCCATCACAAATTGCGCCATTGAGACTGTAACTGTAGGAAATCAGTGAGGGGAAGCAGGAAGTTCTAATGCACTCATCATTCAAGAAGAACAATCATTTTAACATGCTGAGATGCGCTCTTCATTACACTCACTCACTGCGCTCTCAAAGCCTAAAATGGTGTCATTGAGGGATCAAAAGCCTGTGCGAAGAGAACTGTTTTCTTTCCAAAACATCCTGCTTCTGTACCTTACAGTAGTGACATTTCTGGGCTGTCACTGGATTATAAGGACACATCAGGGATAACTGACACTGCTAAGCACATATCTGGGCAGAATGTCACTGATTTGCTGAGACTCGGGCCAAGTGTTACAAGTTTACATGTACATGATGGATCAGGCTAAGTGTTGTATACAGGGATTCATCAGGGCTAACTGTCGCCAGTTTGCAGAGACCCATCAGGCCAAACTGTCACTGGTTTATAGGGACTTATCAGATTTGAGTCTTCCTGCTTTACAGGGTTTCTCTGGAGCTGACAGTTGCGTCACTGGGACATATCTAGGCCAATATTCAATGGTGTATATTATAGGTGTATATCTTTGTTATCAGTCCTGTAATTGGCGTGCCATTTTGTGGGAGGGGCTTGTATCATGCCTTGCTAGTATCAGTCATGATCGTTCCTTTTGTGCCCATTTTCTGCAAGATTCTGTGTAAATCTGAGGGTGTCCTGGGAAACGTTTTGCAAGTGTTCAAAAACCTGTGTTTTCCTTTGTGTAGGCCTGGAAAAACGGCTGCGCTGGGAGGACAAATAGGGTCTGGTTCCTGAGGATATCCTGTTGAGCCAATGGTGTTTTGTGCAGGACTTTGTTTGGGCTTGTGGAGCTTGTCTGCTTGTGATGCAGTTTTGTTTTGCGTGGATTTAGGAGTCCAGTCTTCCTCTCCTTCTCTGGATACCTCATCCCTCTATCCTGTTTGTTCTCATGGAATAACCTGTGCGCATAAATGTGTGTCTTTGCAGTTATGAATGGGTTTCCGTGCGTTGGTGTGTATGTGAATGTGAGACCAGTTAAGGTCCAGTAACAGTTTACATTATGTGTGCGTTTGGCAGAGGTTGTGCCATTTCACAGTTTGTGCATTTGTAGTCTGGAGAGATCAAGGCACAGTTTAGTTTGTGCCTGTGTGTATGTGTGTGTGAGGTGTGGATACAGTGTGATGTGTGTGTTAAAGCTGGAGGAACACACAGCTGTCTGGGACAGCTGCTCTTCCAGTTGAGTGCTCCGTTATGGGCGGGCTGGAGATGTGATAGGCGCCAGAGAGTACAGGGAGGGGCGGTTCGACTCGCACCCCATATCCTACAATACATGCAAATCCTCTCCCCAGAACTTTTACTGGTCGATTTTCTTCCAGCTATACAGTATCACTCAGTGAATTTTTTTTATATAAATAAACCAAAAAAATACAGTAATGTGGCAACCATTTCTCTCAAAATCAAATAACGCAATTTTTGTCGTAACTGTTTATTAACCATGTCTTTGGTTACAATAAAGATTTCAGCGAGCGTTTGAATAATGTCGGTCTACTGTTCAGCCAGTGGTGACCAGTAATGTCATTTGACTGGTAGAAGGTTTTAAGCTCCTCTGCTCGGCGTTTGCCTGTGTTCTTCTCACACAGCGATGTCATTAGCTGCTATTTTGGAGTTAAGAGGTTTTTCGTACTCTATTTTTCTGCTTTCCTGTGGGGGGGGGTCACTGTTTCAGCCTTTGTTAGACGGAGGGAAAAAATTGAGCTGACCAGGGTTATGAACAGCCTCCTGAGAAATAACCTCCCATTTTCACGTGAATGCGAACTGACTGTGTTGTAGCTACAATTCAAGAGTGAACTTGATAAATGAGGAGAAAACCGCTATTGAAGGCGTCCCTGGAGGACCTCTTCTATTAGAGGGAAAACTGAAAACGCCTTGTTTGTCTCGCTGCGCTGCAAAGATTTAGAGGCGCTCCAAAGTAATGTAGCAGGGGGTTGGGGGGTGTCCTCTTTGCCCAAATCGGCCTCTTGGCTCAGAGTAATGGCTGCTTAATATTCCGTTGGTCCAGCACTGCACCCTTTCACATTATTGGGGTGTTTATTTTGCACATGGAGCCGGGCCTTGAGTCTTCCTCCGCTCCGCTGGCATTGATTTATGGCCATATGGTTCTGGGGTGGTCCCCTAACTGCCCCTGTGTCCTTAGGGTCAGATGGTAAACTGCATCATCGTCATTGTTTTTCATCTTCTCTTGAACTTTGATCTCTTCCGAGTGCTAACTTTTGTCATTTTTTACAGAGTCTATGTGCCTTTGCTCCCTGCTGTCTGTGTCTCTGTATTCCGACAGGAAGGTGACACAGTTTGCAGAGGGGAGGGGAATTTCGCAGCAAACCATGAATCTGAGCAGAAAGGGGGGTCCAGGGGTGATGATAACGATGTTTGTTCTCCACATGGGCTGGAGAGAGGGGGGGTAGGAGGAAGCGGGAGTTTGGATTTTATCCTGTATGTGCTGTTGCGATAAGGCGAAGGTGTTTCCTCTCTTACAGGACAAAGCACAGCTCCCCTCTCACTGTGCAGAAGTGCAGGTTTATAATTGGAAAGTGTATAATTAGGGCCCCTTGTATGTGCAGTGTGGAAAGTGGGGGGGGGGTGTGAGGTCGCAGATGGGAGTTTCGGGGTCACTCCGCTGTCCAGCTGTTCTTTGCCTATGTCCACCCCACCCCAGCTCCCTCCCAAACATGACATCATCACTCCCTTGGCGTTCCGCGCCCTCGTTTCATTTACTGTTCTGCAAACACCCAAATACTTTTCCCAGTACGGTGTTGCTTAAGCCTAAACTTAACAGAATTTTTATCAGTCTTATTGTCTTGGGGTTGTTTGTAATACTAACAGAGGAACAATGGGCTAAACGCTTCAGCAAACTGTCCTGAGTAGGCTCTTGCCTTTCGCCCACTTTAGGTTTGGATTGGCGCAAACCTGCCCCCTCCCCCGCTCCCCTTGCAATCCTGAGTAGAAGAAATAAATGTTTTAAATATTGATGGATCTTGAGTGTAATGGAAAAACCTAGTAAGTCTAATTTCAGTCAAAACTGAGTTGGGTCCATTTTTGTACTTACTAGGCTTTGCCTCATCGCATATAGTAAGATATATTAAAAATAATACCTGATTCCGTATGTTTTGCTCTGGCAAAACCAAACAAGTCATCGGTTTTAATCGTTTCTGAAGCAAAAGCCTAACGAGTTTATCCTCCTGGGCTTTTTCACATTAATTTTTTTTTTTTTTTTTTTTTGTTATGGCAAAACTTAGCATATTTAATTAGCCAATTATGAAGCAGCATGCCTATAACATGATCTGTCAGGTTAGTCCCCATGCAGGGCATTGAATGTGCAGGACATTCACGGTCTGAATTCATAATTCACATAATCCACATGGTAATAAAGACTGAAAAATTGCTTCAGCAGGGAAGCAGATGGTGGAATTAACACTGAAAATCTGTCAAACACCACTGTAACTACATAACTGCAAGGCTTTTGTCCATTATTTTGATAATTGATATTTGACTTTTTTTTTTGATGGGAAAACCTTGTCATCATATTGCCATGGATGCTGATAAATAAGAAAAAAATCTTCCCTAAATATTTTTATTATGTAAAGAACAAATAACTGCAAAGTCAACTTCATTGTCAGACAGGAGCTTAAACCCAGAGGGATACAGTTTTCTGTCTTTTTCTCAAAATCTGCTTTTTGGCCCTTGCTAGGTTATTCCATAACACTCAAGGGATGGAAAGCAGGCAAATGAAGCTGCTGTCTTAAAAGGAGATCAGTAAATTGAGAGTGTGAATTTCAAATGTACCTGGGCTGGTACCTGACCCCACTGGTGTGAAGTTCATGTCTTTAATGTTTCACCCTGTGTTTCTGATGGTGCCGTCCTTTCTGCTCCTCTCTCGTCTCACAGCTGAGAAGGTAACGTCCCTGGGGAAGGACTGGCACAAGTTCTGTCTGAAGTGTGTACGCTGTAACAAGACTCTGACATCAGGGGGTCACGCTGAGGTGAGTGCTGGAACGCCAAGATGGAGAAGTCGAGACTACTTCTGAGTATCGGTCCCATAAGAGCTGCTCAGTCACTCGTGAGGGCGGTCCATGGAGGCTGCCGTGTTTGACTGGGACTGTTCTTGCACCTGCGCACGGGGTACTTAAATGTGAGGGGAGAAATGGAAATGAATATAATCTATGGGTGCTTAATGAATTCCCTAAAAAGAAATGAACCTTCCTTGCTAAATGACATGAACCAGAAAAAGTAGTTCGACTGGAAGCCCTGACAAGGAGTGTCAAATTGTCTATTTCATGAATAGAAGGAGGCAATTAGCCCCTTTCTTGCTTCCCTCCAGCAAGGAAACGCAGGACAAACCGTGGAAGAAAATCAAGATTGAATATGGAGTGGAAAGGGAAAACCGTACCTATTTAGGGAAATTTGGATGGAGCTTATATCTAAGGAAGCAATGTGTCTCTGACTCTCAGACGTGTCGATATGTTGGTATTTGCCTGTTTGGTGTGTCTGCTTTGATACATCCACAGTGTTGTGTTGGCCATGATCACTTCCTTTAATGGAGGAAGTTCTATCGGCCAGTTGGTAAATGGGAAGTAGGCAGTGGCGGTCCGTCGGCAGAAACACAAGGCCAGCAATAACCTCACCTTTCACTGCTTAAGGGGTGGAGAAACCTTTTGGAAAAAAATTGTCATTTTTGGATATAAATCATTTATACTTGGTGTATTGACAGTATATGACCTGAAATACACAAAATATGAATTTGACCTAATTTGCATAATTAGGTCATGTGATTCAAGATGGCCGCCACCCCGATTTCACCATTATTTCTTTGCCTTATATCTCAGGACTGAAGCAAGATATTTGAATCAGGTTTTTTTTATTAGATTTAGTTATGTTTACACCTTCTTCTGAACTAGAATAAAGCATTTACACATAATACTAGAGATTTAGTGGGGTAAAAGAGGATTTTGCCATTTTTCACCCCCTCGATATGAAATATAAATCACCATAACTCACAGACCCAAAGTGCTAAACCAAAACTTTTAGTTCAGTAGACTTCCTGATATGTACACAGACTTCTGTCAAAATTTCATGAGAAAAGCTCCACAAGTAAGTGAGATATAGTGCCTTAAATTATAGCAAACGGGGCAAAAATCAGGTTTTGTGAAAATCCAGGTTAAAGTCAAAGTACACCTACAAATCATTGTAACCGTCAACTTAGAACATTAAAATGCCCCTGAAGCATAAACTTCTCTCTCCTGCTCCCTCTGTTTGTCCTGTTCTTGAGCAGATTGAAGTGATTTTTGGGTTTCTCCTCCCCTTAATGACCTACACCTCTCACAGTTTACCTCTCCCGATTAGCAACAGTTGCTCAGACTAATTGGTAGAACCGATGAGAGTCTAATTTATTTTTGAAAGCCTTGCTATACATTGCACTACGAAATTATACGGCGTTTTCTTCCGCACATCAGTGACTACGAAAAAAATCAATATGTCTTTGTAATTTCTGCGCTCGTGTAGCTTGTGAAACAGCACAGATTTGCATAAATTTGTTTGCGAGGCTCATTGAGCAATTAGCCATGAGAATCTGTGCTATAGTCTGAATGTAGTGACAGCAAAAGGGCGTTGTACGATGCACAGTTGAGTGATGGCGAAAATAATTGCTGCAAAGTCAGCGAAAGTTTTAGATTTTTTGCAGATTGTCATCATAGACTGTATTAAAAGATGGACGCAGCACTCTGGTCTGAAAAAAGAAGCCCATGCAGAAGTACCGTAAAATGGCATTCTATTTAATGGCCAGCAGATGGCGACGTCGGTGGTTGCAGAAAGAACTTCAATGCTATAGAAGTCTATGAGAAAATGACCCTACTTTCCCACCTGATTTTTAATTTAAATAATAATTTTTCACATTATCTTATGGTTCTTATGGTATCTTAAGTTCCAAGTCTCCTTCGATATATCATGATGTTCATTTTTGTAAATTATGGTCCCAAGTAGACTAGAATAAAGGATAAAGCCAGAATATGCTTTAGAGGCGTGGCTATCCTCTGGTCCTCGTCCGATACGGTCAGATCCACCTCTCACGTCCCTCCCCGGGTCTTGATTCTCGCTCTCGTCCAATAGAAATCACATCCGGTTTCAAAATGACAACATGGCGCAATTCAAATTGCCAAAATCGAGGCTTCCTTAATGGTGTGCTGAAACCAATGGGTGACGTCACGGTTGCTTCGTCCATCTTTTTATACAGTCTATGATTGTCATCCTTGCGGAGTCACATCAATTATATCAACATAGGCAATAGGCAATCGCTTTGTCATTAGCATTTCTGTATCATTACATGTCATGCATTGGTGGTGGTTGTTCAGTCAATAAATTGTTTCATTGTTAATCAGGCAAACTTGATCGCAAACAGTTTAAGAGCAATTATGCGGGAAAGGGTGATGTTACTGAAGGCCTTCCTGACATGTGACGGCACGCCACTGGAAGTAGGTCTGTTTATCCTCATTGACTGGGAGCCCCAGGCCTTTGAAGCTATCTGAGAGTTGTCTGCCCCTTTTGACCATTTAGGGCAGGGGTTCCCAAACTCGGTCCTGGGGACTCACTGTGTATGCTGGTTTTCATTCCAAGTACACTCACTATCCCAGAATTGACTAGCTGTTAATTTTTTTAATTGCTTTTCCGGCCAGTGTGGTGTTTCACCCTCTTGAACTGCTTTGACAAAAAATGGCTATGCATTCCATGATGTTTAGGCGCCCAATGTCTATACTATGCTTATTTTGAGACCGTCCTTGTAAGGAAGCCATGTTCTTTCCAAGTGGTTTTTCCTAAAACTTATCATAAAAATAACATCAGACAGGTTTGACTCATCATAATTTGCTTTGTCTTTGAAACCTTAATTATCTAATAAATGGTTTGTTTTTGTGACCACATGTCCACAGTCAGTTGATGCTATGATTTCAAGAGTCGCAATTTTCTTCTCTTTTTATGCAATAAAGTAATTTTTTTAGTATTGTGCCCTTTTAATATGCAGCTCTCCAGCTCTTCAGCAATTGGCTGAATAGGCATTTCTGACTTAATGTGGTTTAAAAGTGTAAATAATCCATATGGGTATGGGTAGAGCAGTTAAGAAAAATGAGCCACTCTTTAAAATTCCGGGATTGCTACTTTGGCTGGAACAAAACCGAGCAGGCACAGTGGGTCCTCAGGACCGAGTTTGGGAACCCTTGTTTTAGGGTGTTGGGTCAGAAATGTTTTTAACTCAACATTTTAATGCTGATACAACAATCGCTTTTGATAAGTGAAAGCAAAGGAGTTGAAACATTGACTAAAGGTCTTTTCACTCCAAAGACGAAACAAATCAAAAATATGGGGTACTCTTTGACTCCAAAATGGGAAAGTTTCTGTTTCAATGCTTGAATTTTTTAAGGGCTCATTTTGATTTTGTTTTTAATTTTTGTATTTGTTGTAAAAAGGCCTGTGGAATTCTGAAAATGAGAGGCTAAAATCCTTTCTGGGGGGTTAAGGGAGCGTGCCAGACCTTCCCCGTGAAGGACCCATCACCAGTTTAATCTGAGGCCTACTGTCGATTCATCCCCAATCTCTGGATCAGTTTATCCCAGTTTTAATACCTAGAGCCAATCACCCCCAGATCTGAGTGATCTTTGTTCTGCCTTTAATCTCTTTATGATTACATGCCCTCTGTTCATTCTCTAACAAGATCTCTCAAATCCTGCCCCTGGCTGTGTTTCCATGGTGAGGACTGGTGTTATCTCATTGCACTGAGGATTTGGGAGGTGAGAGAAAGGAGGACTGCAGTGGTGGGTGGTACAGGGTCGATGCCAGAAAAGTAGGTAGCATAGCACCGGGAGTGACAAAGTGCATTGTGGGAAGGTAATGGTGTATTAAAAAGGACCAAAGTGTATTTTGTGTTGGGAGTGAAGCTGAGTGCATCAATGGAGAAAGAAAGGACGCCTGCACACTTTCTCTATTCCACCAAGAATATTTTTATTTATTAAATCGGGACATTGTTTCGATCCAACTCGGATCTTCGTCTGGTCGTCATGTTTAAAAATGGAAAACACGCCCATATATATACATTGTCTACACCAATAGGCTGACAAAATTAATTACAATAGGTGTGGATAACCATCCAAAATGCCCAGAAAGGTGAGGGACTATAGACTTCAACACACAGCATAAAAGAAGTACACAGAGTAAAGCAGAGTGCATCACGGGCATGAAGAGGAGCAATGGGAGGGTCAGGGTGCATTGCAGGAAAAGAATCAACCAATAGAATCGCTGAAGTGTATTATGGGATGGGAGTAGTGCAGTGGGAGAGCCAGCATGCATTGCGGGAAGCGTGTTGAGTAATGGGGGTGCCAGAGGGCATTATGGGTATGGAATAGAGTAGTGAGAGAGGCAAATTGAATTGTAGGAATTTGGTAATATAGTGGCCATTTCTCAAAGTGTTGGCTTAAACTGAGCACGGCTGCATTTTTAGGCAGCTGTGTCTTCGCAGGCTGTTCCATTGTGAAGGTACCTTCAATTGCAGTCAAGAAATGCAGCTTTCATCTTATCTGATATCAGAAAGAGCTATGAACAGTGTAACAAGTTTCTCTGCTGTATTTCAAGGCACCATCACATTGGAACAGCCTCCAATGACTTGGCAGCCTGGACATGTTGCCAACCAAGGCTGCAGCCTACGCTTTGAGAAATGGCCAGTGTAGCTATGGAAGAGCTGGAGCGCATTGTGGGAAGGGAGCAGGGCAATGGAGGAGCCAGTATGCATTGTGGGAAGGGAACAGGTGATGCCTGTCTCCCCTGGAGGACTTCAGTCTCCCCGGCGGTAGAACTGACTGTGGTACTCCTGGATAAAAGGCCTCTGGCTCCCTCAGGCCTGGGGCAGATGGCTTTTCTCTTAAAACTGGGCCATAACAGCTCCCCTAATACTAAGAATTAGATCCTCAAGTCATTTCCTCATTCATTACCTCACAAGTGTTTGATGCAGGGCTCGAGTTTTATGAGGAAACCGGGAAGAGGGTTAGGGTGGGGGAGGGGTTGAAAGGGGAGCTTTTGCACGTCTGGCAATGGAGGCAAGGAACTCTGGGAAGTGAGTGGGATCAGTCATTGAATCTGTCAGACTTAGGATGGCAACCGCAAAGGGGGGGTTGAGTCGCAGAAACGGGCGCACTGTTAGTGGGAGATAGTGGGGGTGGGGGAGAGACGTGGAACAATGTGGCCCTTATGAGAAGCCTTGCTGGGAAGGCCATCACTGGAGACTGTGCTCCAGTCAAATGCGCCTGTATGTGTGTGTCAGGACGCCTGACCAGGGTAATGGAGCTGTGTGGTTGAGTTCTCCTCCCGTATTCCTGTCACCGTCACTCCTTGAAAACACATTACCGAGGGCGAGGAATTCAGGCCGATTCGGTTTCTGCAGCGTTCAGGGTTTTTTTTTTTCTCTCCTTGCGGGTAAAGCACATGTGAATGTCGCCCGGCGCCTCGTTAGGGGAAGAGAGAGGTACATTGTGGGTACTGCCTCTACACCAGGTTTTCTGCCCTTCGCTCCAGTTGCCAACCAGAGTCATACAATGAAGGAGTTTAGTTCCTTGAACAATAACACTTTTTGTCGTCCCGTGCAATGTCTGTCCATCCGTCCGTCAGTCCGTCCATCCCATAAACTTTTATATTCCGCCCAATAACTTGAAAACACCTTCGTCAATCAACACCATTTTTGCTTTATTGCTTGGTCTTGTGTACTTACAGAAGCCTATCGAATTTGACGGCACGCTGGATGTCCAGTATGGCCGCCACAGCCGCCATATTGAATTTTATATCCCGCATGATAACTTGAAAATGACTTGGTCAATGTACGCCATTTTTGCTCTGTTGCTTGGTCTTGTGTACTTACAGAAGCCTATCGAATTTGACGGCACTCTGCTGTCCAGTATGGCCGCCAAAGCAGCCATCTTGAATTTTGTATTCCGCAGGAAGGCCTTCGTCAATTTATATTTATTCCAAACAATTTTCGTCCATATCGGATGAACCGTTTAGAAATGACGGCATCTTTAGAACATGATCTCCCCTCATTTTTAACATTTGGTCACCTATCCCTTACATGCAATGTCTGCTTGAAATCTGTGATGCGTAGATATCACCAGACGCTGGGTATCTTTCCTGGTGATGCTCCAACAGACCTGTACTGCAGATAGTGTCACTGTCCAATGAATTATGGTTCTCGACAGTAATTTGGTGGGCCCATTTGTCAAGAGGGGATTGCCAAGTATGCAAATATTTATGCTGTGTGAAAACTTGGATCAACTCTGTATTTTAGTCCATGTTCCAGACTCAGGAGAGATCTGGGCTTCACTTGATGCAGTTTTCTAGCTTACTGTGTAATCCTTCCTCATATTACAGGCCCTGGGTCTCTATTGGCACCTATCAATTATCCCCATAGGGACTTCAGATATTCTGGTACATTCCAGAACCCTGCTACCAGTCTGTTTCCATGGTAGCGCTTATCAAAATGGGAGGGGTTTGGGAGGGGGGGAGTGTATGATGTGATAACTCTGCTTCCGCCTCTGGCCTAGATGCATTGCTGCCTGAAACAACCATCGCCACAATGGCCCCCCCCAGGTCTTTAGGATCTCTGTTTAATTCATAAACAGCGCTGGTCTCTAGGTAACCGCCACTCTTATCGAGTGTGGGAAATGTCTATGTAGTCTGGAGCGGGGACCAGCTTGAGTGGATCGAGAAATTTGGGAATGCGACGGACAAACAGTTAAGCGCTTAAAATGGAAACGAGAGACGCGGCCAAACGTCTCGAAACACATACCCAGACGAGCCTGTTTCCTTCACAAATTGGTCTCATGGTTAAATTTGTTCCAGGGGCTTCCTTCATCACGCTATGAGTGGCACGTTCCCAGTGAAAACAAATTGCTTTTATGGGATTAACTGGTGGTATTGGAACAAAAGTGATTTAATTACAGATAAGGCTGACCTTTGACCTGTGTAGTCATCTGACATCTCACAGTCACCATTAAGCAGCTTGTCTCAATTGTTTATCTCCTGTCTCCACAGCACGATGGACAGCCGTACTGCCACAAGCCCTGCTATGCTATTCTCTACGGACCAAAAGGTGCATCACATCACTTCTGTTTTTCTGTTCTCTCATCTCTTTGGTCTGGGTTTCTTTGATTTGTAATTAGTCAACAGGAGCAGATGGAGAAGATGACAGCAGAACAGCATTTGGTGACACTAGTGTAACATCTTACAGGCACAGCGTAGGATTTTATTCTGTTGCACTTTGCGGCTCCGGTCCATATAAAATGAGATGCCGTATGTTGCAGTCATCTGTAAACTGTTTCGACACCAAAAGTGGAACATCATGTGAAAATTGCTTTTTAGCACTAACATCTAATTAAAGTATGTCTGAGTAGGTGTACACACACACAAAGCAGGCCGCCTCATGTATGCCGTTTCTTGTTCAAACTCATGATCAGTGCCAGAACTTACAGTATAGAACAAGCTGTAATTTTTTATTTATTTTTTTAATTGACCGTCTCCAGTTCGACCCGAATCTCGAATATCCAGTGAGCTGTTTGTACAAGCGCCTTCGTTCGTGATTCACGCTCGGGAGAGCGCATGCTGACAGTTTGCGATTCTCCTCTGAAATACGCATCCGTTTGGCTGCTTCAGACCTCAAAACCTCAGGGAGATAGCGGAGATAAACCAAACTTGTGCTTGGAAGATTAGTAACGAGTACTCATATGGCCAGCAAGAGGTGCTTGAGCGACAAACTGTATTAACCCAAACAAACTGTAACCCTCCCATATCCCTAAGCAGCGCAAAGCCAATTATATTCTGCTTTCAAAAAGCTGCCAGCCTCGGTCGGCACTGGCACGGCATGAGTTGATCCGATTCCATGTTGGTCACTCTAGAGCTGCAGTGTGGCTCCTTTACTGAGTGCACCGACCCAGCAGCCAAACGCGCTGTTAGTTTTCAATGGTTATCTGCTGTTTTTGTTTAGAGTGAATGTTTAACCTAAAAAGCGACATTACGTGAGAAATGGCAATATATGCCATGACTAATAAAACTCCCTTGTTTGTATTGTGCTAAACCGTTACATCAACAGTTGCAATAAGCGAAGAGTCAATCCTGATGAGGCTTATGGATATGTGTAAAATGTTTTTCCATACACTCTTTCCTTGAATTTCGCAACAGAATGCAAGTTTGGATCATAATTAACTGGTAATATTTGAATTCTTAATTATTTTTCAGACTCTAGAATTATTTTTCTAGAGTCTGCTCTTTTGACCGTTTGACTCTTTGATCAGTTTCAGAAAGTTTTGAGATTGCGATTGTGATTGTGCAACATAAAAGCAGCTGACACAGGGAGGCCCCAGGACTGAGTTTGGAAAGGGCTGGTGTGAAGAATCTGCTGGCACTGCTCTCCCTGCTAACTGCATCTCCCCATTCTCAGGCGTGAATATCGGGGGCGCTGGCTCCTACGTGTATGAGGCCCCTGCGAACAGCACAACCGCCACTTCTCCGGAGGAACCTGGCTCTAAGCCGGAGGAGAAAAGGGCTTCCGCTCCGCCGAGGGGTCCTGTGAAAGGTACTCAGGGGACGGTAGTGGGGGGTTTATGGGAAATGCATGCAATTTGGGCCTTTGAAGTTTGTGAGTTTGCAGAGACCTCCTCTTATAAGATGAGGGTTTCTCTATGGCTCCAGATGCCGAGGGATCTGTACTTTCCAAAACTGATGACATAACAGGAAGTAAAGGGACCTTTATGCAATCGGGCATTTTAGGGAGAGAGTGAGACAGAGATGGAGAGTAACTGTAGCCGTGACAACCACCTGCCCTGATGAGATGACTGCTACCTCACTGCCTCAATGCAAGGGAGTATGGACTTTCATAAACCAATGACATCACTGGGAGAAGAATGGCCTCTGGGAAATGTATGCAATCGGGGCCTTGCAGGGAGAGTGTGGGGCAGCGAGAGAGAGTTACTGTATCCATTACAGACACCTCCCATGATAAGATAGGGGCTTCCCTGTTTCCTCAATACTCAGGGCTATGTACTTTCCAAATGGCTGACATCACAGGAAGTGGGGCATGTGGTGTTTTTCTTCCCAGCTGTATGTCAGATGTCTAACTTCCCTCATGGGTTCCATTTTCCCTCTCTTTTTCTCTTTATTATCTCTCCTGTATTTGCATTCATCAATGTGCAGACCAGACCAGGAATCTGAATTTTAAATTTCAGTATGTTTAGTGAATATTAGTTGATGGCTCTGTCCTTACTCTTTACTAGAGTCAGATTGTAAATCAGGAGTCAAAATTCCATCCATATCTACAGTAAATATTTAAAGCGAGGATTTTCAAATCACAGTTAAAGTTTCGAGAACTGCTGGTTTTCCACCCTCTCTTTATTTGGGAGTCGTGTGTAAAAACCAGTTAGACGCACTAATAGTTCAGTTAACCCTTTCGCGAGCATCAGCCCCAGGGTGAGCCACTAAGCATAATTGCGTTTTTACACCGTCAAATATTGTGCTACGCTGTTGAACTATATATTGTTTGAACGTATGAGCACTCAGCATTCTGACTGCGTAAGCCATTTCATGAAGCAAATAAGATTACGAAAATAGTATTTAAAATTGTGATGACAACTTCAGCCTGACTATACAGTCCCATAAGTTCAATCGTGTAGCATTGTTCAGATTTGTCAAAATATGCTGAAATCGATGTTCTCACCTCCGAAGCGTTTCTAGACATAAAAAGCTGTTAGTTTTTAATTCGCCAAACAAGCACGCATGGACAAACATCAGTCAACTTTCACGGAGAGATAGTAGCTGTGCGTCTTTGTGAATGTCACAATAATTAGCTTTCTTTACTCGTGATGCTATGCTTGATATTGTACAGTAGATATTCAGGAACAAAGTAAGTGCACCTGCTGGCTATTTATGTGCTAATCTAACAGAACGGTGAGTGTTTTAGCTAATCAGCCCTCACTCCAAAATAACAGGAAAATCAAAGTCTTTTAGTTTACTCAGACAACCGGGGGTCTCAAACTTTCAAAAGGCAGATGTGTATGGTAGCTAAGGGATTAATTTTTATGAGAAGGAATTGTTTCAATGGTTTCTGTCAAGGGAGGATTTTGTCAATGAAGCAAAGGGCTTTTGGAAGCGACTTTATTGCGAATATACGATTGCACACCAGTGCAGGGAATCGGAAAGGTATACTGGAGAGAAAATTGAGCTACATTTGGAGAAGAAGACCTAATTGAAGGAAGTTTTAAAACTGTAGTAAAGGCAAATGTAACTTTGGCTTGGAAAGCAGGGAAATTTGGACTCTCCAAATTTACTCCTCGTAATGCGCACAAACATAACCAAGAAAAAAATTTGTAACATATTAATTTTTGGTTAGTCATAATATTTGAACCTGCAGTTATTGAGGCATCTGGCTGTGGCTGTATTATTTTTGTAGGCTAATGAGGATTGGTCATTGCACCACAGGAGCAGAAGAAAGCATAAAATCTTTTTGTCAGACAAACTTATATTTCCAGTGTTGTAAGTCAATTCGGATATATATTCTCAGCAATTCTTTCTGAGAGCAACCGGAGGCCATGATTAAGCCTGTAGTCATGGCGGTTCAAAAACTGTAAGCATTTAGTTTGGGAGGAAATCTGCCCAAAAAAGGAATGCACTTTAAAGGGTTAACTTGTTAATTGCCTGGCAGGAAGGGAAACCAGGATTAGGACTGGGTTTAGATTCAAGGTCCAGGTTTGGTGATCCCTGCTTTAAGGTACAAAATCACTACTACTCAATTAGATTGTTCATAAGTGAACATTCTTGCGCTTATGTAACGATAGCTACTTGTGACTGTAAGCACTCAAGCTGTAGAACACCTGAAAAAACGAACCATGATATTCTGCTCTGAATATTGTTGTTTGTTTGTTTTCTTTTTTTTAATTCTCCCATTTCAGCTGCAAGCATCACCACCTTCTCTGGAGAGCCCGCGTTATGTCCGAAATGCAACAAGAAGGTATATTTTGGTAAGTCCTGCCATCTTCCCTCCCCCACCATCAGATGATTGTGGTGCTCCACTGTAGGAGGTGTCAGCAGATTAAAGTTCTGGTTTTTTTCTCATGATTTGCTTGACTGTGTTGAGCATGGAGTTCACCGGGTGAGACTGCATGACCAAATAGGGGCGGTACGGGATGACTGCTCTCCACATGATGTGTCTCTCCTTTTCAAGTGTCCACAAGAGACTAGTCAGTAGGCGAGGGTTGCGACTCCACTTGGAAACAAAACGGTCGCTGGGCTGGAATGGAGTTGCGTCAGTAGAAAGGATTGATTTCGTGAGGGATGCGAAATTCAAACCGGTTTCTCTGCGCCAGAATGTCTCTGTCAATTTGATGTTTTCACAAAGATCTCTCTTTTGTAACCATTTGAAGTCTGCTGTCATGTTTTTTAGTGTGGGTGGCGCCCTCTAGTGGATGCAGTCTAAAACCTTTCAACACGTGGGTTATCACTTTTTCTGGAGCCAAGCATGAGAAATATTGACATGGGCACTGCCAGTGCTCCTTGAAATCAATTAAAATGTTGACAATTTTAAAAAAAACCATGGTTCTCATGATGTGACAAAAGATCAATCTTATAGTGACGTCATCAGAGAGGTGTGTAGCTGTCCTTAAAGGCCGTTCTGCACACCTGTCTGGACCACCGCCTGAGTGGTAGGGGGTTACAAGGGTGGTGCGAGTTTGGTTGCTATGGTAACGGTCTTCCTCCGTATGTGACAGCGGAGAAGGTGACGTCCCTGGGGAAGGACTGGCACCGGCCCTGTCTACGCTGCGAGCGCTGCAGCAAAACCCTGGCCCCTGGCAGCCATGCCGAGGTAAGAGAGAGGGAGTGAGATGGAGAGTGAGAGACTGACAGAAGAACGAATGGACGGACGGGCATCCAGAAGGACAGACAGAGAATGTGGCCAAAATTTGTGACTGGATACTGGAACTGGACCGAGCAAGGGAGGAGAGGAGTGAAGAGGGGTAGAAAGTGAGGAAAGTAGTGAAAACACTGAGAAAGAAGTGGAGGAAGGGTGGAGTGGAGGGAATAAGGGAGGGGGGGGATAGTGGAGAAGAGGAGGGAGGGAGGAGATGAGGGGAGCACAGTCATAAATACAGTGAAGGAGACTGTAGGAGCTCCTCTCCAGGGTCTTCAGCATCAAACCTGCTGCTAGCTGCTGTATGCACAGTTATGGCTGGTAATGTGGTCTATCTTCTCTTCTTATTTACCCCAGCATGACGGACAGCCGTATTGCCACAAACCCTGCTACGCTGTCCTGTTTGGGCCCAAAGGTACTGTCCCACGTGCTTGTGTCTTGTGTGGTGACCTCTAGGTGGAGCTACTGTCACATGCATAGTTCATTAATAATGCTCATTTCACTCTGCTGGGGAAATGCGCACTAAAATAATTTGAATAATTTGTAATGTTTTTTTTTTTGTTTGTTTTTTTTCTTTTGGTAGAAAAAGTTGGGTCTGTTTAAGTCGCTAAAATGGGATTTGTTTGGGAAATGTTATCATATTTGGCTGTCCCTTTTTGTTTTGCATGTTTGACTTTTAATTTACCATTCATTGACAAGCTGGTGACATTGTGTTATTAGTTATATGCATCACCTGGCGTGAGATTCGCTGATCCTCACCTATTCTGATCGCTCACCTTCGCTTAGCTAATCCAGATCAGGGATGGATCAATGAATCTGATTCTACATACATGTATTTTTTCAGTGTAAATAACCAATTGACCAGATTAGTTCCATGTGTATATGTCTTAGGAATGGTGGAATCCATGAAAGCCCGGCAAATGGATAAGCCCAAGACAAATTATTGAATTTTTTTTTTATTGTATTAAAATCAAGTGATATAATCAAATACCTGCCTGACTCAGGCAGCGGCAGTGGAGCACTTTTGAAAGTTGTAGGGGGTTCAGTTCAGTGCTACAGGGGTCCAGGGGTAATGCCCTCAGACAGGGACAGAACCTGTAAATGAGCACAAAACCCAGAAAACGCCATTTGATGATGACCATTACAGCACTGACTTACTCAAATGCACCGAGAGAATTATAGTGCAGCAGCTGCACGGCTTGTCAGAAGTTTAATTTTCCAGTATTTTCTGAAATCCACAAAAGGTGTGACCAAACGGTCCATTTCTCTTCTCTGTTCTGCAAGTCATATTCAAATTGCTTTAGCAAATCAAACGCCTGTGTTTTTTCTATGAGTCACATGGGCTTGGCCTACTGAATGTTTTATATCAGTATCATAGCGTCACTGGGCTGTTGAGACCAAAATGTAATCAGCTGTAATAGGGCTACCTTTTGAGCAAGAGTCCATGATGATCACAGCAGGACTTTGATAGGGGAGTGTGTAAAAGGAAGGTTTATTATCCTAAAAACTGCCAACACTTCATGAAGCCTTTAGTTTGCTTCAGTTTTGACAAAATTATATTTATCGTATTGTTTCATGCGTGAGGGAAATGGAATTTACACAGCTTCAGGATGCTTTGGTAATATTTCACTCAGAAAAAGGTCTGGGAATGGAATCAAACTTCTGTGAAAGTGAGGCGATCATGTTCCCCTGTCTCAACTGAACACTGGAGTGATGGTACATACCTTCTCATTCACTGATGCCATTTTGTGATTTCTCTCTTGCTTCCAGGGGTGAACACAGGGGGAGTTGGGAGCTACATTTATGACAAGGAGCCCAGCACTGAAGCCCAACCCTGAGTCCCCATGAACCAGCGACCCCAGCCTTTCCAATCACCCCCCCTCCCTCCACCCCCCACCCCCCACACTGAAGGCTTAGGCAAAAATACTGCAGCATCTGCACCCCCCTCCAGACTGCTGTGGTGTCCTGTATTCTGTAACAGACCAGATCCCCATCATGACCTCTCTGCCTCTCCCACACCTGTGTTCTCATTGGATTATGGAATACATGCACACGCACAGACACACCCACACCCACACACACACACACACACACATTCACAGATTCATATACACACATATGCACACATACAAATTTAGCATGAGGAAGTGGAGGCCAGCTTATGACTCAGCTGTATATATATTTAAGGACATGCTTGTATGTTTGTATTTATGTCCTTCCGTACCCCTTCCCACGTGTCCAGTAAATAAAATTACCAGTCTGAAAAAAATCTAGCTTTGACACTTTAGTGTCAAAAACTACGGAGTCTAATCAGTGCAAAGAACCATAATTCAGATAATAAACCCAAACTCATCTCTGGGATTTGTGCTGAGCTGCTTCTTTTTTAATTAAAGTACACGCAGATGGATGATTTTCACCTTGGATAATGCAGTCCAGGTGTTGAAACAGAAACCTTATCCATAAATGTATGTGATGTTTTAAAGTGTAGGCTCAGGTTTGGCTCCTAGACATCATTTTTTGTAATAAAGCAGGTGGTAGATTTTTTTTATTAATGTTAATGAAAGGAATTTGGAATAATGAATGACCAGAAGAGTATTTTTTTTATTTTTTATTTTAGGGAATTGTAATTTTCCCAGCTGTGAGGCGGAGGGAGTATGTGTATGGGGACAGAATGGCCAAAAAAAGTATTCAGGGGAGATTTGTTAAGTATTTATTTTGTTTTTTGCTTGTCTTTTTTTTTTTTTTTTTAAATCAGAAAGTATACACAAAATAAGATTTTTTTTTATTTTTTTTTTCCAGGCAGGGGGAAGAGAAGTTTTAAACATTTATTGACCCTTTTTGGAAGAGGTATTTCTATGCTGATAAAATGTCTGACTAGAAAGGTATCTTGATACTTTTCTTGAAATTAAAGTATTAGCTTTGCCGGTAGGTTGTAGCCTGTAGAGATATGCTGCCTAGACACAATAGCCACTGTTATGAGTGTTTTTATAGTTTTGATCAAATGTCTCCAGTAGTGTGGCTTTGAGCACTTGAACACTGGCAGGAAACTTTCGCACTACAGCTTCTGTCTTTGTAATCCTTAATAAAGTTTTCCTGCCATAAACTTTTCATCTCTTGTGGTTATTTTTGCTAGGTGAATATACACCATGTGCCCATTAAAAAATAAACTGGAATACATCAGTGTTATGCTACCATGCCACATCCCCTCTTTGGAAAGTTCCACGAGTCAGATTTCATAATTGGTTTTGCCTTCTGCTTGTTACCTAGAGGAGGGGTGTGTGCTCTGCAAACAGCCCCAGCAATCGTTGAATAATTTATTATGTAATTAGCGACTGGTCATCCATGCAGCCAATTCCCTTAATGCTCTAGCTTGTTGTAGACACTACTTTGGGACACAAGCACAACTTCATCCATCCCTGAGGATGAAGTCATCTGCTTTCCCCATCTCTCCCTTTAGAAAGAACCCCCTGGTTGCGACAGGCTAATGTGCAAAAAAGTTTAACCCTAACACAACCTCTGTTCTACAAGAATTGGGACGGAATATAAAATGCACATAAAAACGGAATATAGTGATTAGTAAATTTTCTTTTATTTACATTTATTTGAAAATGGCACAAAGTAAAATATTTGAAGTTTCACTTGCATCAAATGTTGATTTTCGTTAGCGGTTACTAATTCCAAAACATTTTACAAAAACGTGATTTTTGTAAAATGTTTATGTAAATCATGGATTGAAATGAGAGGAGGAGGACCATCCTGACAGTTGGCAGCGACATATTCGAAGGCTAACATATGTCATGGCCTGGGGCTGCATAAGTGCTCTTGACATGGGCAACTTGGACAACTGTAAAGGCAAAATTGAGGCAGTGGGGAACACGCACATTTCAGAGCTATATATGCAGTTTTTGTCATCTTTTTTCAGGGAAGCTGAGCCACTCTGAATGTGTTACAACAGCGTGTGCTTCAAAATCACAAAGTGTGGGTACTAGACTGGCATGTCTGCAGCCCAGCCCTGTCTCCCATTGAGTGCTGTAGATTATGAACTGCATAATACAACAATGGAGACCCAAACTGTTGCCCAAATTAGGTCTTTTACCATATCAGGTAAGAATGGGAACAAATTCTCATTAGAAACTCCCAACAATTAGTGTCCTCAGTTCTAAAATGACTACTTAATGTTACTGAAAGAAGAGATGATGCTACACTGTTGGGGACATCCTGTCTCAACTTCAGTCGAATGTGTTCTGGACATCTCATTTCAAAATGACTTATTTGGAAAACGGAAAAAAATCAATGAAGTTTATCAGTTGAAACATTACTAATTTTGTCTTTGTACAAACATGAAGTTGATTCGTTAAAATGTAACTAATTTTGTCCTTGTAGTTTTTTTCAATTGAATACAGGTTAAAAGGGTTTTGCAAATTACTGCTTGCTGTTTTTGTCTACATTTAGATACGTTCCATTTTAAATTCTAGTGATCCCAAGGTTTCCAACTATCCCAAATATGTCCTATTCCAGTTGATTTACAGGGAAATTTGTATAAAATGATGTACAAAATCTGTTGTACATATTTTACATTATATGTAATGCTGTGACCATAGAAACATGGTGTCCTTGGTTTGACTATTTCTCTCAGTGATGTCATGTAACCTCAGTGAAACGCTGCTACCAGCACATACAGAATATGTATGTGATATTGTCCTGCAATATGAAAAAAAAATGCTTTTTAAGTGTTGAATTTACTTATGGGAAGATTTCAGTGGAAAAAAGTTTAAGGGGTTAAGTTCAAGTGAAATTTGGAATTGTAATAAAGCTGGGACATGGACTGGACTAAAAATGGCTGTTTCAGGTCTTTGAAAACTTATTCAGCAAAATCTGTAATTCTGCATTGTGATCAACCTCCTGCTCAGTGGAGATGCATGAGCATACTCTGGGATTACAGTGTGCTTACAAGGCCCAGATTCAATTTATCAAGCCCACACACAACAAAAAGAAGACCCCCTCCCCTTCTTTGTGCTAATGTTTCCCTAAATAGAATGGAAAGTCATGTCTACATTACTGCTCTAATGAAGATGTGAAGACATGAGTAATGAAGAGTGCTTTCCTTTGTTTGCCGCTGGAACAGTCATAAGAGCTGCTTCTTTCCTGCGCTTAGCTAGGTTTTTCTTTTTTATGATGGCCATTGTCAGCGGTTTCATTTCTGCACAATTTTAATTACATTCAGGTTTTTTATCTGTCAAGAACATGGAATTGGGAAGCTTTATTTGGAGAACCACACTTGGACTAAGGATAAGAAATGAGAAGGCTGCTCCCTTTATTAATGCTGTGTAATTTTGCCAGAATAATAATACCTGCCCAATTAAAAACAAAAGTCCCCTCTTGGTTGAATTTTCATACCAAATTTCTTGGCAATCAAGTCATTATTTTCCAAGATATATTCAGCCTAGATGTGGTACCAAAGAAAAGGTTGTGGGGTCACATAATCAGTGGGCATGTTCTTGTAAACATGAAGGTTCACCGCAAATTCAGAATCACTGATTATTATACAGTATGTTGCGCATAAACTAAAAATTTGGGGATCCATCTTTGCACAGTTGTGCTAGATGAAAGGTCACAGGGTTACCACAATCAATAAGTTTCTTCCTCAGGGGAACATGAACAAATTTCAAACCAATCTTGCCATTACTTCACTAGATGGAGTACGTGCTGTATAATTGCATAAACTCCTGGGCTGAGGTAATAACTTGACACAATTGTGGGAATAGTTCCAGAAAGGAAAACTCCAGGCAGACCCAAGCTGGTGTAGGATTCACGAAAACCACAAAACGGGGCAAATGTTTATAAATGACAGATTCTAGAAGGAACTGTGAAGAGTTTCATACAGTAGCAGTAACAGAACTTTTGTGCAGTATGAGCGGTGAAATAACGAACACGTGGTACGTACCCTGCAGACAGAAGACGATTGGGACAGAGCTCACAGTGATGACATGGACTGAAACATGCACCTGCTGTGGCCCCACCTGCTTCCTGTCAAATCAACAAACAGTGGTCTATGTTTACTGTCACCAGTGGCAACAAGAAAACTACAGGAAGTTAACAAAACAAGCACCCTCTCTTTCCTTTGAAGTGAAATGGCAATGAGCTTGGAGATTCCCTCAGAGAGAAAAGACCATAGATTAAACTCTCCCCCCACACCTCCATCCACCTTCAGACCAAGTTGGCCCACCATCTGAGAAATGGTTGCCGGGGTACATAACAGATGGTCCGCGTTGGGATAAACCTGCACATGAGAACCACAGATGAGGAAATAATTTCTTTAAACGCCATTCTTAATGTCCAAGTCCCTGATCCAAGAGAGAAGTCCTGCAAAGACATCAACCCTCTCTCGCCCTTCTGACCCACATAGTCCTCAAATTTGACATGAAATAAAACAGGATCAAGGACAACTGTTTCCGTGGTGGCTGGCCCCCATTTTTTCCCTGCTAAATAAAGCCTGCACAGTGTCACATGGACATGGTAACTACCCTGTCGGAGATGCAAACCAAAAATTATGCATTTTTCTTTAGGATTCTCTCCAAACTTTAAATAGCTTACTGGAAAAGCAGAGTGAGTGAGATTCTGGCCTGGGTAGCGTACCAGTTGGAGGTTTTTTTTTTTTTTTTTTGGAAATGTAGTCATTGATTCCACAGGGTAAAGCACTTCACAGTCATCTTAAAAATTTTTGTATAACTGAAAGGGAAATTTTACTACAATAATAGGAAACCTGACCCTAACCCTCAGATGGACAAAGTCAGTTAAATTCAAGTGATCTTGGCTTGATGAAGTAAGAAAGGACAATTAATATGAGTTTTTTTTTTTTTTTTTAAAATTATGTAATTTATTTTATCACATTACTGTAGTACATTTCCCATAGCCCAGCTCATAACATATTTTTGATATTACCCTTGGCACATACCACTTTTGCAAAAATTTCATTGGCTGAGAGCATGGGGGATCGCTCCACCTTATATCAACACTGTTAATACAGTATTTAGTGAAACTGAATACCAAGTGTAACGTCTGTTAAATCAGTATGGCTCAGGCTGTCACAAGCCAGCCAAGTGCCCCAGCTAGCTGGCGTGCACGCAGCACTTTTTCATTACCATTATGTAATGTTTGTTAGCTAGCAAGCTAATGTTAGCTTGCTGCTCAGTTGACTAAATTTACCAACCGTTGCTAGTTCAAAAGCGAATGTCTGTGACTCATGCTAGCATATGGGCTCAAACGGAAATTGAATTTCTTTTCTATTAAATTATACAATTCAGTTATGTGATAAACAGAATCTTATACTCTTGGTCATGTCATAAGAAAGTTATGAAACGAGTTGAGTAAATTTTGGAGTTTGTTGCAAGCACTCGCAACAAATGCAAAATTTACTCAACTCGTTTCATAACTTTCATATGACAGGCCACTCATGCAAGATCCTCTATATCTGGAATACTGAATTAAAAAATACATAGTTTCCAATGAAATAGCAATAAAACATATCCATGCACCAATTAGAAATGAAATATAAATCTGCATTATTTTTGACCCGTTATGCATAGTAAGGTGTTGACTGTGCTATGTAGACTGCGGTTGGAGGATTACAGGACTCTTTTGTCCCCAGATTTTTTTTAGTGTACGGACTTTTCATGCCCAAGGACTTTTTGTCCCTGGACTTTTCGTCCTCAAGGACTTTTCTTCCCCGGATTTTTCATCCCCTAGTGATAAAAAATGTGCCACCATTGTTGACAGACGGATAGACGAACGGACAACGGACAGATCACCATGACATAAGGGTTAGGTTTAGGGTATGGGTTCGGGATAGGGATAGTGTTATAATGCAGGAAGAGGGCAAAGCATCATGGGGGATGAACCATCCAGGGACGAAGAGTCCAGAGACGAAAAGTCCAAGGACAAAAAGTCCACGGGGATGAAGAGTCCGGGGACGAAAATTCCTTGGGGTCAAAAAGTCCGGAGATGGAAAAATTTGGGGACAAAAAGTCCGGGGACTTTTAAAAAGTCCGGGGACAAAGAGATCTAGAGCCGGTTGGAGACCACCTCCTGAGAAACGCAGCAGAGGCACACCACATGGTGTAATAAAAGCTCAGCAGTCTCTGGCTGTTGACAGCTAAGGTAGTGGGACGAAATGGACTGCCATTGAGAACTAATCCACAGTGGATAAAATTATTGTGCATCCATCTTGCAAAGGCAGCTCGGTGACAATGTCCATAGATATGCTGGACCATGGCCGATGGGGAACCTCCGAGGGCTGGAAAAGACCACTGGAGGGCTGATTGCCATGACAAACTCCCAAGTATCTTGGTTGATGGTGGGCAACCAAAACCATTGACAGATGAGTGCGAGGGTACGAGAGATGCTGGAATGGCATGCCAGCTGAGACGCATGGGCCCAGGACAGGACACTGCTTCTCCCTCCATCAGGAAAAAAGAGGAGGTTAGGTGGAGTGTCTGGTGGAGGGAGACAGAACTGAAGCATGTCTGCGACCTCACACTCTGTCTGGAGCTTAGTGAGTGCCAGAAGACACTGATCGGGGAGGATAGTTTCATTGGTTCATTGGGCAAAGGAGAGTAAACACAGGACTAGGAGTTAGGCTTAGTATTCTTGGATCCAGGACGATAGGTCAGGTCGAAGTTAATGCTGGCGAAAAAGAGGGACCAGCAGGCTTGCCTGGGATTCAATTTATTTGCAGTGGAGATGTACACCAGGTTGCAGTAGTCCATCCAGACAAGGTAGGGAAGACTGGAGCCCTCCAGCTAATGCCTCAACTCTTCAAATGCCAGCTTCATCTTTAACAGCTCACAGTCACCAATGAAACGGTTTCTTTTCACAAGAGACTGCCATTGAGGGACGGCAGCACATGGGTGGATCTTACCATTAGCTGCCTGCAAGAAGAAGACTGCTCTAGAACCCACATCTGAGGTGTCTACTTCCATGATGAATTGGCAGTGGGGGTCAGGGAGCTTGAGAACGATAGCATTGGTACATAGCTTTTTAACCTGACAGAAAGCAGAGGTTGTCTGGAGGGGTCCAGCTGAAGGACATCTTGCTGGAAATGAGGGCTGTTAGAGGGGCTACTACCCTGGATAACCCCAAATTAACTGCCAATAGAAATTGGCGAAGCTGAGGAACCTCCATAGTAGTTATTGGTCCGTAGGGTCTGGCCAGTCTAGCACGCCTTGTACCTTCTAGCAGTCCGTTTCTAAGGCATTATGCAACACAGTCAAGCCCCAGAGTGAAACAGTAGCACGGAGGAATGTGCACTTTACCAGTTTGAGAAAGAAATGTTTCTTCTGCAGCCTCTGAATGACCAAGCGGATAAGAGCTTAGCCTGGTACTAGCAGAGAAAAACTGACTGGAAGGTTTAGTAAGGTATGAACCATGACATTCCAGCATTACACTGATGGCGCAATGAACTTCTATACACCAAACATCCTTTAAAGAGGTGCGGCATACAAATGATAACACCTGGGAGTAATGAAGCAGATAGGGCAATAAATCAATTAAAGGTGACAGAGAGCAAAAACACTCCCAGACTGCTGGAACAGGGAAGGAGCCAATTAAGGAGACACAAAGGTTGTGACACCCTGTTTTATGGCCCATTATCACCATTACCATGATTATCACAATCAACTTGATTCACCTAGTCCACTGCATGACTTTTCTACTTTCTCTGTCTCCATTTGGGAGTCTGGTCCGCATAAATTCATATCTGTTGTATGAACCCAAACACATTATTTTATCTGTATGTGCATCTACTGAGTGTACCCTTCAGATCCATGGGTTATTGACGGGTTTATGTCAAGGAACCTTCAAATCTGGACCTTGAATCCAAATTTAGTCCAGGTTTTCTTTTATACCAGGTAAGTAAATTAACATTTAGCACCCCTGATTGGCCAGACTGTCTTTACACCTGACTCCCAGGTAAAGGGGGGGGACCAGCAGTTCTCAGACCTAGAGGACTGTGATTTGAGGACCAGGGGTTCATGTATAAATGGCAACAAGATTACATGACATTCTAGGCAGCCAGAAGTTAGCAGCTACCCATCAATCAACTCTGAATGCAATGGTCTTGTCAAAAGAAAATAGGATTCAAGTGCAAGTACTCCCTCTGCAGGTTTGGAGGACCGCAGTCCAGCGTGGCATTGCTCCTCCATCTTTTGTTGCATGGCCCCATTGTTGAACAGAACAATGACTTGGCATGGGGCATTGACATGAAAAAACACATATGTGACCCCGGATCACAAAACCAGTCGTAAGTCGCACGAGCCCATTTTGCGCTATAGCCGTCTAATACATTTTACATTAAAATTATCGATTTTTCGATTTGTGCATTAAACGTTAGAAAAATAACTTAAGACACCATTCCAAGTGAGCATTTCGCAAAAATCCTACCATAGGTGCCTCCAAACTTGATTTAGGAGAAGTGGGTGGTGAAAATCTTTGTGTAATTAGCCCAAAAGCAATGAAAAATGCGCCGACAAAAATCGCTTCCAGCGCGGCGCCAGTTGGGGATTCCCCAACATTGTTGGGACCATTGCAAAGCGGGGAATTCCCTCTAATTGATTATTTTTGAGATGACTACTTAGGTTCAAACGTGACCCAATAGGAGACGTCAGAACAAACCGCACTTGGCGCAAAGAGGGGCCTTCCCCAGAAAGTTTTTTTTTTTTTTTTTTTTTTTTTTTTTTTACCGGGACTTTTACTCTACTACATTGAAAAGATAAAAAGTACACTTTTACTTTGACACTGGCCACT
This sequence comes from Gymnothorax javanicus, assembly GCA_029692085.1. Classification (NCBI taxonomy): domain Eukaryota; kingdom Metazoa; phylum Chordata; class Actinopteri; order Anguilliformes; family Muraenidae; genus Gymnothorax; species Gymnothorax javanicus. The sequence goes on from CM056193.1 coordinate 28,583,172, forward strand.
TCGTTACTCGCTACAAATTAAAATATGAATGTAATTCATCATTTAAGGATTATCTGGATGAGCTGTGTTCGAGAAGAACAGCGGTGCTCTGCAGGCTATATGAAGCACTTTGTGCAGATGTGTCTGTCAGCGGACATGGAGCTGCAAATTTGTGCACGCAGTTACAATATTCTACCACTAGATGACACCCCCGGATCAAGCCTGATGTGCAAACTGCTCAATATCCTTGCCCATAGTATCTATTCAGCAGTTCATAAAATTCTCTCTTGCTAAAGAAGAAAATCGTTGCCCTCTATAGCAACCACTTCAGCTACAGAGAGCCAATGATATCCCAATTAGTAGTTAATAAAAATCAAGTCTCCTGAAGCAAAAATTCGACATGGTATTGATACTATGGAATTCTCCTATCAATTATACTGAATTATAGTGTTTTTTTAAACTGCCAGTAAACTCGAAGAAGAAGTAGTAGCATATAAAGGAGAGACTGCCAGTTTGGTTTTTTTTTGCATTTTTCATTCACCTGAAAATTGATTAAAGAACACGAGAAGAGAACAATGCGTGGTTTCTTTGCTTCTTTCAATGCAAAGGCTACCATGAAAAATACTTTGTACTTGCACTTTTTAGAGGCGAAAGTATGCTTAATGAATGGTGCAAGTTTCATTTAATTCTCTCTATTACAAATATGTGTTGCTAAGGAGTGAATATGACAATTTTTAAACTCAATTTTCTCTGTTTTCTGGAAATTTCGATTGCTCAAGTTTCCCATCTTCAAAATGCCATATCTCGGTCAATTTTTACCCGACTATACATTGTTGGGTAAACTATACATTGTTGGAAAGCATTTTTAGTACTCTTTCAGAATATGCATGAATGTCCATATGAAAAAATTTACCCATATGACTGGTTTTGTGGTCCGGGGTCACATATACACAAATACACGCACACGCACACACACACACACACACACACACACACACACACATTCTTCAGTTTATCTCCATCTCTTCCCATGAATCAGGAATGTGAGGGAATATAATGCAACTATCCTGTGATGAGGAACAGGCTAACTGCAGGACTCCACCCATTTGGCCTGAATATATGTGGCCCTGGAAAACTTACAGCAGATTAGTTAATGTATCTCAGACTGCTTTCATGTGCTACTCCAACAAAAACACATTGAATGTTGAGCTTTTAAATCCCTTCTTTGTCAATACAGTCCCCATGGAGCTAATAGTGTAATTACCATGCTAGTCTTTCCCTAACAAATTATTATTATGTTATTGTATTATTAAAAAAGAATAGGGCCCACATGATTCATTGGGTCTTTGATCTAACGCGAAACCCCACAAACTTCCTGGTAGATGGAATAGAGATCTCGCCACTCTGCTGTGAGAACTGAACAGCCAATAAAAAGCAGTGCCCCGTAAACAAGGGTCGAAATGTTACCATTTCACAGTTAGCGGTTACACATTCACCACCTTACAATCATAAAGTAGGTGTTAAATCCAGAAATAATTCTCTCAAAGGGGCACACATGCAGTGAGGAAAGTTTAATGCACAAACAGTGAATGTGAAATCAGCCTGCTCACATTCTGTGGACAGTAAGGGCTGTTTCAGTGATTTCAACTCATGTCCTCTGGGCAGGAAATGCCTGGGAAAATGATCCTGCCAAATTGCTGGCAGTTTTTTGAATTCTTATTTCATCTTTCCCCTCATTTATCACTGTTTCCTCTTGTTTACCCCCTCTTTCAGTGACTTCTTGTTTATGCATATCTCTTGTACCAATAGACTACTGAATACAGTAGATATTTTGGTGGAGGTTTTTGAGAGGTAATATGCTTTTCTCCAAAAAAATCATTTTAGGCATCCACGTGATGGTAGAGCTGCTCTACTGGTAGATCATTCATGCCTTGGGAACACAAAGAAGTCTCTACCAAGGGGGATCATTTCAAACATAAACGCTGAGGAGAAGAAAGACAGTTGGGAAACTAAAACTAGACAATGAACTGGCAGAGTGGAGGAGTAGAGTCCACCCTGCACTTTCTCATGATGTCATACAGTGATGTCACTGGGCATCCGGGCCAGCTCCATGAATCATTGTCTGGAGTCACACCCCAATGTCAGTGAACCGGCACAGGCTATACCACCATTACATCAAAATAAGTACATTTTTCACCTGGCCACTTCACTGAGTAATCTTTTATTACCTTTCTGTTCAAACAGCTATTTTTTGCATAAATTTAGCATCTTCAATCTCACCTGAATCTGAAATGTCCAATCAATGAACTATGTACAAAAGAATGCTCGTATGCGACTCATGCTGCCATCTCGGGAGAGCAGACGGTTCACAGCTTTCCTCTGAAGTACAATCTCCACTTCTTTCCACTCATTGCTCGGAAATTTGCAAGCTGAGAACGAGGGCGGAGGAAATGCAAACGTTCTTGCTTAGAGTTTGACTGATGAGTGCACAGCTGGCCAGCAGGAGGCGCTTGAGCAACAAACAATGCTAACCCAGGCCAGCTGTATCCCTCCCATATCCCAGCAGCGCTGAGCCAATAATGTGCCGCTCAGAAAAGGCCACCAGCCACAGCCGGCACTAGCACAGCTCGAATTCTAACCCAGGCTGCTGTGGTCATCACTGTTCCACAATGCGGCGCTTCAACCGTCTAACAGCTTTCTGTGCTGCTTTTTATGCAGCAAGAACTGGGTGCAGTGTCCCAGATGAGCAATTTTTGCACATTGTTGCTGTTTTATAAATTTTGGTTATTCATGCTTCCTTCTATATTATGTCTCAGTTGTACTCTCTCTCAAGATACCCTGCAGACAACTGCAGGCAGTTTGAGAGTAAGCCGCGGTGAAAGTCAGTCACCGTCAACCCACACTCTCACACACAAAGCGCACACAGATTCTTAGATAAATTCTTCAGTGGTCAGACCTCGGAAAACATTCCCACATGGGTCCGCCATTGGGACCAATTCAACATTCCGCAATCACTTGGGAAAACACTTTTTTCTTGCTTTCTTTCCTGTATGTGAGTGTGTGTATCTGCGTGCGCGTGCCTGGAGAGAAAATCTTTGTTTATTTGTATTTGGGGACGACTGTTCCCATGGCAACGCAGGATACTTAGATTAAAAAGCATTCCTTCGTATTTTTGATAAGCATCTGCACTGATGACCGATTTTATAAGTCCTTCGTGGTAAGAACATTGCTGTATATAAAAGGCTTGATGCTGAACTTGATGCCTAGCTTCGTAGCACAGCCAAGCCATCCTGAATGTCCGGCCATCTCATCATCCAGAAAAAGAAATGAGGAATGACGGTAGAAGAAAAGATAGATTTCCTCCTGATTGACTGTTAAATCACTCTGGGCAAAGAGAGAAAAAAGTTTTGTTTATTTGTTTCAACCTTCCTCCATCTCTCCCAAAACCTACTTGTTTTTTGATTACTTATTTGCATTACTTAAGGCTGTCCCTGGCAGCCATTTCTTTATGCCCAATGATGCCGCACTTGATCTGATGCTAACATTAGCAATACAGTTCAATGCAGATGTTGATTCTAGCCATGTTAGTGCATTTGGCCCTGCTTTAGTTGAGAAAGTAGCAATGGAAAACATTTTGAGAGTCAAAGTTGTACTCCACCAATAGTAGCATATTTGGTTAGCCAAACAAGGACTCCTCCAAAAGACAGCAGACCTGAGAAGGAAATACCTCCTATTGAACCCGAAAATGTGTTGTTTGCATACATCAATCTCCTTGGCAACTGTCACAGGAAGTGACTGGTGTAACTCATGAAAATGAGCACTTCCAAGTTATCAACAGAATAATGTGAGGTTTACTGTTCAGTCGCCCTAACCTTTATTACAACTCATTTGTGATTGTGGTAAATTTTTCACCAGTTATAAAACACTCTCTACATATAAGCATACATAAATCTATGGTCACAATTTATGTACATGAAAAACATTGTCTTGTCTTTGCTCTGTCCTGTTTTGGCTGCTAACACCATATCCCCACACATGCCAATATGCTTTCATACAGTTTACTCACTTAACTTCCATGAAGCAGCACATTAAGAACTACTCATGCACAAATGCCTTTCATACATGCCACATGCAGACATGCCTATTTTCCTTGCAAAGTACATTATTTCAAATTTATTGCTCAGTCGGGTTCATCTCCAGTGTATGAAATAACCACAACATCATGCGCAATTACATTAATTTGACATGTCTGTACATCCAAATTCATACATTTTACACAGGTAACAGTGCCAGTTTTGCGCACCTTTGTTCACCCTAATCACATTCCAGCTCACTCAACAAGCCTGATCTTTGGATTTTTCTGTCATCTGCAACAATGCTGTCACAATTTCTAACCACGCCCAGCCGTGCCAAAGTACACATTGGATTCAGATCAAGCTCTTCGCACTAACTGGTCACAGTTCAGATGAACATTGAATACATTTACAGTACATTGCCAAGCCACTCTTCGACACAGCCTGTAAACCAAGCCTTTACTTGTGGCTTATTTGTAGAAATTAGAATCACAGAACTGAATGGACTCCCAAACAGTCTCTAAATCATGGGTTTTGTTAGGAAACTCTGACATATGTGCGTCTCAGTCTATGGTTCTCTCTCTGGCACAACACACAAAGAGCAAAATTCATAAGTATTTGGACAGTGAAACTATTTTTGAAGGGCTGAAATTCCAATGTGGCTAACTCTGTACTGATTTAAATAACCTCAAATTTAAGTTGACAGTCGGCCCTTTAATTTCAGAGTATTAAATCCATATAGAGTGAAGCAAATTGTGGTGCTGTCTAAATACCCACAAACCTACCCCATATCAAAGGCAAACCCACAGGTTCAGCACAACAGATGGCTGGATATTTTTCCTTCTCCTCCTTGGAATCATTCATGTATTGTCAGCTATTTTCCTCCCTCAGCTTATTTTCCTCAATTATATAATTTTCCTTTTCTCATACTTGCGCTCTCCTTCCTTTTAATGCTCACCAACTGGCTCCGAAGATGAGAACTAAAAATTTTCAGGCAGGAGTGCTGTTTTGGGACTCTGACCTTCAACCACTATTAGGAGAATCCAATTTCTCACTGAAACAAAACAGAGCAGCTCTGTAACATTAGATCAGGGCAGCACAGCCCAATTCCTGGAGAACTACCAACCTCCATGTTTTCAGTCTAACCCCCAACAACCTCACACATCACTCAACAAGAAGATTTCTTGTTGAACTGATGACTATCAGAATCAGGTCCTGCCAAATCAGGGCTGAAGTGAAAATTTGCAGGATGATGGGATGGGACAAGTTCAAACAGCCCTGCATTTCATTATTTTTTTCTGCCTATGTAAAAAGCACATACTTCTTCTTCTATGACCTTTTTGATTGTGATTGGACACAAAGACCACTCTGGATTTTGTCTCTGAGTATGGATGATTTTTTGAGAGGTGTTCTGTTGAATGCACTGTAGTACATCATATACTGTTCAAAAACCTTGGATTTTTGAGCAAAATAGAACAATTTGCTTAACAACCTTTTTTTGTCCAGTGTATTCAATTTGCTGTTTTGAGAAACAGTTTGTATTCAGGCAAGCAGTAAACAATTTGCAATATGTTTAAAGCAAACTCTATAATTTGAGGGAACAGCCGTTTGGTAGCTGTGTCAGAGGTAGCCCTGACTTCACTTAATAACGGCTCAACAAGATCTCCAGCTGCTCAACGAGATTTGGTTTGTTTCGGCAGAAGCAAAAAACCACAGGATGTTGGCCAGAGGTGTAAAATCAAGGGGTCAGAAAATAAAACTGCTGCCAAGTTTTTCTCCCTCCCACAGGATGAGCTGATCACTCATATTGGCTCTATCTCCTGTCTGAAGTAAATCCAGATGGTTGGAATAAAGTTCTGGAGAGGATTTTTACTTTCTGAACCCCGACTTTACACCCCTGATGGAGGCACTCCTAGAACAGGTTTGGTTACCACTGACCACGGAGGAAATCCAGAGCGTGTCACATTCTCCTAGTGACCCAGACAGCTTTCTGAGTGCTGGTGTTGTGTAACAGCTATCAACGCGAGCCTTTAATCCAAAGGCTGATGGGCATGCCACTGTTTTGGCAGAGTACTCTACGGGATTGCGTGAAAAAATTTATATTTTGTCGATTTCCTTTAGCCTTGCCAAGTTACCTAGGATGTAACATACACAAACAAATTATCTAGTGTGTTATAAAGACTAAAAATTTGACTCTGACCTCATCTTCCCCCCCTCCCAGTGACAGTGCTGGTGCAGCGAATTAGAATGCACACAGAAAGCTTTAAAGAACGTGGCAAAGAGTAGGACAACATACGAATTATTCTCTGCAAGTGCCCATGTTAACAGACATTCAGGAACAGTAACAGTAGTGGTGGATATGCTGCCAACCCAGAAGACATCTATAATGGTGAGGGCAGAAAAGGGAGTATTTATTCGTCATTTTAAGCCTCAACATGGTGATTCAGATACGACAGCTCAACCTTTGTTGAAAAAAAGCCCTAAAACAGTCCAGTCCTTTGGCACTTAAGCATTCACACATTATAAAATGAAATGCATTTTCCCCTTTGTAATGGAATTTTACAGTACAAAATGGGCTTTTTTAAAATTACCTGTGTACATGGTTCAGGCAATTTGGTGGAAAGACCCAGCATATTGTAGGAACCAAAACCAAAAGTTTCTATTGTAACCCCTGAAACTCTGATTTGTGCCTGAATTTCCCCATAAGTAGGCTCAACGGTTAAAAATCTTTTTTTTTTTTTTTTTTCCCATATTGTAGGACAATGGGCCTCATGCAAGAAGCAATATACAAACAAATTTTTTTCTCATCTTGGTTTGTATCCTCTATTCTCTCTTATTTTTAAGTAGCCATTGATTTCTGAGATTCACCAATGTTTTCTTATGTTTGCTCCTCTCTTAGGAACACTCACAGAGCTCCTCTCTCAGAGCACTCTTGCCAAGACAGGAGAAAGACATCCCGTTTATACAGTCCAAAAATCGTATGTCCAATGCACGAAAACATATGTTTTACATTTTAGGGACATAAAAAAAAGGCAAATAGCATACTTGTCAACCTCTTCAAGTTCCCACCTGTATTACCTAAAGGTTTTTTTAATGTAACTTCTTTGTCATTCATGAAATTATAAATGGGGTGTGAAAATTTCATTAGAATATTTTAATTGCTTAATAAGCTTATTTTTCAGGTATGAAAATTGAAAAAAAAAAAAAACCTCAAGGCCTCATCCAGGACAGTGAACATTGCCACACTCGTACTAATGTTACATATGGGCATGTCAGGGATGCTAGATTGCGCTCCAATCTGAAAATCTTGACCAAAATCACCAATTCCACTTGTATATCACGAGGGCGAAGGGTGACGTCCAGTAATAGCCAATGCTGTGCTGCCTCGGAAACAAGCTCCTCTTGATAATTTGTTTTGTGTTTGTATGCATGCAACTGATACTTTTGGCTATTGTGCAGACCATGCCTTGCTCTATACCGTCTAAAGGGTCTGTGCTCATGACAAGCAGAAGCTCCAAAATGTGGTCCACTGTGGCCAAGGGCAGATTGTGTTGTGCCACAAAAAGAGCCATCCGGCTGCTGTTTGTTTACTGTGGTGTGTGTTCATATGATCTTTCTCCTTTGTTAAAATGAATAGCTTCCAATAATTAATATTTTTGATCAGAGTTTTTTTCTTACGTGAGACCATCTGAAATCGAACCAGCGGCAATGACAGCTGGGCGATGGTCTGAAGTGGGGCTCAATTCAAAAATGAATAATGATGGGGCGCCCCAATGGCTCATCGGTCTAAGCGCGCGCACCATAAAGGCTATGCCTTCCCGCGGCGACCAGGTTCGATTTCAGCTTGGGTCATTTGCTACATGTCTTCCCCCATTCTTCTCCTTAACTTTCCTGTAACTCTCCACTGTATATCTATCAAATAAAAGAAAAAAAATCTTTAAAAAATGTATAGTGATGATAAACATATTCTATTGCATCTATCATACTCATCTTCAAACTCAAAGTTTCTTTCTATCCTGCAAGTGACATACAATGACATGACTTAAGGTTGAATCCAAAACAGTTTAGATATTATTGTGCTAACCCTCGTCCAACCAAGGGCTTTTCTACTACAACCCCGACCAACTGATTATTTTGAAATTAAGTGATAAACATCATCTTGTTTGGTATCAGTGTACAGCTACAGATGTCCTCTCTTCAAATCAAGTACAAATAAAACACATTTCAACATTATGATGTCATAGTGACGTCATTACTAACACCATATTAGGAAAAAACATCAAAATGACAAAAATCCATGTTTTTTTATATTTTTATTAGTTTTAGCTGAAAATAAGTAACTTTCTGTAAGCTCTAGAACTACTGATACTACAATTAATATTTTAGTATCATTATAAATGTTATAAACTCATGAGTAACATAAATTTGACATTACTATGATGTCATAAATAACTCATTTTAGGAAAAACACACACAAAAGGAAAACAAATAGTTTTCTGAACATTTTTCACATTTTCTTTACTTTGTTTTTCCCTATGATAGAACAAGGCTTAATATATCAGTAATATGTCAGGTACATATGTTCTCTTTCAAAACAAGAATCAAACATCACAAACTTCAGCACTGTGACATCACAATGACTTCATTATAGATGTCATATCTGAAAAAAATACAAAAACACACTTGCATAAAAGGTTTATCTATGAATTATGAGAACAACTTTATGAACAATTCTATGAACTTGTATAATAGTAGGCCTATAGCACAGTATAAAAATAGTATACAGTACAATAACCAGTCAAACACACAACTAAAAGTATGTCGGTCATGCACTTCTAATATTATTAGGTGAAGATCACTTCAAGGTTACTGGTCACTGCTGGTCATTGTAATTCCAAGATTTACTAATACAAGGACAAGCTACATCAATAAATCAATAAGGATGACAATCAGTCTGGTCTGCAAAGTTCATTGAGCATGAAACATAATAATAGCATACTATTTGCAACTAATTTGTAAGCATATTTTGTATCAAAAACAGGCAAAAATTGACGCTGGTGGCAACCACCCCCCCTACCATTCGACTTTGACGGCCTACCCTACCCCCGGGGGATGAGGTACCCTCATTGTTTTTTCATGAAAATGAGTGCAAAGGATGAATAAACAATTACCAAGAAGCATTAGATCATATCTGTTAACGCTTTTGTGCGACAGGAAAAAATCTGTTGGTTGGACGAGGGTTAACTCGGACAGGCAGACAGAACTTAAGACTATGTTTCATGACTGGAATTAAAAATCCATCTAACTTTATTCATACGGCCATTAGCTGTGTAACTGGGAAAAAAATCCTTTTGATTTATGATTTATGACATATGTAATAAAATCAAATTTATAATATTATTTTATGTTTTGAAGGAATTTTAATTATTGGATTATTTAATTAGTGGTTTTTATTTTTATTTATTTATTTAACCCTTATTTAACCAGGGAAGTCCCATTGAGATTTGAAATCTCTTTTTCAAGGGAGCCCTGAGGGTTGAGGTGGGGAGTGAGAGGGCAATTTGCACAGCCAATTAGATCAGGGGATGATTAGGTCGCAGGTCGAAAGAGCCAGGTTGGGACTTTAGCCATGACACCGGGAACCCCCTACTCTTATCGAAGAGTGTCATAGGATCTTTAATGACCACAGAGAGTCAGGACCTCGGTTTAACGTCTCATCCGAAAGACGGCGTCTCCTTCAGTACAGTGTCCCCGTCACTGCACTGGGGCATTGGGGATTATTCCACCAGAGGGAAGATCGCAACCTACTGGCCCACCAACACCTCTTCCACCTCTTCTTGGTTAAAAAATACCATTGGTCAATTGATCCCAATTATGACTATAAAGCATTTACTTTGTATAAGTTGATTTAACAGCACTTCAGTTTCACTGCGGCAGAAGTTCTTCTTCTTACAACCTTTTCTCAATGGCATCTCCCCAGTTGCTGAGCCACAGTCGGCTATTTGCACACAGCACAACACCTGCCCTTATATGGTATGTAGTGGGCATTACCAATGCTAATTACAAACAATCGCTCACACACCTCCTATTTACAATCAAGTGTGATGCATCATTCAGCACACATGGGTAAGAGCAGATTTGGATGGTAAGAGCATTTGGAGTGGACTTCTCTTATTTTCTCTCTTAACAAAAATAAGAGAAAATATAAGAGAACTTTAAGAGAATGCTGCTGCAATGTCTCCCACACTATCAGAAAAAAAAAGATTTGTACCTTTAGGAGTAAAAGGCTTGTCACTGGGACAGAACCCTCAAAGGTACTGCTGTTATACCCTCAGAAGTGGGTACTTATTTGCTTTGGAACATAGAAGTACCTTTTAGACCCTAAAAAGGTTCACATAGGTACCTTGAGGTCCTATAATTAGCCCTAGGGGGTACATAAGTGCTGAATGTACCTTGGGGAACAGAAATTGACTCCTGCTGTACCCCTATTTCTGACAGTGCAGATATTCTGTATCTGCTGGTTGCAGCACTTCACTGAAGCTACAGCATAATTCTGTTGATTGAAATCTTCAAACCCAGGATGCCATGTTTTTTATGGCTGCATCATCAGATCAAACCGAAAATGTCTAAATCTTGGGCATCATTTTAAACACATTTCCCTGTAATTCAGCAGGGCATATTTGAGTTCCTTTGATCTCCACTAGAATTTAGAATACGTCTAAAGTCACACTGGTTTGAATACAGCAGCTGCATTAGAAAACCCCACATGTTAGATTACAGAGTTGAAACAGTTAAACTGTGTTCAAACTCAATGAGCCAATGTCCAAAGTCAAAAACCCAAAATTGCGTTAGTGTCTGAATACTTAAGAGATTGCAGTATAATTGAATTCCTGAAAACAGCTACAATCACCTTCCCGTTCAAAACCTATCCATCTTTAAATTTGGCTTGTACATCAAGCAGTGCACCAGCTCTCCCTGGCCCTGGCCCATTGACGGAAGGTCGACTCCAAGATGCCAGCTGCCAGGAAACAAGCTTCACCAATGGCAACTATTCTTGGTCAGCGATACCTCCACTGAGTATGTGCAATCAATTAGACCTCGACTTTCTGAAGTTCATGAGAAGCAATCACCATGTGTTATCTAAGCTAAAGGCACTTGCTCATTCACTCCAACTTCAAATGGGAAATTCTGATGGGAAATAAGCAGGGCTAATGTTAAATGAAGCAAAGCAGGCAAGCAAAATAGAAGCATTTCAATACCATGCATCTCCATTTTGGTTTGGCAATTTCAGGCCTTTTTGAAGAATAAAATATTCCCCTTTATAATTTAGGTTGCCATGGCAAAAGCATGAATGAGTCACATATTTTGAGGGGAGCCTGAATTGTATCTAGTCAGGGGCCTGTCCCACAAAGCTGTATTGCTTGACTTAGCTAGATTGCTGCACAGAGTAAAATCCAAATGTTCCCATAACTGGAGCATGGACTGAAATTAAATAATTCTTCCAAATTTTTCACTGTGCAAGTTTACCTCTTTGCTCAATTTTTCCACAGACTTAGGTCAAAGAAAACGAGGAGAGAGGTTTGATTAATACCATTACTCACATCAGAAGTTCAGGATCTGTTTTGGATTAGTATGTGTGCTGTACTGTGTGTGTGTGAGTGTGTGTGTGTGTGTGTGTCCAGAGCATGTTAGCTTAAGTGCATGTGTTTACTTGTGCGTGTGCATGTGCCGGTTCACATATAACAGTGTGCGTATGCCTGAGGTTCACATATGCCAGTGTGCGTGTGTGTGTGTGTGTGTGTGTGTGTGTGTGTGTGTACGCACCAGGGTGTGCTTACTTGAGTCCACTTTTATGTGTGTGAATGCTTGTTTACATGACAATGCGTGTAGGCCCATGTTTCCCATGTATGTGTGTGTGTGTGTGTTCTTGTATTTGCCACATTGAGTACCAGAATTTATTTTTCTACAGAGTGGGGATATTATTGGGAAGTGAGGACAATGTTGACTGTCCTCACAACTAAGGCAAATAGTGACTTATTAGTTACATTTCCTCTGTACTAACCCTCTGCATGGAGCAATATTAAACCAAACAATATTACAGTGATTAAAGAGTTCATTTTCCTCTTCATCCACCAAGCTTTGCTGCAGATATAAAACAAACAGAAGTCATTGATATGCACTTGGATCATATCCTCAGCAGAATCTGAACAACCCAAGGTTTAAGAGCCTGAATATTTCAAAATAAGTCATAAACAAGCTTATATGTGCTTTGCTGCATATTCTTGTGGACAACACACTACTGTGTAACATTTTGAGAGGACCGTTTGATGACTAAATTTTAGTAGTCAGACTTATAACAATCCTTCCATTTCACCCACAGCTAAGCAGGGAGAATAAGCCCATCACCAAAATGGGCCAAGCACAGGAGATATAGTGAGATATAACTGTAAGCAATCTGAAAAAATAAATAAATTTACTCTGCGACTTAAGACAGATGAATATTTTATTTCCTAAACTAAAACGAACTCATCAAGATAAGTGCAAATATCTTCAAAATATATTTTTGAGACGTTATTTTTAAATGGTTTCGTTAGGTACCATAAACAATGTGAAACTTAAGTCTTGGGACTTCTTTTGCTGTAGTAAGCTTCTGCTAGCTTTCTTCTGCAATGATTTTGATACATGAATGTCAAACTGACACTATCCAGACAATAAGAATAAGCATACATAATCACAACACTACAGCAAGTTGAGACTAGCCAGATACTGAAATGTGGAGAGCTGCAGAGCTTAAAAATCATTCCAAAGGTCATGTGCATTAAGAAAATCAAGTCAAGTACAGTTCATAGGCCAGCCATTTTGTCAATATGCCAGGTTTTTAGCTGGGTGGTAAAATTCCTTCATGAACTGCAGCTCCTAATACCGAATAGCTTCTGTAATGCATAATATTCATCATGCTTACATAAATAAAATATATTTTTATGACTTACTTTGTGGTACTGACAACAAATAACAGGCCACAGATTGATGTTGTGCGAAAGATTGGAGAGGGGTTGGTTAGTGCTCAAATGCCCCAACAGATAACATCCTTTCCTCCCTCACATTTTCTCCGGCATGAGATGGCGCGGCTATTTGGTATCTCACCAGAGCAACATAGTATTGTGAATAGGCAAATATAAATGTTGCTGAGAAATATGCACAGTATGTTTGGGAAAAACATTCACGCCAAGTGAACTACAATAGCATTTTACTTTTTCGCTCTTTAGAAGTACTTTATTGACAGCAGTCATAAGAACTGACAACCATTCTACTTTCCATTTCTCAATGAAATACTGCTCTTCACACCGTTACCATGGATATGCCTAGGCTTATTCAAACAGGTAACAGTCAGATCGCCAGCTGTCTGCCATCACTGACTAAGTGGGCATGAATTGTTGATCTCTCAAGGGACGGCACCCCAGGCCGTGTTCACTGAAAAATCCATGAGTTTATTCCCTTAAGAACTGTTAAACCAGAGCAATAATATATTTCAATAAATTATGAGCTTCTCTCTCATATTTAGGTACGAGGATAACGCAAAGGTAGATGAGGGAGCTATAAATATGACAGAAGGATGGAAGCTAAGTTCAGAGGAGAACAGAACTGATGGAGAGGAAAGGCCAGATGGTAAGCTACTTACTGTACTACAGTTGAAAGATCAACAAGTTCTTCTTCAGCATTCCCTACCTCAAATACTCCACAGAGAGGTTGCAGGAGGATCATTTAGTTCTGCCAAACACAAGAGGGGACTAACAAACAAAATAAATCCTGATTCCAGGCCAAATTTCCATCCCTGAAACAGAGCATAATTTATCACAGCTGTTTTCTATCCTGCTCATGTACCCAAAAAGAAAGAAGAAAGGTTAAAAGTTCAAAGTCCAGTCCTGGAGGGCCGGTAATCTGTTATTTTATGCGGTCACATTCTGTCACGTGTTCTATAGCATCGAAAGTCTTGCTCTAATTTTAAAATCAGGAAACACAAAATCCGTTCTGCACCAATTGCATTCTCTGCAGAAGTCTGCCAGGCAAAACAAAATTGTTATGGAACAGATCTGAGACCAATTCCTCGTCAAAGCAGGGTCCTGGAAAGGATTAACTACCATGAATCAACCGTGAAAGAGCACATTTTGCTCTGATGCAGGGTGGAGGATCCCAGGTGAAGTCCACATAATGCATGCTGTTGGTGCTGAATAGCACTGAACAATTAGCGCTACAGTGGGGTGTAAGCTGTGAATAGTGAATGAATACTGGAATGAGCTCTACTTATTTCTCTTAAATAAAACAGCAGGTCATCCTTTAACTGTTTTCAGGCTCTGTGAGCCTTTGTGCAGAGCCAGAAAGGTTTTGTTGCTTTTCCTTACTGATGGTTAACATACGCTCACTTCATCCTTCAGTCCAAACTTACAGTCTGACATTACTTTTGCTAATATTTCATTCACAGTTCCTTATCCTGTATAATTATTTTACTTAAAATTTTGGTTACCATGGTGCAGGGAACTATAGTCAATCGACAACTGCAAGTCTCGACAACCCCATGGTAACAGCATTTGAAAGCTGAATCCTGATTGAAGGTTCTTGATAATAAAAGTGCCAATTTTGTGCCGGAAACCAATGTGCCACTGATTTCAGATGTTTTAGGTAAACTATTCAATGGGTTGTTCTTAGATTTATCTTCATCTGTAACAAAATATAGCCTATATGAAATGTTTGTTTGTACAATGCACTGTTACTTTTCATTTTGCTGCTTCCTCTTACAGCCCTACAGTTTCAGCCATGATCTTGAGTTATGCAAATTTGTGTTTTGCATCAGACTATAGCTGACAGTAGCCATTATTTTCTCCAAACTGAGAATATTGAAGGCTTTTTTCCTCTCTGACAGAAGGTGACTAAAACATATTCACATAAGCACAGGAACAGAAACACGCATACATACCCAAAGAAACACAGAGAGGCACATGTATACTCACAAATGCACCCAAACACAGACATGCATGAGTGCACTCGTACACATTTACACTACCATGGACACACAGTCGACACTTATGCACTCTCAAGAATGCACGAAAACAGGGAAGACGCACGCACACACAAACACATGATAGGAATGAATATTCACACATGGACACAAAACCCGTGTAGTCTCAGCACAAGCAGACATTAACGCACAAACTGAAAAAGCCATCTGAGATGCGCGAAACGTTGCATAAAGTTTCACACAAGAGATAATCTGCTCTTGACAGTGAACACGTGTCGTGTCTGTTTCTGCATTCCCACTGTCTTTTTCAACATTTTTCTCCAGGATTGTGTTCTTTCATGGACACCATGGGGACTCCAGTCGTCTTCTCTAGTTTAAACTGTTCAGCACATGTCCTCTACTTCAGTACAGCTGGACTTTTAATAAAATTCCCACATGAGATTGCAAAAAGCAACTGTACCAGTGATGTCTTACTTCCTCAAAAAGGACACAAAGTGATATTCCCTGTTGTGCATTTTGCCACTGGCTTAATAATTTATTTGCATGTTTAGACTTTAAATTATGCTCTTTTATAGTCAAAAGCATGAGAAATTTGAGCCTTCATTGCTATTATGATGTTGAGAGACAGTTTTTGAAGTAAATCAACTATTTTGAAGTGTATTCAGACTGCAAACTGATCGCTCATAATGTGTGCTGAATCTTTGAGAATCGTTGGGGTTCCAAGAGTAAATCAAAAGCAAAAAGTAACTTTGCATCTGTCACAATGTGCATCTGTGAATGCTTTCCGTATCTCCTCCCATTCAGCAATTCGCTTGTCTATTAGAAACATTGTCCTCTTTGATTGGTTTGCATCTTGTGTATTCCCTTAATCCTGGCTGTGTCTCTTGTCAGGATGAACCTCGAGAGTGTGCTTGCTTAAATGTTGACGCTAAAGTTAAAAGCAATGTCTCTCACACACACACACACACACACACACACACACTAGAGTGGCAGTCTGGCAGAGTGTAGGTAGGTAGTCTGTCTGTCTGTCTGTTTCTCTCTCTCTCTCTTTCTCTCTCAGACAAACATACACACAGGTATCATCTGACATCGTTTAAAGGACAAATTTGTCTATACTGGCCTGTTTAACCGCTGATGCTGTATTTTCACCAGTGAGAAACACAGACAGATGTGTGTGTGTATGTGTGTGCGTGTTTGTGCATGAGTCTGACACAGCAGTGTGTGCGTGTCTCTATGGAGACAGCAGCACCCCTGTATTCTTGCCATGGTGATCTCACAGGTGCTGTGAGACAGACAGTAAGGCAAAAAATTTTCAGTGACACTGTCCGACCTACTATCATTTTTTGGCAGACCGTAGGTCTTATGGTGAAAACAAAAACATTTTGAGTGAGAGGAGACTCTGCTGAGCATCCCCATGTATTTTTTATTTTTTTTGTAGTGTCAAGTATGTGGTCAGGATGGCGATTTCAAAAAAGGTGTTTTTCAACTTTCTTCCCAAACTTTTCTGCTCCTGTTATAATGGCTGCTTATGGGGCTGTTGGTCGGCACTCCTGATGCTTGGGGGCACCTAGGGCCCTATCTTACACCAGAGTCCCTAAACCCGTTATTTGGGGATTTCGCATTGCGTAAGAGGCGTTCCCCCGCGTAAGTTGCTATCTTGCACACCTGCCTATATCCCTAAAACACCAGCGCTACCCGTTACATTATGCATAGGTGTGGTTTGGGCGTTACGCCAGTTAAACCAATCAGTGTGCCAGGTGCCACTGCCTTTAGGAGCAGGCTGCGCTATCCCAAATCCTCAAACCGAAACCCGTGATGGAGAGAGGAAGGTCGCCACGTTTCTCCGTTGACGAAGTTAAATTGCCCGTGCAAGAGGTCAAATCCAGTCAGGGGAGGATCTGTTTTTGTTAAGTTAATCATGAATTGTATTATTATTATTATTATTATTATTATTATTACTTAACATTGACAAATTGTTTAATGTTTGGTATGTAGTAAAAAAAAAAAATAAATAAATCAAGCCTACCCTTTTGTGATGGAAACTTCAAAAAAAAAAAAAAAAAAAAAAAAAGTTTAGCCATGCACTTCCAACTCCCTCTCCTGTCTGAAATGAAGCATAGAACAAAATCCCATTTTAGAAAAATAAAATTATTAGGTATATGCACTGGCACTCAGCGACTAACTTTTTTTTTTTTTTTTCCAGTGAGAGCGGCATTTCAGAACTCTTCAGCGAATGAAGGTAATTCTGGTGACAAGTACGTGGTTTCGTCCGTTTACATTTTCCAATCGGACAGTTGTCTATTTTTTTTACAGCAAGTTGCATGACCGTGCTGCAAAAACAGATGTACATACTTGTCGCCGAAATTACCTTCATTCGCAAGAGAGTTCTGAAATGCCGCTTTCGCTGGAAAAAAATTTCCGTTGCTGAGTGCTAATGCATAGGGCTCTTGTGAAAGCCAAATGCGGGTAGCGTGTGGTTTTAGGACCCGCTACACGCTTTCCCTAAAGTGTGTGGTCAAGATAGCAATTTTAGGGAAAGCACATAAACACGCCCACGGGCACACCTCCAGGTGTAAATAAAGGATTAGACATAATGCATAGCGGGTAGTGTGGCCGCAAGATATCGTTTAGGGATAGTGGAAGCTGCTAAATGCGTAATTCACGGGTTGCGGGTAGTGGCAACGGGTAAGGCAGTGTGAAAGATAGAGCCCCTAGAGTCTCAAGCCTTTGTCTGTTTTCTTCCAAAGTGACATTTTTCAGGCCTGCACAAATTTTTTAACGTTTTGATGTAGAATTTGTGTGTGTATGTCGGAAATTGTAGCCGGAGGAGCGATTTCAAAATTTTTTTCCGAGTCATTTTTTTACCTCTCTGCACTCTAATCCTAGAGTGCACAAACATTCCGCCCACTGACGCGAACATTCCGCCCATTGACTTGTATAGGAAAAAAGGGATGAAAAACAAGGATTGCAAAAGAATGAAAAGGGGCTATGCAATCCTTTATACAAGGCCCAGAGACACGGTCGGGCCGGACTTTTCGCCATTTGAACCGGGTTGCAATAGTGTGAAAGTCAAGTGACCCTTCTCATAACAGCAAAATAATAATAATGAAAAACAGACTTCGTATCAGCACCTTTGTGAAAAGCACATGTTCTGACACCGACAACCATATTACATTACAGAAGTTAACGTTTTGTTTGAAAGGTATAGGCAAACATATATTAGCTAATGTGACTTACTAGCTTGGATAAATAGGGAAGCTAACATCAGCACTGGGATAATATGACTAACATATATGTTATGACTAACATTGCTGGCAGCCATGCCACTATTTGATCTGCGCCAGCTGTGTGGCTGAAGCTAAGCAGGTGTGGGCTTGGTTAGTATTGGATGGGAATGGGATGACCACCTGGGAAAACTGAGTTGCTGCTGGAACAGGTGTTGATGGGCCAGTAGGTTGCGATCTTCCCTCTGGTGGAATATCCCCAATACCCCAGTGTACTGAAGAGACGCCATCTTTCGGATGAGACGTTAAATTGAGGTCCTCCTGACTCTCTGTGGTCATTAAAGATCCTATGACACTCTTCGACTAGAGTAGGGGACTACCCAGTGTCATGGCTAAATTCCCAAACAAAACAACTTACCTGTCCAGCCAAAAGACGGCAAGTATTGTGATCTCTTTTCCAGTCTTTCAACTCCCTTAGTCGCCTCCATTGCTTAAAACCTACACCGATACTGACTCGTGTTTGTCCTCTTGCTGTATCTGCAGACTTTTTAGTCAAAGCTTTTTCTGCTTCCAACTTTCTTTTCCTGGCCTTTCTGGCTGGGCGAGCGGTCACAAGTAACTGTGGCAGTGGTAGTTTTGGAAGTTCTCTCTTCAATTCTCCGGCAAACTTCCAAAAACCTCTTCCTCTCTTGATTTTATGGCGGAACAACTTTCCTCCGGCAGCGATTACGCGCTTTGAGTTCAAGCTCGTACACAGCAAGGCCAGAGTACGGTGCAGGGAGGCAAGCAGGCTTGTCATTGGTTCTTTCCAACCAGTGACTGATTGGTTAGTGTTTATACAGGATTACAGCCGCTACAGATGACGGATCTTTTTGGGTCCTTTTTCAGAGTTCCTAAGCTATTTACTTCGGGTGGCAAAACTATTTCAAAAAATATCACAAAAACTGCATATTTGATCATTTTATTTACCTTGCTTTTAATAAGAACAAGCTCCCAAGCCTTACTTATGGTCTCCAGGATGGGGATTCCTATTAGTCTTCTCTCAGACTGTCCCTCTGTCCAGTTTATTAGGAATACGCTCCCAAGCCTTCTAAGTTCAACAGGACTGGGACTGCGTCCCTCTTAAGCTTCTCCATCCTGCCATTGGACTGTTTGGCTCTGGCGAAGTGTGCTCTCATCTTGCAATCGTACCCGACAGCCACTGGCTGGGCATTTGCAATGCCCGCACAGCTTCGCCTGTAACAACTGAACTGAACTATGCTATTCTCCTCTGGGCTCTGTCCTCCTGTTACCATATTACTATCAATAAACTACACTATTGGATTGTACTCTGCCTATGCACTTGATTCCTGGTCTGGACCATAACAGCATATGCACTGAGTGTGTGTTTTTGATGCAAAGTTTAGGCAAATTCTTGTCGGTTTTATTATTTGTCAAACTGGTACAATAGGATTGCCAGCAGTGTGGCCAGATCGCCACTTAATTAACGAGTAAATCAAATTCAGCATGTAATTTTGGTTTCATGTTCCTTTACGCTATTTACTGTGTACAAACAGATCAGGCTGTCAGAGCTGCTGGGGGGCTGTAGGAATTGGGCACAGAACCAGGGGCAAGGGAAACCAGAACTTCACCAACAGACAAAGGTTTGGTATACAGCAAACAAAGCAATGCAGGGAGGCAGATCGGGGTCCAGGGACAGACAGAGGTGAGGCGGCATCAATCAGGATACTGGGGAGTGAGCAGAGTGAGGTCAAAGTTCCAAGCTGGGGTCGAAACCAGATCATTCGAGTAGGGCACAGGAACTCAGAGGATGAAAATCTTAGGGCAGGGGGGCGACAAACTCAAGATTGGGTCAACATTGACAAACACAAGGGGCAGAGGCAGGAACGAGGAGCCAGGAAAACCAGGGCATGAAACATAAACACCAGAGAGCACGCTACAAACACAAACTAGCGCAAGACAATCCAGCCTTAGCAGAGAAACCGGGAAACCGAAATACACAAAGACAAGAAGGGTGATGAGAGACAGGTGCAGGTAAAGGCGAGAGGAATGCACTGCAAGGAAACGAGGAAACAAGACAATTAATTGATGAATCAACGTGAACCCATAACTAGAACAAAAAAGAAAAAACCACTGAGAGCACCAGGAAAGTGAGAAAACACAGTGAAACAGACAAGCAGGCATGAGACGGGACGCAGGAAAAGACACCTGAGTCACTTACAGTGTGGTGGGATTGTCTGAGCCCTGCTGAACATGGAAGAGGCGAATGGATAATTGGATAGGGCCCTAAGTGAAGAGGTATTGATGGAGGATGCACGGCTATTTCATGTGAACATCACCCAAACATCTCAAGGAGCTTGTGACATGTTTCGGTGTTAAAGCCGAGGCATTGATTAATTGGTTGGTCAACTACAGGGAGGAGCACTGCACATTGCACTTAGACATACCAAAGTGGTCTAGAATGCTCATCTCCATGCACTGCCAGATACACTGGTATTGCAGCCATTATTGGTTCAGTTTTAAAGAGTCAGTCTTAAAGAGTCAGGTTTAAAGCCACACTTGTCAATCAGCAGCTGTCATAGATTTCTTTCTAAGGATTAAGATTTGAAGGCCAGATCTGAGGATCCCTGCAGGAAAAGTTTATCATTACTCTAATAACACAAGAGGGAAGTGTTCCTGGATCATATTAATGGGACTCCGATCCTCATCACAGCCTGCTGCATACTTTTTGAGCCACGAAGGGCAGAAAAGACTCAAAAAAGATAATTCAGAGTATTGGGGGAAAAAAAAAATCAGCTGAACATGGTTAGCCACTTATCAGTATTCCAGGATTCCAGCCATGTTCCACTCATATTCTGTGCTTCAGATGAATAAATGCTGCCCTCCAGCCAGGAATGGGGTGTTAAAGGAAGTGGTGAATGAGGGATCTGGGTCTGCCTCTCACTGGCATGAGTGTAGTGCTGGGCAGCCCAATCCTGTTCCTGCCAAGTGCCCTTTAAGCAAATTTTCACTCAAATTCACCTCATTTGACACTTAGTGATCTCGTTGAATTGCTAATTAGCAGAAATGCGAAAGGCTGAAATGAAAGCCTGCAGGGTGGTAGATCTCCATTTACAGGGCTGGGCAGCCATACAGTAGAGAGTGGTAACTGATAGCACAGTATATAAGTGTGTCACAACAGCATTAAGGGCAACATAGAGGTACTCTGGATATCACATCAGCTACAAGTGAAAAAAGTCCCAGGCTTTTCTGTGAATTTGAATGCTCTCTGCTTGTTCACGCTGGCTTGTTGTGGTACTGCATTGTGACGGTCAGTAATTGCCTTTTCCTTTATAGGCCAAGCTTTTTGCTAATGAATGTGATCACACCAATAATGCTATCATGGCTCCTAAGTGAAATTGTATTATCATTTTATTCTGAGCCACTATAAAATGATACATGTATACCTCAAGTCCACAGACCGTGGCCTCGCCTAGCCCCCTTTGATCTTGGGATCAGGGTGGTTTGATTGGCATCCCCTGATGTCTACTCCAACCCCCCCAAACTCCCAACCAAAGCCCTGAATGGAGCATCACCTCTCATACAACGTAGATCATGATCATCGAGTAGCAAAAAATTTGTCACCAAATAGTAGCTCAGGAATCCAGATCATCCAGTCAAACCTAGGCATAGCCTCGTGAGAGGCTGGGCGAGTTCAATGGCAAAGCTGGGGTGAGAAGTCATGGTGTTTAATTCTGTGCCTTAGTGCACACCAGGCAATAATGTGGGCTTGAATGGGGTTAGAATGATTCAGGGGCCTTTCCCTAGGATATACAGGCACTGTTGTTACTGCTATGCACATTTCACAGTGATATCTGTTAGCAGTCGTCAGTATTTGGGCAGCAATGCAATTTTAAGGGGCTGCACTTTCTAATGCCCACATGCACTCTTTGGCCCCTCCTTCCCTGTGCCTCGCCGTGCAAAAATTTAATACTCGGGTATGATTGGAGGAGAATGAGTATTACATGTGCACAATTAGGGCCAACAAGGAGTGGCTACCTGCAAGTTCCCGGCAGTGAAGTTTGCGTCTTGATGCTCTTTTTTCAAGGGTTTTCTCTCTCTGTCAGACATAAACACATTTACTCAGCAATATGCCTCAGTGTCCCAAATGCAACCAGGAGGTTCACTTTGGTAAGACAGGTTTATTTCACCTTTCAAGAAAGATTTCAGAATTTTTGATTTATTGCTGATTCAGCAAGTTTGGTTCTTTTAAAAATCTTTATGTTTTTTTCTTAATTGCTGAATGTTACATTATTACACATATTACTAAATATAACATGATTGGTGAATTTTATTACTAATTATTATTAGTAATGAACAGTTACTAATGTTTGATGATACGGAAGCCCTAATGCGTCAACTTCAGGGGCTCTCACATGATGACAGGTTTAGGCTGTTTTAATGAATTGGAAAATATCAGGTGTGAGATTAAACCAAGTTTAAAAGTAATGAAAATTGTGCTGAATTTTGCACAAAAGTGGAATGCCCTCAATTTTCAACAGACTTTAAAAATTAAGTGAGGCAAAACATGAACAAGAATTTGGCAAACTGGAAGGGCACTCGAAAAGCACAGATCAAAAGGGAAAGATAATTTGCGTATCCGCCCCATTATTCAGATCCACTCCAAAAGTTAATTGGATTTTTCTTGACCCATGCTGTACCCTTCGACCAAATTTCATAAAAATCAGGCCCGTAGTTTTTCTGCAATCTTGCTGACTAACAGACAAACGAAGAAATGGACAAGCCAGACTGAAAACAGATTAGACGATGCACTATGAGAGCCAGCATTGTTCCAAGCAAAACAGGAGCCATGACATACATTTGCAATTACACAGTGCTAATAATTCAAGAAATTTAAGACATTTTAGTTTACATTCAAATTGCTGGGAGAGGAATTCTACACCCTGCCTTGAAGGCTAAAACAGGTTCTTACTCGATTTACACACTTGCAACCTCAAGTTGAAAAAAATTCTCATAAACAAGAGACTCAAAAAAAAGTTTCAATAATGCAACATGTGAGAGGTAGTTAAGCAGAGCATTCAAATATGATTGTTGATCTGAATAAAAATGGGAAAATGCAGTTTCATATTGTGCTCATATAGTCCCCTATGTTCAGGGACCAAGGTAGAGAACTGCAGAAAAGAGTAAAGTGGGTTTGCTAAATTTTTACTTATTTATTTATTCACTGACTTTTTTTTAATTCATTTATCAATCATTTTAGCCAGCTAATTGTGCTATCAAGGAAAGCTAGAAATAAATCACTGGTGGTGGGGTCAAGGCAGAACTCATTATATGCAGGCTTACTTCAACAAGGCTATTGGTTCAGTTTTCTTACTGGCAACAAGTTAAAAACTTGTTTTCTTATTTGTTTTTGTTGTCGCTGTTTTCTCCCACTCTTTTTCTGTCTCTTCATCAGTATGTTGATTATTTTATTAATTTTTTTGTTTGGATATTCCTTGCACTGAGTTCATATCGGATTGTTGTTTGATTCTCTCTCTCTCTCTCTCTCTCTCTCTCTCTCTCTCTCTCTCTCTCACACACACACATAGTGGAGCAGGTGTCTGCCCAAGGATCAGTCTGGCATGTTGCATGTCTGAAGTGTACGAAGTGCCAAAAGGATTTGGGAAAAGATCACTCTTTCTCAACGGTGAGAATCTAAAAAGCACATACTCGCAAAAATTTGTACACATTTTGGCCTATAACGTCCTACCTGCAGGTCTCAGAAAAAAAATAAATACATAAAAATTCTGGATACTGTAGGTACAGATTAATTTATCCATAAAAACCATGTAATTTGCATATGGGTGGATTTTCTACTATCTCAAGTGTTTTCTAAAACCTTTAAAATGCGTTTCTTTCTACAATCCCAATTCCCAAAAAAGTTGGGATGTTGTGTAAATTGTAAATAGATAGTAACACAATTTTCTCAATTTCGGCTGAGTATGCCACCACAATGGATGTGAAATGAAACAATAAAGATATATTTGAAGTGTAGACTTTCGACTTTGATTTTAAAGTTTTGTCAAAAATATTTTATGAACCATGTAGGAATGACATCACTTCTGAAAGACTGTGCCTCTCTAAAATGCTCTTTTTATAACCCGTCATGTTACTGACCAGTTGCCAATTAATCTAATTAGTTGCAAAATGCTCCTCCAGCTGTTTTTTGTTAGTACCACTCACTTTTCCAGCCTTTTGTCGCCCAATCCCCAACTTTTTTGAGATGTGTTTCTGCCATCAAATTCAAAATCAGCTAATATTTTTCATGAAATGGTGAAATGTCTCAGTTTCAACATCTGAAATGTTGTCTATGTTCTATTGTGAATAAAATATCAGTTTATGAGATTTGTAAATCATTGCGTTCTGTTTTTATTTACATTTTACACAGCATCCCAACTTTTTAGGAATTGGGGTTGTAGATGGTGTGACTGATTTGTTCAAAATTTGGCACCAAGCATCTACAGACCAAATTCTTCACATTTTACATGAATAAAGTCACTTTCTTGAAAGACGTGGCCACTGTGAGAAAATTATTTTTGTGTGAATGGCCTTCATTGATATAATGAGCTCTACCTACTGCATGCAATGTCTAAACATTACCAAACTTGTTATCCCTCATCTGCAGGCCTTAGACTTAAGAGTACCAAATTTGGTGTAAATCTGTCCATAGGTGACACTACAGCAAACAAATAGTCATAATTGCAAAACCCAATCAACTGAAAATTTTGCACGGTTCACATTGTTTAAGCATCTTATTGATATCTTTAAGTACAAGGTGATTGCTCAAACAAGATGGCAGCTATCTGGCAATCATATTTCATCAGTCCTTCTACTCATTGAATAATCATGTATCATCATGAAACAAGATTATTTGGGATGTATGAAAGATAGATTAGAAGAAAAATGACTTTGATTGACCAGATGGTGGTGCTATAGGGAGCTAAATGCATTTTAGGCTATAACTCTTGAACTGTTTTGGCTACATTCAAAATTCTTTTTTTTTTTTTTTTTTTTTTTCCACTGGTTCCCTGGCTCCAACTCATCAAAAAAAGCCTTGTCATTTAGATTTTTTTTTTTTTTGGAAAAAAATTTAAATCAACCTCCTCCAAGATGGTTTGTCTGATTTGTAAAAAACTTTGTACACAGTATCCTCCGATCAATATCCTTAAACAATACATAAAGAAAGTTGTAACATTAAAAAATTTCTTTTCTTAATGGCTTCATAAAACCATTAAAATGCATTCAAAAACGAGATGATAAAACCATCAAAAAATCACACAGTAATAAAAGCCTTTGCAAAAAAGAATGTTTTAAGAAGAGATTTAAAATAAGAGACAGTTTGAGCGAGCCGGATTTCGGCTGGTACGTCATTCCAGAGTTTGGGGGCACGAATTGCAGAGGCCCGATAGCCCTTAGTCTTTAATCGGACTCTGGGTACAACCAGCCAATGTAATTTCGCTGACCTCAAATGATGTTCGGGCTCATAGGGGGTCAGAAGGTCAATTATTTAACTAGGGGCCTGATCATGCAGAGCTTAAAAAGCTAGTAATAAGATTTTAAGATCAAAACAGAAGTGGACTGGAAGCCAATGCAAGGAAGCCAGGATTGGGGTTATGTGATATCTTTTTCTGGAGCCAGTGATTAGTCATGCTGCCACATTTTGGACCAGTTGAAGGCGGTGAAGGGAGGCCTGAGATAAACCAGTATAGATGGCATTGCAGAAATCCAAATGTGACAACAGAAAGGCATGAACTACCCTATGTAGATCATTAAAGGATAAAAGAGATTTAATTTTAGAAATTAATCTCAGTTGTAGAAAACAAGTCTGAACGACTTTCTTCACTTGTGTATCAAAGCAAAGGTTGGAGTCAAAAACAACACCTAGATTCCTGGCAGCTGCCTTGACATTTTGTGAAAGGAGTCCAAAATTGCTTAATATGTTGCTAGAGGAACTGGGCACTGTAACCAGATTAATTTCTGTTTTGTCATCATTTAGTTTTAGGATGTTTTGGGATATCCAACAGTTGATATCAGAAAGGCAAGTGGTTTGTTGATTTAAATAGTTATTATTGGTGGAATGCAAAGGAACATACAGCTGGATATCATCGGCATAACAGTGGTACCGTACATTGTGTTAGCTGATGATTTTACCCAGGGGAAGCATATATATGGAGAAAAGTAATGGACCTAAAACAGACCCTTGAGGAACACCATGGCTAAAATTGAGGACAGATGAAGTGTAATTTTCAACAACAACCGAAAATTTTTATTGACCAGTAGGAGCGTACTAACTTGAATGCAGTCATCTACAGGACAAAAAGCTGAAGCCTACAAAATTTGGTGGCAGTTGGAAAATACATGGCACTGTAAGACAAAACAATGTTAAATTGTCTTTATCTCTCCAAGTATTTTACATAAACAGTTCTAGTTCTGCATACTGTCTCTCAAACTAAACTGCAAATATTCCTTCCATTGAGCAAAAGAAATGTTTAAAAGCATGCCCTCGATTAGCCAATAAGGTAACAGCTGCTATTTGACAGACTTAGTAATGACCAAAATAACATCAAACTTGACGGGTAACGAATACAAAGAAAAATTCTGTCTTGAACTAGCAATTGATTCAAAAATTCATATAATACATGTCTCTTCTGCAACAAAATTAACAATCACCTCAATTTGCTCGGACCCCATTAAGCCCATTGCGCAGAAGCCAAATCTGGCGATTTATGTGTTACCATATTGAACCCCTTTGCGCAGAAGCCAAATCTAGCTATTTATGTGTTACCATATTTAACCCCTTTGTGCAGAAGCCAAATCTGGCTGTTTATGTGTTACCATATTTAACCCCTTTTCGCAGAAGCCAAATCTGGCTATTTATGTGCAACCATATTCAACCCCTTTTTGCAGAAGCCAAATCTGGCTATTTATGTGTTACCTTATTTAAGTCTTTACAATTCAAGATTGCAGTTTCACAGAGAGGAAGAGAATGACTCATCTGAGTCAAGGCACTTGAAGCATTTAGAATTCCATCGTATTTCAGTTTATTTTCATGATTTTGGTAGAGAAAAAGGGCTGCAAACATAAAAAATCTTCATAACATTTCAGCATTGAAGTTGTAAAAAAATAATACTGAGAATTGAAAATGGCTAGGGATTAAAACTATACATTTCTGGGATCATAAACTCCTTGACCAAAAGAATAAATCATCTGAGCATTACCTTCTACATTACCTACTTCTAGGAGCCAAATAAGACAGCTATCTAGGTGGCTCCCCAAACTCCAAGATCCCACAAACTGGCACACTGTCAAATTATAAAATAATCATATATTTAACAAAAAACAACTTTTGATGCATGAAATTCAATATGAGTTATGATTTTCTGGTTGAATTTAGCATGAGTTTATCAATATAGGTGCAGTTGGACATGAGTGGTCATCAGTAACCTCTCCAAACACAAACCATGCCTATTCTCCATGATAAACTTTAGAATTTTGTCCATTTTTCTTCAGAGTCCCTGAAGACAGTACACATCATCATTAAAGAAACTGCTTATTTAACGGTCAGAACATTATCCTGCAATGAAAAGCCAGCAGTTCCCACTTCTGAGCTCGCAACCTTATATAAACACTTTCCACACCTTATAAGAAACAAGTATCACTCTCTAACTCAGTATTATCTGAAATATAGCTTATTATAACAGAACAGACATTCCACTACCAGGAAAAAATCAGATAACATTCTACCCTACGGTAGGGTGCAATGAACTAACCAGGGGGTCTACCGAAGTGCTTGAGCTGTTGGCATTTTAAACAAGCCAAAACCTTGGCATTCGATCTTGTTGAATACATTATAAATTCCAAAAACAAAAAGCCACATTGAGCAAAATGCTACCACAGAAGCAGTACAACCTTTCTTCATTGAATCTCTCCTTCAGAGACAGATGTATCTGGTAGGAGGAACCCTTCAGTCCTGTTTCATTCTGAATAATTCCCATTGACCATGTCTGTACCTCATTTAAATCCCGTGAATGTAACTGAATCCTTCATGTGGGTTTTAGAAGTCTTTTTTTCTTGAAATCACGTCATTTTCAGCTGCGCAACTGTGCGAAATTTTAAGAGAATACAACTTTATTCTCTTAAAATTGGCTTATGTACTTTTCTTATTGTCCAATCAATGTCTTTCAGTTACTGTTGAAAGTTTATTCTGTCTGGAATTGGATATGAAATGAGTCAATCAATATATCTTTACCAGGGAAGTTTCAAGTGGGCGTGAACTATAAGTCTGCGTTACGCAGATGAGCCTAAGTAAATAATTGAATGATTGGCTATCAACATGAGTACTGAGGAGGATATAAGAGAGCGCTGAATTCATTGATGGAGGAACCTACGCGCAAATCCATGGTAGGGAACTATGCGTTTTTGATATGTGATGAATATAATTGATAGTAGAATGAGTAAGTAAGTAAGTAAAATTTATTTACTATAGCACCTTTCACAGAGGACATAAAACTCACAAGGTTCTTCACAGTATTAAAAAAAAAACATGCAAAAAACACAATCAGTAAAATACAAACAATAATAAATATATATAATAAATATACAAATACAAAAGACACACAGTAAAATCAACACAAAAACAACAGTACAAAAAACCAGTTCAAAGATTGCTTACTTGAGAAACAGACTAAAAAGGCTGCCTCATTACTAACTTAGCCAAAGGCTAACCTAAAATAATGGGTCTTCAAATTGGGTTTGAAGGCCTCAATGGATGTGGCAGTCCTCAAAGTCAGCGGGAGCGCATTCCACAGCCTGGGAGCGAATGAGATAGTATACCATGTCGAATTTTTGCTTCAGAAAACTGATTTTTCTTAACTACGAATTGGGATACCATTGGCTTACTGTACCTGAAATGGTTGCTACAGAGGAAAACAAATTTTTCTGTCATAAGAGATCATTTTTTGAACTGCTGGACAGATACTATAGGCAAGTATAGTGAGCAGTTTGCACATCAGGCTTAGCTGAGGAGTTTAATTCATGCAACTCCTGAAAAACGGGGATGAGGCTGAACTCGTCCATATTCTAAACCGTGTTTGAGCTTGGTTTGCTTATGAATATATTCAATAACTGATCCGGTTGTGCCTTCTAGTGACAGAATAGTGTTACTGTGTGCATAAATAGAGCAGCTCCATGTCCGCAGGCGTCTACATCTGCACAGAAGAGTTAATCACCTCTTGTAGCTATATATGACATTTCCATTTTTTTCCATCTCTGGAAACATGTTCGACTTAGGTTAATTTGAGTCTGTAGCAGGAACCATGGGGCAAGCTATCTCCTGATGGATTCTGTTACAACGGTGGGTAGCACAGGAGTCCAGTGAATGACAGTATTGGTCCTCCTTAGTTGGTCCACATTCTTCAGCTGATCCTTGTAGCACTTCCTTGGACCTCCTGCTGCCTGCAACTACTCAAAATATGGCTGATCTGATGGGGTCAGCTGCCCCTAAGACCTCTAATAGCGTACCTGTGTCTGGCATATTGTCTGCCACAATAAACCACAAGGCTTTATGACAGTAGTTGATAGTTACCACCATGGGTGCAGACACAGATGCACCTCTATCACCCACTGCTTACACGAAAATAAACTCAGATGGTTTGCCTGGGGCACTAACCAATATTCACTCCCCAATACAAGGACAGCCAGTAGCTGAGTGGCAAGGTGCTCGACTGGGATTCAGAGGGTTGTTCGTTCAAGCATCAGTTAGCTACAATAATGTCAGATTGCTGTTGGGCCCTTGTGTAAGGCCTTTAACATTACATTGCTTGACATGGCTCTAGCTTAATCTCATTAACATTAAGCCACTTTAGGTAAAAACAAGAGGCTCCTCAGAGCCTGTACTCGGGCCGGGTCTAGGCCTGGGCCAATCGCGAAACCGTGCACATGTATGAGCAGGACAATCGCGACCCTGAGAAAAAAAAAAAAAAAAAAAGAACGGAGCCGAAACTTAGACTCGTGGCCTACCGGCCCGAGTAACTAAATATCCATATGTTATGTATGATGCACTTGGACCGTATTATCCTCCAAAATCACCTGTTCTCCTAAGTAGTGTTACGGATACAGAGACAAGTAGATAAAAAACTATTGCTTTTCAATACTGGGACTTAAACCCAGGAATGCCACATTTCATTGTTCATATTCTCCATTTTTTCAGGCATTAAATTATGTTTTTTTTCTCTTTGTTGCAGAATAATGGAAATTCATATTGCCTCCCATGCTACGAAGAGGTCTTTGGGTCCAAATAGCAAGAGGTAAGTAAACCTGCGTCATTGTCTCCAGTCAGATTGTGGAGGACATCACCTACCCATGCAAGATAGCCCTTGTCAGTGCATTTGTTAGGTTGTTATGAGGCAGAAAAGGAATTTGAGGAATCTAAGGAAAATTCTGGCCTGTAGGTATGACACATTCATATAGTGTTTGCTGCATTCAAAAAATACACATTTTAGAAATATACATTGTACAGTCAACACAATCCAGTCCACTAAGGTACTTTGTTTGCTTTGGAATTGCACATAGGCATTGGATGGTAATCTTGCCTCTAATTCAATATATTTCATTCTAATTATTTTTTAGGTTTTGGTAACTGTGACAATAAGTCACCCTCTTTATTTCTATGGTTCCTCAGTGCTATAAATGGGGTGTCAACTAAGGTCTGTGGCTGGCCCTTGATAACAGTGGATCAAGCCAGTATTAATGAAGATGAATTATAATTCTATCCCTTGATCCTCTCTTCAGGATATTATGAGGAGTGCGAGGTGCCCAGAGATGGACAAAAGCCAACATTCAAGCCACTGTGTAATTCAGATGTTTGTAAACCAAATAAAACATTGATTGACGTAATTAAGTTGACAATGCTGCCTTTTCATGATTAAAAGTCAGTCATCAATCACTCATTGTTACATGTTGTATGGAATAGACATATCAGATCTATGCTGTACCTGGCTTGGCCATGAACGCCTGATTTTTTTCACCTGCACTTTCCAAGGTTTCATTGAAATTGCTTACTTGTACCTGTTCCATGTGTCAAACAACTGAAAGAATCGGATCAGGTAGACAAAATGTCATGCTATTTTCCATTTTTTATGCAAATCATGATTAATGCTTAAGCAGAAAACCATGAAATTAAATCATCTATTATTCAACCTGCTTATGTCTGAAATACACTGAACAAAAATAGAAATGCACGAACCAAAAATGCTGAGTTAAACTGACCTATAATGACATATGCCCACAAATAGTGTTTATTGGTGTACTGAATGATTTGTTCAGCTCAGTTCTGGTGACCCACTTCTCATTGACCACTCCCTGTGAGATTACTCTCTCATTGAGTTATTCCACCCCTGAGCTGCATAGAGCATAACATTGAGTTGGTCAATCAGCGTGACCAATACACAGGCACTCCTCCAATAAAAGGCCACCCCAAAACGTGCACTTTTGTCACAAGTCACAATGCCCCCGATGTCACAAGTCATGAGGGAGCGTGCCATTGGCATGCTGAATGCTGGGATATCTGTGATAGCGGTGTCAACACACTTGAATGTGCATCATTCCAACATCAGCTGGTTGAGAAGTCGATTCAGAGAGACTGGTAGCCCTGTGAGTCGTCCACATGCCCGACGACCTCCTGTGACCACGCCCGCACAAGATCGGCACATGCGGCTCCAGCACCTCCGTGATCGGCTCTGACCAGCCACCAGGACAGCTGATGAGACCGTCGGACTGCACAACAGGCGGATATCAGCTCAGACTGTCCGAAAACGTCTGAGGGAGGCAGACCTCTGAGCTGGCCGTCTGCATCGAGGTCTCGACCTGACCACCGTCCGTCGCTGGTATAGACTCCACTGGACCAATAGTCACCTTCGCTGGATGCTGGCACGGTGGAGGACAGTGTTATTCAGCGATGAATCGTGATTGCAACTGTACCGCGCTGATGGCAGACAACGCGTATGGCGACGTGTGGGCGAGCATTACGCTGATGCCTATGTCGTGCGTCGGGTGGCACATGGTGGTGCAAGTGTGATGGTATGGGCAGGCATATGCCATGGACAGCGTACCCGTCTGCATTTCATTGAGGGTAACTTGAACAGGCAGCGGTACCGCGATGAGATCCTGAGGCCCATAGTCGTACCGTTTGTGCGACTCCATCACGTGACATTCCAGCACGATAATGCCCAGCCACACACTGCCCGGATCTGCTCAGAGTTTCTTGATGAGGAGGATGTCCCTGTTCTCAATTGGACAGGTTCACCCAATATGTCGCCAACTGAACACCTTTGGGATGTTCTGGATCAGCGGATCAGACAACATGTTCCGGTTCCAGAAAACGTGTGCCAGCTCCGAGTTGCGCTGCAGGAGGAATGGGGAAAACATTCCATGGGCCACTATTGACAATCTCGTGAACTCCATGTGCCGGAGGTGTACCGCTTCACGTGATGCCGATGGTGGACACACTCGTTACTGAGTGCTGTGAACTCTGCCCGCTGACCCCTGTTGGGTTCAGGCTGTGATAACTCATGAATTGTGTACGGTAAATTGTTAGTCATGTTTCTGTTGCTTGAATATTAAGGCAAGAATAAAATAATAATTTTTTGTTGAAATATTTCCCGATTGATAAAAAAAATTCGAAAAAAGTTACTTTGTGCGTTTATATTTTTGTTCAGTGTACATACTGTATTCAAACATTCATATGGGTGTTTTAAAATCTCTGAATTACATGCATGTTTTTGGACTGTGGGAGGAAACTGGATCACCGGAGAAATGACAAACAAGAAAGAACTTATGTGGGCAAGCAAGACCATGCAAACTCCACACAAAAGGGCCCAGGCTGTACTGCACCCCTTAACCTCCTTACCATAAGGAAACACTGCGATCCACTGCAGCACCATGCTGCCTCCCACCCAATGCATGTTCACCGGAAATATGAACCTGCAAGTCTTCCTCAAGCGCATGAAAAGAAACCACAGCATAATTTATTCAGAGAGTATCCCACTGCAGTTTCCACAGCAATTTTGATGTTCAGCTACTTGCAGAACCTGGTCCCCCAAAAATTGGGGCGTCTCTCGTACTTTCCCGAATATTCTTGCAGATGACACTGAGAACATATAGGCCATGGCTTGAGCAGGTGCTCTCTTGGTGCCAAAGTATCTGCCTTATGTGCCCCTTCGTTGAACCTTAAAAATTACAGTTGTGCTATTATTGGTGCTTTTATTCATTTTCATTAATTAATTCTGGTAAGATAAACTCCAGGCGATAACCAGGAGGAAAACCTTTTCTCTATAAGCACCTGCCCCAAACAAGATATTTGCACAGCCTTGGATAGCCTTTATTGACAGGTAAAGAGAAGCCCAAATGCTGTAGAACACTGACATTATTCTTGCCTTTTAACTCTGCACGTCAGCACGTTGGATATGATAGTGAAATCTGTTGCCTGAGATTATTTACAACGACCAGTGCAGCGCCCATTGAAAACCTGTCTGTTCGGAATGGTGCCATTGCTTGGCCTTGGGGTTCGCTGCTTGCGCGGCATTGCTGACTGCAGCTTTCGCGAGACTTCTCGAGAGCCACTCAGCCAAAACACTTCACACACTCAACAGTGTACTTCCTTGAGTCCTCAGCAATACACTCAACCAGAGGTGGACAATCCAGGTTCAGAAAGTAAAAGTCCTCTCCAGTATTTAGTTCCAACCTCCTGGATTTGCTAAATAAAACAGCCCTTCAGACCAGAGGTTGGACTAGTCAAGAAAATCAGCTGGATGAGTTCATGGGTGGAAGTAAAACATGGTGGGACTTTCACTTTCTGACCCCTGGAGTGTCCACCTCTGCACTCAACAAGGCTTCATTGACAGAATGTGTTGAATTCTTGCCCATGTCTGAACCTGATTTGGCTTTATAGCTTTTCAAGCTTTTTATTTCGCCACTTATTGCTTTTTGGTTTGGGCCTTTTTTTTTTTTTTTTTTTTTTGCAATGGAGTGCACCACAGCGCAAGGATCCGTACTGCTGAGACCTTAGTGGTCATCTGGTGTCGTCTGATATGAAAAAAGTTTCCATCCCCATTGAAGTCAACTGTGATCCCACTGCACCCCTTCGACTCTCTTTTTAGAGAGGTTGAGTAACACAGTGGAGGAGGATATTAAAGAATACATGCGCCAATGCACATCCCGGCCTCACACCAGTTCATATATTACAGGGTGCTGACTCATGCCCATCTATGGTCATCTGATCCTGCCATTCCTCCATGGAACAGAGCGAGTATGTATGGCTGGATAACCAAAGTTCTTCAGAGTGTCCCATAGAAGTGCTCAACTCACAGTGTCAAAGGCTTTGGTGAGATAAACAGGGGCAGTGAAAAGGTCCTGGTTTTAGTCATCATGTTTTTCTTGAAGTTGTGTTGACTGTGAGAATCATGTGAACCATATGCTTGTTCTTCCACTCCGTTCTATTAATCCATAAACTCAAACTTTTCACTTAAGTTTTCCCTTAAAAAGGCTCAAAGTCAGAAAAGGCATTTTTAACTGTCACACACATACCGAATCTGCTGGTTACAGCACTTCACTGAAGCTACGTCACACTTATATAGAGAGAAATATTCAAACCCTGGATGCCATGTTTTTTATGGCCACAGCATTACATCAAATGGAAAATATTCAGATCCTGTGCATCATATTGTACAACCCCAATTCCAAAAAAGATGGGAGGCTGTGTAAATTGTAAATAAAAACAGAATGCAATGATTTGCAAATCTCATAAACCCACATTTAATTCACAGTAGAACATCAGATGTTAAAGGTGAGACTACTCAGTCATGAAAAATATTAGCTCATTTTGAATTTGATGGCAGAAAAACATCTCAAAAAAGTTGGGACAGGGGCAACAAAAAGCTGGAAAAGTAAGTGGTACTAATAAAAAAACAGCTGGAGGAGCATTTTGTAACTAATTAGGCTCATTGACAACAGGTTAGTAACATGACTAGGCATAAAAAGAGCATTTTAGAGAGGCAGAGTCTTTCAGAAGTAAAGATGGACAGAGATTCACCAATCTGCAAAAAACTGCGTAAATGTTCCACAATGTAAAATCGCGAAGAATTTGAATCTACAGTACATAATATCATCAAAAGATTCAGAGAATCTGGAAAAATTTCTGTGCGCAAGGGACAAGTCCGAAGGTCAATACTGGATGCTCGTGATCTTCGGGCCCTCAGGCGGCACTGCATTAAAAACAGGCATGATTCTGCGCTGGAATACACTGCATGGGCTCAGGAACACTTCCAGAAATTACTGTCTGTGAACACAGTTCGCCATGCAATCTACAAATGCAAGCTAAAGCTGTATCATACAAAAAAGAAGCCATATGTGAACACAATTCAGAAACGCCACCGTCTTCTCTGGGCCAAAGTTCATTTAAAATGGACAGAGGCAAAATGGAAAACTGCTCTATGGTCAGATGAATCAAAATTTGAAATTCTGTTTGGAAACCATGTACTACATTCATCACAACACCATGACTTTGCAGTAGAAGAGTCTGAGTGCTGAACTGGCCTACCTGCAGCCCAGACCATTCGCTAATAGAAAACATTTGGCGCATCATAAAATGAAAAATCAGGCAAAGAAGACCCAGGACTGTTGAGCAGCTAGAATCCTCCATCTGACAAGAGTGGGACAACCTTCCTCTCCCAAAACTCTAGCAATTGGCGTCCTCACTTCCCAGACCTTTAGAGACTGTTGTTAAAAGACGAGGGGACACAAAACAATGGTAAACATGGCCCTATCCCAACTTTTTTGAGATGTTTTGGTGCCATCAAATTCAAAATGAGCTAAAATTTTTCATGAAATACAACCCCAATTCCAAAATAGTTGGGACAAAGTGTAAATTGTGAAAAAAAAATCAAAACGCAATGACATTCAAATCACACCAGCCAGTATTTTATTCACAATAGAACAGAGATAACATAGCAAATGTTGAAACTGAGAAATTTTACAATTTTATACACAAAATGAGCTCATTTCAAATTTGATGGCTGCTACAGGTCTCAAAAAAGTTGGGACAGGGGCCTGTTTACCATGGTGTAACACAGAGTGGAGGCGTCTGGACATTGAGGAAACAAGTTTCTTGAGTTTAGCCATTGGAATTTGATCCCACTCTTGTTTAATACAGGCTTCCAGCTGCTGGAGAGTTTTGGGTCTCCTTTGGCGGACTTTTCGTTTAATTATGCGCCAAATGTTCTCAATCGGTGAAAGATCAGGACTGCAGGCAGGCCAGTTCAGCACATGGACTCTTCTACTACGAAGCCATGTTGTTGTGATAGCTGCAGTATGTGGTTTTGCATTGTCCTGCTGGAATACACAAGGCCTTCTCTGGAATAGATGTCGTCAGGAGGGGAGCATATGTTGCTCTAGAACCTTTATATACCTTTCAGCATTCATGGTGCTTTTTAAAACATGCAAGTGTCCCACACCATATGCACTAATGCATCCCCATACCATCAGAGATGCTGGCTTTTGAACTGAATGCTGATAACAGGAGGGGTGGTCTTTCTCCTCCTTAGCCCGGAGGACACGACGCACATGATTTCCAAAAAGAATGTCAAATTTGGACTCGTCTGACCACAGGACACTTTGCCACTTTGCTACAGTCCATTTTAAATGAGCCTTGGCCCACAGAACACGGCGGAGCTCCTGGATCATGCTTAGCAATGGCTTCCTTTTTGCATGATAGAGTTTCAGGTGGCATCTGTGGATGGCACGGCAGACTGTGTTTACTGACAGTGGTTTCTTGAAGTATTCCTGGGCCCATTTAGTAATGTCAACAACAGAATCATGCCGGTGAGTGATGCAGTGGCACCTGAGGGCCTGAAGATCACGGGCATCCAGTAAAGGTCTTCAGCCTTGTCCCTTACGCACAGAGATTTTTCCAGTTTCTCTGAATCTTTTGATGATGTTATGCACTGTCGATGATGAGACCTTCAAAGCCTTTGCAATCTGACGTTGAGGAACATTGTTTTTAAAGTATTCCACAATTTTTTTTTACGCAAGTCTTCACAGGTTGGAGAGCCTCTGGCCATCTTTACTTCTGAGAGACTCAGCCTCTCTAAGACATCCCTTTTATAGCCAATCATGTTACACACCTGATGCCAGTTAACTTAATTACTTGCTAAATGTTCTTTCAGCTGATTCTCTTGTATATTAATTGCTTTTTCAGCCCTTTTTTGCCTGTGTCCCAACTTTTTTGAGACCTGTTGCAGCCAGAAAATTTGAAATAAGCTGATTTTGATAAAAATGTAAAATGTCTCAGTTTCACCATTTGAAATGCTATCTATGTTTTATTGTAAATAACATATTGGCTCATGTGATCTGAAAGTCATTGCATTTTGATTTTATTCGCAATTTACACTTCGTCCCAACTATTTTGGAATTGGGGTTCTAGTAAAATGTCTCACTTTCAACATCTGATATGTTGTTTGTCTTCTACTGTGAATTTTTATGTCAGTTTATGAGATTTGCAAATCATTGCATTCTGTTTTATTTACATTTTACATGGCATCCAACTTTTTTGGAATTGGAGTTGTATACACAATTCATTTTAATTCCATAGGATGTATATGGGATCTTTGGAAACCTATGCA
Organism: Gymnothorax javanicus; assembly: GCA_029692085.1. NCBI lineage: Eukaryota > Metazoa > Chordata > Actinopteri > Anguilliformes > Muraenidae > Gymnothorax > Gymnothorax javanicus. The sequence goes on from CM056193.1 coordinate 28,621,174, forward strand.
TCTCCACTGGAATTTAGAATAGGCCCAAATTCCCATGGTTTAAATACAGTAGCTGTGTTAGAGGGACACACATATGGGAGTTATATGGAGTTTTATGGAGTTAAGTCGTTTACCAGCCAACATCGCTTTTGCCGGAACCTTGCCAGCGACAGCAAGAAGGGACATCCTACAGTTGTTTCTGCACATGCTCTTTTAGATGGTAATGATTCAGTTATCTCGCCACTGTTGGGGGTCACTCTCCAGGCCCCACACCAGTAGGATTGATTACTGGACTGTCCTGATGTAGAGGCAGTTTGAGGACATAGGTGATTCCATGACAGTGAGGGACTTGCTGGCTTTAAGATACTTTATTTCTTCCTGAGTGGTGCAGTCAGTTGAGAGTGTCGGCTGAGAAGAATTTTGAAATGTTCAGCACATTTCGCCAGGATCTGACTTTGGCCCCTCAGTGTAGTGAGACTATCAGCAGTCTTGTGACAGTTCTTAGGACCAGAATTGATTTCTTTTCAGGAATTGCAGAACATGTACAATCCATATATTTTTTTTATAAATCAGCATAAGTTGGAACTGGAGGACCCTTTCTGTCCACCAATGATTCTGTTGAGTGCGTAGGGTTCTTTGTGCTTCTTCACGCTGTCGGAGTTCACCTAAAACCAGCCCAGATGAATTCCGCATCTATAACCTACGGAGTGGACTTCAGCCTCAATCAGCACAAAGCTAATAGAGGGCCACCTCTAATCCATGGTGTCCATGCACTCAGGATTGCTCCATTACATTCATAGACTAAGGGAACTCAATCCTGGCTAAACCTGACCAGCTATGCACAGTGCAGCTGTCTTTTACCAGATTTCTCAGCTGCTGAAACTACACCCCAGGATGTAGGTGAAGGAAGTCATCAGGCTACTGGTGCCCTGAAGCTTGTGTGCTTCACTGAGCGAGCATCTGTGTGAGGTTACGCTCAGGAACCAGGCGCGAGAACCAAGTAATCCAACAAACTTGAATTTTATTAAGGCTGGGGGGGTGAACCCCCGCAGGGCAGGAAGCAATGGTACGGAGTCCACAATCCAAAACCAGTATCCCAGGGACGTAATCCAAGTTGTACACAGGGCAACAAACACAATACTCGTGGTCGGACAAAAAAGGTTCGATACTCAGGTGCAGACAAATCCAAAATCAGGGACGGTCCAGTCAGAAGAGAATCACAAAGAGTACAAGGCATAAACGATCGTAGAACAAGGGAAACGTTCTAACAGGGACTGGAAGTGAACAGACTGCTTAAATACACGTAGGGGAAGTCACATGCTATGATAGGGAACAGGTGAATAGGATCAGACTAATTAACGAGGGAACAGACATGAGGAAGAACCACATGAAATTGGCAAAAGCCAAAACGCGGACAGGGATCACAAAACAGCCTATACACAAACATACGGCTCCGGTTAGGGAGTTCTAACGTGCACAGATAATGAGAGGCAGAACAGAGTTAAACAGGTGCGGAGGATCCGCTAAAGCGAAGCGAAGTAGATTGAGTAAAGACAAGGGGCGGAGACTAGAGTAGGGCAAGTGCTGAGAGCTCGTTAGTCAATTAGTAAAGTGCAGCTATACAATCCCTAGTGCTCGTTAGTAAGTTAATACTATAAACAATGTTAGTTTTGGTTAGTAGATTTAACTAAAATAACAAACTGTTAGTAATGTTAGTAATGACAGAACAGCAAGGCGAAGGAAGCAAACGAGATTGGAAGGAATAATTGAAATCCCAGAAACCATCAAATCACCCGAAAATGTGGCACGCAATACTGGGCAATGAGCAGTCACATGACATGAGACCAGACAGGGGAGACAAAGTGCAACGCATGGCATGGAACAAAACAGGAACTGGAAAATAACTGTGGGAATGGATAATGGCAGGAATACAGACAAAGCAAAAACAAAAACATGGCATGGAACAAAACATAAGCAGAAACATGGTCAGAAATGGCAGAATCATAACAATCTGGTGGCAACTGTGACAAGTCCTTGCAAGGCATTTATATCCCAGTAGGAATGCAATGATTTAGACTGAGACAGTGGCACAGTTATAAAGGGCTGTAGTTTCTCTACTGTCTGCTTTACACTGTATGGATGTAAATACCTTTCAATTTAACACTAACGGCCCAAGTATGAAGTAAAATGTGTAGAAGTTCAATTATTTGGGAATGCCTCAGTCTAACATCTTTAAAGACCTCACTTTCTATATTGACTTCCTCACCCTCAGTGAAAACTGCAAACCACCAAAAAAAAAAAACAACACAGTATAACTACCGAATCCATAGTGGAAAGAAACAGCTGTTTCATTCACTATAATTATCCATGAATAGGTCCTAATCCCTCCCACAATTCTATGGGGATCACTTGTTTATCAGGCTGAAATAATATCACCTCACACAGTCTCAAAGCCTTACAAATCTCTGGCAGCATCAAGTTTGAAAGCGGTGGTCCCTCCTGTAGAAATTATCATTAGAAGTCAGGTTTCCCTCTCTACTCTCAATCAGTTGCCTCAGTCTGTGTTGTAGGCCAACTATTTTGTTGATGACCTTGTTTGGCTGCCATAGTGATATTCATGAGGGAAGTCCACCTCGCTGGAACTGTGCAATCATGCGTCCAGAGATGTAAACCTTGGATGCAAATTTTGTAAGATTAACTTGTCTTCCGTTTACAGTTGATAGATTGCTTGTGGCCCCGCACAACAGCAGTGAACCTCACACTTGCCAATTCAAGCGCACATCAGACCTTGCATTTTAACACACATCCACATGAGGACAAACGAAAACTTCATTTTAAATACTTATTTGAATATATTATCTGATTTTTTTTTTCATTTTTAGCGCCACTAAATAAACGATCTTAAATTTCATACTTCATTTTTTTATTCTGCGGCATAATTCATCAAATGTACAATTACGTCAAACAAATGCAAGTCCTAAATAAAAACCTGAATGATTTCTAGCAAACTTGCATACTGCTGAACTCCGCGTCCGAATATACTGTACTTCAATGTTCTCTGTCATGTAGTGAGGCTGGCGCCCACACACAGTTTTGGCCTCTCCCTTTCCGACTTCCGCGTGCAAACTTCTAGGCAGTATAAATACGGGAAATCAGACAGCAGCTTGCTAACTAACCGACTGGACCAACGAGGCGGGGCTACTGCCAGGTAATTTGCTGCGAGGTTTGCAGTTCGGTGCACTCAATCCACGAAATTTTTCTATTTTGAAGGACCACGTTTACCCTTCAATATGCCCAAGTGCCCCAAATGCAACAAGGAAGTTTACTTTGGTAAGAAAACTTTTTACCACCTTTCAAAGCAGATTACTTTTTCTAATTCAATGAATACGTCTATTTTAGAAAGTATTTGCACCCTTCCTTTTTCGTTGAATTTAATGTTTAATGAACATGCAAGTATTTTATGACATGCCCTGATGATTATAATGAAACAAACCAAATGTGCGTGAGAGTAAACCACGTTTGCAACTTGTAATGGAAATTGTAATCCGTAGGTCTTCAGTTGAATTCTGACTTCAACTGTCTATTTCGTCACAAATGAAGTACCAGTTGGTTTGGAAATATATTCTCATCACATTTATAAGTTGATGTGGTAAATAACAGTAATCATTTAAAAATAATAATCTCAAGGCTGCATTTACTTACACGTTCTCGATGTCTGAAAGTGGAGAATTAAATGAATGTATAGCCTATTCATACTGCTTACCTTCTTATGAATTCTTGCAAATCTATAACCAACCAAACACGTTGCGTTTGTTGAAATTAAAACGTAGAACATGGCTACTCGTGGTGTTTTGCCCTGGAACTTGAGCTTTCGATGTCATTCGCTATTCAGTTAAATTCTTAAAATTACATTCATGCACATTTTGACTGACGCGCCAAAGAAATATTGCGGGATGGTGAAGAACGTTCTCAAGAATAACCAGAGTGCAGGTCCTGTTTCGAAAGATGATTTCGACACTGCCTCTCAGGATGCTGATTTGTGTCGCAAATGTGGGACCACCTGTTCATGTAAGACCGTTGAAATTCGGATGCACTTGATTTTCATATCTTGGGATTGGCAATCATTTTAGCGCGAAATATAAAAATATAAGAGAGCGATTATAAAATGAAAACTCTTATTGGCCTAACTGCGGGGCAAATAGCAGACGTGCTTCGCTTATCCGTCCCACCGCGGTGCGAATAGCAGAACTGCTTCTCTTATCGGGCCCGTTGCGGGGCAGATAGCGGATCTCTTTCCCCCATTTCACGCCGCTGCGGGGCGAATTGCCACTTCCATTATTATTTTTTTTTATTTTTTTTTTAGCCACGTTGAGAATTCTAACGGACATTATAAGGCTACAGAGGGGATCATGCCTGGTTTTGGAGGTTGCGGTTGTTTACTGCCTGGACAGGCAATGGTCAGATAACGCACGGCCAAAAATAAATATAGAGACCTCCATAATTCATTGGACAGTGAGTACTTAAAGTATTAAAGGATACAATGACAACGACGTTGAAGTGCCGACTGTCAGCTTTAATTTGATGGTGTTTTCATACATATCAGATGAACAGTTCAGAAATGACACCGCACTTCTTATGCATAATAACTCCCATGTTCTGTGTCATCAAAAATATTGGACTGTATCATATAATGTAGAATAAGGTAATCATTTTGGAAAATTTGGTTGCATATTCTTTGCATGCAATGACTGCTTGAAGTCTGGGACTCACATCACCAGAAGCTGTAAACCTACCGTGGTGATGCTCTGCCAAGCCTGTTCTGGAGCAATCTTCACTTATTGCTGGTTTCTGGGACTTTGCCACCAGTCTCCTCTTTTGCATGTAAATGCGCAATCAGTTGGATTCTGATCTGGTGATTTACTTGGCCCTCAGAACCAAAATAACAAAAAAAATGTGAGAACGTCCAATGAATTTTGTTGCACAGTGTATATGAACAAATTAAAATACAGCCTCAACAGACACCTTGCACGTCTTTAAAGAGGCATCTTAGTGGGTCATTTGAATGAACAATTGCTGCAAGTCGCAGAAAAATGAGCCGAACACATTTTCTGATCATTAAAATCAATATATATTGTTGTTCAGGCCTCTTTATCCACTTCATTTTCTCCTCATCCCTTTGTCTTTTTCTCTTATTGCAAAGCACCTGCCTGTTTATCACCCTTCTGCCTTTGTTTTACAAATGACGTTCAGTTGCAATCAATCATTTCTATTGTGTCAGGGTCTAAAGTTTGGAGAATGTACCAGCTGACTTAAGCCTTGCGGCAAGAAAACGCCTGCCCTGTCAGACAGCCATTTGTATTGCTGCTGGTGAAGGACATTCAGTGATAGGAGAGGGAGTGCTGTTCTGGTTATTATCTACAATTCAGATTTCATCTCAGAGGGTCAGCACTAGCTTGTTTATGAGGTCAATAATTTTGTATTTGTAACGTTTTTCCCTCAACATAAAATTACGGCTTGTCGCCAAACTTGTATTCATCAAGATATGCTTTAACACTGAATATATAGTTGTTTTTGCCAGTGCTGCGTGGTTGCCTTCTTGTAGAGCCTTGTTGTTGCTGAATAAGCTCGCTTATCGGCAGGTTGCAACAGTGAAACCGGAAGTACACAGCCTTGCACAGGAAAAGGAAATGTTGCAGTGTGAATGAAATGTAGAAAAGGCCAGAATCGGAACGAAGAGAAAAGCTGCTAGGTCTATTTTTTAAACACGTTCCCTGAGATTTTCTTAATCACTCCTCAAGTCACACCTCTCAATGCTGTTTTGAAGCTGATTTATTTTTTAAAATGGGGGGGTGGGGTGGAAGAACAAGGTGGATTGCTGAACTATGAATCAGCCGGTAGACCACTTTAGAGTCCCGCCGAATGGAAGCACATAATTCTCAGCAAAATGTTCGCTTTTGTTTGAGTATGCCCGCACTTTTAGTCATCCGAATGAAAAGGTTTGACATTTTTGAATGGCTGAAATGGGCCTTTTGTACTGAGGTTCCTGACAGTGTAATTCATGCTGAGGGCACATCCAAGAGTTTGACTATTAGCAAAGAAAACACTTCTCTATCTCGTTTAGAGTCTACTGAGACACATGGCCAAGTTTATGAAGAGACATAGCTGTTACCCATGGCAACAGCAGAGAGAAGGCTCACTGCATGACTCTTGCACTTACAGTCCTCGATGTTAATAATTTTTCCCAAAAAATTATTTTCAATCAAAACACAGATGTCTTCACAGATTAGATATGACGCGTGGGAAATGTCTACTCTCTACTACTGTTCCATGAAGAAAGCAGATGGGGCTTCCGTTTGTCTAAATTGTCTAAATGTTTTCGGAGGCGAAGTGCGATAATCGGTGAAGTCTTGGACTGGGCCCAGGCCTTCCCCAGTGGACCCTCTGGAATGCTGGGAGATTAAATGTTTTTGGCAATTGGCTCTCCTACACGGCCGCTGCTGTCCTGCTCTGCTCTCCCTTTTTTTCCCAGGACGCTCTAGTTTACACATCAGCAGCAATTCATTTTCATCCCCTGTAGGAGACTTTAGTCTGTGGTTTTTACTCTATGAATCCACTATATCAAAACATACACTTTGAGAAACATTGAATCAGAAGAACCTAAGTAATAAAAAAAAAAAAAAATTGGGGCACTTTTTTGTTACTGGGGATTTGTTGTCGTATTTTTACGTTGCATTGCTGGATGAAATGGTTAAACAGAATGCCACGTAAAATTCTGCATTGGCCAAGAGGAAAAGTAAAGAACTTAGCCACATACTTTAAAATCTTAAAATTGATTTGTGTTGAGGGCATTAGACAGGAATTAAAGATCTTGTTTGAGTACTTTGAATAGAATGAAATATGCAATTATGAAAATTACTTTCCCCTACTTGCCCACTGCACGGCTGCCTAATTCTCTTCCTGGAGACCAACTATCCTGTTTCTCTGTTCAGCCCCAATGTGCCATACTGGAATCTGCTGATTGGCAGCTCAGCAAGATCTTTGGCCATTTAATGAGGTGTGCTTTGTTAGAATGGGTATGAAAACATATAGGATGGTATAATATAGGCCCTGCACTATAATCAAATTCAAGTGTCTTGCTGATTACTTTCTGTATGTATTGTCTTTGGGTCAGAATTGATAAAGTTGCACCTCTTGTCTCTTCAGCAGTCAACTGCAGTTTTGTTAATCATACTGGTGACTGTGTGGAACTGCATTGCAGTCTCTCAGCTACAGTAAAGCTCACTTTTACTATGTAATCTGTCATAGCCCATGAGATCTGTCTGCTCCCAGAACTTATACAGTCATATTAAACAGAATTGACGTCTTTCCAAATGTCATTATACCTCTTGATCGTGGCCTTGTTTTGCACCTCCCTGTTTCCATGGATTCGCCTGGTTGATAAATGTGTTATCTTTATCAGCATAAAGAGTAGGAATTGCTGAAGTCAGCAGGGACCACACCCAGGAATAATTCCCTATTAGCTGCAGTGAGATGTACAGAGTGGGCCAATGCTCAGTGGCTAATGGTTAATCGCTAATGCTGCATCAGAGCCGGCTGGGTCCAGCGTCTCTTCTGCATTGCTGTGTCTCAGCTTACCCACAATGCAGTATTTCCCCAACATGCTTTTTGGAGGAGAAACTGTTTCTAAGGCACTACATAGTTCTACTGGTTTTATGCGATGTCACACTCTGGAAAGGCAGTGAAGCATTTGAGCATGGTCTGCATTCCATGGTCTTGAGTGTTACTACAAGATAGCTGAGCAGGGAGGAACTGACTTTTGAGCTGCGTTTCTTCCTATCTGAACCTGTTTCTCTCGCTGTCTCCCACTCTCTCTCTGTCTCTGTCTCTCTTTCCCTCTCTCTCTCTCTCTCTCTGTCTCTCTCGCTCTCCGTTCTGGATAAATGTCCGTTCTGTCCGGATAGGGAAACTCTGTTTCACTGTTTTTTGTTTTTTTTTTTATAGTATGTGCGTCTGCAGCCATTGCTTCTGTTGATCGAGTGCTTGTTCAAAAAAGTGGGGGAGGATTTAACCTAACAAATGTTTGTTCTTGGTTTTAAGTTTAAAAAGTCGGCAAAAGACAAATGTCAACTTATCAACTTTGAGTTGGGAGAGGCAAAATTGGCCATCTACGTGAGCAGAAAGAGGAAGATGGAGCACTCAGCTGACATTGATCTTACTCTGCTGTTCGGTGGGATGCTCAAAGCGAGAATTATGATTGATTTTAATTATTACAAAGAGATGGAGGAGTTTGGTCAGTTCAGCCTGATGTGGGCACATGGTGAAATGTTGTGCTCTGTAATGGAAAATATTTATATTTTTAAAAATGTATCTTATTTTTTGTTTGTGCTTCTGAAGTGAATGGTGTTTATTTGTAAAGGGTGTCTAGTCACATGACTTAATAAAGGTACCTTTTAAAAAAAAAAAAATCTCTCTCTCTCTCTCTCTCTCTCTCTCTCTCAGCGGAGAAGGTGACCTCCCTCGGGAAGGACTGGCATAGGCCATGTCTGAAGTGCGATAAATGCCACAAGACACTGGCACCTGGCTCACATGCAGAGGTGGGCTGCAGAATGGAGTCCACATGCACAGGAACACACACACACACACACACACACACACACACACATACATGCAACAGTGACTGCTGCAGGGCTGAAACAAGAGGAAGCACAAAACAATAGCTTTGAACTGATTATTAGTCTTGATACATTTTTTGTCATTTTTTTTTACAAGTTTTTCAACTGGAATAATCCGTTGGTAGGTAAACACACACCTTCTACAACGTATCTGAATTCGGTGTGAAGGCCATTCAAAAATAAATGCAACTCCGAGAAGTAGCTAATTTATTCACAAAGAATGTGAAAGAAGATGAAAAACTTGTGTCTGTCGTTTTAGCTTGTGGCATATACTGCAATGCAGCAACCCAAACTGCACTTGATTGTTTAAATTCTAACTATTATCGGCTACATCTATTCACAATTTTGTACTAAGATGAGAATATTGCATCCAATTTCACATGCAGATAAGTATTTCTATTTCTTATGTTACCATACTCAGAACTGGCTACACCTGAGTGTTGAGTGTTTTTGGAGTTAAAGACATCAAGAATGTTTGAAAATGGGTCTAGATTAATCATCAGTTAAAAGGGATACTTTGTGCTTTCTCTATTTTCAGCTCAGCAGCTGCCAGTGACAGATACACACACACGCACACACCAGTACTATTTCATGTGGACACTTATACATGCAATCAGGTCCTCAGGTCCACAATTATTTGGACAGAAACACCATTTTCACAATTATGGCTGAGTATGCCACCACAATGGTTTTGAAATAAAACAATAAAGATATATTTGGAGTGTAGACTTTCAACTTTGATTTTTTTGTCAAAAATATTTTATGAGCCATGTAGGAATGACAACCATTTTTATTCATAGCCCCCCAAGCTGTATGGACACAAAGGTAATTGGACAAACAAACAAGTTTGAACTACTAATACCTGGCTTCAAATCTCCTGCAGTAAATGATTGCATAAAGTTTTGAACCCATAGACATCTCCGGACACTGGTTTTATTCCCTGGTGATGCTTTGCCCAGCCTTCTCTGTAGCGGTCATTTGGTTCCTGTATGTTCTTGCGATGTTTCTCCATCGGTTTTGCCTTTAAAAAGTGCAATGTATGCGCAGTTGGATTCAAGTCTGATGATTGACGTGACCATTGTAGACCATTCCACTTCTTTGCCTATAAAGAGTCTTGAAGTAGTAGTGCTAGTAGTAGTATGCTTTGGGTCACAATCCATCGGCTCTGTGAAGTGAAGTGCTGAATCTGAGCTGATAATATAGTCCTGTGCAATTCAGAATTCATACTCATGTTTCTGTCTGCTGTCAAATCATGAATATACAGTATGCGAGGGAAACTGTTCCACTGGCAGTTATACATGCCCAGCGTGACCATGCTTGTCAGATTAAGCGGTATGTTTCGGATCACGAGCAGTTTCTTTCCTCGTCCATACTCTGTGCATTACTCTTGATCAAATAGATCTTTGCTTCATCAGTCCATCGGATGTTGTTCCAGGACTGCATGGGCTTTTTTTTTTGTGGACGTCGTCCTGCATACCAATGGCTTACGTCTTGTAGTGATCCCTCTATATTTACTTTGGTAATGTCTTTACTTGATTATTAACTTTGACACCGGCACACCTACCTCCAGGGAAACGTTTTCTTTTTTTTTTACATTTGGCATTTGTTTTTCCTCCCAAATCTGGAATGTCCAAACAGCAAACTATGCACAAGCATGCCCGTACGTGTCTCATACCACATGTCTCGGGGAGCACAGATTTTCGGTTCTCCCGCGAAACGCGCACCTGTCAAGTGTTGCTCCTTTTCTCTAGTAGTTTCGAGCCTTGCGTACATGAAATAATGTGGCGGAAACCCAAGCATGTGCTTCAGCAGAATCCACCTGACGAGCGCTCAGCTGCCCCGGAGGAGATGTTTGAGTAATGAGCTGAGCTCACCCAAACAGATCGTATCCCTCCCATAACCCTGAGCAGCACAAAGTCAATTATGTGCTGCTCTCACAAGGCCGCTGGCCACATTCTGCGCTGGCATAGCTGGATTGGAACTGATGCAGTGGTGATCACTGCTGCACTGCAAGCAATGGAGAGGGTTCATGATCTGGCCAACAGTTCTGATGGGTTTTTCTTCACCTGGGAAAGAATTCTTCTGTCATCCACCAAAGTTTTAGTCATTGTTTTTCAGGATCCACCAAAATTGTTCATTTGTCCACGCCTAATGTTTTCACATTTTCTCAGCAGGGGTTGTTTTGATTTTTAATTCAAATGATTCACTGACAGTGACAGCTCTTTGGATTTAATTTTGAGATGTAATCGAAATAGAATCTGAATGCTAATGCTACATTTGAGATCTATTTTGATCCACATTTCAAATCAAATTTGAACTCCTCTCTAGATCTCTTATCTGCCTATTTGTAAATAAAATAATGGAAGGAATAATATACATGTGGCCATGGAACAGTTGCATGGCAATTTGTCAAATTACCAAAAGTCCGGGGCGCCCCAGTGGCTCATCGGTCTGGGTGCGCGTGCCATGGAGGCTGTGTCCTTCCCGCAGCGACCTGGGTTTGAGTCTGGCTCGGGTCATTTGCTGCATGTCATCCCCCATTCCTCTCCCCAACTTTCCTGTCTCTCTACACTGTATAACTATCAAATAAAGGAAAAATTCCCAAAAAAAAATCTTAAAAAAAAAAAAAAAATTACCAAAAGTCCCTTAAAAGTGCTGTACTTCCTACACTGTTCACCTAATTTGGATGCAAATACCCTGTAATTAATGTTGAAAGTATGGACTTTGAACTCAGATTAATCATTGAATTTCATCTAAAATATGTGGGAGACCATTTAACAGGCTGCTTTCCCATGCTTACTCGCATGAGCGCTGACACGGCCGCGCATACACATGCGGATAAAAACACACACTTCCTTGCACAACATGTGGTCGCCGTCGGTTGCAATTTTTTCTGAGTTCAAAACTAAAAAATAATTTTTATATCATTGAAGTATTGAATATTCCTCTTAGTTTTTAGAGTTAGGCATTGACTGCCTTTTATGTTCGTATTACAGCACGAAGGGAAGCCTCTTTGTCACAATCCCTGTTACGCAGCGCTCCATGGACCTAGAGGTCAGTGAAAACCAAACAAATGCCACCAAGCTGGACCCCTCCTTTCTGAATGGAGCACATTTCCTGACAAATAAAATCTCACCTAGGTTGATGTGCTTGCTACATTGCCTTTGGCTCTCAGGAGAATTGAAGAGTTTGTCTCCAAAACGCAATAAGTTCCAAAATTACAAAAATTGAGATGATACCATAGAGCGAAAGCCCTTTGCTTCTTACACATGGTGCAAAAATCCGTTTTTAAAAATTCATTTTGTACGGTGAATTTTTTCATGGTCAAAGTTTGTGTTTTTCTATAAAATGCAGTAAACACCAACACAGAAAAAGCTGATTTACTCAAAATGGATAAAATGGATATATTGCATTTTGGAAACAAACTCTTCAATTGCAGTAGGAAAACACAGGCAAAATTTGCTGAGAAGTCATTACTGTCATTGTTGTTTAGCAACAGTGACTATTCCCATCTTGCCTGTTGTTTCTATGTGGGACTTGCTGTTAATTAAAGCCCAGCACTCTCCCTCAGGATGCATGTGAGGGCTGCGTAATCCCGTTTATCTCCCTCAGGATGCATGTGAGGGCTGCGTAATCCCGTTTACCTCACATTGTGAATACTGTTAAACATTCACTCAGATGAGCCTCAAGATCTTTTCGCATCAAGAAGGAAATGGAAAAAATGAAACAGAAATGCAGAATACTCTCTTGACAGTGAAATAGGAAAGTTCCAGATTGGGTGTGGATAGGCTGGCAAAGTTAAACAGGTTTGAATTTTTCAATAGATGCATTGTTGCTTCATTTCTTCATTTTGTCTTTGGTGTGAAAAGGCCTTGCAAATTACTTAGGCAAGTATTTGTCTTTTCATATGAAAGCAATGGTCATTTGGTGCAATGTTTGATGGAGTTTTCTCCCTCAGGGTATGGGAGAGGGGGTCCTGAAAGCCATAAATACTAGCACCTGCTGGGGAAGGTAAGAAAATGCCTGTTTATGTGGAAGTTGAGAAATAAGAGCTCAACAATTACTTTATAATTCCTTGCTTATTTTCCCCCATAGTGTGAAAATTCAAAACATCATCTTTCATCGACAGGTGATCCTTCCTCTGGTTTCTCACTGAAGAGTTGATGCCCAGAGACAGGAACAGGACAGCACTCTATTCACCTTTTAATCTGTACACTTTCATACCAAAAAAAGGGTTTCACTGAATATTTCTTGTGTTGTGATTACAGGACATTCATTAACTCAACTTAAGTATTCAAGGCCTTGTATAGCTGGTACAGCTAACTGCTAAGGCACAAGCTTTTGAAAGGTTTAATAACAATTGCTTCAGTCCATTAGTTTGGTTTTGTTTCAGTCCATTAAACATGATCAGTTCCGAAATATTATCAGTCCTTTTGTCCAGTAATTTATCTTCTTTCTTTTATAAACATTATCATTATTTTTTCTTTTAGAAAAGCAAAAGAACACCCAGTTTAATCATTATGTGAAAACATGTAACAATATAGAATTAAATTGAAGGGACAGCTTATTCAAACACCTGAACAAACCATACCATTACTGACATAGACCCGATTGAATGAGATCACAATTGTGCCCAGAAGTCCTATTTCCTTGCTGTTTTACAAAAATTGAGATGCAGTACATTCGGTGTGACCATACAGTCTCCATTATTAATTCAGAAGAGTTTTCAACTTATGATGAAAATAAATATTACTTAAAAATTCGAGATAGCCTGTCTTAGCCTGAGTTAGTAATTTCAGTTTAAAAACTGACTGCTGTCTCACTATCCAACTCTGATCTTTGCTTTAAGAATGTTGCAGTGCATGATGGGAAGTAGGCCAATTATTGTCACTAAACTCATTTGCATTCTCCAGGCAAGTAATTTTCCCAGGTCGAGAGCACATGGAAAAGAGACAGCATTGGCTAATTTGAATATGCTGACCTTTACATACAGACAAACATGACATGAACTGTATATCACATAATTTCCTCATGAGTCCTGCCATATGACAAATGTTAGCAGTGACAACCCTGTTCATTTTTGTCCACTTCAGTCATTCATGCAAAGTTTGTTCTTTTGGCCATAGAAACCAAATTTCGGTAATTATTTTCTTACCTGTTCAGAGGCAGTTTTCTTTGTTTTTTTAACCACTATTTGAGATGGGATTACTCTGGTGAAGATGACGTACATTGAGCCAGCTACATCCTCTCAGAATTTTGCTAATGAGATGTCATAGTATGAGTCCTACTGAGAGTAATACAAAGCACACAGCTGATTTGTTTCAGTTTTTTAGTTAAAAAATAAATAACTGAAGCTGCCTTTGAGCCAGTATTGGCATCCATATCACCCAACCCAACTGCACCCCCCCAGCACACTGTTGCCATGGTTTTTTCCAGTAGGGTCATTGTCACAGGACTGGGATTGCCATAGTTACAGACCCAAATAGGACCCAACAGACGTCATTCACTCCCCTGCATCATTCGCTCTATGGTCAGCACGCCACCATGACAATGACCCTCTGTCTGACTGGCCGCTCTGCCAAGGGACAGCATGTCTAAGTGTTTGAAGAAGGAATGAAGAAATGGAGAGAGGGAGGGAGAGAAAACACGAGAGATGGCTCCTTCATTCACCAGCTGCCATGGTGCCATGCGGTGCCAGCAGTTTTAATAAAATACTGTACAGCCCTGTTTCCCATATCACGGTCATCCTGAGCAGAGAACTGCTGGATTTCCTACCTCCCTATACATGGGAGTCTGGTGTGATGGCAGTCTGGCCAATCAGAAGCAATAATTACTGATTCAGTTGGCTGGAAGGACCTGAAATTCACAAGTATGTTGGCCAGTTTTTACCCTGACTCCCAGGTAAGGGGAGGAAGGAAAGTGTGCAGGTCTTCCACCTTGAGGATTGTGATTTAACTATCCCTGCACTATACTGATGCATTTAAGTCACAAAACAGGAAATTGAAACTGCACAGAGGAATAAATGGGTAACAACTCCACACATATTGAGGGTATTTGCATATGATGTATCAGCCCAGCCCTTATGTAATCTACTCGGTCTTGGTCATGATGGGGGTGGTTGTTCGAGCCAATCTTAGCATACAATTGGTTCAGATTGTACAGATCACCTTATCCTGACCTTACGCTCATGAGTACATTTAATACATTTTTGTGTGTCCATGTTTGTTTGTGTAAGAGAGAGAGTTTGCGTATAAGGTAAATCACATGCCTTGATGAAAACACTTTCCTCAAATCACTCATCTTTGGGAGGAAAGCCTTTTTTTTTTTTAAACAGAGATGGAAGCTTCTTATCGTGCGGGAGGAGGTCTTCCGTACCAAGTACTGAGATGTTTTAGCCAACGCCCAGTTGCGCAACCAACAGATTTCTTCACTTCCTTGTTGACACATCCCCTTTCTGGTTACCTAGATAACACCAGATGTTGGGGGAGTACATTTCTGGTGAGAGCTGGGACCAAAATATTGTGCATAGAGCGGATAAAACTGTTTTATTCTCCATAGTGACAGGGTGGAAACTTCTGGAACAATGACTCATGGCTGCAACAGATGGTTCTTTTGTAATGTGACAAACCCAGGGCCAATATCTCAAAGGCATTACTTCTCAGTCTGGCAGGATGACTGCACCTCGTAGAGCTCAGTGCAGCACTTTTTTGTTCAGTATGTTCCATTTTTGGGAGTTTTTTTTGGTTTTACCCAGTGCCTTTACTAAGCTGAGTCAATCATCCCGTTTCATGATACAAGCCCTCTGGTTTCCTGATTATTGCAGAATTGTTACATGTTGCATGTGAGGCCTGCAGCAATTCATCAGGTATGTTGATACAATAGTTCAGCACGGTTATGCTCTACAAAAATAAGAATTGGGAGAAGTAGCTCTCAGACACTGCTGTCGTTCTGTGAAGTGATCTAGGGAAGATCAGTGTGGTTGAGACCCAGTGCTTTTTAATTTTAATCTTATTGTATCTCAATAATGTTTGATGAGCTGACATCCTGAACTCCAAAATTATTTGCTTTACCTTGTGACTGTAGTTAAATGGATTTTGTTAGCCTTACACACACCTCGCTTTACCAACAAAAATAAGAAAGAACAAATAAAGTGTCAGTCAGTCAGCTTTTTCGAAGTTTGCATTTCCCACCCATGGGAGTTTGCAACTTCCCACCCATGGGATCATGCCTTTACCTACTGGGTTTATTTGGTTTTAGTCATCTGACATAAATGCTTTTTAACCTTGTCTACTTTGAAATGCTTTTAACAGAAACAATCGCATCAAAGCCTCCCCGCATTTGCTTGTGTTTTCGCAAATGAAACTGATTTCATATACATTGAATTTCATTGCGGATAAGGTGCAAAACTGTGTATTTAACCGTACAAACCAATACTGTAATAAACATATCATCACTCAGAACAGCTGACAGGGGCGGGTCCCGTTAGGCTTTCAGCTCACTGGACTCTGAGATTCAAAGCAAAACAGAATGTTCAGTGCTGTTAAGTGCTGAATCCTAATTAAAGTGGCATCATAAATGCGTACATGTGTACTGTGCTGAAGTAAGTTCCAAAAAACAGATCCAACTCAACTAGGCTCTCTAAAGAACTCTCCGCTATGGCTCAACAGACTTCACTCAATGCCACCCACGATGGCACATTCTAAAAACAGTCCAATTAGCACAATTAGCTTGGTATACTGTACATTTCTAAGCAATTTTTGCATTTATCTGGTCAAAGACTGCTGGAATGCATTTTGTTGAGATGCAGTCAGAGCTCACACAGTGTGTGCAGTGTTGTTAGCTGCAAAAAAAAATCTCAATAATTGCTTTGGTTTGAAATCTTATTTCTCTGTTTCAAGTATAAAAAGTCAGCTTATTTTGTTCCTTTGTGCTTGTGAATTTTCGTACACCATTGGTGTTGCATATATGTTATATATAAACTAATAAAAACACAGCCCTAGTGAAAATATACACAGAGATGTCCGTATTAACATTATTTCACATTTGTAAGTTGGTAAACAGAAATTGAGGTCTCTGCCCATGCATGCAGTTCTTTTCAGCACTGCATGTGACCTGAGTGCGATTCAGCCTATCAGTGTTTCTATCATCATGAAAATACACCGCAATCAGTATATCAAATGGGTCAACCTAAAATACCTCATTGGTTGTGTATACACTGTACAGCATAAATGAGTACAGCCGCTCCTAAAATTAAGACTTCTAACCATTTCTCAGTGAATATGAGAACTTTAGGCTGTATTTTGACAAGACTGAATTTTATTAAACATACAAGTGTGGTCACCTTACTTCACAACGATGAGAAAATAATACATTTTATTCAAATGACAGTTTACAAAAATAATTATGCCACATAACAAATTCTGAGAAATCTAATATTTTGTCTGGCCTCCTTCATTTTTAAGAACAGCACCAACTCGTCTAGACTGAATGAACAAGTTGGCGACATACTGCTACATCTTTTTCCAACTTTGGAGAAGTTACTCTTTCAGATCCCGAATGCTAGTTGGAGAGTAACACTCAACTTCTCTTTTCAGAACTCCTCACCAGTGTTCTGTTGGGTTGAGATCTGGGTACATGCATGGCCACTGAATCACTTTCACCCTGTGACTCCTCAGAAATGAAACAATGGCCTTAGATGTATGTTTCGGTTCGTTATCACGTTGAAACGGTGCTTGGCGACCTAGGGTACGGAGTGATGGTGTCATCTCAAGTCAATTTAAGTCAAGTTTATTTGTATAGCACATTTAAAAACAACACAAAGTTGACCAAAGTGCTTCACAAAATAAAAAACACAGAAAAAGAACGAGGAATAAAATAAATAAAATACATGATCAATAAATTAAATTAAATTAAATTAAATAGAAGCAAACACAATGTCAAAGAATCTCCTCCAGTATTTCACAGTACATCTGTGAATTCATGATACCATCAATGAAATGCAACTCCCCAGCACACGCAGCACTCAAGCCAGCAGCGGAGGTCATTCCAGTGGAAAAGTTGCGGAGATCTTCCTCACAGTGGCATGCTGCAAGCAACAGAACATTTACAGCACCTTGCCAGTCAGTCCGAGTTCACTTTGCAACCCAATGGTATGAAATTTCTCAATTTCTTCATGTTAAAAAGTCACAAAAAAATTCAATGAGAGTCTAAGTGGGATGGATTCTCGTAATTTTTGACTCTAAAGAAATTGAAAAAAGATGGTGTGCATCTAATTGGGTGACATTCATTAAGTCATGAAATAGTATATAAATGGTTGTCCTCACACCCTGCCAAGCTTAGGCTTGCTAAGAAATGTACAACCCCAATTCCAAAATAGTTGGGACGAAGTGTAAATTGTGAATAAAATCAAAATGCAATGACTTTCAGATCACGAGCCAATATGTTATTGACAACAGAACACAGATAACATTTCAAATGTTGAAACTGAGACACATTTACATTTTTTATCCACAAAATGAGCTCATTTCAAATTTTCTGGCTGCAACCGGTCTCAAAAAAGTTGGGACACAGGCAAAAAAGGGCTGAAAAAGCAATTAATATATAAGAGAATCAGCTGAAAAATCATTTTGCAAGTAATTAAGTTAACTGGCATCAGGTATGTAACATGATTGGCTACGAAAGAGATGTCTCAGAGAGGCTGAGTCTCTCAGAAGTAAAGATGGCCAGAGGCTCTCCAACCTGCGAAGGCTTGCGTAAAAAAAAATTGTGGAATACTTCATAAACAATGTTCCTCAACATCAAATTGCAAAGGCTTTGAAGGTCTCATCATCAACAGTGCATAACATCATCAAAAGATTCAGAGAAACTGGAAAAATCTCTGTGCGTAAGGGACAAGGCCGAAGACCTTTACTAGATGCCCGTGATCTTCGGGCCCTCAGACACCACTGCATCACTTACCGGCATGATTCTGTCATTGACATTACTAAATGGGCCCAGGAAAACTTCAAGAAACCACTGTCAGTAAACACAGTCTGCCGTGCCATCCACAGATGCCACCTAAAACTCTATCATGCAAAAAGGAAGCCATTGTTGAGCATGATCTAGAAGCGCCGCCATGTTCTGTGGGCCAAGGCTTATTTAAAATGGACTGTAGCAAAGTGGCAAAGTGTCCTGTGGTCAGACAAGTCCAAATTTGACATTCTTTTTTGAAATCATGGGCATCGTGTCCTCCGGGTTAAAGAGGAGAAAGACCACCCCTCCTGTTATCAGCATTCAGTTCAATTGCCAGCATCTCTGATGGTATGGGGATGCATTAGTGCATATGGTGTGGAACACTTGCATGTTTTAAAAAGCACCATGAATGCTGAAAGGTATATAAAGGTTTTAGAGCAACATATGCTCCCCTCCAGATGACATCTATTCCAGGGAAGGCCTTGTGTATTTCAGCAGGACAATATAAAACCACATACTGCAGCCATTACAACAGCATGGCTTCGTAGTAGAAGAGTCCGTGTGCTGAACTGGCCTGCCTGCAGTCCTCATCTTTCACCGATTGAGAACATTTGGCACATAATTAAACAAAAAGTCCGTCAAAGGAGACCCTAAACTCTCCAGCAACTGGAAGCCTGTATTAAACAAGAGTGGGATCAAATTCCAATGGCTAAACTCAAGAAACTTGTCTCCTCAATGCCCAGACGCCTCCACTCTGCGTTAAAAAGAAGAGGGGATGCTATACCATGGTAAACAGGCCCCTCTCCCAACTTTTTTGAGACCTGTAGCAGCCATCAAATTTGAAATGAGCTCATTTTGTGGATAAAATTGTAAAATTGCTCAGTTTCAACATTTGCTATGTTATCTCTGTTCCATTATGAATAAAATACTGGCTGGTGTGATTTGAAAGTCATTGCGTTTTGATTTTGTTCACAACTTACACTTTGTCCCAACTATTTCAGAATTGGGGTTGTAGTTTTAAGTTAGTTGTTCCTCAGATTTTGTATTTGTAGCTTGTGTTATTCATTTACAAGGCCCAACACTGTTTTTCTGACTTATGTATTTTTGCTGTAGTTTTTTTTTTTTTTAATTGTGTTTTCTCCATGCTCTTTTTAACTAAGTAATCAAGGAAGCAGTGAACAACATGGAATCAGCAGGAAGCAGTAGTCATTACGTACTGTGTGCTTGGAGCCAAACTAATTGACTAATTATTTGGCTACTACTTAAGCCAATTAGTGAGCTGAAAGAAAATATTTATATATGTTAAAGCATTAAGCAATGGTTTGACTGTTGGGCTACCATGAGGTGTTTTGTTCCTTTGAGATTTAAAATGTAGTTTGTGCAGACCCCTGGTGAAAATGCTTCTAATATATCCACATTGAGACCAACAAAACTGTAAGTGTTTAAAGAAATCATTAACAAATATGTTTAAATATGTAGTCCATTTGGCTTGCCTCCATCCTATCTTTTGAGAGTTTGTTGTTTCCTTTCAGCATCTTTGAAATAAAAAATAAATAAATAAATAAATAAGACAAGTAAAAAAAAAATTGCTTGCAATAAAAATTGTGTCATCCACAGAGAAGCCACACAAAGCTAAAATTGAACACTCATCATCTCAATATTGAGGACTTTTTTCAGGAGTCAAGATACTCTAGATTTGATGTCATAATTTTAAACAGGCCAGTCTACATAACGGAGATGGTAGTTTACCAATTGTTGCGCCCATAAGAATCACATTCATTGCTGGCCAATTGCTGACCATTGCTGTTCTCTCCAGCTAACCTAATGACATCCATAAAACATACTTCACACCACAATCAGCCACTTAACTGAACATGAAAACTCTAGAGAGAGATTTTTTTGTTGTTGCTAGGTAACAATATGACTTGGAAAACACATGGGGATACAGTGGGGAAATATCCTGCTCCTGAGTTCTCTTTCACTGTGAAAAATGAGGAAGTGATTGTGACTGACCAATATATCTGGCTAACAAAAAGTACTGTCAGTAGTTCAGAGGGTAAAAACAGCATCAACATAAACATAGCATGAGTGGCGACAACAGGCCATTCAACCCAACTAGGTTCGCCATTTTCCTATCGTTTAAGTGAACTTAACGCTTCAGATACTTAACGGACTAGATGGTATCAAGCCCTGTATCAATCCTGGTCTTGAAAACTCCCAGAGTTTCTGCCTCCACAGTATGGCCAGGCAAGCCATTCCATATTGTGATCATTCTCTGCGTGGAAAAAAAAATATTTCCAAATATCAGTGCTAAATTTACCTTTGGTTAACTTCCATTTTTGACCCCAAGTTCTGCAAACAGAACTTAGCTTCAATATTCCTGCATACCTAACTTTGTTAATCCTTTTAACATAGTTAAAGACCTCAATCCGATTACCCCAATGTCTCCTTTTCCTGAAACTTAAGAGATTAAGATTCTTCAGTCTGTCCTCATGGCATTTATCTTTTAAACCAGGAATTAACTTTGTGGCTCTTAACCTTTTGTAAAGTTTCTGTATCTTTCTTGTGGTACAGTCCACAGAATTGCACACAATATCCTAAGTGCGGATTGACAAAAGTATTGTACAAGAGAGGTATAACGTTTGATTTATATGCAGCACTTTTGGCTATATATCCTATAATCCTGTTAGCCTATTTAACTGCTACAGCGAAGTGGGTAGGACCTGTAAGAGTTTGGTTAACAATCACTCCCAGATCTTTTTCAAGTACGGCATATTCCAATTTTAAACCTCTCATAAAGTAATCCTGTCTAATGTTTTTTATACCCGACAAATAGAATTTTACATTTAGCAATGTTGAATTTCTTTTACCATGTTTCTTCCTACATCAAGATTCTATCTAAATCGTCCTGAATCACTTTAGTAGACTTTCAACAGTTAATTAACCTTCCAATTCAGTATTATCCACAAATTTGACCAAGTTGTTTCATATATTTGCACTACGGTCACTAATATAGATGAGGAAGAGCAGGGGTCCTAACAATGATCCCTGAGGGACTCCACTTCCCACAATGCTTCACTCAGATAAGGTCCCCCTAACCGTAACTCTTTGCGTTCTGTCCCGTAACCAGTTCTGAATCCATTCCAAAATATCTCTTTTGATACCTATAGTCCTTATTTCAAAAATCATTCTCCCATGTGGTACCTTATCAAACGGTTTCTGAAAATTCAAGTATGTGATATCATAGTCCCTGCTCTGGTCATAAGTCTTAGTGGCCTCTTCATAGAATTCTAAAGGTTTGTCAGGCATGACATTCAGAATGTTATTACTTTCAAGAAATAATTCCAACTTGTTTTTAATGATACATTTTTGCAATTACATTTCAAAATTTTTGGTGCCTAGCAGAAGACCTCATGCAAAGCAACTATTTTTGAATTTGCACAAAGTACACTGAACAAAAATATAAACGCCCCATGTCAAATATTGATGCCACATGGACTTAACAACTCCAATGAGCATATGCTAACTTTTACTTGTACAATAGGGATATTTCTCTTGATTTGTGTACCATTTTTTAATCCATCTCTCTGTCAGTGAGCATTTGCTCAGTGATGCAGTGATTTTACTCCGTACATGGGTGTGGCATTTCCAGACAGTGATCAGACAGAATGAGCAGTACCCAGACAGTCCTTATACTGGGGACAATA
Organism: Gymnothorax javanicus; assembly: GCA_029692085.1. Classification (NCBI taxonomy): domain Eukaryota; kingdom Metazoa; phylum Chordata; class Actinopteri; order Anguilliformes; family Muraenidae; genus Gymnothorax; species Gymnothorax javanicus. Next base: position 28,643,483 of record CM056193.1, read on the forward strand.
AAAGCCCACCCCAAAATGTCACATTTTTTCAAAAGTCATCATGCCTCAGATGTCTCAGGTCATGCGGGAGCGTGCCATTGGCATGCTGGATGCAGGGATGTCCACCAGAGCGGTCGCTGTGCAGCTGAATGTTAACTATCGGACGATAGGCCGTTTGAGAGTTCGTTTCTGACAGACGGGCAGTACTGCAAATCAACCTCATCCACGTCGGCCACGTGTGACCACACCAGCACAAGATCGCTACATCCGTTTAGTCCACCTGCGGGATTGGCTCAGATCAGCGACACGCACAGCGGATGAGACCGTTGGTCTGCACAACAGACGTATCACACCACAGACAGTCCGTAACCACCTGCGAGAAGCCAACTTGCACGCTTGGCGTCCTCACTGTGGTCTGGATCTCACAGCTGTCCGGCGTCGGAACCGACTCGCATGGGCAAACGCACACGTTCGATGGCCCTTGGCACGCTGGAGAAGAGTGCTATTCACAGACGAATCCCGGTTCCAGTTTTTTGTCAATAAAAACTCAAAAATTTGACATGGGGCGTTTATATTTTGTTCAGTGTAAATTAAAACCCCCCCGAACACTGGCACATTATGGAAAGTGTACATAAAGGATTGATTTCAACATCCTAAACCTCAGCGTCCCCCAGTGTTACGGGATTTTCAGTGGCGTATGGCGAGCCTTAAATGCAAAATTGCTTTAAAGATGCTCTTATTTAAGATTTCTTGACTAATAATCACAATTTATTGACTAAATAATCAAGACCAATATATAAGCCTATAATTATTTAGAAATCATTAAGAAATGCCAGAGATCACCATTGGGCTACATTGACAACGTACTTAATAATGATATTGCAGGGATTGCAAAAAAAAAAAAAAAACATAATTAATCCAATACTTTCTCTGAATATCATTGCCCCTTTCAGCGCTTTTTTTCAGTGGTGTAACCTAGTTAATTTTAAGATTGTACTCGATCAAAATATTTTCCGCGTTCAAAAGGATAGGCTTTTGCGGGGAAGCGCAGTTGCACACTTATTGCCACGATACAATGATAATTAATTTATTAAATTACCAACACTTCTTAAGTCAAAGCGTTGGCAATTTAATAATTTAGAAAACTGGTCATTCGTGCATCCTGAAAGTTTAACGCAGATCATTTAAAACGCATGCCATGTGTCTAACTGTCATGGTCCCTAAATCATTGATGAGGTCTTTATAGTCCAGCTTCTGGGAAAATTGCAGGGAGGTTACAATATGAGATTGTAAACACCAGGGGAACTTGAGACTTCCTCACAGGGAGGATCTGGGCAGCCAAGAATTGCACCGAAATCCTTTTACTTTTGAGCCAAGCTGGAGAGCATTAACAGAGCAGTGACCACACTGACGCTGACAACGAGCTAACACACTTTCCTAGCGCAAGAATGCAGCCAACGATTTGGGAGTTAGCAATTAGCACCATTTGAACAGTTTCCATTTGCCAAAACAGAGGCAAATCCAGTCCAGCTGATTTTACTGGAAGCCCACAAATATAAATTCACAGGGTTTCTTGGGAACTGAACATGATTTAAGGACTAACAAATTTGGCACAAAACTCCATTCATGGGACCATAAAGAAGGAATGAATCTTTTATTCCCTGATGATACCGAGAGGTCTGTTCTTATTTGTGACAACTACCTCCTACATCTGCCCTTTTGGAGATTTGGAGGCAACTTAACAGTCCCATATTTGGCATGTTCCCCTCTTTCCACTTTGCATTAATGAAACCACGCCGGGCTCAAAAAGCCTCAGATGCTAAGGCCAATAATGGACTGGGTGGTCCCTGGGCCTGACGCATGCGATTCCTCTGATGAGGCCTGTGGTCGAGAGAAACCATATGGAAAAGCTCCAACCAATCATGGAGTGTTCTGGTAGACAGAAAACCAAACACCCTGATTGCAGCTGGCAAAGATTTTCTGGCTATTCTTCCTGGTGCACTTTCTCAATGAAAGGACTGTGGCCAGAATGTTTCCACCAATTACTATTGGCTTTCCGCAATAGGTTTTTCACAAGACTATCTGTGATTTGTGAGTTCCTAACTGGTTTCTGGGATAAAAGTAATGACTTCCAACGTTTGGTCCATATTTGATTATCCTTTAATATTACAGCTGCAAAGAGCCAAGCGTTCTTATAGAGGATCTTATTCACAAGATCCTCCTGCTTACATCTGATGAAAGATCTTATTCTTGAGAGAGGAAACAGCCAGAGGTCCAAATTGCCCAACACTAAGTCTGACTGATTGACTCCCCTCCTCTCACTGATTCTGCATAGTTTGGCTATAAGATGCATCATATGGTGTCTCCATGCACCTGACACATTTGGAGACAAGTTTCTGAGGAGACAAACTGCAGGATGCACACACAATGAAAATGCACATCTCCATACTGCCATGAATTCCAAGAGACAGTGTAATTGGGTAGTGATTTTCCAGACAACGAAAATGCCAACTTATGTTCCCATCACTGAGCTAAATCTGGCAAATTATATTTTCCAATGTTAATCCACACCAGTCACAGGGGTTTCAGGCAGGGATCTCAGCCATGTCATCATTTATCCTGCTCTGGCCAAAATGGCTGCTGGTCCAGACCTGGGAAAAATGCATTGCTGTTGGAAGTGGGGTTGGCGGGCCAGTTAGGGGTGGTCTTCCCTCTAGACAAATAAAAACCTCAATGCCCCAATGTTGTGATGGAGACACTGGGTTGCTAGAGACCCTGTCTTTCGAATGAGATTTGAAACTGAAGGCCAAACTCACTGTGGTCATGACATGACCTTCCCATGACATTCATTGGAAAGAGATGCTATCTTTTTTCTAAACTGTATTCCACAAAATTTCACCTTGCATACGAATAGACACCGCTGACAAATTTATGTCACCGTAACAACTGCTTTGTGTATTGCTTATAATCTGTGGTAACTTCATGTTTTGCACCATCTGACATCTACAATTCTGATATGCAGCCCTTGTGAGATGTAGGATTTATGCCAGAGAAGGGATTAGGTAGAATACAGTTAGCAAAAAAGTAAAGCTGCAAAGAGTTGGAAGTCTCCCAATATCCTCCCGAAATTCCAAACCTGGCTCTTCCTACCAGCCACCTAATCACCTGATTTATCTGATTATGAAAATCGTCCACTTCCTCCCCACATAAGCTTATGTTTGGTAAGCATTCAAAATGGCTGCCATGCATCACCCAGGTGGGTGCTACACATCTGTGGAGAGGCACCCCCTAACTACTGTAAAGCGCTTTGAATCAAAGCAAAAGATGCACAAATAAATGCAATGTTCATCCATTCATTCATCTCATGATACACATTTCAAATTTGGTGATATGTATGTAATGATTGCATATTTTAAACACAATTTATGGTGTCTTATGCAGCAGTAACTATAATGAGTCTTTTCCCAATACTGGGTAACAAAAGCATGACTCCAAAACAAGCAAGAATTCATATTTAATTTCGAAAGTCGTCATCACTGCTTACAGGTAACGACAACTGTACAATTAATTCATTAATGTGCTAACGACTGTCACCAAGGCAGGCAGGTCTTGAGTGAGTGGCACTGCTCAAATGTACTGCTGGTCCACAGAACTGACTTTTCTTTACGCCGATAAACCAACTTCTTGACCGCTAAGTTCCGTCGATTTTGAAAAATATTAACTCAAATACTAAAAATCATGTTGTGTCCAGTAAATCATGACCGTTACCAAAGACAATGTTTGATTTTTTCTTTTGATTATACCCATCAATTTATAGATTTTGCATGTACTATGGAATGACTGTGCACACTTTTTATCGGCAACAAAAGTTTTCTCGTATGCTGCGATGAGTCGGCTGATTTCTGCGACCATACCTTTCGTGCCCACAATTTTGTATGCAGCAACAACTGTTAGGTGAAAATGGAATTATGATAAACATCGTCTGAATCCATCCTTACTCTTGATCACAGTTCAGCAACTGCCCATCCTCCTGCAAGGTAAGACGTTACTGACGTCTATTTTCATGAATTTTCTATATACACTGAACAAAAATGTCAAATTTTGATGCCACATAGAGTTAACAACTCTAAGTGAGCATATGCTGACTTTTACTTGTACAATAGGGATATTTTTCTTGATTTGTGTACCATTTTTTAATCCATCTCTCTGTCAGTGAGCATTTGCTCAGTGATGCAGTGATTTCACTCAGTACATGGGTGTGGCATTTCCAGACGGTGATCAGACAGAATGAGCAGTACCCAGACAGTCCTTATACTGGGGACAATAAAAGGCCACCCCAAAATGTCAAATTTTGTCAAAAGTCATCATGCCTCAGATGTCTCAGGTCATGCGGGAACGTGCCATTGGCATGCTGGATGCAGGGATGTCCACCAGAGCGGTCGCTGTGCAGCTGAATGTTAACTATCGGACGATAGGCCGTTTGAGAGTTCGTTTCCGACAGACGGGCAGTACTGCAAATCCACCTCATCCACGTCGGCCACGTGTGACCACACCAGCACAAGATCGCTACATCCGTCTCGTCCATCTGCCGGATCGGCTCAGATCAGCGACACACACAGCGGATGAGACCATTGGCCTGCACAACAGACACATCACACCAGACAGTCCATAACCGCCTGCAAGAAGCCAACTTGTACACTCGGCATCCTCACTGTGGTCTGGATCTCACCGCTGTCTAGCGTCGGAACCGACTCGCATGGGCAAACGCACACGTTCGATGGCCCTTGGCACGCTGGAGAAGAGTGCTATTCACAGACGAATCCCAGTTCCAGTTTTTTGTTAATAAAAACTCAAAAATTTGACATGGGGCGTTTATAGTTTTGTTCAGTGTGTATATATGTATATTTATATATATATATACACACACACACACACACACTGCCTGTCCAAAAAAAAAAGTTGCCATTTCGATTTAGATTCCAAAAACTCAAAAGCCTATGATTGAATCATTATTGCAGCGATGATAGCGTTTTTTTTTCAATCATGACTGATTCAGAGCATAAGCTATCATTTCTGAAACAACCACGATGTCTAAAGACATATCTCATAGTCATTCAAAAGATGTTATTGTGTTTGAAGAGGGGCAAATTATTGGCCAGCATCAAGTCAAAAGAATCGGCGAAGAAGATTGATGAACTGTAAAACAAGTTAGTGAAACCTGGAAGAATAGTGGTGTACTGACTGTCAATGTTGCAGAACAAACTGGTTGAAGGAAAATCATGACTGATCCTTGTTGGAGATCACTAAAACACTCAGTGAAGTCTCATCATAAAAAATAAGCAGTAGAATTCATGAGTATGTTTAATTATGAAGATAAGAGGATTTGCACATGCACAATGCAACAAGAACTTAGAGGATTGGGACTAAACAGATGTGTGGCCACAAGAAAGCCACTTGTTAGTGAGGCTACTTGAATAAAAACAAGTTCAATTTGCAAAGGAGCATTAAGATTGGACTGAGGAGCAATGGAAAAAGGTCTTGTGGTCTAATCAGTCCAGGTTTCCCCTATTCCAGAGTGCCCGGCACATTAAGGCAGGAAAGGATGCCCATGAAGCAATGCACCCATTATGCATAATCTCCAATGTACATGCTTCTGGAAGCAGTGTTATGATCTGGGGTTGCTTCAGTTGGTCAGGTCCAGGCTCAGCACTGTTGTGCAGCTATAAAATGAGTTCACTTGACTATCTGAATATACTGAATGACTAGTAATCCAGAAATGGTCTTCTTAATCCCTGATGGCACAGACATCTTTCAGGATGACAATGCCAAGATTCATCGGGCCGAAATTGTGCAATAGCGGTTCATCGAGCATGAGGAGTCATTTTCACGCATAAATTAGCCACCTTAGAGTCTGGACCTTCACCAACTCAAAGTCTTTGGGATGTGCGGGAGAAGGCTTAACAGAGTGGTTTGACTCATCCATCATCAATACAATATATCAGGCAAAAATGAATACAAATCTGGTCGGAAATAAATGTTGTAACATTGTGTAAGTTTGTCAAAACAATACCACGACGAACGTGCGCCATGATCAAAGCTAAAGGTTGCCCAACGAGATATTATAGTTTGCAACTTTTTTGGACAGCAGCACAATGTCAGAACTTTTTCTATTGAATAGGCACCTGCATGGAAAGTGGGGTGTTAAACTGGTTTGAGATGGTGGTGAAGAGGGGTAAATTTCTCAACTTTCTCAACTGAAGTTCTATGTGGTGGCTGGCATGAAACTAAGCTTAGCGTCAACCATCTTGTGTGTTTCCCCCTGGCCAATGTCTGAGCTCTCTGCTCTGGTTCCAACCAATCCTTCAAAGTTATATGAGACATTCTTGAATTTGAATGTAAATGCATTGAGCGTATTTTCACTCATTTCCGCCCAAAGTTTCACTTTTGGTGTCACTGGTGGTCTGACTCAGCAAGCTTACAGGCATAAATGCATCAAATCAGCACTGTCAGATTTTCAGATTCATTTCCTAATACAAAAAACATACAGTACATGCAGTAAGACCTGTAAGTATTTGGACAGTAACAATATTGTGCTCATTTTGGCTCTGCACAATACATTTTAAAACACTCAATATGTGCTTGAAGTGTAAACTTTCAGCCAAAATGCAAGGATTTTGTCAAAAATATTGCATGAGTTGGGTATTAATTTCAACCATTTTCTTAGATCCCCAATTGTAGGAGCTCAAAAGTTTTTGGACAATCTATTATGATCATAAATTTGATTGTAATTTTGAATACCTGGTTGCTGATCTGCTACATTCAATTACAGCCTAAAGTCTGCAGCTCAAACATGTCACCAGATGCTTGGTGTCCTCCCTGGTGATGCTCTGCCAGGGCTTCATGTGGCTGTTCAATGAGTTTAAAGAATTAGAGTGAATCTGAGCTGATAACATAGCCTAGGCAATTCAAAATTCATTATGCTGCTTTTGCCAACAGTTATGTTATCAATACACTAGTTCCACTGGCAGCCATACATGCCCACACCATACCACTAACTGCATCATGCATCACAGATGAGGAGAAATGTGGCAGAACATGAGCAGTTACTTTCCTTCTCCATACTTTTCTCTTTTCCCTGTTCTGGTATAAGTTGATTTTAGACTCATCTGTCTATAGGACAGGAGTAATTAGGCTTACCAGTGATCTTGCTCTTGTGGTAAACCCTCTGTGCTTGGTCTGTCAAAGTCTCCTCTTAATTATTTACATTGTCCCGGGTACGCCTACCTCCTAGAGCAGGGCTATTCAACATTATCCAGAAAGGGCTGGTGTGGGTGCAGGCTTTCATTCCAACCAAGCACTAACAGACCTGATACTATACGAATCAACCCCAAGAGTCTTTGCTAAAGTCCTTGATTAGTAGTATCAGGTGTGTAAGTTCTTGGTTGGAATGAAAGCCTGCACCCACACCGGCCCTTGCAGGCCTGTCCTAGAGGATCTTCATGATCTGGTCAACTGTTGTGGAGAAGTTTTTCAACACCAGTGAGAGAATTCTTTTGTCATCCATCACAATCATTATCTGGGCCTTTACTGGCAGTGAAAGGTGCATAGATACTGAGAATTAACAGCAACAGGTTCCAAAATTCATCTGCTTACTTGTAAAAACATGAAGGAATAAGACAAACTTAACTATAGAACAGCACAGCTGCAATGTGTTTTATAACTTTTAGTCCCTCAGGAAGGGGAGAGAGCATTTAAAGACTGCTGTAATCCCTACAACGGTCTCCTGATTTGGATGTAAATACTCTCAAATTAAATCTGAAAGTCTACAGTTTATGTTGATCATCATTATCTAATGTCAACTCCAATGTGCAGTGGCTGACAATTAAAATAACAGGAATATAAAATATATTATATAAAATATAAAACATAATATGCTGAGTTTAAAAAAAAAAAAAAATAACTCAATTTAAAACAAAAGAGGTTGATTGGACTTAGTGGGTTCTGCATTCCAACTCATCAATTATATATCACCCTGCATACAGATGTACAGTTACCATCAAAATTTCATCCCAATCTGGGCTCATCAGCTGACTAAAATCCACAGAATACACTGGATGTACCATTGTAATTGTGAAGCAATTTCTGAATATTTCCACATGCACTTTGATATAAAGGGAGGATTCTCTGGCTTGATTCTATGGAGCCATAAGGTAAGCCATGTTTTGTTTAGTTTTTTAGTTTAGTTTAATTTATTTTGATCTTGTGCACAGTATATTACATTTAGACATAACATGAATTTGCTGGTTATTTGGCAGATCGAAAAAGGAATAGGCTGAAGCTATTAAGCTTATGAATGTCTACCCTCAAACCTTCTCATTAATTATCTGCACATTGATGCAATTAATAATTGCTAGTATTTCTAGTTTATTTACTTGCAAAAATCAGTAGCCAATTCCATCCCAGACACGTGGAGAGGTGAATTAATTATTAAGTTGCTTTAACTGATCATTAAAATACTGAAGGAACTACCAGGCTGCTTCCCCAGGAACAGCCCTGTAGTTCTCTGCTCAGAGGTGGAACATCCAAGCAGAGAAAGTAAAGTTCTTCATGCTGGATTTCGTTTCAGCCGGAATGCCGTTACAATGAGTGAAGTTAGCCCACTGGGTCCATGGTTGGATCAAACAAGCGACTGGATTTTCCACGTGGACTCCTGGTTTACAGCGTACCCTGCTTTCACGAGTAAGGAGCTGAGACAGGGAATTGTTCCATACCCCACAGCTCTCAGCCTGGTTTTTCTCCCAACACGTGGCTCAAGTTCAGACGCAATAAACACAATGAAAACATCAGCTTCAAATGACACTCCTGTTCACCTATCTCTCCGGGATCTGATCTGCTCTTCTCCAAAAACAGCCCCTTTCTCCATTGCCATCCCCTCATCTTGTCCAGCAACATTATGATGGGGGGGGGGTCAAAACAATTGCAGCGTCTATCATTTCGAGCTGTGGTTTCCAACCCTGTTCCTGGAGAGCTACCATCCAGAAGGTTTTCACTCCAACTAAAGCAAAGTATTCCTTGCCTCCCAATTAGAGGTCTTGAAGAGCTTCTAATTGGCCAAATGGAGTGTGCTGAATTAGGGTTGGAATGAAAACCTACAGGATGGTTGCTGTCCAGGAACAGGGTTGGAGACCACTGATCTAGAGAGCAAATTGCTGACATTTGGGAGCTTTTAAAAATGTAAAACTCACCTTGTCCAAGAGGAGATCAAGGATCTGCAGGGGATGGGGGATATTTCATAAATAATAATTGCTGAGTAAAGTGGATAAATGTGCTGGAGAGAAAAAAAACCTGGAACAGTTGATTTTAGTTCACTCCCTATTCCAGATTTGGGATAATTCCAGATTGGGCTCAGATGGGTTATCCAGCTAATTTTGCATTTCTGGATCGTGAAACAGGGTCCAACTTTCAATACCAATCCCCAACTAAGTATTTGCCACACAGCTGAGCTCTTAGTCAACAAACCCAAAAAACTTGCCGCTGATTGGACCAGAGAGTCTCGGTGTGGGAGAGTGAAAAGAGAATATTTATGTGAAGGCAAGGGAGAGGAAGGAGGGGGATGGGGAATTGTAGAGCAGGACCGGGCGTCCTTGGCTGCCCTTTTCTGTTGTTGTCTGCTCTTTCAACCGTGACAGAGATCCGCCCATCCTTCGACAGTCGCCCAAAACTCTCTACAGCAGCTGCAGTCTTTCACTAGGGCACATGCACGCGAACACAAACACATGCATAATTGCACTCACACTCGTGAGCATGCGTCCCTACACGATGGCACGCCTACTTGAGCACAAGCACACACAAACAAAAATGTACGCACGCACTAACACACGACCATGTGTGCAAACAAGCTAACACATGCACAAGTATACACATTAGCAAACACACATACATCACAAGCAAGCAAACGCATATGGGTATGCCCACGCACACACACTCAACGAAACTGCCACAAGGCACAAATACATGGTCAGAATTTGAGCATAACTTCATTTCTATCGCAAATTCCCTTGAACTGGGTTTGGGAGTCCAGGCGGGGATTTCATTCTGTTGCCACGAGCCAAAGGCTCCATCATACCAGCTGAAATAACATTCCACACAGGGCTTGTATAATCATGGATAAAAGGAGGAAACACTTTGAGACATATTGGGAAATCTCCCTGATATTAAAAAAATTCACGAGTTATGCAGTTTTTTCCTCTTGCAACATACGCCTTCGAGCCAACATGGATGACGTACATTCTGCAGACATCTATCTATTGAATTAAATGATAATTTTGTTGATAATCGATGATTTTACAACAGTCCATAACCTGATTTGGACAATCCAGGGGTCAGACAGTAGAAGTCCTGCCATGTTTTACTTCCACCCAAGAGCTCAGCCAGCTGACGTCACAAAACAGTTCTACCTCCCAGCTGAAGGGTTGTGCTAGATATAAAATCCAGGTGGTTGGAACAAAATACTGGTACGGATATTTTACTTTTTGAAACTGGATTGTCAACCTCTGTCCACTATGTCCCTTCAAAATGATGTTATAAAGAGTAATGACGCTCCATTTTGCCCACACTGTAAATCCTGACACGTGTGGTGAACTCAAATGTTTTGTGGAAACCGATTACCTCAAAAAAATTGAGTATGCCAGCTTAATGATTTGTGTTCACAGCACTTAAAAACATGTTTAAAAAAAAAAAGCTTTAAATTATTTTCTTTAAGTTCCTGCAATTAAGTTGGCCTACACATTTTTTTTTGAGGTAATCAGTTTCCACAAAACATTCGAGTTCACCACACTATCAGAGTTGACAGTGCATTTGTTTTTCTTCGATCCCTTGTCATTTTGCTCATTTTCTCACATTTCATTCTTGTCTCGCTAATGCAGCGGAGTCCAATCATATGCCATGGAGGGCTGAGTATGCAACTTTTCATTTTAAGCAATCACTACTCGAGCGATTTCACTGACTGACACCTTCAGGGAGAGAGGAGGGAACTGATCAGTGAAATCAGCAGGTGTAATGATGAGTTGGAATGAAAACCTGCATTGTTGCAGCCCTCCATGGCACATGATTGGCCATTTCTCAAAGCGTAAGCTGCATCCTTTAAAGACTGTATTCTTAGGGGTCGTCACTTACCTCCATCTGCCAAACTGACATTTAGGGTAAGGGACAAGGTTACATTTAGAGTTAGGTTTAGGGTTAATGGTTAGAGTTATGGTTAAGGTCAGGGAAACCAGTGACAACTCACTAAAACCAAAGCTGTTTAACGGAGATGAAATGACGTTACGTCAGTTCGGCAGATGGAATTAAGTGAAAATCCTTCAAAATGCAGCCTTCAAAGGATGCAGCCTATGCTTTGAGATGCACCCGTTTTCTACCGCTGCTCTATTGGGAGGAGCTAAGAGAAGAAAGAGGAGGTGGAATAGCTGGAAAGACGATGAAAAAAATTGACTGAATTGAATACGCTGTGTGGTGCTGCTTTCCTGAGGCAATGCTGCCACCCGATGGATTATCGGGGAGCAGCAGATGAATAACTCAACCTGATCATTTCTGCAGTATCATCAGATCAACTGTATGAGGCCTTGCCATCAACCAATAACCAGTAGTCGCATTGGATCAATTGCTTAAAGCTAAATTGGAGTTAAAATCACAAATTTTTCCCCTCCAAAACTGATACCAAAAGCAGGGCCAAAACTAATAGGTTTTTTTTTTTTTCCCAAGTCTTCATAGATTGCATGTCTGGCAAGTGTGCATGTTGAAGTTGGTTGTGACAACATTACGATGATGCAATCAGACAGAATGCATAAGTTATACCTCTTCCAGGTCTTGTCTTGACATTTACCGTGTGCAGTAGAAAACAGTTCTCTGTCTGTGGGAACCAGAATTACAGTCCACAGGCATGAATGCAGTTCTGGTAACTCCCTGGTAGACCCAGCCCTTTCCAGTAGTTTTCCTTTGATAAAGAAGTTCAATGGTACACAAGAGATTTGTCTCCACCCAGAGAATTAAGTCCCAGCCTACGCCTAGCCTTTGCTAGCCCTCCGGCCGGACTGTAATGACACTCAGGCAGAGTCTCCTTCAGGGAAACACAATTACTCCAGTTTATTAGAAGGGAAATAATGTCCCACAAAGAATGGATTCAGCTTACAGCTACACTGAATAGTTCAGTCGACACCTTCCAGGACTGCATTAACCTTAATTCAGGATCCTCGGTACAAGCTGCGTCATCAGACAGGCATTGGACTCGGGCTAAGGCACTTTCTTAAGGCAGTGTTGATCTACACCTCAGGTCCAATGCTGAAGCCTTGCTCAGACCCTCCATCAGTATATTTCCCTGCCCTTGCATTTAACACGACCATCAGGGTCACTGCTTTCACACATGGTAATGCAACAGTTTTGATTGTGATTTTGACTTCCTGCATTATGCTTTGTCATTGGCTATCCAAGAGATTTATCCCATCACATGAGAAGCAGAAATTCAAGTGACACTGCACTAAGAAAAAAAGAGATGTTCTTTTCACATGTACAGTGACAAGAGTTTGTAGACATCAGACATTCTGGTTTATACAGTATGCCAGAGGGAACTTGCCTTCCTCCACTGAAGTGCAAGGCAAGCATCTGCAGTGACTGGGTATCAGCATGGAGCCCGTTCCCTCACAAGCCATAAGCCTCCTTTAATCAAGACCCCAGCCGCAGCCCATGAGACATCTCCTTCTGCTCTTTTGTGCATTTCTGTGGCTGAAAGATTATGCATCCCCGCCAAGGAGGTTATGTAATGACAACTGCCAGTCTGTCTGTTCGTCTGTCCATCTGTGGCAAGCACATTGGGAAAAGTAATGGCTGGACTGCAAGGAAATTTCCTGTGCACATTTGTGCCTCCTGGAGAAGAAAAAAAAAAAAAAAACAATTGACTTTGTTCCCCAAGAAGCTTTTCTCTAGCACCACAAGCCCAAATATCCATTCTATGATTGCAAGTCATGGCTGGATTGCCAAGATATTTTCTGAAAACTGTCATGCAAGGGGATATTTTGTGCCTTGAAAGTGCTGTAATTAGTCGTTACTAATTTCTAAAACATGATTTCAAGATTTTCTGATCTGACACCATGTACTGCTATATTGGAGACTTGTCAAAGAACACGGTTTTTCAGGCCCAGACACGCCCACATGCAACTAACACCTGGCCTCGCCAGTAGTCCTGTCCAACAGAAAGCGCTAGTGTATGCGGCCATATGACGAGCGTCAGTACTCAGCAGTTGGTGAACTCGTGCCATGCACTTTCTGTGATTAATGCAGTCTGAATTTGACGGGGGGGGGGGGGAACACACTCTTTGCAATGAAACATGCGTATCGTTCAGTGGCTCTTAGTTTCAGATATCGGCAAACCGTGCCATGGGATCCGCACGGCTTTTCTTTGGGTGGGACCCACTTCGCCGTTTTCCTTAATTCGTGAGCCTGTTGCCACAAGTCTACTCCCAGCCGAGTTCGTCCTCACAGCGTTTCCCGCTTGCTGCGCGGGTGGACGTGGCGGCCTTGCTAAATTCGTGGGCGCCGTAACGCCTTACCACTGTCTGCACGTGGAACCTCCGTGCACCGCCTCCGATTCAAACGCCCGCAGACTCGGCGGCTCCAAGTGTGTGGTTTACAGAAGCTCGATCTTCACACCAGTCCTGAAATCACTGCACTGGCTTCCTGTGAGGTGGAGGATAGATTTTAAAATCTAGCTGCTGGTTTGAAAAGCACTGAACGGTCTTGGACCACAATACATTTTAGATCTATTGGCTCCTTGCGCAACATCCAGACCCCTTAGGTCAACTGGAGCAGGCGTTCCAAGAACAAGAACAAAACATCGTGAAGCAGCTTTTAGTTACTACGCTCCTCATTTGTGGAACAAGCTGCCTGCACACTTGAGGTCTGAACAGTCTGTCAGTTCTTTGAAATCAGGGTTAAAGACACTATTGTTTTCTACAGCTTTTCCTGAATGACTGTAACAACCTAATTAACTGTTTTAGCCCTGATTGACGGTTTTAGTGTTTTAGCCCTGCTTGACTGTCCTAGTGTTTTAGCCCTGATTGACTGTTTTTAGTGTTTTAGCCTCGATTGACAGCATGTTGCATTAGAAATGTATTTCTTAGTTTTATTGGTTTTTATTCATTGGCTGGTTCTATTTATTACATTCTGTTTTTAATTGTTTATTTTGATGTATTTTTATGTCTCTGTAAAGCACTTTGAATTGCCATGTGTATGAATTGTGCTTTACAAATAAATCTGACTTTCATACAACGTTCTTGGTCGGGCACAGCGCCCACTGCTACCACCACTGATCGTGACAAAGTCAAGTTAATACTTTGCGAGCGCTGCTCTGCACAATTCCACCCGTCAGCTTTAAAGACACTTCTACTGATGCATGCGAATCCGTTGTGGTCTACGTTACCTGTGTTTAATGAACTCAGTTCAAGGGGGCAGGAGATGTGAGGGCTGACCGATCTCAACGCATACGGATGATACATATCTACACATAACAGCAATATAACTTTTAGGTTTAAAATTTTAATAAACTGTCTTTTACTCTTTATTATTGAAAAAGAAAAGAAATCAACCAATTAAAACAAATAAATTACACTGTAGTAAAAAGCAATTTGAGAGTCCTTTCCATTTTCACAATTAGTGTGTCCTAGCTCCTTATGAAAATATAGAAAATATGGATACATATAATTATACTTTATGTATATAATCTTTTTTATTTCAACTTGCAGCTCACCATTACTATACTGGTTGAATGGAGTGTTTTTCACTGTGAGTTCTTCGCCTAAAATCAATTCACTCCATTTTATTTCTATAGAAAACAGACTGCAGCACGGTCACCTGTTCGTACATCAGAACTCGTGAATCTCTCCAGAAGTTTTAAAAATATAAAATGAAAAATAAAAAAAGAACAGTCAGGCAAGTTCTTTTTCTCATATGGTCCAGAAGTTCCGGTTTTTGATACAAACATGTACGCACACGCACACACGCAAACATATACGCACACGCACACACACACACATGCAAACAAACAAATACGCACACGCACGCACACACATGCAAACAAACATATACACGCACGCACACACACGCAAACAAACATATACGCACACGCACACACACACATGCAAACAAACATATAAGCACACGCACACACACACATGCAAACATACCAATTCAAAGGTCAAAGAGACAGACTCATAATTTGTTCGCAGAGCCAAGGCAAACTAAAACACAAAAGAGTTGCAAACCATTTGGCTGCGAATTTAATCAAAGGGGAAGATATTCAAAGAACAGCCAGTCTCTGCTGCCATGGAAACAGGGCCTAGTAGCTAGGGTGGGAGAATGAAGTTTGTTTTCTTCAAACTTGGGAAGGGATGGAAGCGGACTTCTTAGTATTATAAGCAACCAAAGTCCCGTGAAGTATTGTGTAAATACTTTCAGCAAACCATGGTGAACACTGGGTTTGGGTTTCCACAATTTGCACTTGAAATCACATTTTACGTAATTTCTAGGGCTGACGTCTTCGCAGTTTTTATACCCAATACAGATTCTCACGCAGCCAACGCGATACATAAAAAACAGACTTTAAGCCAGATGAGAAAAAGAACTCCAAAAAAAATCTAAATTTCACCAAAAACAACAATAATAATATAGGAATATAAACAGACATCAATACAGTAATAATAATAATTATTATTATAATAAGTCATTGAATATAAAAAGAACCTTTGTGAAACTGATTGTCTGGTTTAGATAAAAAGCATCCACATCCAAGGCATTAACAGCTGGGGTGGGGTGGGGACAGGGGAGAGACAACAAACGGATCAAAGAAAAGCCCCAAAGTCCAACACTGGAATACAATTTCTGAGGATATGTGCAAGCTTTTGGCAGTCTGAAGTGTGGGAGAGGTGAGACTGGGCAAGGGTACAGAAATCACTGTGTACGTGAGCATGTGCATTCTGAAGTCTGGTGAGATGTGGAGCCACACTTGTGCCACCCCCCACGGCATGCATGCGCGCACGCAACACACACAAACACACACACGCACGCACAAACACAACCACACATCCACACCCACACACACACAAACTCAAATTGGTTTCCTCCCCCAGAATCAGAATTTCTTAACTAAGTTTACATTTTCTCTTTTTTTTTTTTTTTTTTTTTTTGCATTGTTAAATCTCGCTCAACCCTGCCTTAATACATTACTGATGATGTATTCACTTTGATAAAGGGATATAATATAAAGTGCACCCCATATCACCTCCAGCACACCCTGTATGGTGTTGGGGCACCTCCCACCAGAGAATGGATGCCAAGAACAGCACCCCTCCCCCCCAACCGCAGTCCTATACACCAGTTCTGTGCTGGGTCAGTCCCAAAGTGCTCAGTAGGAGTGTTTGGGGGGGGAGCATGGCTGCACACTCAGTAAACTCTGAGGAAAATGGCTGTCACTTCCTGTGTCTCAGTACGGATAAAAGACAAAAAAAAAAAAAAAAGGAGGAACTCCAGGAAGTCTTTCGAAGAGCAAAATAAATAAATAAGGAGCCCAGATAGCACGTACAAACAATCATACATACAAACTAACGCAAGCACGCACACACACGCTCTCGCACACGTGGGTAAGCCCATCTTAAAATGTGTCCAGGGCTGGGGAAAAAAAAAAAAAAAATCCACCCCCCACAAAAAAAGTAATATAAAAAAATTACCCCCAAGAAGCGTGCAACTTTGTTCTCTAGGGGGCGCAGTTCTCCTTGGCTGAGTGCGTTTCGCGCCGTTTCCTGTAAGCGGTGATTTTTTTTTTTTTTTCGTTTTTTTTTTTTGCTTTTGTTAGTTTGTTTGTTTGTTTGTTTTGGGCACGCTCAGTGCCAGTCCTCGTCATCCACGTCCTCTCCCTCCTCCTCCGATGACTCGTCGCTGGTCTCGTCCCCCTCTTGCTCCTTCCCGCCGTTCTGCTGGGCCTCTGCCGCCGCCGCTGCCGCTGCTGCCGCCACCGCCGCTGCCGCCCGCTCCTCCGCCTCCTTCTGCTTCAGCGCCGCCGCCTTCTTCTCCTGCTCCGCGTGGCTCTTCATGTGCGCGCTGCGGCTCTTCACCTTGTAGAACACTCTGCGGGGTCAGAGGTCAGAGGTCACAAAAGCGTCGAGAACACGCACCAACTTACGCACACTCTGCTGGGCTGCAACAGTCCCATCAGTCTCCGGCAGGACTTCAGGTTGTACAACAATAAAGGTCAGAGGTCGAGGGTCACAAAAGAACCATAAACACACATTCGGGCACATTCTACAGGGCTATACCAGCTCCAACATGCAGCTCTTCAGTTTGTCTCGCACTGAGGGTCACATGTTAGACAAAGGGGAGGCAAAGGTCGCAAAATAAACCATGCTGCTGAACATGGATGAGTACAGCCCCCCGCCCCCCTCCAGGAAAACACCAGAACACACACACACACACACACACACACACACGGCCTCCTCCAATCGCAGCAGGAGGCGGTAAACTGCGCTGAACACACACCTCCAGACTGCGGATCTTGGGAGACTGAATTCCGCATGCAGTTGCTGGGCAGACCTGCACGGTGTTCCGGAACCCAGCTGTGTTACTGTTGCTAGGAGACGAGCGGGTAATAACAGCGCTGAGCGCCCTAGATAAACTGCACCAGCGGAGCTGGTCAGCAGTGTTCTATTCCTGCCCGCGCCCCACTACGAGCCGTCCTCTCCGTCAGAGAATCAGGACACGCGCACGTGCTAGCGGAGGGTCCGGTTTCAATACGGGAGTGCAGAGCCCAGCTAGTATTCAGAAATGAATTCAGAGTGGTACAGGGAGCCCTGCCCTGGTTCAGCATATTCACACATCTCTGATACGGCTACCTAAGCTCATACAGATGTGCATGACCAGGTGAGTCGAGGTAATGTCACCTATAATCAGTAGTAAAAGATCTGTATTTGTTCCACGATCAACTTCTCACCTCTCCTGCGAACAGATGGTGTAACTTTGAGCGAGAAAATGTTAACCGACACTTGACTTGAAAAGCATGACTGATCTACGTGTGGTGCCTCTTTATAGAACACTCAAAGTACTTTACACAGTTGCACAGTCAAGCCTTGGTCTTCACAAAATAACACGCCTTCATCAAATAACACAGCCAAATAATATGTTTGCACACAACACCCACAAATACTGCAGCCAGCCTTTCCACAGGTCAAGTCTGATAATCTTCACTTCACAAACACTGAGACACCGCCAACAGCAGTAGAGACTACCCTGATGCGAGGGACTTTGTTCCTGGAGACCTGCTATTTAGTTGCTTTTCATTTCGACCTTCATTTGGCACTCTGATAATACCAGGTAGCACCTTAAATAAGCTCTTTAGCTGTAGCTTGAGGAGTTAGTTACTAGGGTTGGAGTGAAAACCTCCCAACAACAGCCCTACAGGAACACGGCTGGGCAGCTCTGACATACGTTAAAGATCCTCTATCATGTCACCATGTGCACAAGCCATTTCCAAGTCTGTCCTTTGTGATGTCACAAGAGGGAGGAACCACCCAGAATAAAGATGGAACTGATTTAAGGAGCAGTGTCATGATTACTGCGCATGCTCAGAACTTGCATCTTAAGAAAGTGAATCTGCTTCACTGTAAGTCATAATCAGATTCCTCCTCGCCAATCTGTCTTCATTTAGCATTGTTTCTATATATTTAAATTACTCCGGAATTAGGCTTTTCATATTGAAGAGCTTTCTATGGAAATTTGAGGATTCAAAGTGCTACTTTTAGCTTTAGCCAAGGGATATGAAGAATTTAGCTGGTTGCCATCGCCAATAATCATAGAAGAACATCTAGATTTTGACTCGCAGTTGAGCGGATTTACTTTGTTCAAAATTGTCAGCATACACAGTAATCGCGACACAGCTCCTTTGACTGGTTGGCTGAAGTTGATCAGTCCTTCTTGCCAGTGGGCGGTGACTACACCATGTGATGTTACAAAGAAACAGATTTTAAAATGGCTTGTAATGGGCTATTGGCTGTGCACCTGGTAACATGATGGGGGACCTGCGAGACTGACACCCCAGAGTGCTCACCTGCCACACTTCTTGCAGGGGAATTCCCCCTCCTGATTGGTCTGGCCTTTCCCAGCAGATGACGTCACAGGCTTCTTCCCGGCAGTGTCGGGGCGGGGTTTAGCAGGGGCAGGATTAGGGGGGTGTGGGAGTGGCTGGGGGAGGGAGGGCTGAGCGACCCCCCAGGATGTTGGCTCTCTCCTGGGCTCCTCCTTCAACACCAGCACTGCACCAACCTGGCAACCCAGACAAGTTGGACAATATAAATGACCTAAAAACAAACAACAAAATCAAGCCCCACCCCAATAATACAGACACCTCCCACCATCTACAAGAGGACCAGGGCGCCAAGCATAAGGCACTTTGGGATCTTTCACTTAATAAGTGAACCATTAATATTTAAGGGATTAAAAATTTAGCACCTTTCAAGGATCTTTCAAATAAATACATTTGGCACGCTGGACCAACCACCTTTTTTTTTTTTTTTTTTCCCCCCTTTCCTTTTTTTTCCTCCACTGAACAATTTTCTTTTAATTTCAGCAAATAGCCAATGGGATTTGGTTTAGTTTAATGAAGTGGTTATAGTCAGAGGCCACACACATGGAGTATAATGGCGAATATACAACACACCACACAGAACCTGGGCTCTCGCATTATGCATTTATTAGAAGCTGATTAAATCCTATGGAGCGTTTGCTGTGCACGCGTCCTCTACAAGCCAAGAGCAGTACTGTAAAACCACAGCCTCAGAGGCCCCAGCTGGAGTAAATGATGAACTATTGGCTCACAGTAACGGCATGTTTCGTAACATGCCACAAGAGTCCACCACAAGAGGGCAACATATCTACAATAGTCTTTCCTTGAAAACCTCAATGCAACTCAGAACAATATTTCATATTTCTGTCCAGACTTCCATATTATTTATTCATACATAGCACAGTCTGTGCTTATTTTCACAACGACACTATCAAAATGGCTGCATTTCCTACAAGGTTAAAACATCATGGATAAAAATACCAGCTATTTAAAATGGTCAGCCTCAAACCTCATATTCCTGTTTTTCAAATCCAATATGCAGTACAGAAATACGGAGGCTTTAATTCCTCAGAGCCTCTCCAATTCTTACATTCTCGGTGGCCTGGAGCGTTTGCGTCACCCTAGGAGGGCTACTGTTCACCTTCCTGTCACACGACTCCTCCCACTTCTGGTCGTCATCTCCCTCCTTCCGCGCTTCGAATCTCTGCGAGCTCTACGATGAAGAGGTGATTTATTTAAGTGGCGTTTACTCTATATCATCATAGCTGTGACTTCTCATGTATGCCATAAATTAATACAGACAGGCTCATCACTAGTTAAGAGAAGCCAAACGTCAACAGGCATTCATTCTGGTTAAGTAATTAGCCACTCGGCCTGATAACTGAGACAAATTACTATGTTTCCAGTTTGAATAGGAAGACTGTTGCTTTTAAGAGAAGCTGGTGATTTTTAGGCCAATGGCCTTGCATCAGTGAAGCTGCAGGTACGATTCCTGAGGACCAAGCTGACTTTTTTCCCTGAACTTCCAGCTGTATAGATAACAAAATAAAGATAAACAAACTCTGGATAAGAGCTAGACGCCAAATGTCCGAATGTAACAGCAGCAGTCGGGAGGCGAGTGAGCTTTGCGGACCAGAATCCCGCTCACCTTGACGTCCACCTCCACTTCGGTGGCTTTGGTCTCCGGGGGCTCAGTGTCCCCATAGATGAGGGTCCCGTTGCGGCCAATTTTCACCTGCTTCTTGTAGGTGTAGTAAAACTCCACACACTGCGCCACAGTCTTAGTGCGCACCTGCAGACCATAGTAACAGGGGGAGATCAGGCAATGTGCATTAAAAAAAACTTCATTAAAAAAAAAAAAAAACCAAAGAATCATGTTACTTATGCCAATATTCCTCCAAGTCATCAAATGAAACCTAATGTTACATAAATGTTTCTTTGGAGGCAGTTCGACAGGCAATTCAATCAGGACTATCACTCCACAACTTCTATCTGAACAGGCATGCAGTTGCCATTTTATGCAAGGCTAAAACAATCAACACCAACATGTACCAAAAAGTACGAAGATTAAAAAGGGAAGGATAAAATGTAATATTTGGAAAAAATAAATAAAAGTGAATGAAACGATCATTTCTGGATTCTTAAAAAAAAAAAACAACCCGTATTTCCTGCAATAATAGTAATTTCTGTTATAATTATCAAAATAATTACAGTGTATGGGAAGGTGATCAGAATCAGATGCTTCGGATCTCCCACTGCACGTATGCTGTGCCCAAATTAGCGTATGGTGACAATCTGTACAAAATGAAACTGCAATCAGCAGCTTTCACAAAACGATGAATGTGTGTGTGTGTGTGTGCGCGTGTGTGTGACTGGCACAGATAACACCATTTAGAGAATACCACTTTAGCACCTTATCCTTTTGAGTTATCTGCACAGACATGTAAGAGGGTGTCAACGTTTTAATTACCGCTGCAGCTGCATGAATTTATCTCCGTCTTCTTGCAAGCGCAAAAAGAGGACATTCTCAAGCAATATTTTCAGTAACACAACAACGCAGCATTAGCATATTGCCCGGCCTGGCTCTGGGCAACTATGCTTTCTGCGCCATTTACGCTACAAACCCCTCGTCTTTTTTAAACAGTGCATTTCGTACTCATCATCCCCAATAGAAATTCAGATGAGGGAATTTTCAGTGTTGCAGCAGGGATGCAACAGTGTTTCACTTGGATCCAAACAATGATCCAGGCCTTGGATCCCTCACTACTTCCAATGTGAAGGACCCTCAGCTGTAAGTTCCAGGCACTTGATTAAATTCCAGGTACAAAGAGCGAGAGCACTGTGAGAGAAGAAAGCTTTCGGCTTTCTAGCACCCTGGTCCAGGAATAAACTAGACAAAACTTTCCGCCAGCAGCCATTTTATTCACTCAAAGGGTGTATATTTCAGGATATACATTTCTAAAACCAGGAAGACGATTGGTATTCTGTTTCTGCAGTGCATCTTCCATTATATCAGCAATTCTCAGAACATCTTGAAAGGCTAAACTGGCCAGAAATCCCTTACAAATGAGATTCTGTGAATCAACACAACTGCCAGGTTAAATATTGGCAACATTTCTAGTCAGTGGAAATTGCTACTGTTTAAGGAGACAGAAAAATAATCACATCTAAAAAAAAAAAAAAAAAAAAAGCAAGAGGGAAGTGGCTTTGCATTTAACAACTACTGATTTACATCAGGAACACTGGATGCGTATTCCGTGAACCACAGTCAGAGGAATGACCAGGGATTCTGGGGCCCCTGAAGGAATATTCCTCGAGACCCCCGATCCAACTGGAATTCGGCAGCCCCTCACCTTCACTCATGCTCTCCTTTCACAATACAAACAACCTGTCTGACCATACTACCAGCCACTGAAACCTGCACTCCACATAATGTAATTTTGTTTAATGTTACACTGCCGAAATCCCCCCCCCCCCCCCCATCTCCCAGCAAGTGAATGGAAGGATTCTATCAATACTCATTCAATACTGATATGCATGCGATTGAGAGAAGCAAGCTGAAGCGCTTCATGAAATTCAACTACAGGAGCATCTTGTACAGTCAACAGTCCTGTGCACTGCAGCCAACAGCATGAAATTAATTATCTCCAAATAATTAGTTGTTTCACGTTACAATACAGGGATGAAGCTGGTGGACCTCTCTGCCTGTGCCCAGCTCAGATGTACGTCGCCTCACAATCTCTAAAGCAAGTGAGCATGTGTGGTGGGAAAATAATCTTAAATACTGTAAGAATCAAAGCATTACCATAATCACAGTTCAACAGAACATAGCCAGGTTCATATGGCCCTTTAAAAATACTGAGAGGGGGTTTGAAGCTGAGAAAGAGGCAAAAACTCAAATCTGTCAAAAAAAAACCTGATTAAGATGCTCCTGCAGAACCCTCAAGGCCGGCCTAATGAGCTAACCTTCCGGAATGACCATATCGGTCAGCCTGGTCCCACTACCTGAGCATGCGTATCTGACCATCCATGTCCTCAGATAACTTACTAAACTTTAGGTGAACCCAAGGTTTGAGAGACTTAGGTGTGGTCTTCGAGCGTCCCTGGTGACCAAAAGTGAAGGTACACTATTACGTAATGACAAACTTGTTACTAAGGGTGGGGGGTTGCTATGGGACAATGTACCAATCAGAGTCAATAATATTGGATAAGGTAGAAGGAGTCACGTTTAATCCAAAAGGCCAATAAATATGAGGTTTCGGACAGCCGGAGGTCAGTCGGCGTGGGGCGACTGATGAAGAATGAATGCTATGTGGTTTGTGCAGACCAGCCTGGGTTTCTTTGTGCTTCATGTGGATGGATTTACAATAAACCCAATTACATCAGACTCTGGAGAATGGATCTATTTTTTGGAGATAGATTTGCAAGGGTCAGTGGAACACTTTATCCACTTGCTCGTACAAAGTTTTTTCCTACAACACATGTAAGGTTATGTTAATTGACCTGTAGTTAGTGACAGACTGGTACACCATGGCCATCAGACACCATGAGGAAAGCATTAGCACGTTAAAGAAAAAGTCACCACCGGATAACTACAGCGTGAGTCCAACTTTTCTATCATCATTAGAATAATCAATTTTGAATCACCTTTGTCTCTTTGGTAGGTCAACAGACCAGCAATATTCAAACAGTGCGAAGTCTCGTGCATGCAGAGGTGTAGTGATTTTACATCAGCAGAATGGCACTACAGCTGACAGAGTGCACCACGTACCAGTTTTTGAACCATGAAGAAGTCCTTCTTGTATGCGGCGATGCCTTTGTTGAAATAGCGCTTCTCTGCTGACGTCCAGCTGTCGGACCCTGTGGGAGATGCCGGGCACACAATGAGGTCACAGAGTGCGAGGGTCAGGCTGACACCCTCGGATGTCAGTGCTAGTCTGTCTGCGTGCAATACAAGCAGGGGAGAATGCACCCATACAGGCAACTATCTGCATGCCCACAGTATCAAAGGCACACAGACACACAATGACAAGCACACACATCCCAACAGGCACCCACATATGAAGCCAGACAAGCAATCTTACGAACACACTTAAGACTTCCACACAGACACAAATGTGCACGTACAATGAATCACTGGCTCATAGAAATAGACAAAGAGACCGACCAGCAATTAAGTATGCACATACAAACATCAACAGAGACACACCAGCATGTATGCAGACAAGCACAAACAGAAACACGCGTGAGTATAGGTACGCGCACACACACACACACACAGAAACACACAAAGCCACCCATGCAAATGCTCTGGCACACACACATACACACAATACAACTCCTGTCGTTAGTGTTGGGGCTAAAGTCTTCAGTATGGGATTAGACACATGGCACACTGCCAAACAACCCCCCCTTACAAACTCCCCCCCCACCCACACAGACACACACACACACACACAGCTGCTCACAAGCCCCCGCACTGAGCAGTCACTTCTCAGGGCTGAGGGGGGGGAGCTCGACCCTACCTCCCCCGCCATTCCCTAATGGGCAAACAAGGGGCCCAGAACCCAACTGGAGACAGAGGCTAAACGCGCCCAGGCAGAAACTGACGCTCGCGCATTCACACACTCTCAAGCACACTGGCAGGCACGGACATGCAGAACTGCAGACACACAGGCCGTGTGTGGGAGTGAGTGACAGGAGAAGGGGGGGGGGGGAGAGAGAGAGAGAGAGAGAGAGAGAGAGAGATGCGAGCGGAGACACGTTACACACCTGAGTAGTGGTAGTCGCCCAGCGGGTGGGTTTTGGAAAATATCGGGTTCTTCAGCAGCAGAAGGGCAAGGGCTCCCTGAAAAATCAGCAATCGGCACATCAACCGTCAACTCAATCAAAATGACAATAACATGCTCAATCAATATTGCAATAATCAGCAATCTCAACCTCATATCGGCAGTAATCAGCTCCAGTAATTAGCTCAAAAAATATCACAGCAACTGTCAAATATACGAGCCGTCGTATACTAGGCATTTTAAAAGGAAGGTTTAGAACAGTCAATTTTTCTCTTGGGTCAGGAAAGAAATATGATTAAATTTGTCAAAAGAATAGAAAGAACCAATACAAGTACATTCTCCCCCCAAGTTTTCTAAGGCCAAGAAACAAAAAGCAGAAACGCGAGGAAAGTTCTAGGCACTCATCATGCTATCCAAAGCCAAACAGACTGTACGGAAGAGCACAGTAAAATGGAGGACAATGATTGAGAAATTAAGGCAGCATTTCATTTATTTTGTTTATTTCAACAGATGCCCATTAGCTGACGCACAAGCGGCAGCTAGTCTTCCTGGAGTCCAACAGAATGAAACACATTTCATACAAAACTAATACACAGAGTTCACCTCAAGGTATTATACACGCGTTTTACATAATAAAAGTGTGTGTTAAAAACATCAAATTACATGAACGTGAAACTACATGAAAACAAACTACAGCATAAAACACACAACTCACATAAAAAGACTAAACACAAGACATGACTAAACAAAAGATAACACTAAATGAATACATTTCTCAGGTATGCGTATACTCAGGATGTGCC
Organism: Gymnothorax javanicus; assembly: GCA_029692085.1. Classification (NCBI taxonomy): domain Eukaryota; kingdom Metazoa; phylum Chordata; class Actinopteri; order Anguilliformes; family Muraenidae; genus Gymnothorax; species Gymnothorax javanicus. The sequence continues at coordinate 28,669,210 of CM056193.1, forward strand.
ATGGACTTACATTTTTAAAGATATCACTGCAATTTCAACCTAATGGTACTTTTAAAATGAGACTTCCCTTTGATGTTCCGCACATCACGAGAAACGTTGTTCCATAATGTTATTGCTCTGTAAAATATTGTTCTTCTCATAAAATTGCATTTTGGTCTTGGTAACACAATCAATGCACCTGTAGTTGCCCCTCTTGTGGCACGCATGTGAGTGCTTGACCTATAAACAATGGCATTATAAATAAATACAGGTTTCTGAGATTTAATCACTTTGTGAAAGAATGTGAGTAGGTTAAATGACAATCTTGCGTCGACGCGGAGCCATGAAAGGAGTGCATGCATATCATCCACACTAGACCTATATGAGCAGCCTAGAACTAGTCTGGCCGCTTTATTCTGTACAACTTGTAATTTGTTTAAAAGACCCTTTGCTGCAGATGACCAAACCACAGCACAGTAGTCTAAAAGACATAAAATAGAGCAAACCACTTGATTAAACAATGAAGATGTGAGATATGGAGCGCACCTCCGTGGAACAGCTAACGCTCTTCCCATTTTAGCTACTACCTTGTTGATGTGAGTAGAGTAGAGTGTGGGTCAAGCTCAATTCCCAAAAGTTTTGCCGTTTTCATTTGTTGAATGATTTGACTATCAGTCTGTAAATCCAATTTAGGATTGTCAGATAATCTGTTACTAGAGCCAAAAATTATGCATACTGTTTTAGAAATGTTAAGTACGAGTTTATTTTTATCCAGTTATATATATTTCTGAGCTCACTGGACAGAACCTGATGAAGCTCTGTGCATGTGGCGGCCGTATAATATATAGTTGAATCTAGTGTTGCACCGATACCGATACCAGTATCGGGTATCGGCCCGATACCGCGTTAATATGCTCGTACTCGTACTCGTCCACATTTGCCGATACCACGCACCGATACCACTTAATGTAAGACGCAAGGCAACTGCCTGCTCACGGTCGCATAGGCTACAGTATTTTGTGCTATCTGACTTCTATGGCTAGGGGGAGACAGCGAGTTAAAAAAAAAATACGAGAAAGAGAGCTTTATGGTCATCACATCACATGCAGGCACATGCGCACACACACAAGAGGTGTATAGTAAAGAAGTACATGCAGGCAACTTCGTTTCAGTACTTAAGTAGTTTTTTTGAGGATTTGTACTTTACTTGAGTTTTTTTTTTTTTTTTTTTTTTTACGGGACTTGTGCTCTACTACATTTAAAAGATAAAAAGTATACTTTTTCTTCATTACTTTGACACTGGCCACTTCCCTACACGTTAAAAATTCAAATATGAATATTTACATGAATGCATGAATACATGAATTTAAATGAATACATCATTTAAGGATTATCTGGATGCGGCGTGTTCAAAAAGAACAACGGTGTTCGGCAGGGTATCTTAAGCGTTTTGTGCAGATGTTTCTGCCAGGGGACATGGAGCTGCAAATTTATGCACGCAATTACAATATTCTATCACTAGATGGCACACCCGGATCAGTTACTGAATATTTACAAGCAAGCCGAGCTCGCACAAGCACACACTCACAATCACACACACAGAGACTTAGAATTGTGAATCTTCTTATTTGACTACAAATATATTAGTAACATATGGTTATCTTAAACATTTTAGTTGTGGTTAAGTTCAATCTTTTTCATTTGTCATTTGTGTAATTGAAATATGGCGATACCACACACTTTAAGTGATGCCTTGTTTGCTTGAAAGTCATTATTGACTTTAGTTGGATTGAGAATGCCTATGAATGTGTGTAGAAACTATCTGTGCCAATTAATAGTTCTACTGACTTTTTATGAAGTTGGTTGTGTTACCTTGCCTATGCAGCGAGTTTACTTTTCATTTGTCAAGCTTCAGTAATGTTTTGCATCATTTGATGGCAGTGCTAGTTCAAAGGCTTTTTGTCGGGCCTAAATACAGAAAGATTTTTTAGCAGTTAGGCCTACTCTTTTTTTTTTTTTTTTTTTTGAATAGCCATGTGTGAATCGTTTGATATTGGCCTCTTTTAGACTTGTTATAAAAAGAAAATAAAACCTGTACTCCGAAATTGTCATTGTATTTTCCTGGAAAACATTTCAGAAATATCGGTATCGGTACTCGGTATCGGCAAGTACACAAAATAAAATACTCGTACTCGTATCGGTTTGTAAAAAAGTGGTATCGGTGCATCCCTAGTTGAATCATCAGCATACATCGTCACACTGGCTCTAGTGATTGCGAGCGGTAAGTCGTTTGTAAAAATTGAGAATAACAGAGCAGCATGCACTGGTTGAGAAAAAGATGCAGGACCTTTTCGTCAAAGCCCTGCAGAGCACGAAAAAAAATTAATCGCAGTTAACAGGAGAGTTGTTTTTTTGGGACTGACAAGGGGAGCAGCAGCGAGGGCACTTCGTCCAGAGCACAGATCAAACAGCAGGAAAAACTAGCAACTATTCTCAAAAAATAGCCCCGCAAAGCGGGCGTTACCCCTCAGCCCCTGGATTGTTTGGAATAAATATAAATTGACAAAGGCGTTTTCAATTTTTCCTGCGGAATACAAAATTGAAGATGGCAGCTGTGGCGGCCATACTGGACAGCAGAGTGCCATCAAATTCGATGGTCTTTTGTAAGTACAAAAGACCAAGCAACAGAGCAAAAATGGCATAGATTGGCGAAGGCGTTTTCAAGTTATCATGTGGAATACAAAATTGAAGATGGCGGCTGTGGCAGCCATACTGAACATCCAAGCGCCGTCAAAATCGATAGGATTCTGTAGGTACACAAGACCAAATAACGCAGCAAAAATGGCGTAGATTGACTGAGGCATTTTCAATTTATCGTGCGGAATACAAAAGTTTATGGGACAGACGGGCAGACGGACGGACGGACACTGCACGTGGCCGCAATACCTTTCTGCTCCTTAGTCAGGGCTGAGGGGTAAAAAAAAAAAAAAAAAAAAAAAAAAAAGTACATTTTTGTATCCATACTAGCTAATTCACGCTCAAGGCCTAGGGCACTGACATGCTTTCGGTGTGCACGCATGCAGACACTATAAACAATATGTGGGCCAGACCTGCAAAGGAATGACTTGCAAAGATGGTGTTTTACGACCAAAGGGCACCTGAATCTGTAACAAGAATTCCACACAAATATATAGGCTATGTAATGCAACTATGCAGGTTACGCAACCAGGCATCCCACCTGTCCCAGTATTTGTGACCTGCTCCCTTTCCTGCAATGGGATAAAGAGAGCAGCGCTCCCAGTTTGAGCTTTTCATTCCAAAGGGGACCCACCCCCCTGCCATATTTTGCAGGGGTCACACACAAATTCCATAAGCCTTCTACTAGCAGGGGATTCTGTATGAGATAGATGAGCCAGCAAATTCAGACAGCCATATTAGACCCAGCTCAAGATCGAGGGAAGACATGTAAAAAATGTTACTTTAAACACAAAAGGCTTCTGACCCGTAAGTGTGCCAAATCTGAGCCAATTAAGGGAAAATATAACTGCGAGCCAAACGTGAAGGGAGAAGCCAGGCACCGAGACACCATAAGCAAGGTTTTTGCCTTATCCTGGAAACAAACCCAAAAAAAAGTAACAAAAATGGAGAAACTGGACTAAAACTAGTAATTCAGCCACCATGTAAGAAATTGTGCAAGTGTAACAGTGAGCGTACCCCCTGCAAACTGCCCGATTGCCCTGCCAGGCCAGAGAATATATACGAGCACAGCCTTGTGGCTTCGCCTGCGGTAGTTCTGAAACACGTTGGCAGGGAACAGTTTTTTTTTGCACTTTGTACTGGACACTGTTCCCTTTAAAGAATACTCTGGTTGTCTCTGAAGGAACTAAACGCGCTTTTAACAGTCTAAACCAGTGTGAGTCAAAGTAAAACAATAAAAACCACAATTTATTTCCTGCAGCTGTGACAGACTGTACTAACTCTTAATTCCTCAAAGGGACAAGGAAGTTTTTTCATACAAGATGCGCAAGTGCAGGCAGATTATTTTTTTTTAAGAGGGCAGCTATCTGAACTTTTATTAGCCTTGCACAAAATAACAAGAATTTCCAGAACCGTGGCCAATGGGAGAACACAGGGATAGATAACGGTCTGTGATTCATCACTGAAAAGAGACCATGTGCCCCACAGATCAGCCACAAGAGCATGCAGGAGCACAGTCAGTCACGGTGGGTATCCTTGACAACTTGGGTGCAGGTGTCATCCTGGATGACCCCAAAAATTCATTACACTCCCCCTCCCCCTATCCCACCCACCATCTCAGTTTCAAAGGTTGCCCCAAATCTCAGTTGACTGTGCCAATATAATGTAGTGTTTACTCATCCACTACAGCAATGGCAACCCACACCATTCCGGAAGATCAACTGTCCAATAGGGTTTGACAACCGATTAGCAGCTCTTGGCCCCAAATGTTCACATATTGTCCGAGGTGTGCTTTCTGAGGGTTGGGGCGAAAATCAGCATGATGATAGATCACTGGCAATAGGCTAGGCTACCCTGGCATGAATGAACAGGCAGACCTGCACATCCTGATGGACGACCGCATTCAAAAAACAAAAACAAAAAAAATCACCAAAATGCAGCCATGTACGTGAACACATTTTCTCAGAGAACAGAAACCCGTATCCCCTCCCATTTGTCACTTCCTGTAAGAAACAGGAAGTGTCCCCGTAGCCCTTGAGCTGCAGCAGGGGTATCAGAGGGACTCCAGAGCTGTTGCAGCTGCTGGCTGTGCTGAGTAATATTACAGGCACCCGCTCAGGAAATGCGGCTGCGCTGGGCTTCTGCGCGACAGGCCGGTGGGCCGACGGATGCGTGGGTGGGTGGAGGTGGGCGGAGGTGGGCGGAGGTGGGTGGGAGGGAGGGAGTTTAGACAATAAATATCCCGCAGTCCTCCAGGCGATTACACATTACCCCTGCTCAGAATACACGAGTAGCGCAGCCGAGAGAAGTGGGGCCCGAGCGAGATTAAAGCGGTGACGGCGACGCGAGTCACAGGCGGCCGCAATGCGCTCGGGCCGGGCTGACACACAGGGCTGCCCTATTCCGCGAGCTGAATGGAGCTCGCTGACTGAACGGTGAATGGAGCTCTGTGGGACGCGGAGCAGAGGGCAGATGCGTCAGGCACAGTCATTAGCAGGACGGCCATTTCCAGCACAGCCGGGACACAGACGTGTCAGAGGCTTCCTTAACTCCAGCGGATGACTCCGAGCTGAGTGTTCCTCCTCCTCCTTTCTTTTTTTTTTTAATTAAAATTTGGTATCTCCAATCCCACCCGAATCTGGAATGCCCAATTGAGGAACTATGTACAAGGCTTGCTTGTATGCGACTCCTTGTTGCCAATTCAGGAGAGTGAAGACAGTTCACGGCTCTCCTCCGAAGCACGTACCCATCAATATTGCTTCTTTACACTCATTGGTTGAATCCTCGCAAGTTCAGAACGAGGGCGGAGGATACCCGAAAATGAACAGGCTTAGAATCTTCCTGACGAAGCGCAAGGCTGGCCAACAGGAGGCGCTTGAGCAACGAACAAAGCAACCATTTTATATTTCTCTTCCCGGCAGCCCCTTCCCAATTTGCATCCCTGCAGCGCAATGGCCAATTGTGCGCTACTTCTGAAAAAGCTGCCAACCACTGCTGGTTGGTACGACTGGGGCTCGAACCCGCGCCTTGATAGTCACCTCTGCTCTGCAATGAGGTGCTTTAACCGAGTAAGCTATCCGGCAGCTCGAGTGTTCCTGCTTCTTAATTACAAGTGGATACCGGAAATTTAGGAGGGTGGGGAACGTCAAATTTTTACACCTCATTCGCATTTTTAGGTAAAAAGGACAGATAGTTTGCTGAAGTCATTAGTTGTGAAGTCCCCGGAGAAAGTGACATGCCTTCCAGGGTGTATTGCAGCATATTCATCCTGCGCCACAGTAGAAAAATGTGGATTTTATTGAAAGGTTGAGATATCACACATGTACAGGCCACCCTGAAAAACTGCCTCCGAATTCCAGCATGCCACACTTACCAGGATGTCACCCTTGCACTCGTAGAGGCAGTGAAGAGCCAGCTCCTGATTGGTCCCGCCCCCATACAGAGCACTGGAGCAGGCCAGGCTCATGAGGTCATTCACTGCAAAGCATGACACATTAAGAGGTCAGATATTAAACGAATGAAATATGCATGGCAGATGCCAGTCATGAATTATATATCCGCAACCTCAGAGGCCTTGCCAACAAGCATACAACTGCACATCAATGTTTACTCAGGATTAGAACGTTCAGGCAAAAATGGTCCCCAATTGTACAGCACTAAAAATCTTAACCCCTGACTCCCATTTTTCATTTAAGTTTTCCCTGAAGTATGTTCAAAGTAAGAGAAGGCATTTTTTTATTGAAGGTCAATGTCACATACATATTCTGTATCTGTAGGTTACAGAACTTCACTGAAGCCAAATCACACTCATGCTGAGTGAAACACTGAGACCCAGGACACCATGTTTATATGGCTCCAGAATTGCACAAAATGGAAAATACCCAGTTGTTCTACATTTTTTACAGATTTCCCTGTGATCCAGCAGGATAGATTTAATATCGTTGGAAATCTTGGGATCTCTGCAACAATTTAAAATGGGCCCAAAGTTTCACAGGTTTGAATACGACAGCCTCTTCTGACGAACCCATGTATGAGTAGGTTTTCTGGGCTTAAAATAGCATTTCCAGGAATTTCAGAAATTGAAACACTTTTCAGGAGGTTATATGAAACATGCTCCGTCTTTGCTGTGCAAACTTCCTTACTGGACTTATGAATCAGAGAGGAAGAGGCGGGGTGTTTTAACTACAAGAACAGGATGTCTTACAGTACACTTGCTGCAGTACGATCATTTTGGAGAGGATTTTTTCCCCACATATTGCCCATCGTGTACCAAAATAAATATGCACTCCACAGTGGGTGTGCTTGTGATAGTAAGCTGTTGGGAGGGCATTTTGGATGCAGCCGGATGTTTAGATAAAGACGGCGGGCAGGTTACTTCGTTCCAGCTGAGCGGGTTTGGACTCAAGTTCTGGCAGCGGGGTCCACACAAGCTCGGCCAGGTGCTGGTCCTGCTGGGCGCAGGAGCGATCCTGCAGGTCGGGAACTTCTGCCTGGTACCGAGTGCCGATGTTAATCCGCCTGAGCGAGAGTGGAGAGCCGGGGAGAGAGGAGCATTAAACTCACGGCTACAACGATTATTCTTCTTCTACTACATGCAATTCATCTTTAGTGTGTCTCCACTCCAAAACACAAAGAATCAAATGACCACCAAAAATAAAATAGCACCATTACCAAACCTCTAAGGTCCTCGATACAACATTGCTATGATTCAGTGAAGACATCAAGCACAACAGTGCAGCAATAATGGTTAGACCTACGGATTAAAATCAGAACAGTAACTACACTTAGGCCAAACGTTGATCAGAGAGTGGGTAATGGTAAGTCATAACTTCCCAATTATGGCAGGAAACTGGTGACATAATAAACAAAGCCTCCCGCTACGGCTAAGCGCAATTTTCAAACATTAACGGCAGGATGATGCGAACGATGAAACTAAATCAGCAGCAGCACAGGTAGAAATAAATCTCTCCAATAGGACAAATTCAGTACTTTAGTCCTCTCCGAGAGGACCGATTCACACGAGCGACACTCCATCAAGCACTTGCCAGCAGCCACCGAATTGACATACCGCTGCATTGACGGCTGAATAAAGCAGGAACACGAAATACTTCAATTTGCGCATTTTAATCTCGCCGTAGCTAATGCTGGATGACAGCAGTCTGAAAGACATACTGGATATGGAAATAACCACAAATATGTGCATTAAACAAAACTGCATGCTCACCGGCCGCTGGGCCAACTCACTTGGTAAAGGTGACTCGGCAAAGATGCTAAATTTATGTTTAAAAAAAGAATTACATGCTCAAACCATAGGCCGGTCAATTTCAGTTTTGAGGGGCATGCCACAACTGAACCATAAATTCTCGTGTAGTCAAACGTCAAGTAATTAATTCGTATGAAGACAACTGGTGGTGATGATTCCCCCAAACCATCACGTAAACCTCTGGTATGGTAAATAAGGCTTTAGATCAGCGGTTTTGGAATTCGAGGGGCAGGACAGATTTTCAGTGGGAAGGCCGTCCCCCTGTCGGCTTGGAGTGAGAGGCTCTCGGATTCGAACGACACACACTGACAGACCAGATTGTACTGGGTCTCAGTGATTAATGGTCTTTGTCGTGACCCTAGCCCTCGTCTGACCTGGACACTTGAATACAGACGTCGCGGCTGTTAGCGCAATGAGCAACAGAGGCAGACAGAGAAACAATGATCACTGATACCCATTCAAATGCTGCACCATAGCCATACAGCAATGACATGGTAAACAATGGTACTTCTCATCAATGATAGGTTGAGGGTTTTAAAAACTTGGCATTCTTCTGCATCCATGTATTAATTCTGCAATATTTCTGAATTTATGCTGCACTTTTCATTTCAAAGAAGTCAAATTTTAAGCGCTGTCATTGTAGTTTTCAAACATCACAGTATTCCTTGCTTCACTTGAGCGTCACTGACGACGAGAAATGTTTTTAACAGAATTGGCAGGCTTAAAGTAGCCAATACTCATGGCCTATGCCTGTCTCTGACTCCGGGGCTGATGTCTAAGCTGAGCCTTACTTAAGCACAGGAATAAGCACGACCAGGCAGGCTCACCAGATTACACAAGTATTGAAGTGCAGTGCATTACACTCATCAAAACGCCATACTGCAAGAATTTAGATTGAACCCCTCCCAATTGGTGTTTTCTGAGAAACTTAATCTCACATTTCCCTCACTGCAGACAATAACAGAACACTTCTGGGTCAAGTTTAAAGAAGTATATAACATAAGAGATCCTGGATAGTTAAGGTTTCAAAATATAAGTCACTCGCCCAATCTCTCTGTAACCATGGAAACAATATCCTGTCAAAAAAAACTAAATTTATTATTTTCCTCAAAAATTTCATGATGTTATCGTCTCCGGAGAATTTCTGTGTTTGCCCCAAATTCAATATATTCTTGTCAAACCAATTCAAGGATGCTGCTTTTTAGAAATCCCTTTAAAAGAATTGCCTGTTGATTAGGACCTCTTCGTAATTATGCCAAAACTGTGAGTAACAAATCTTCAAAATGTTGTGCAATGAAACTATAAACAGAGGAATCTGTCATTTGGTCTCGCCTTCAATTTTCGACAAACATTCACCTGATCCACCTCAAACATAGTGGGTGTATTGCTGAGGACACCTGGAAATGCAGTGTCAAGTTTGAAGTTGTTAGGCTGAGCGGCTCTCGAGAAATCTCGAGAAAGCCCCAGGCAGCAATACCAGGATGCAGCAATGCCGAAGGCCAAGCAACTGCCTTGTCCCAAACAGGCATATTTTGCATGGGCACTGCACTAATCAGCACTGCACAAATGGAAGATCCTTGAGTTCACAAACCTAAGCACTTTTCATTGTACATCACCCTATGGGGCTCAACTGTTTACCAAGATCACCGAGTTTTGGGAATTTTTTTTGGCCCCCTTAAGTGGGTGTTTGGAGGACAAAGGTTAACCCCTAGAGGGCTAAATGTAGCTACTGTAGTTCAATGATGTAAGATATCAGAATCAAAGCTGTTGAAAACTTATTATGTGGCCTCTTGTTTAAAAGAGCTCCGCAGGGGTGGCACATGATAGGTCTTCAACAGCACAAGATAATTAAATTTATATATTTTTTAAATTTATTTCAGCACTCTAAGGGTCAAACCCCATATGTATAAACAATATTCATGACCTGAATGTTACGGCTCAATATAAAAAAAGGAGGACGTGCAAAAAATGGCAGTAACTGCTACAATGTGGACCCAGTACAGATGTAAATACCGTAAAATTCCAGCAGATTCTGCACTTTCGCATCTTCGCAGCCACTGCCAGTTCAGGATGGCCTCTAGGCGAGTCAGAGGAGCCAGTGTGATTTTGCAGACAGTGAGGGCCGGCTGTTCTTGGACAGGGACACCATTTAAAACTGCCAAGATTTCTACATAAGCAAATTATTGAGTATGCACCCAAAAGCAACCTAGAGGTGCAGTCTATTAACTTTAATTTAACAGCATTTACATTCTTATCGAGGGACCTGCACGCAGACTGCAGCCCTTTAAATTTGTGTCATGTCCAAATACATTTGACCTTGATGTAAATACTTATCTAATATCTATCCTTTTCTATGCCTTCATGTGCTGATCTCACCCACATATGCTTTACAGCTGGCCTATTGTGAGGCACTTTGAGCTACACTCTGTGCGAATGGTGGTACAGAAATGAAGTTTGAGTTGAGCTGAACTGGGAGTGCCAGGAGGGCCCCAGTGTCAGGGCTTTCCCAGAACTTCACAGCCTGCACCGTTAGTCCTTATGACTAAGTGGGATTTTCTTGAGAACTTCGCCAAGCATATCAAAGCGGGATTTTCTTGAGAACTACGCCAAGCATATCCCGGAACTCTCCCAAATCTGGAACAGGGGCTGAACTAAAATAGGCGTTACAGGTTTAACCAAGAGCTGTTATCGAGCCAACCCCGTAATCCTGTTGCGCGATACAGGCCCCAGTATTTGGCCCATCAATTTGTTATTGCAAAGCTTGGCAGAGCAGCAGGGCCAGTGCTTGAGAAACACGACTGACCGCACTCACTCGCCCTGATAAAGCACAGGACTTTGAGACCTTTAACTGGGTCAGATGCAAATTATTCCCCAGATAAGTCCTGATTGAGCACTTTTACTGCAGTTTTACACAGCACCAATGCAAACAGGGGCGTAAGCCAACCTCCCAGAAATTAGTGACACCCAGCCAGGACTCTATAACACTGGCATGGTTACACTCAGCTGTTGTAAGTAATGGGCACTGGCTGCAATCCTAAATTGCTGCACGCACTCACTGGGAGATATTTTTATTCCTGAAAGCCAGCAAAAGGGTTGTATAAGAAAGATTCGCAACTTCATCGACAAAAAAAGCGAAAACTCCTCATCATAGAATCAAGCTTCTTTCTTTGTAATTATACTGCAGTTCGGCTTAAGCAATTTACAAGCTCATCGGGATCAGAGTTTTTGCTAAATATAACAAGCATAGAAAAGGCGATGCGTAAAAAGGCTAATTGGTGAGCAAAATCCATTGAAATAAAATTTACACAACATTTAATGCATTTCCAAAGCAGCAATTACAGTAGCCAACTTAAATAGACTAGCACTTGATTCAGCTGAGAACACTGGCCTCAGCCACAATGCAGTTGCATTGCCCAGAACAGACGGGAGTTCTGCTCTTATTACATAATGCAGTATTCCCATCAGAGGCCAAGCACATTCCATGAGAGGAAATGCAAACAGAAAGTAGCTAACTGTATTACCAAAGCCTTCAGTACTGCAATCACAACTAAATCATTCAGATCCCAAATTCAATGTATTACTGTTCCTCAGATTTTAAAAAAGGTGGACTTTAAATCTGAAAAAGATTGAAGAGTACTAGCCGATTAACTTGATCATAAGACTAGTTTTTAAAATGTTTGAATAGGACTCGGAACATCTGCAAAAGGCAAACTCAAGCCTGCAGTGGTGTGCAGTGATGACTATAAACCACCATTTTTGTCTAAAAGGGGTCCTAATATGTTACTTTTCTATAGTTTTTTTGCGAAAATTCATTCATTCATTCATTCATTCATTTTTATTTGTTCCGCTCATGGCATTGGAGACAAAAAGAAATTCAGAAAATATATTCAGCTCTGAGCAGTTTACATAACCCATATATGACGGAAAGGAGCAGGGAGAAGAAAATCTTATTTTACCTGCCCTTATTCAAATATACAATCAGAAATAGAAAAAAGAAAAAGATGGCCTGCCAATCACAGTTGCTTAGCAACCACTAAATAGTTGTAAACAAACACAAAGGTCAAAACACAATAATTTACAATCTGAGAAACAAATTATCTAACACCATCATATTGTCTAATTATTCTTTCTTTATACATTTTCTTAAATCTAAAGATATTCATACAGCCCTTTAAATCATTTGGCAAGGAATTCCACAGTTTTACCCCAGTTACAGAGATACACATCTGCTTCAACGTAGTCCGTGCAAGCGGATGCTTAATGTTAAATTTCCTTCTATGTTGCTCATCTCCTAAATGTAAAACAAATAATTTCTGTATATTTTCTGGTAGTGTTAGGTTTTTTGCCCGGTACACAACTAATAAAGTCTGCAGTTCAATTAAATCTTTAAATTTTAACAGCCCTGATTCAATAAACAGTGCATTTGTGTGTTCTCCTGGATGTACCTTAAAAATAATTCTCATTGCCTTTTTCTGTAAAATAAATAATGATTCTAAATTACTCTTATATGTGTTGCCCCACACTTCAACACAGTAATGCAAATTGAAAAAATCAAAGAACAATACAAAATCCGCATTGACTTATAATCCAACAAATACTTTGCTTTGTTGAGCACAAAAACATTTTTAGATACTTTAGTTTTCACATGTGATACATGATATTTCCATGTCAATTTATCATCCATTATAACACCCAAAAATCTGATTTCAGACACTCTTTCTATACTTATTTCATCTATACACAGTGAAACATTCTCTTTTCTCCGATTTGCAAAAACCATAAATTTTGTTTTGTTCAAGTTTAGTGATAACTTATTGTCATCAAACCATTTTTTGAGCTTGACCATTTCATTTGCAATAGTTTCTGTCAACATCATAAATTTTCTCCTGAACAAAAAAAAAAATGTGTTAATTCAGCAAACAACACAAATCGTAATAATTTTGGCGTGTCACAGATGTCATTAATATATAAAATAAAGAGTTTAGGTCCCAAAACCGAACCTTGTGGGACTCCACATTTAATCTTCATATGATCAGATGTAATACCAGCAAAATGTACATATTGTTGCCTATTATCCAAATAACTGCTGATCCAGTTCTGAGCTATTCCTCTTATACCATAAGTATGCAATTTAGATATGAGGATATTATGATCTATTGTATCAAAAAAAATCAATGAAAACCCCTATTGTGTATTTCTTACTTTCTAATGCTGATGCAATTTCTTCCACTATGTTCATTAATGCCAATGATGTGGATCTGTTTGCCCGAAAGCCATACTGACTGTCACTCAGTAATTTATTATTTTCAATAAAAGTATCAAATTTTTGTATGAACAGTTTTTTCAAGTATTTTTTGAAAATTGTGAAAGCAAGGACACTGGCCTGTAATTATTAAAGCTGTGTTTATCTCCTGTTTTAAAAAGTGGAATAACCTTTGCTATCTTCATTCTGTCTGGAAATACCCCAGAACAAAAAATCAAAGATTGAAAATATAACTTAACGGTTTACTTATACAATCAATAGTTTTTTTTCACAATCATCATGTCAATCCCATCATTATCAGTTGACGTCTTATTTTTAGATAATGCAACAATAGATTTGATTTCAGTTTCACTCACTTCTCCAAGAAAGAAGGAGTGCAACACTTTGCTTTCTCCATGCCAGTTAGCCTCTATTTGCCCATCACCATGTTTTTTTTATAGAATAGGCAAGATTAGGTCCGACATTTACAAAAAAAGCATTAAATTAGTTTACCATCATTCATATTTTTTCAACACTTGATTATTATCATTAATAAAATAACCAGGTTGGGCTATGGCGCAGGTTTGTTCCCAATAATACCATTAAGAATTTTCCAAGTGTGTCGAATATCATTTCTATTATCAATTAATATTTTATTATAATATTCTTTTTTTGGCTAGTCTCATAATAGTTGTCAGCCTGTTTTTATATACCTTGTATTTCCTTTCAGCAATACTTGTTCTGAATTTTATAAAATCTCTATAAAGATTGTTTTTCTTTTTACAAGAATTTTGTAAGCCCTTTGTTATCCAAGGCTTTTTATGAAAATTGCATTTATGAAAATGTATTGAAAAATACTATTACAGGCAATGAGAACCAAAAAAAATCATAACCACAAGCATACTGAGGTAGTAATAATAATAATAATAATAATAATAATAATAAGGGTAATAAACAAAAACACTGAAAACAATTTTTTTTTAATCAAAGGGGTCACAAATTTTATTTTTTTTGACTCCTTCAAAGCATGAATCCATGATCAATGATGCTAAAAAATAAGTTTAAACTGGTTTGAGGCAACATTATTCAGCAAAATTATCTCTGATGGTCTGTAGTTCCACTATACAAAGTGACATGAACTTCGAGCGGTGTCACAGTGTTTAACATGATGGCACGACAGAAGGAGCTGTCCGAGATTGCTCGTAGTCCCATTGTGCCCTTACATGAAGGTGAAGACGTTAAATGCTGCCATGGCACTGTAAGAAACACCATCAAGCATTTCAAAGAGACCGGTTTGCTGAAAAGTAGAGGCAATAGAGGTACAGTACGGAAGTTAAGTGCTTCTGAGGTTAGGTATCTGTGTATGACAAGTAAAAAAAAAAAAAAAAAAAAATAAATAAATTGCGCCAGCAAAGAAGAGAGGAAAGTATCAAGACCCACTATTTCCAGATGCCTGTGTGAAAATGGTCTGATTAGAACAAAACCACTTCTTAGAGCTGGTAACATCAAAAAAAGACTTCAGTTTGCAAATAAATTCAAGGATTGGTTACCAACGAACTGGGAACAAGTCCTTTGGAACGATTTATCAAAATTCAAAATGTTCTTTTTCAATTGCACAACTCGTGTGCACTTTAGAGTTGGAGAACGTTTCAAAAATGACTGTTTATCCCCTTCAGTAAAACAAGATGGTGATAATATTATGGTTTGGGCTTCACTCAGCTTGAAAGGAGCCAGTAATCTCATAAAAATCAACGGAATCATGGATCAAAAAAAGTACCACAGCATCCTTGAGACGCACACTTTGCCATCTGGAAAGAGACTGATTGGTCGGGGATTTTATTTTCAACAAGCTAATGACTCTAAACACACTTCAAAGTTGTGCAGTAATTAGTGAGAAAGAATCATCTGGTGACATTAAAGTTATGACTTGGCCTGCTCCAAGTCCAGACCTTAATCCAATAGAGCAAATCTGGGTTTTGCTTGATGCTAAGATAAACAAATCTGTTGTAACATCGAAAAAATCTCTTTGGAATGAACGTCAAACCATATGGAATGGTTAAGCGAATGAGGAAATATTAAAAAAAAAAACAAATGTGAACACTGTGCCTGAGAGATTACATGCTGTAATTAAAGCAAAGGGTGGCCACGCAAGATATTGACTTTTTTTTCCTAAAAAAGACATTATAATTTTTGTTTCTACTACATATTGTTATCTGTTCACTCATTTTCATCTATATGATCCAATATCACATAAAATAAATACTTGAATAGTACTTGGTTTCTGATTTATCTTCATTTTGTTCAGAGCATAATGATCACTGCACACTACTGTAGTAATAAAATAAAACCAATTCTAAGCTACGGCATGTTACCGGTGAGAACCTGAGCTTTTCATATTATCTAGCCCATGTGGCGAGAGCTCTAGCTTTCTGAAGACTCCTGAAAATCATTTCCGTCCATTGTTCCGGCCCATTTCCCTAGTTTACAATGTGCTTCCTGTGGTCCTCTGATTAAGACCTAGACATTCAAATATCTGGGTACAGGCAAAACATGCAAAATTAAGGTCCAAATCAATTCTTCACCATTACCTTATACCTCTGAATGACAGAATTTAACACTGCCATGGCAGCGATAATTGCTTTACTCAGAGAGAAGACAACTAGAAACATGCTCTCAATCTCTCATTAAGTGCCTCCCTCGAGTTACAAGAAGTGTTCTTCTTAAACTTAATTTTTGCAGACTGCCTCAAAGCAAAATGCTTTAATTGAATATTTTCAATCTCTAATTGAATTTTATAAATATTGCAAAAGCACTAATCAAAACAAAAGTGGTTTCTTTAGTTGATTTTCTGATAAAGCTGTTAAGGACATTAGCAGTCACTTGAGTTGCGTAGAAAGCAGGATGAGTGGAGGTAATATTTTCAAGCAATAACGCTTCAAGTACCTTAATATTGAAAACCACACTGTCCGTGTAAAGATTTATTAATATTGAAAACCACACTTGATGTGCAAACATTTACTTTTTCCCCCCATAAAAGGAGCTCACAAATACACATCATTACTTTGCGATATTACTTTGTATTCACTCAACATGTTGAATTTCAGGCACTGTGATTTATGAAAATGGGTTATTTACAGATATTTCTAAACACTTAATGATGCTGTGCATTTATGTTCACCACCAGTTAATAAGGCCTCCAGTGTAAAGCATACAGCCTTGGATGCATTCATCTTGTTGGTAAGTGACAATTACTTTCTTTTAAAGCTTATTTTTATAATAGAAGCAAAAACAATTAAATGGATGCACCATAACAGACTTTCAAAAACAAAAAACAAAAATGAGTTGCAGCAGACAGTCCCATAATTAATTATTGTGATAGTGTTTCCCACAGGAAAATACAAGGACATTACTCCCCTCCAAGCCAGATAATTTGTAAAACTTGACAAAGCAAAAACAGACACATTCGCTCCCTCATTGCGGAGGACAATATCTGTAATGTGGAACCTGACAGTACAGACAACATAGTGCATGATGGGTAGGATAACAAACCTGCTTGCCCACTCAGTCAGGGGAGAAAGTTGCTGCTAGCACGCCAACAGTATTCCAGGTTAATGCACAATTCTAATCTAAAAGTCAGCTTATTCTTACACTGAGTAGTTCTTGTCTGATATGTGCACAATGCTTTGTTTGCCTTCACTCAGACAGGAAACACAGAGGTTGGGAAAAATCATTCTTGGTCTTTCTTTGAACTCTGATCTTGCTTTTCCAGCAGATTACAGTCAGATCTCCATCACTGATTTCAACATGAGCAATTTTGACAAAACTAACAAAATGCACTAATGACAGAGTAAACGAAAGTTCAATCACAAGACGCAGGACGCCCAAGCAATTACATTCACCCTATCGTAACCAACGGTCTTCTATAAAAATGCCCATAACCTGAGCATTGACCCTTCCTTCCAAACGCGGGATGGCTTCGCCTCTGCCTGCCACAGCAGCAGACCTGTAATCCACCTTGCAGAAAGGCCCTCGAGTCATTGCCAAAAATAATAGCAAATTTATTTCATTGTTTATGAATCTTTTCCACTTTAATTCCGGAGTCTTTGTGATGGATTTTCACACTGAGCAAATACGACAACACGAAAGAAACACACCAATAATTATACCACTAACAGTGAATTACGCTAACATTTTTTAAACTTCTACAACCCTAATTCCGAAATAGTTGGGATAAAGTGTAAATTGTAAATAAAATCAAAATGCAATGACTTTCAGATCACCTGAGCCAATATCTTATTTACAATAGAACATAGATAACATTTCAAATGTTGAAACTGAGACATTTTACATTTTCATCCACAAAATGAGCTTATTTCAAATTTTCTGGCTGCAACAGGTCTCAAAAAAGTTGGGACACAGGCAAAAAAGGGCTGAAAAAGCAATTAATATATAAGAGAATCAGCTGAAAGAATATTTAGCAAGTAGTGAAGTTAATTGGCATCAGGTGTGTAACATGATTGGCTATAAAAGGGATGTCTTAGAGAGGCTGAGTCTCTCAGAAGTAAAGATGGCCAGAGGCTCTCCAACCCGTGAAGGCTTGCGTTAAAAAAAATTGTGGAATACTTTAAAAACAATGATCCTCAACGTCAAATTGCAAAGGTTTTGAAGGTCTCATCATCGACAGTGCATAACATCATCAAAAGATTCAGAGAAACTGGAAAAATCTCTGTGCGTAAGGGACAAGGCCGAGGACCTTTACTGGATGCCCGTGATCTTTGGGCCCTCAGACGCCACTGCATCACTCACCAGCATGATTCTGTCATTGAAATTACTAAATGGGCCCAGGAATACTTCAAGAAACCACTGTCTGTAAACACAGTCCGCCGTGCCATCCACAGATTCCACCTAAAACTCAATCACGCAAAAAGAAAGCCATTGTTGAGCATGATCCAGAAGCGCCGCCGTGTTCTGTGGGCCAAGGCTCATTTAAAATGGACTATAGCAAAGTGGCAAAGTGTCCTGTGGTCAGACGAGTCCAAATTTGACATTCTTATTGGAAATCATGGGCATCGTGTCCTCTGGGATAAAGAGGAGAAAGACCACCCCTCCTGTTATCAGCGTTCAGTTCAAAAGCCAGCATCTCTGATGGTATGGGGATGCATTAGTGCATATGGTGTGGGACACTTGCATGTTTTAAAAAGCACCATGAATGCCTAAAGGTATATAAAGGTTTTAGAGCAACATATGCTCCCCTCCAGACGACATCTATTCCAGGGAAGGCCTTGCGTATTTCAGCAGAACAATGCAAAATCACATACTGCAACTATTACAACAGCATGGCTTCATAGTAGAAGAGTCTGTGGGCTGAAGTGGCCTGCCTGCAGTCCTGATCTTTCACCGATTGAGAACATTCAGCACATAATTAAACAAAAAGTCTGTCAAAGGAGACCCAAAACTCTCCAGCAGCTGGAAGCCTGTATTAAACACAAGTGGGATCAAATTCCAATGGCTAAACTCAAGAAACTTGTCTCCTCAATGCCCAGGCGCCTGCACTCCGTGTTATAAAGAAGAGGGACTGCTATACCATGGTAAATAGACCCCTGTCCCAACTTTTTTGAGATCTGTAGCAGCCATCAAATTTGAAATGAGCTCATTTTGAGGAGAAAATTGTAAAATTCCTCAGTTTCAACATTTGCTATGTTATCCCTGTTCTATTGTGAATAAAATACTGGCTGGTGTGATTTGAAAGTCATTGCGTTTTGATTTTATTCACAATTTACACTTTGTCCCAACTATTTTGGAATTGGGGTTGTAGAATGAGCACAGCACAGATGCACTGAACAACACTCTGCTAGTAAAGTCTATAAAACAACTTTCCTGAGACAACATGCATGGCACAAGCACTATGAAGGCTATACAAGATGCACAGGCCAAATCTGAGATGATATATGGGCCAAACTGAAGAGCCTCCTGACGAGGTCACAGGCAAAGCCCAAGGAGCCGCAGTAGTCCCCTCCATCCTGTCCCAGAATGCCGTTTGTCCTACTTCTGACAGAGACATGCCCCATCAACAACTCATTGACCCTGAGCGGTCCAAGGTTGGGCCATTCAAACAATCCTCCATTAAGTGCAATTCTGACGCAGCTAAAAGCTTTGCTCCTGTCGTCCAGCTCATATCAAGATCAGATGGCAGGGAATTAACCACAGGAAATGCAATCTTTCAGCCTTCTGCAGCAGCGCAAGAGTGCACACTGCTATAATGATCAATATGCCATGGCTCAGAACACGAGGGTGGCCACATCTTCTCACGTCACGCCAAACAACCAAAGGTAGATACGACATTCGGGGCTAGCTTCCTACTGATTCAGACTGCAAATGAAGGACGACAATGTGAGAGCTAACCATAACAAATAAAATGTACTCGAAGAACGCAACACTAAAAACAAAAAAAAAAAATTACATTCAGTAAGAGGACGACAATCTGGATATGGAGGATAATTTCATGGAAGTCTGTACTTACGGTTCGATGCTAACCGGTGTAGCCTCACCCATCGCAGAAAGAATTGGAGGCGTTATATCGCAACTGTCTGAGGGACAGAAAAAAAAAAAAAAAAAGTCAAATTAGTCATTTTTTTATCCCAAAAAATAAATTTAAATGATAAGATATTCTGGTCTATGCTGTCGGCCCAAACCTGAGTGTGAAATATCAAGATCAGGACGTATAGTACAGTCCACAATTATTTGGGCAAGGACTACAATTCCAACATGGATTACAAAATGGATGTAGATATGAGCAAGTCAAAGCTAACAGACTTGAACAAACGCAACATTTTCACATGAAGCCAAAATGCCGAAAAAAATTAGTCTCCGTCCAAATAATTATGGATTACACAAAATTTGGGGGACAATTCAAGAACAATCTTTGCAGCTGACCGACTGACACCTTTCAGAACCTTCCATTCTCCAGGAGGTCACTAACAAAGTTCTCAGATGACCCTCCAGGCCTCACAGTTGATAGCAGTAAGTGGTTTGATGGCAGCAGAGAGTTGATGGCGGTAAAGGAAGGCGACGGGCACTCACTGGATCGCAGGAGGCTGCGGGTGGCGGATTTGGGCGTGGCGGGCGGAGGCAGCCCCTGGCTGTTGGCGGCGGCTGCAGCGGCAGCGGCTGCGGCGGACAGGAAGGTGGAAAAGTAGAGGCCGGAGCCCTCGCGCACGGGGCTCAGGATGGGCGGGGGCGTGTAGGGGGGCATGGTGAGCGGGTTGTCGGCCAGCCGCACGGGCGAGCGCAGGTGGCTCTGGAAGGGCGTGATGTTGGAGTACACCGACGGTGCGATGAAGGTGCCGGGCTTCGGCGGCGGGATGAAGAGCGGCTCGGGCCGCGGCCGCCGTTTGGACTTGGCGGATTTCCCATCGTCATCCTTCCCTCCGTCCCCACCGCCGTTCTGAAAAAAAAAAAAAAAAAAAAAAAAATGGCAGGCGGGTCATTTATAGAAGAAAAAAAAAAAAAAAACACTCAAAATTTCTGTTACACTTTGGAAAATAACACAATAAAGCGAAAAATTTACTAGCAGCTAAATTGAACAGTGATGGGTTACTTCTACCTCAAGTATTTCAAAACAAATTCAGACCCCAAGGCCCCATCTTGTTCATGAGTCATTTGAATTCAGTCTAATAAATAATAAAAAATAAAAAAAATTACCAATAGTCACATAACGGAGTCAGTTATCCTAGCCCCCCAGATACATGAAATTAACTTTGCATTCACTAGAACGTATCGAATGGCCTTTTTCTGTTTGGCAAAGACTGTAGGCTGGTCTCCAGCATAAAAAAACAGACCAGGAGACAAGCATAAATAATGCAGTAAAAATCTGCCATTTCTGCCACAAATGAAATAATATAAACATCCCCCTCCTCCAACGACTCCCCCAAACAGACCGTAGTAAACACCTCTAATCTGTATAATCTCACAGCAACCCCGAACAGGAAGAACCTCCCATCTGTAACTGCGATTCCTACAGCTAAAACCCAAGGCGGACTGTGGGGGGGGAGGCAGGAGGACAGGAGGACAGGATTGTGGGGGGCAGGGAAAGGGGAAGATGGGGAGTAAATCTGGGGGCTGAAGGGAATTAGAGAGGGAGAGTGGATCAGGGTTAGGGGGCAATAATCTCATGTCCAGATGAGGAGAGCAGAGAGGAAAGCACACAGCAAGGATGACTGTGAAAGCAGAGAGAAAGACATGTAAAAGTACAGAATGCACTGTAAAATCTTGTAAAAACACTGTGAATGCTCTGTGAAAGACCTGAAAGTACTTAATTCTCAGTAAAATCCTATTAAAAAAAAAAAAAAAATAAATGCACTGTTAAAGATACGCAAAATCCTGAATGTGCTGTGAAATCCAGTAAAAACACGGAATGCACTGTGAAAGACACGTAAAAGTACTGAATGCACTGTAAAATCCAGTAAAACCACCGTGAATGCACCCTGAAAGACGAGTAAAAGTTCTGTGATAGAGTCCAAAAATGATGTAAAGGCCCAATGAACACAACTTGTAGCTCAGTGGCCAAAATGTTTGGCTGGGAGGAGGCCGTACCGTGGTTGAAGCCCCAGTAAACCTAAAATGAGATCAGGATGGCTGCAGGTGCCCCCAACAAGACCTGGGCCGTTTCTCAATATGTTCTTCTCTGTACTTCTGTTCTTGTGAACTTGAGAAACGCCATCCGCCTGAGACCAAGTACTTTCTCAATTCAAAGTTCGCATCTCGACGAGAAAAGGTTACCAGTCCCGAAGTGTTCTTGACACGCCCATTTTTCCGAGGATGCATCGGATGGTAACTTGTGAACTTGACAGCACGCATAACCCAGAGTTCTTTTTCGCATCCAAGCGCGAGCGGGCGCCTAAGAACGACCGGAGAAGGCTAGGGTTGCGTTTCCCAAAAAGCGTAGTAGCTAACTAAATTAGCAACGCACGTAGTTCGGCCCATTCAGTCAATGGGTCAAACTATATAAGTTAGCATCTGTGATTTCGGGAAATGCACCCCAGGATCGGTATAAGCTGCTTTCACACCGGACGCGAAACGAATTTTTTCCGCGACAGATTTTCATTCAAAGTCAATGCAAAGACGCTGGATACACGCGAAAACGCGTGTATTCGCCTTTGCATTGACTTTGAATGTAATCTGTCGTGGGCGAAAAAAATTCGCTTCGCCTAGTGTGGAACCGCTTAAGTCTTTTGTTGTTGCAATATTCGTTCTCCATTTCTTGGCTAAATACTCTTTGGGTAGTTTTAAGGCGAGGAACTATTATCTGAGTACATTGGGAATATTGGCTGCTTTACGATGTTTTATGTCGAATATGCTCCAATGTTTTCGGAGTAGAGAAGCTCCGCAACAGCTGGCGGAACGTAGCTAAGCTAAGCACCTTAACTAGCTTACGCTCACAGACCCCTCTTCCCCCACAGATAACATTACTGGGGACGAAAATAAGGATGATCGCGGAGGAAGTCGCGGCTCACTGGCTGGTGTATTGCGTAATACCAACGAAAATGCATCATCTCAAACCGTCGACAGCGTTCTGAGTACTCGTAACCTTGGAAGTGCACTCTTCCTAGAACGACTAGCGAGAATGTTCTTCCCAAGAATGCAAATCCGTTCTTAGCATTCTTGGTATTGAGAAACGGCCCTGGCCTTTACCCAACATTGCTCCAGGTGGGATAAACCTATCCCCTGCCAAGTATAATCAAATGTGAGTCAGTGTGGATAACACTGGCAGCTAAATGACCGAAATGTTAAGTGCAGTAATGTAAAGGCTGTAAAAACAAAGAAGTCGTCGTGGAAGACGCAAAATCTTTAAACAAGTTAGGAAAGCACAGGGCACCGCTGAAGCTCACCAGGCCAGAGCTCTCAGAGAGCGAGTTCCGCAGCGAGCGACGCCGCGTCACGATGACGGAGGGCTTGTGCTCGTGGTGGGCGGGGCCGTGCAGGCCCAGGGGTCTCTGCGGCCACGCCCCCAACAGGTCGGCGTGCTCCTGGTCAGGAGAGCGGGGCTCAGCCTTCCGCACCGGGACGGACACCGGGATCACCAGTGGCTGCATGTTCTCGTCTCGAGGCCGCTTGGAGCCCGCAGCCTCCCCTCGCCCCTGGGCACCGCCGGGCATCCACATCTCCCCCGGCTCATGCTGGAACACAGAGACACACCTGAGACCTGCTCCTGTCCACCCCCTGTACTTATCAAACCTGTGAAATGTAATCGTTCACAGGAGTAGACAATCAACAGACAGAGAGGTCCATGACTACTTGGATAATGACGCATTGTTAAACATATTTTATGATTGAAGGATTTGCATTCCTACACGGCACTCCAGGAATAGCTGCAATAGCATGAAATTAAAGTTTACAGTCGGTGCCTTTTCCAACCGTACAGAGCAAACTGAGAAAATATTAAAGACCCGTAAAATTGTGTCCCTGTCCAAATACATGTGGACATCACAGTATAATGCACATTATAAGCCCGCCAGATAGGACAAATCATTGACCAGCCATTAATGTTACTGGAGACCCACCATCCTGCAAGTCCTCACCCCAACTCTAACAAAGCACAACTCATTCAACAGCTAATAATCCAGTCCAAGTCACTAAATAGGACAGGCAGGCATCTCAGATAAGGGTTGTAATGAAAATTAGCAGGATGGTAGATTTCCTGGTTTACCAGTGAAATAAATGAATAAATTAATTCAATGTTCAGATCCATTTTATCAGAAAAAAAAAAAAAAAAAAAAAAAAAAAAAAAGATTCCATCTCACTTCAATTCCTAAGAGGAGCGCATGACATCAGTGTGCAAACACAGGGCCAAAAGTTCGGAACCAAAGCACAGTAGAGCCTGGGTAGGGGTGACTTTTTTCCGTCACAACTCATGTAGTTTTTGCAGTCCTATAGAGCACTACAGTGATGAAGTCACCGCTACTTAGCTTCTGGTGTCAGAAGTAAAATCCCTATGGGAATTTATAATGGGGTTTGGACACTTTCCAGCATTGCTCAAACTCGTATTAATTTTAAGAGCCGCCTCGCTCCGAAATTAGCCTACAGGGTATACAGATACAAATGATCGTATCAAATTCGTAGTTTATTGCCAAAAATTACATGCTTTTGCGCTTGTAGTCCAGTTTGTAGTCCACTTCTCCGAACTACATATCCACTACACAAGTAGGCGAGTACCCCATGATTTGTTCCCAGCCAATGAGGTACCTCAGTTTCAGCGAACGTTCATAACGTACCACGACGGTAGCCAATCAGTGCCCTAAATTGCCGTTGTCGATGTCCGTGCACCCGTTACTATATAGTGGGCTACTATTAGCTAGCTACATGCCTAGAAATGAATAAATCACAATGAATAGCTATTTTGCCATTTAGCTAGCTAGCTAGAATTAATCTACGCTAGCGAACCACCTAGCTAGCCAGTTAGTGAGCTTATTACATCTTGCGCATATAGCTAAATCGATAGAAATGGTAGATGGTTAGTTTATCTTAACTTACTGTTATTTAGCAAGCTAGCCAAAATGATTACTCAGTAAATATCACAAGCTAAGGTAGCAAAATAGCTAGCTAGCTAGCTACTTTGCTAGCCTAGCTAGCGAGCTAGCTAAGTCAATAAAAACAATGAATAGCCATTATTTGGCTACTTGGCCAGCGTTGAGCTGCGAGCATTTCACAAGCTGACATTTAACTAAATGCGCCAAATATGAAGTTAGCAAACTACCCAAGTCGATAAATTAGCTCACTGGCTAAGTTAGCCTGCTAACAGCTAGTTCGCTGTCAGTTATGCATTGACAAGGCTGATTAGCTCGTTTGCGGACGACTGAGTTTTTAAGCAAACAAACGTAGGCCAAAGATGCCTGGCTATTAAAGTAAATTGGCATTAATTGCAAAACTTGATATCTAGCAAGGAAAGCGTAACCAAGTAGAACGTAGAGTAGCTAACTAATTAACCCCTCTCAGCAGATGTAGACGCCGGCGTCCGTAAATTCCAAAATTTAATTTCTAAACAATTCTGTAATTGAATTTCCAAATGTCTAGCTTCACTTGATTAATTTTCCAAAATCTCTGACACAAATCCTGAGTTCTAAAGCTTAAATAGGCTCATGCACAACAGGAAAAATTGGCAAAATGTTGTATTCTGCGCAAAGGGGTTAAGCAAACAAATGGCTATGGCAAGGTGCCGGAAAATTTGAGATGGGAGACTTCTAACGTGCTCTGGACTCCTTCAGACTGGGAATCAGGAGGATCATGGGACGTGTAGTTTTTAGACTACAAAGAGGATTAGCATGGTGGCGAAAAAAGAAAATGATTTGAATTATAGCTGATTCCGGTCAAGAAAAATTATATTTGTTTTTAGTCGGAAATATAATGCAAAATCTCGAAAAAGATGGAGGCTTGAAAACAATGGGAAGTGATTCAAAAGTGAATATTTAAAAAAGTCTATGGGTAAAATGAATGTGAAATTGTACTTCTGGCACCAGCGTGACGTCATCACTTTAGTACTCTATGAGGCTCAGGGAAATGGAAAGCTACACTACAAAGCAGCCAATCACAGTACAAGAGAGCGAGGGTACCGCCCAACCCAATACACCTTCTCTTTTATGGATTTCCTTATGTTTTGTTTTTCTCTTTTGTTCTTTGAATGCAGCCATTTATTGTGGCATGTTTACTGCTGAACCATGCAACATCATATGTTTATTTCCGCTTTCGCAATATGTAATCATGCATTTCATGCCAATAAAGCTCAACGAAACTGAATTTAGAAAAAGTGAGAGTGTGAGAGAGAGAGAGCGAGTGATAGAGTGTGAGAGAGAATGAGAGTGATAGAGCAAGTGAGAGAAAGTGACCAAGAGAGAGTGAGACGGACAGAGAGAAAAGAGAGAGTGTGAGAGAGAGAGAGAGAGAGAGAGAGAGAGAGAGTGAGAGTGAGAGTGAGAGTGAGAGAGAGAGAGAGAGCCTTGCACGGGCCCCTCCCAGACCTGGGAGCGGAGTTTAACAGGAGTAGTGGAATGCAGACTTGCAGCTTCTCCTGTACGGCCCACAAGACACAGGCTCAGAACAGCCTCACGCACAGGCATGCAACTTCTCCAGCGGACCTCACCAGCCTTCCTTCCCCTCCCCTCATTTCTACATATTTGAACATCCTTGCTACACCAGCTGCCCACTTCCCTCTGCCTAGTAGATGTTCACAGGGTAGTCTCTGCCCGAGGCTCAGAGCACTATAAAAAAAAAAAAAAATGCGCCTTTCTGCAGCCAGTTCAATTCCACTCGAGTCTTATCAGTTCCAACTGTAACCACGCAAGAGCCAATGGACAGTAAAGCAGACCATGTCAAACACCCTGCCACTGACTCCCATACCAGCCTTTTCACTCGAGAATAATTGGGCTTCATTATTGCCAAGTTCGTTTATGCTCTGTAAATTCAGAGTCCCTTGCAGTTAATTAAAAATGGGTCCTTTTGGCACTAGAAGTGCAGACAGATGCACTGGGAAGATACTTTGTGTTCTTGTGAACGCCAAAACAAAATTCCTCCCGTGATAACACCCAGAATATGGATGTGTTATATCAAGCAACAGGGAGACATGATTTCTTTTGTAAATAACAATTTTCTGCGCACAAAATATTGACATTGCACAAGCAAAGCAACTAGTAGATCCCAGATCCATGAGTGTGAATTAGGGTGCGTGTACATGTCTGAGAGAGAGCGCGAATTGGAGGGCTGTTTCGATTTGCATCAGTGACTTGTGTTCAGCTCCACCTCAGACAGTTTTTCAGTTTCATTGTGTGGAAATCAAGGTCATGTGACGAGAAGACAGAGCGATAGACTGGGCTCCAGTGTGCGTGCTCTGCAGCTCTGCCACCACACTGACTCCCTTCATAACTGAAGAGAATGGCTGCCACATTATGTGTCAAGTCAAATACTTTTTAGTGCCCAGTGAATGCAATTGCATAAGCTGCTGCCACTCAGCCCTGTGTGGATATGACAGTCTTCAAGCCAGGAAACACTTTGTGCCAATTGCATAAACTGAGGAAGGGAGAGAAATGTGAATGCCAGCCTGTGCCAGCGTGTTTGTGCGTGTGTTTACATGTAATGCTTTCCGCTTTCATTTCCTACATGCGCACACACAGCTTTGCTTTTACAATATACTCCAGGGGACTAAAAAGACCCCTTTCTTTACCATAACCCAATTCTTAACCTAAATCTCAGCCATAATCTTCTCCCTCAAAACCCCACTTCTAAGCTTAATTGACAACTAACCTTAAACTCTAGCTTCGTTCTGTTACCCAACCCCAAATTAAACCTAGTCATAACCATGGTCCTAGTTGTAACCCAAGACCTAAACACAGGCTATGGCTCAAAGTTGAGGCCTTTCCATTATTGCTGCCCAAAAAAAAAAAAAAAAAAAAAAAAAAAAAAGGTCTTTCAGTCCTCAAAATTATGGCAAAAGAAGTACAGGCATACTTCTTTCCCTGTAACATACTGATACACTTTCCCTTCACCTCCCACACCCGCTCTCTCTAGCCTAGCACAGACCGCGCCAGGTTTCTGTTTACATAAGTGGGTGTTCACGAACTGCGCGTCCGTGTCACTACACCGCACCGGTCTCCGGTGGGATCACAGGGAGACGTATACAAACAGTCCCAGGGTGGTGCCGGTGACACAGAGATCTAATTCCTATTCAGCAGCTACCACTAGTGTCAGGCAAACTACAGTAGTGTCATTGCGTTTCTGCGGCAACACCGCACGCTAGCTGCTGAAAAATTTTATCATGAGCGTGCTCGGAAAAAACAGCAGTTAGAAAGAGTGGTAGGGGATGCAAAGTGAATTCAGTAGACATGTCTATTAGCTCTTGGTGCTTCAAGTGACATAAAAGACAGGCATCTAGGGCACCATGACAACATTTTAAAGGCCACTCTGGGAAAGCCCTAATGTGCTTTGCATTAGCATACTGATCCCTCAAACTTACTTAAATCTCATATTTCACCACACCCTGTACTACCCATAATAAAGTGTAATAACCAGCACAGCAGTTTCTGACTGCAATGAATCTTCTGTCAACCAACAACAGAGCAAAACCAAACAGTTTGTCAATTTCATCAACTTTTTTTTAGTCCAGATATTAGAATCTTATTCGGCTTCTTGCCAATTAAGACAAAAATACTGCCAAGAGAGATCGTATTGACTTATTTCAAGTGCTGCCAAAGGGGTACACAAGTTTCACTCATCAAGTGAAGAGTATGTGAAAAACCAGTCAATATTTTCAAATACAGAGGAAAAAAAAAATCTATTTTTTTAAAGCCAAAATGCTAGTAAGACAAACCCTTTTTGGCAGTCAACGTGCATCACTGCATTCAACCAAGGCAATTTTTCCAAAGTGTTTGTCTTATTAGGAGTCTGAAACTTTAATTTCTGTAAGGATGTTGTGTTATTATAAACATGGCAAGTTAAAGACAAAACTTGTAAGAGTCAGATTATACTGCCTGGCCAAAAAAAAAAAAAAGTCACATACTCCAGTAACTTGTTGAAGAACCTTTAGCTTTGATCTCAGAGCAGTAGCATTCTTTTGCCAGCCTTATGCAATGCTGCAACTTGTGATCAGTTGCGTAAATTTTTTGCCAAGATCTTGCATTGACAGTGGGAGAGTCAAACCACTCAGTAAATCTACAGCAGCACATCCAAAAGACTTTCAACTGGCTAGGGTCAGGACCCTGTAGTGGCCAGTTTGTGCATGCAAATGATTCCTCATACTCGCCGAACCAATCAT
Source organism: Gymnothorax javanicus (assembly GCA_029692085.1). Lineage (NCBI taxonomy): Eukaryota > Metazoa > Chordata > Actinopteri > Anguilliformes > Muraenidae > Gymnothorax > Gymnothorax javanicus. Next base: position 28,698,187 of record CM056193.1, read on the forward strand.
TCACAATCTGAGACCAGCAAATCTCTGAATTCTCTTCCTGGAATATGCCTGTCCCATCAGAGACAAAAAAAAAAAAAAAAAATCAATTGATGGAATTACCTGGTAATTCAGTAGATTTAGGTAGTCTGCTGACTTCATTTTATCACTGCACAATATTGCTGAGTCTAAACCTGACCAATCAAAGCAATCCCAGATCACAACACTGCCTCCAGAGGCTCGTACAGAGGGCAGTATGCATTATGGATGCATTGATTCATGGGCTTCCTTTCTTAATCAGACACAGACAGCACTAGAAAGAAATGAATCTGGACTCATCAAACCACATGACCTTTTTCCATTGCACCACAGTCTAATCTTTATGCTCCCTGACAAATGTGTTACTTTTCCCCCAAACAGCCTCACTTACAAACTTCTTTCTTGTGGCCACACAGCTGTTCAGTCCCAATCCTGCAACTTCTTGTCGTATTGTGCATGTGGAAATGTTCTTACAAACCCCAATTCCAATGACGTTGGGACGTTGTGTAAAACGTGAATAAAAACAGATTGCAAAGATTTGCAAATCTTATAATCCCACATTTTATTCACAACAGAACATAGACAACATAACAGACGTTGAAAGTGAGACATTTTACCATTTCATGAAAAATATTAGCTCATTTTGAATTTAATGGCAGCAACATCTCAAAAAAGTTAGGACAGGGGCCATGTTTACCATTGCGTAGCATCCCCTCTTCTTTTAACAAGTTCGTAAACGTCTGGGAAGTGAGGAGACCAATTGCTGGAGTTTTGGAAGCGGTATGTTGTCCCACTCCTGACTGATGAAGGATTCTAGCTGTTCAACAGTCCTTGGTCTTCTAAGCCATATTTTTCATTTTATGATGCGCCAAATGTTTTCTGTTGGTGAGAAGTCTGGACTGCAGGTAGACCATTTCAGCACCCGGACTCTTCTACTGCGAAGTCGTGCTGTTGTGATGGATGCAGTATGTGAGTTAGCATTGTCTTGCTGAAATATGCAAGGCCTTTCCTGAAAGAAACATTGTGGTAAACCTCTATATACTTTTCAGCATTGATAATGCTTATCCAGATGTGTAAGCTGCCCATGCCATGCATTAATGCAACCCCATACCATCAGAGGTGCAAGCTTTTGAACTGAGCACCGATAACAAGCTGGATGGTCCCTCTCTTCTTTAGTATGCATGACACAGCGTCCGTGGTTTCCAAAAAGAATTTCACATTTTGATTCATCTGAACAGTTTTCCATTATGCCTCAGTCCATTTTAAATGAGCTTTGGCCCAGAGAAGATGGCAGCATTTCTGGATCACATATGGTTTCTTCTTTGCATGATACAACTTTAATTTGCATATGTGGATTGCACAGCAAACTGTGATCACAGCAAGTGATTTCTGGAAGTGTTCCTGAGCCCTTGCAGCAAATTCCAGTGCAGAATTATGCCTGTTTTTAATGCAGTGCTGCTTGAGGGACTGAAGATCATGAGCATCCACTATTGACGGTCTGCCTTGTCCCTTGCCCACAGAGATTTCTCCAAATTCTCTGAAATTTTTGATGATATTATGTACTGTAGATGGTAGGATATTCAAAATCTTCGTAATTTTACATTCAGGAACATTTTTCTGAAATTGTTCCACAATTTTTTGACTCAGTTTTTTGCAGATTGGTGAGCCTCTGCCCATCTTTAATTCTCAGAGGCATTGCCTCACTAAAATGCTCTTTTTACACCCAGTCATGTTACTGACCTGTTACCAATTAACCTAATTAGTTGTAAAATGCTCCTCCAGCTGTTTTTAGTACCTTTCACTTTTCCAGCCTTTTGTTGCCCCTGTCCCAACTTTTTTGAGAAGTGTTGTTGCCATCAAATTCAAAATGAGCTAATATTTTTCATGAAATGGTAAAATGTTTCACTTTCAACATCAGATATGTTGTCTATGTTCTATTATGAATAAAATGTGGGTTTATGAGGTTTGCGAATCATTGCATTCCATTTTTTCATGTTTTACACAACGTCCCAATTTCATTGGAATTGGGGTTTGTACTTCCATAATTTAAAATGCAGTGCTGCGAAAAAGTATTTGCCCCCTTCCGCATGACATCCATTTTTGGTTATTTCTAAGATTTAAAGGTTTCAGATCAACAAACTAATTTTAATTTTAGAAAAAGATAACCCAAGTAAACACAAAATGCAGTTTATATATTATGATTTTTATTTATTAAAGGAAAAAAAAGCTATCCAACCCTACCCGGACCCAAGCGAAAAAGTAATTGCTTCTTATTCACCAAAATCAACTAATTAAACAAATTTAATAGATAATTGGGTTAAATATCACTAGACACCCAAGCATGATTACTGCCCACCGTGTTGAATCTAAACATCACATAAAAAGAATCCTCCTGGCAAAGTGAAGTGGGCAAAAAGCAGTGCATGATGCTGTAATCTAAAGAAATTCAACAAAAGATGAGAAACTAAGTCCTCCAAGAGCGCAACAATGACTCATCCAGGAGGTCACAAAGGAACCCAGACCAACACTCGAGAACGGCAGGTCTCACTCGCCTCATTGAAGGTCAGTGCTCAAGCTTCCATAAGAAGAAAAAGACAGGGCAAGAATAGCATTCACAGGACAGCTGCAAGTAAAAAACTACTGATGACCAAAAAGAATGCAAATGCTTGTCTCTCATTTGCCAAAAAAAATCTTGATGACCCCTTGATGACTTATGGGACAATATTCTATGGACTGCCGAGTCGAAAGTGCACCTTCTTGGAAGACATGGGTCTGATTACATCTGGCGTAAAGCTTACACAGCATTCCACAATAAGGTCAAGTCAGACAAGGTGTTGGTAGTGCGGTGTTCCAGGGCTGCTTTGCTGCTTCACTGTGAATTTTGCTTTCAACCAGAAAATCCTGAAGGCGAATGTCCAGCCATCAGTTTGCGACCAAAAGCTGAATCTTAGTTGGGTAATGCAACAGGACAGTGATGCGAACCACACAAGGAAGTCCACCTCTGACTACCTCAAAAAAAAAAAAAAAGAAGAAAAAAATGAAGGTTTTGGACGCCTAAGCAAAGTCTTGATTTGAATCGGAGATGCTGTGGCATAACCTTCAACAAGCAGCTCAGGCTCAAAAACCCGCCAATGCGGCAGAATTAAAACAATACTGCAAAGAAGAATGAGCCAAAATTCCTCAAAAGTGGTGTTAAAGACTAATTGCCTGTTAGTGCAACAGTTGTTACCACAGTCATCAATTAGGTTTAGGGGGGGCATTTTTTTTTGCATGGGTACTAGAAGTTTAGCATGACTTTACCTTCAAGAAATGAAACGATCTTTTGAAAGCTGCATTTTGAGCTGGCTCACATTGTCTTTGTCACATTAAAATTAGTTAGATGGTCTGAAACAAAAACATGACAAGCAAAAATAGAAGAAACCGGAAAGGGGTAAATATCAATTAGTTCAACTGACGATTATTTTTGTACGTTTAGAGATTACACCAAGCGTTTTACTGATCTCTGATCAGGATTATTCATGATTTTTTTCCCAAACCTTTTCTTCTGTGAAGTTGATGGTTCACCACTATATTTCCAGGTGTTAATAACTGAACAGTTCCTAATCCGCTTCCAGTGATTTTAGCTATGTCCGGAGTTGTTTTCTTTGCAAGATGCAGCCTAGTTTTTTGCCCCTCTCAAAACAAAATAACATCTTTTCCACAACAATGGAATACACACTTCAAAGCGGTTGTTTAGCAATCAGGGTTAACAGAATTGCTGCCAGCTACAACATTAATCACTGCAATAATGATTCAATCATAAGCTCTTGAGTAATTGCTAATTTAAATCTAAATGGTGACCCTTTTTAACTAGACTTTGGATCTCACCATCTTTGGCAGTTTGGGCAAAAAAGCAATACAAGGAAGCTATTCAATAAACATGCAGTTAATATTATGATAATTTCTTGGTTTTTTCAGAGTGGCAGCATGCAGACCGTGCCAGTAGTGGTTACCTTGACGACCTGCGGAGGCAGCGACTCCATTTCGGAGGCCTTCTGTGCCAGCGTCTCCAGGTTCACCTCCTGGGATGCCCGCCTCTTCCTCCTCGTGCTCTGGATGACTCCAGTGGGTGCTGCCCCCTGGACGTCCTCATTGGTGGAAGGGGCCCCAGCTCTGCTCTCAGGACCCCCGTTCTGGGGCCCCTGGCCTGGCTGGGATGCAGGCGCCAGGAAGGGGGCATCACCCCCCTCTTTGGAGAGCCGTCGAGACCTGCGGGGGGCGGGCACCGGAGCCTCTGGGGCCTGAGGAGGCGCAGACGGGAACTTCTGGGGTTCGGTCTCCTGGGGATTCTCGGGAACCGGGGGCCCGGGACCCTGCACTGGAGCCTGGGGCCCCAAAGCCTGAGGTGGGGGCTGCTGAAGTTGCTGGTTAGCATGGAGCAGGTGGGATCCAGGGAAATAGTCAGGAAAGTGTTGGTTTGGGTTTTGAATTTGGGCCGGGTGCGGCTGAAGTTGGTGCTGCTGCTGCTGTTGGTTTTGTTGCTGTTGTTGTTGCTGTTGCTGTTGCTGTAACTGCTGCTGCTGTTGCTGCTGCTGTAAATGTTGTTGCTGCTGCAAATGTTGCTGCAGCTGGTGTTGCTGCTGCTGCAGCTGCTGCTGCTGTTGTTGTTGCAGCTGCTGCTGCTGCTGAAGTTGCCGCTGTTGTTGCTGCTGCTGTTGCTGTTGCCGCACCTGCTGCTGTTGCTGCTGCAGGTGCTGCTGAAGCTGCAGCTGGTGTGGCGCCTTTGGTTGCGCAGTGTAGTTCATGTTGGGCAAGGTCCGGTTGCTCTGAAATACCTGGTAGTAGTCGGAGGACAGCGGCTGCTTGGGCTGCCCGAAAGCTATCTGAAAGGGCTGCAGCACGGAGCTGGGTGCAACATGCGCCGAGGCGTGCGGCTGGTTTTGCAACACCGCCGGCTTCTGGCCCTGCTGATAGGCCTGCACATGCGCGTGCTGCATGGCCGCTACAGTCTGTTGCTGCTGCTGCTGCGACTGCGGGTCCCAGTCCATGGCCCGGGCCTTTCCCACGTCCCTGTCGGCCGGGTTGGGCAGCTGTTTCTCGTTGAGCGGCTTCAAGAAGGTCGCTTGACCCCCTCGGGCGTCGTTGAGGCCCACGCTCAGGTATTGGGGGTAGCCCTGGGTCCAGGAGGTGATCGGGATGCTCTGAGGCCAGCCGGTCTGCTGATGCGGCGGCTCCTGGTGGGACCACTTCATGGGCACGGTGTGCTGGTAGTGCCCCCGGCTCTGCTCGCCCTTCTCCGGGCTAAAGATGACAGAGTTCACAAAGCGGTTGGGCCCCTCTGTGCTGGAGGCGGGGAGGCCCCCGGGGCCCTCAACGGGTCTCTGCTCCACTGCAGTGGAGGGAATGAGACCATAGAAGCCTCCCTCACCCTGCTGAACCGGCTCTTTCATGGCCACGCCCTGTTCGCTGAAGAAGGTGATGCGCTTACCCGTCCTCTTGACGTTTGCTTTCTGCTGGGGTGGCAGGCTCATGGCTAGGGCATCAATCAAGTGGGTGACTGGGCAGGTAAGGGAGAGGGCTGGGGTTGAGGCAGGACAGGGTGTTCAATACACCCAGCCACACAACAACACCACCAAGCCCGCAAACCCGTTCCTCACCAGGCCAGGTTACAAGTCTATCTGTTAACAACTGACTGCGCTCGTCTTTGATTGCTCAACAGTCCTAATAGAGGGATGCTATAAATACAAATTCAAAGAAAACAGCTGTTATAGGGCAACGAAAAGCCCTCCAGGGAGGGGAGGGTGGGGGGGGGGGGGCTGGAGGGGATGATACAGCAGTTGATCACGGGGAGAGGATGAGGGATTGTAAGATTACACGTCTCTCTCCACTTCCTCCCTCCTCCTCCTCCTCAACACCAAAGCTGCAGAACTGAGACGTCCGAGATTCTGCACGAGGCCCTCATTCATAAGCAGAGCCCTGAAAAAGAGAGCGAGAGAGAGAGAGAGAGAGAGAGAGAGAGAGAGAGAGAGAGAGATCAGGAGTGAATCTCTGGCCCTACAGCCCTACTTTACTGCACAGCAGGGGTCCTATTGTCCGCCCCCTCACTTCATTGCCTAGTAAACGTGCTATTCCCTGCAAGCCTTTAATTAAGTGAGGAGCAACAGATATGAAGTGTAATTAAAGATTTTTTTTCATTTTTGGAGGAGGGGCCAAGTAACGATACATTTTGAAACATAAACATTATAATAATGCATAGGAAGCGGCATAGGCCTCCAATGGTTTACCTCGAGTGCAAACATGGTGGCAGCATCTAGCACAGCATTAAAACTTCAAAATCTCACAGTTTATGAAGCAAAATCTCTCCACCTTTTACCAATGAAATGACATCAAATTAATAAGTCCAAGGGAGCAGTCCTAATTTTTTTTTTTTTTTGCACAGTTAGGTCATTAATACAAAGCAAACACCTCATACTGCTTTAAAACAAAATATGCATAAAGCAGACCAAGATTTTTCACCACCTTTAACACAGAACCAGCTTTGACTTGGTTCTTTATTCGCAGCAATGTCTCCCACAGTGGTCTTGAACCCTCTTCCTGGGGAGTAACCATCCTGAGGGTTTTTACTCCAGTCCGAATTCAGCACCCCTGGTTTGGCCAATTAGCAGGTCCTCATGATCTCCAACTAGGAAATGAGGTGTGTTTTGCATTGGTTGGAGTGAAAACTTTCAGGATGGTTGCTCTCCAGGAACAGGGTTGGAGACCACTGGTGACAGGCTGGGTCAAATATGCTTCTACAACTGCAGCACGTAGTTGAGTTTCAGTGGACAGGAACTTGGCTCTGGACTGTTTCAAAAGCTGCCTTTTGATTTCATTTCTTTTGGCACAAACCGCCCAAGTCCAAGTCCTGAAAGCAGTGTCAAAGGTCCCCTTCTCCTCAAATGATCAGGTAGTAAGCACCCTAAGAACCGCCGACAGGCAGACAACAATAGAGACAAAAACGATCGTACTAAACTGCAACGCCATTATTGGCCAACATAACACAATGATTTTTCAGGGCCTATCTGGACTGGAATGCTAATAACGTTAGCCACCTCAAGTGCTAAGAAATTAAATCAAGGGGTGACTTGATTGCAATTCAAAAGCAATTTGCAGACAAGTTCTCCTGAAATTACACCGCAACTGCTCCTCGAACAAAATATTGCATAACATGCCAATTAGCCTAGTAGGTTGATGAATAGATACACAAATGACGTTAAAGGGGTGAACTATACCCAATTAACCAATCCAGTGTCTCTAGCTCAGATTTTCCCACGCCTGTAGAAAAGCTGAACCAGCAACTTTACAGAATGTACCAGATTTAAGCACCTGTATAACCATACACATTATACTATGCATTCTGTTTATTGCAGGGGCTCGTGGGAATAAAACAAACTGTTCATACAGCAAAAAAATGACAAATGCACTCTCTCAGACGTGCATACACTCACGCAAGCACACGTACACACATAAAACACACACCCTCCCCAACCTAGCTTGCTACTTGCAGAATTTTACTGGCAAAAAGCCACCACAGATTGATCTGATTTGATCTCAATTAGCGCCTAGATATAGCCTCGTATCTAATGCAACTGATAACCATATGAACATGTGATGCACAGTCTGTAAAGAGATCATGGTTCTACCAAAAAAAATCTATCTTTATACATTGTAGTGTTCTTTATTCCTCGTCCCAGAAGGCCTGCTAGTTTATGTTTTTAGTCTGCACTTGATTGATCAATTAAACCCATAAAACCTACAGATCCGTATGTGGGTCCAGCAAATGCGTTTTCAAACCTTTGGAACTTCAAACCAATTTTAAATTCTAGTAGAGGTCACATGGTTTCCAACGATCCCAAATATGCACTGCTGACCTACAGGGAAATGGACACAAAATGTACAAGACCTAGATATTTTCCATGAGATATAATGCTGTGAGTATAAAAACATTGTGTCCTGGGTTTGACCAGTTCTCTGAATTCAAGTGTAATGTAACTTCAATGAAGTGCTGCAACCAGCAGGTACAGAAAATGCATGTGACATTAGGTGTGTTTTCATTACCCTTAGAACTGCGCAAAATCTAAACAGCAAAATAAAAAGCGGTAATGGAAACACGAGAATTTCGAATAAACTCTCAAAGATCACTAAAAAGTTTTTGCGCTCTCATGAGGTGGTTTTTCAGCCGTGTCGAAATAGCAACATTTTGAAAAAGTTGAATGGAAATAGTTTTTGCGCACTTACAAGCCGCAGGACGTGACGCAACACGCAACAGTTTCTGACCCACAGCATCCATTTTGACTCGGAAAAAGTATTGCGAGACGAGAATTTGAGAATAACGAAGTTTATTCGCGAAAGCATCTCCAGTGGAAACACTCGCAGTTCGCAATTGTGCTTTGCCAAATCATTCGAAATATCACTTTTAATTTGTGCAAAACTGCAATGGAAACGCACCTATTGTCTTACAACGTGAAAAAAATGCATTTTCAGATTTAGAACCTACGTACAGGAAAACTTGAGCAAAGTAAGAGTTTAAGGGGTTAAATAAGTCTTTTAGACAGACAGGACACCTCTTTAAGTTTCCAGAGTCTGAATCATTTTGAAAAAAAAAAAAAAAAAAAAAACCCAGCAGACCTTGAGACTCTCCAGTACCAAGCAATGATCACGGACATTTTGGTTTAAATGGCAGTACCAGGTCAGAAGCAATTACAGTGTCGCCATCCTTCCTGAACAATGCAGAATGCGAGCAATCCTGAACAATGCAGAATGCAAGCAATACCTCAGGTGCCCTTTGCAGTCATTTACTCAATGTTTCACCGGTTCCAATATTCGCTTACAATTCCAAATTATACCCTCGAGCCACCGAGCAGAAGTTCTAATAAACTTTTACATAACCAAAGCAGGGGGAAAAAATATGAAACAATTTAAAAATCATTTCTAAATAATGGTTTAAATAACCTTAACGCTTGCTTGGACTCTGCAATCTCCCAGTATGCATTTATGTGAATCCTGGGACACCGTGTAGCAGACTTTAACACAGAATTGCCCTTGGATCAGCTAACATCATAAACTCACAAAAACTATGGAATAAAAAAAATGGCAGACAATTAACAACAAATATGTTTTTAAGGAAAGTTATATACACTCTCAATTAGCATAAAGCAGAAGCCACGTTCGGAAAACTGCTAAGGCCATTGTGACAAAGAGCTAGGGACTTGTTTTTATGCACATCAGTTGTGCACATGAGACATTCCCTGACATTTGCAGTTCGTTGCAAATCTATGTTTTGCAGCAAACTCCAAGATCAGAGAGCATGTACCGGACCTGCACAGCACTGATGAAAGAAAGTGCTGATATCCTCCCTAGCACCCCCGACAATGCTGACTACCTCAAAGGAATCGGCCTCATTATACAGCAAAAATTTCCCTTCATGTATTTAACTTTGCAGTGCAGTATGGTAACAGTGAAGAGAATGTTAACGCTTGGCCTACATCTTCCCAGTCATACGGGGGTTAATGCTCAAACTTGCAAATGCTATCTTTATGATATGAAAATACAGGCCACTGGCTAACCAGAGCTGGCACAGCAACACGCACGTGACACTCCAGTCATGGACAGACAGACTACAGATAACTGACCCCATGGATAGAGTAAATAACAAGATGAATAAACAAAGTTAACCAGGAGGCCTTAGAATGTCTAACACAGGAAGTGCAGCAAAAAACTACAAGAGCAACCCATGGAAAAGACTACAAGTCCCAGCTCTCCCCCAAGGCTCATTTGGTGGGAAAAGGTGCACAAAAGACTAAGCGTGAGCTGTGTGCTTCCACACTTTCAGGATCTAGTGCCTCAATAATTCATTATAAATTAAAAGCAACATTTAAAAAAAAAAAATTTTTTTTTTTTTAAATTGCTTATTTAATAGACATGCTAGAATGTGGGTTAATGAGCATTTTTTCAATGCATCATTGGCAGATCCAGTGATATTTCTTGGTAATTTTATCAAGAGGGATTAGCATATTTACAGAGGGGATACTATATACCCGCTCGTCTGACTTTCTCATTAACCGAGCTTAATTTTCTAACAGGCGGAGGCAAATGAAGGCCGTCATTTGAGGTTAGCTGGGACCAACAATGCCATGACAGTGCAGGACTGGGGCCAATCACAGGTCATGCAGCCAACAGTGCAGACGTGCATCACCCCATACATTCATAACCATTGCTGCCCAACCTGCAGTGTACATCACATGACTCATTTGAGAGGATGACTGCTTGATGCCTGCTTGCACCCACCTTAGGGGACCAGAAGAGAGCTCAATGCTGCCAATCAATAAACGAAGGGGCTCGGACAAAAGGAAGTGTCCATTGCATATCCTAAGGACAAAATGAAGAGCGAGAGCCTCCGACTGGTCTCCAAAATCCTGCAATTATAGTTCCGTGAGCTCCTTTTCTCTTCCATCTCAAAAGGCCTTTAAATATATTTCAGAACAACCACTAAATTGCATCTGTTACAAAATAAAAAATGATGGAAGCATTAAAAACCAGATCAAATTCTATCATTGCTATGGCAACGCTGTGGCAACAGTTGCAGAGTGACATGTTTAAAAAAAAAAAAAAAAAAAAAAAGATGTGGTTTTCTGGCGGAGATTTCGCCATGAGCTTTGCAACAGACTTCAAGAGAAGCGACAATAAGAGTCTGTTGGAAATGCAGGACACACGTGCACAGGGAGAGGGGAGGACGTGTCTCGACTGAAACTATACATCACTTCAGACAGCTGTTTGCTCCACTCCCAGCTGTGCACCGTGCATAAGGGCGCAAATATACTGAGAACGATTTGCAGTCCTCCTTAACGCATTATATCCTTTTAGAACCTTTTACTTACCAAAGCAGCTTTAACAAAATTGGCTCTGAAGTAAAACAGTGACAGTAACTGTACAAAAAAATATAATAACAATTCGTCTGCATTGAACCTGCTACAGTAAGTTGCACAGACACATTGTTGCATAATCCAACTCAGCGTATATTCTGAAATGCCACTCGCTCGGCCTCCATTTACATATCAAAGGCAATGGCATACCAGGGCAATTTATCAGCCATTTAACCAACCAATTTATGCTTCATCCTCAGCGCAAACTCAATGGGAACGATGTTCGCATTCACGATGGTTTAACAAATCGCCCACACGAGACTCGATTTAAAATAGATGAGCCTCGGTTCACACTCACATCTACAGTGAATTTACACACACACACAAACACTTGTGCCCAGGAAATTAAAAGCATCATGACACGCATTTTTCACAGCACTGGAAGAGAAGCAGATTGATGCAAAATAGCATCAGTCATCAAGACCCCGGGATAATCTTGGGCACCTCCCTTCACAGTGCCAAGGCATCATGCTGGCAGCTGCATATTTACTGTGTACATTCAATCCTATTTGGGCCCATTTTTGTCTGCATGGCCAGGCTAACAGCAATCGTGAGCTGAGATCCAGGAAGTGAGAGTGGTCTGTGATTTCCTCATTGCCAAGACTGACACACTTCCTGAAACTGGTCGGTGACTCTCAGAAAGAGCAGCTTGAGATTCGAGGCCCGATCTGCTCTTTGAGCAGCCTTCCTGCGGTGGTACAGTCGCGCGGGAAAGCACTCGTTTCACACTGCCGAGGAAGGTCAGGGCAACCGCTCTTTTGCAATGACTAATCATTGCACCTGCTTAAATGACTCCCAAAGCCTAGCTTCCTGATGGTGTGATTTGTCACTGCAAATCTATTGTACAAGCGTGCCGGCTGCAAAAGCCGTTTCTATGTGGAGCATGACCTGCAGTAGCGCTCTCCCTCTCCCTCTCCACAAACAATACAGCCCACCAATATCACAGGCTCAACACAACGTCCACAGTATGGAGCAAAAAGGTGCATGTGGGGGCAGGAGATTCTATTCCATCAAACTTTGTTTCAGCAGACACTTCCAATACTTTATATTCTTGGGGTTTATATACCGAGAGGAACCCCTCTCAGTTATTTGAAGAACCTCTGTCAGGGGTGAGAGAGGATTGAGCACTCCCAGACAACCACAGTGCAGGGTAAAGAAGCCAGGAACTACACAGTTTTCCTCTACGAAACGACAACGGTACACGATGGAAATGACGAAAAGTTGCATGATTTGCGACATCAAGTGTGTCACAATTACAACAAAACTTAGCACAAGTGAGCTTAACTCCATTTGTGTTAGATTGCTTCAAGCAACACAGCAAAGGGCCTCTCGTTCAAACATATAGCCAGAATGTTGGGCCTATATTCAATTTCCAAGTTAGCGACATCAGTGAACTCACACAGGCCTCAAAATAGACAGACGCAGCTGTTCACATCCTACACAGAAGCGGGCGCAATGCAATTTCACAACATTTCATCAGGATGAGAGAGTGGGGATTTTTTTTCTAGAACTCTGAAGTCCTTCTTTCCTGTTTATTTACAGGCGTAATGAATAATGCAGTGGTATCTTCATCAGTTCTTAGCAGAAACCACCAGAGATTTAATGTACTTCGCTACACACTCTCTCTCTCCCAGTCATACGTTTCACAAACTGCAGCTAACGATGATCGTGCATTTTTGTTCCAGGAAAAGAAAATTAATAAAAATACACGACTGAACTCGCCACTTCAGGGTTCCCGTACCGCAAAGTTTCAGTCAACAAGTTCACAAGTAGCAAGGCGGTGATTCTGATAGCCAGTCCATCTCTAACGTTTGCCCCTAACACACAACTTCTCGTCATGAAACTGCAAAAGTGCAAACCGAACAACTCGCAAATACATCAAAAACAACCTTGCGTCGGCAACGTGGGCGAATAATTTCGCAAGACATTGCCAGAATGTCACCAACAGCAAAACAGATTTAACAGGCTTCAAACGTCAAACTCAGGCTAATTACCTAATCCCGACCCAGATCTTAATTTAAACAGCGAAGAACGTGCAGCGTTGACATCACCACAGAGGTTACACCATTCAGCCGTCGGCTAGCCAGCTAGCAGCATTTTGACACAACGAGAATTCCCTTCAAGCGAGCGAGAAAAAAAACATGCTGCGTGCTACACGAGAATCCTTCCTGGACCCCCGATCACCAGCCAGCTCAGCGCTATTTAGCTACGAGAAGTCCTTTGTTGCAGGAAAGGGATTATCCAGTCCCTAATGCCGTGACACACTGCGATAAAGTAAGGCAACAATGCATTCAATTCGGCTGGACACGAGCTGCTTAACAGATCAATTTCGGGAAAAAAGAATACTACAATGAGAGGTATAGTCTTTGAGACATGGCTACTTGACCGATCTGGAACTACGTCGTAGCTACAAATAGACACCACATGCAGTAAACAGTCACACTGAAATGCATAGAACGAAGGATTACGGTCAGCAACTAGCAATCTGCGTGAATATCTGCACATACACGCATGCAAATCGCCGAAAATTTTAAAGCTGGGCATAAAATCGAACTTTGGCCTGGGTAGCCATTTGTATAAGTCAGCTGTTAGCATGATCCACGGTTTAAGTTTCTTTTAAAAACAACCAACAATCAAAACAAAAAACCCCTGTATGCGTCTAACCCTGGCTCTTTTTCACTCACCAAGATCTTAATCGCAATGCTTGTCTTCTGCCCCTTCGAGTACCCCCAGCGTGACTGCGTGGTCCACGCACCCCGTTCTAGATCGAACAGAAATGACTGCATGCATCTCCAAGGTTGAGTCATGCCGTGCTGACCTCACTATTATTTCCCGTCCAGGCAAGGGGAGATCAACCGTGCTTGAGCAGACTGCAAAACGATAGGAGACTTGAAGAAGCAAAAACAATATTATAAAGTAAGTCGTTGTCGGAGCTGCATTTGTCAGCGATTAAGTCACTCAAGCATGTCGCTTAGCACATACACGGTGGCCATAAACAATTCCGCCACAGCCTTCCTCTTCCCAGTAATCGCGTACACGAAAACACTCGCTTTCAGATCAGTCTTGTGATCCCGTCCAGTCCGCTTACCACGCCTACTTCCATGTCCATATAAGGTACTTCCCTTCCATGTGGAGTGCTGTAAATTACAGTGCACCCTTTCTCCAACACGGCAGGGAAATTCCGGTGCTGAAGCGCACTCCTTTGCAAGATCCTGGGTACGAGCAACAGGTATGAAAACTTAGGCAGTTTCGCTTGTGGATTTACTGTAACGAATGACCACGGTCTGCATACGAGACTTTTCACGTGAGAGAGCATATATTAAAGACGGTATTCACCCAACAAACCACACATTTCCTTGACAGGAAAGTTTTTAAGACTACTGCAAGATGCATAGAATCTTAATCGTTGTTCATGATTGAATCATATTGATTCAACCACACCACATACTGATGCACCTTTGCATGCCCTCAACAAAAAGACATTTCTGCCAGGAAGAGTAGGCTGAACATCTATTATCTACTTTGATTACAACGACAAAGAAAACTGGTTACGCAGGTATCCGGCAATCTTCACGAAACAGAGGCTGCTGCCAGACTGCACATAATGAAGCAAACTCATGCCCAAAACATTAATAACAATTGGAAATCAGTGCATCAATCGATCAAACATTTGATCTGTAAGAACAAACCTAATCAATAAGAAAAACAAGGAAATGACCGGTACATATGTTATCTCGCATCAAGTCGGCACAAAATTATTTAAATTCTTCAAGAATATTTTCTAAGTTTGAGCTAAACTATTTAAACCCTTTAATTTAGGCCAGGTGATCGCGGTGTTGCCTCCATTTTGCTGTGACGTGACGATTGCTCAACCTCTGCTGAGCAAGTTTAAGCAGCCGCTTCCTGTGCAGATACAGTCAGTGAGGAAAGCTCCTTGTCAGACATAATTTTAGAGTGTAAATTGCAGGTCAGGAAATTGTAAACCAACGAAACCAGTCTGAGTCTTTTCACACACCTCTCCCCTGAAAAGAAAAAGAGGGGGCGAATCTTAAACCTGAAAACCAGTAGATCTACCTACAGACTAAAAGCATGGTATGACCCCAGTGCCACCGTACACAGGTCAGATGATCGACCCTCTTTCTCACTTGCAGGGCAAATTTATTGCATTCAACAGCCCCCAAACCAAACAACAACCCCCTTTCACAGATTTGAGCACACTTCACACAGATAAAGGATCCAATGTATGCCCCTGTACTATCCCTAAGAGAAGGCTCTTTCGTATGCTTCTCTATGCTTTTTTCCAGAGTTCTAGAACTTCACTGCTTTCCAGAACCAGTTGTGATTGTTGTTGCATTAGAATATACAGCTATGAACTTATTCTAATCACATACACCATATGCCTATATCCTAATCACAGGCACCATTCTTCACTGGCCAATGAGGCTTTGTTATTTTGGTTCAGTTGGCCCAGTCAGTCAAACACCGCATCTACATCCAATTGAGCATGTATAAGGAGAGTGAAGGCATAGAATTCCCCAAAACAAGCAGGAAGCTACAAAAACAAGCAGATTGCTGCAGTACAGGCTTGGCAGAGCATCACCACAAAATATACTCAGTGTCTGGTGATGTCTATGCATCACAGACTTTAAGCAGTCACTGCGTGCAAGGGACAAGCATCCAAATGTCTAAAAGGATTTCTTCACTCTACATGTTAAGCAGTTCAATTTTTACGGGCCCCAAAACAGGCGGGGTTCATATACAAAAAGTTCTGTCATTCCTAAACAGTTCATCCACCATGGATGAAAACACCCTAAAATGAAAACAGAGTGTACATTTAATTTTAATTGTCATTGTGTCTTCTCAAAGTCGATGTGCTTGTGTACGTCACCAAAATTACAAAATGTGTCACTGTCCTGTAAATTATGGCGCTCACCGTACTTTTGGTCTCTATCTCTGTGGGTTGATGGCACTTTCGTCTCATCGACACAAAACTATCCAGGGATCAGCGAGATCCACTGGCATCTAGCAACTTAAATGAGTCCAATTCAGCCCTTGTCAGGAAAGGTAAACGGAGTGGGACAGAATCACCAAGGATATGGTCTTCCCCGATATGTTTGCACAATGCCAAAAAATCCCTAAAAAGATGTCAGTCATGACCTGAGCAATCACAGCTTCATAAAACTAGCAGCATATTGTCCAACCAATAGGCAACTTCCCATTAGCATGCAAAATCTGTCATGTAAGCCCCTGCATTGCTCTGATGGAAAGACGCATAAAATTCTTTTTCCATTCAGATAATACAGGCCTCCTGTACAACCTCAATTACCAAAAAAGGAATTGTTTGAAACATTACATGAAAATTCATTCATCTCAACCTTATAAAATGTCAATGATTATGCCCGGCTTTTGATGAGTTTGCCAAAATTCAACAAATTAACACAAAAAGTCCAACTAAGCGTAGATTTTCATACACACATGCAAGATAAAACTGCTTAATTACAAGTAACTTTCTATGGTTGGTTAGCTAATAAATCCTTCAGACTAGAGTTATACTACAGTACTGCTTTTTATGAGTGCAGTTCAGAAGATGGAGTTACATAACACTTATACCGAAAGCACTTAAGGCATGGCCAATTCCTCCTTGAATCCCAACAGCCACCAGTGAAATATGATCACGCAAATACTTCTCCAAGCAGCAATGTACAGTTAAAGCTGGGCAAGGCGGCAGAGGAAAAGCTATAATCTGGGCCCTTACACTCCATCTATACTCCGTTATGACCAGAAACTAGAACCTTAAATTCTGCCTTAAAATCTTTTCCCCTCGCTCCCACTGATTTCACACGCCTCCTTAGGGTATAGCCAGAACTACAACACTGTCTGAATGCTTCTATAGCCTCATCAACGGGAAGCCTTGCACCACGGCTCAAACTGAGAGAGCAGCATCAACACTACCCCCACAGCAAGTACAGCCAATGTGACCGCCAGAAATCTTTCAATAGATACTAGATAGCCCATCAATGACTAAGGAAAAAAAATACATAAATAAAAAATAAATGAATAAATAAAATGACAATTTTGCCCACTTAGTGGATGATGACAGTGTGGAGTACTTCATATTTGATGTACAGCCCAAAGAAGCAAGCCTAACTGTGCATTCCTGTCTACTTTCCGGTTGATGAAAGTGTGGAGTACATTACATTTGACGTACAGCCCAAAGTAGCAAGCCTAACTGCGCTCTGACAGCTTTCAAGAATCTTAAAATAACAGTTACTATAGTAAGCGGCGGCTCACTATTTTAACAAAGCGCCATACCATTCACCTTCTGACATAAATTGTTATTAATGGTGAGTCACTCCTGGGGAAACTTAAGTATAACCACTGAAGATACAAGCTTCGCAGCAAACAAATTACCCATGATACTTGAATAATAAGTGTGCTTTTCATTTCTCTCACAACAAATGGAGAATATAGTAGTATTTCAAAAAATACTTAATTACTTTCAACCCCTCAGCAAAAGCAGTGTTTCTGCCATCTTTTTGGCTCTTGTCTCACCTACTCCCTGACTGGCTTGGCCAGGGGAATGACAGCAGATAGCTGTGAGTAATTTGGGAGAGAAAAGGTGCATTAATTCTTGCTCATCACTTCTGGTTTTCATTCAAGTTCTATTAAGCATACTTATCTTGGTTAATCTGTATTAATCAACCATGACACATAAGGCATGGTGGTAAAACCAGCTAAGCTGCTTGATAATAACAGTAGTTGTAGACAAGTTAAGTTCCTTGCTTCAAACACTGAGCAACTTAACAGAATGAAATCAAAGTGGGTAAATTAATATCCTCATATCAACAATAACCTCCAACTATATATGGCATCACATAACACATAAAGCAATTGATACACCATGACCGCAAAATGCTGGAGGCCTTCAACTGGCAAAAACATAAGTTCCTTTGTTCCTTCTTCCAGTTGAACAGGACAGAAGATCAAAATGGATCATTACATTTCACAATGATAGTGATGGTGCATGGCTGCTTGTCAATATTATCTCATATAATAGGATGGCAAGGACACACCAGAGGGGGCATAATACGCATATTGCATGGATTTACAAGGCACATGACAGGGTTTATTCTTACTCAAGATCAAGTCACAAATTGTGATTTTAAGCAAGCCTAGATTGAGACTGAGTCCCACACGAACAGTCAATTTGCTGTGCATTGATTTCAGTGATATAACAACTATAATTACTATTCAGTGTTATTACTGTGGTATAAACCATAAAAGTAAATGAAGCACATGGAACCTTGTTGAGACTGCTCAGGGTAGTCCTAGAGCGCCTCTCCAGGCTTTAAGCATGATTCAGCACTACTGATAAATTGAAGTACTTGATTGGATCCACAAATCCTTCTCTAGGTCGTAAATTTTCTGCTAATTGGAAGGACACCACAATTACAACCAAATACTGCAGCTCTACTGGACTGAAGTTTGACACCACCGCGCTACATGATGTCGAGTAATCTCTGCGCATTTGACCTCACTAAACCCCCATTTAAATGTGCCAATTTTCGCAGGTTCTTCTGGAATAACATCAGAGACATGAGGAATGGAGATTTTTAAGATGACTGCAGAACTGCAGTGAGGCAAAAAAAGGAACAATTGTCTTTTTTTTTTTTTCAACAGACCACCCGTTTTTCACACTAGTAGCACAGTAGCACCAAGGCCAGCTTGGGACAGCAAGTCAGTGCGCCCTGTTGGTCCTGAAGCTATCTGCATATGGTAACAGTTGAGCAACATGTATACGCATGTGATGGCAAACAGCAGAGCGCGTACACGTTCTCAGCTCCGCTTTTAGTAGAGCCTAATTATTGCTCAAAAGTTTATCACACACTCTCAAATCCTCTAGAAGACTATTTCATATACATTTCGGTGCTGCCCTGCAGCCCAAACACGAGGTAATTTAAAAGAACCCATTGCACAGGCCTATTCGATATCCATGTCCTTATTATTCTTTTTGAATGATTTTCAAAGCCGTCGTGTACGGGTTAACTGTGTCCATACTTATCATCCTGCACATGTAATATGGCTTATCCTCCAAGCACACGTCAAGGACATGGAAATTACGCGTCGAATCGAAAATATATATATCATAAACTGGCGGCAACGCAGTTTTAGAGGCTTTGTGCAATAAAAGGCTGAACCACTGAGGTTAAAAAAAATATTACATAACACTGAAAGTGTACAAACCGGGTCCACATTTGATCGGCCGCAAATATTCGACCACTAGCTACGCATTTTGTACTCTAATGAAAAACCAATAACTACTTGACAGCCGATACGCCTTTGTAAATCAAAGTCGTGTCCATATTGCGTTACCATTGCCTCAGCATCATGGAAACAACACTGACAAACAGTAGAAATATCATAAATGCAGTAATTCGACACTCGTCGGTAAACAACAAAGCCTTTTTTTCTTTTACTTCCCTAGCTCACAGTGACTGTGGAAGCTAATACAGCATTTTCTTAACCAAAAATCTGCAAAAAAAAAAAAAAAAAACCTGCGCAAAACCTGCTAAATGACTCAATTACTACTGGGACGGGACAGTAGTAACACCATTAGCTAGCAAAACAGCGGACTACTGCAAAATTCAACTCAGTGCATATTTACTTTCGAGTCAACATCGACCAACTGAGGCGGCGCTGCAACAGTTGCTCTTGCAGCAATAGCTGGAAAGACGACTCGTTTGCACAACAGCATTCAGTTTTTTCCATGCATCCAGTAGAAAACCTTTAAAATGGTTCCACCCATTCCACCCCCTCCGAGTCTTTGTTTCAATTTCCCCAGATAGACTCCACGAGAAAGAATATTTGCAACGTGTAGCGCAATAACCTCCACCCTTGGCAAGTACAAGGACTACCACAACCCCTTTCCACTGACACGAGACAGTCCCGATTCCGCCTGTCGCAGCACATACTTTACCTTCACCCCGTCAGACTATGACATTTCTGATTGGGACGGAATATGATTTAGCACTCACCGCAATCCCCCGCAACTTTTTCGCATTTTTTGAAAACAAACCCGCTGCTGATGTCAATACGCTTGCTAGCAAGCTAAGTTAACAAGCTACGCAGAACATTTCACTACACTTTCCCAGGGGCGGCTGAGCGAAACCGAAGAAAAAGTGCACTTGAAACGACAGCACCGGCTTCCATGCAGTTTTCAAAAATCAATCGCATGCAGGTTCAACAAACGCAGAAGTCATTTATATTTTTTGTGTTCCTAATTTCCAACCAGGCGACGTTATCTTACCTCCAACAAGATTTGTTTCCCTATTCGCGACAGAAAACTTTTCCCCCTTTTCGAAGCGTCACTTCCTACTTTGTTGCCTAAAGTCGAGTCTTTGCTCAATTGGTGCACGAATGCACGGGGCATTTGCACTGTATGTAACGACACAAATTTCTCAGACCTCTCAGTTGCAGAAATAATTCAGATCCAATGCAAAACTGAAGAGTCAAATGTATTCTATAATTTCGCGTCCACGTGAGCGCAATACACAAGTTTCTTAAACAATTGCGAAATTAAGTTCCTTGAATAAGTGTGGCACAGATTCGGTTCTTCCTCTCCAACAAACCTGAAAACACGCCTAATATTTTTCACAACAAATGGAAGGTAAAATCCGGCAGGCCTTCACTGTGAGTCAGACCAGCGCATTTAAGCGGTTGGGGTTGGTATTGAGACATTGGCCGATAAAGGTTTTTTTTTTTTACCGAACTATTTTGACAGTTTGATGTGCCCATTTGTCATACAAGTCTATAATTTCAAATGCAGAATAATAAATGCATATATGATAACATAGTAAATGTAAGTGCCATCCGACGGACAACTAAGAAAGAAATTAAAGGAATGTTGACGGTTAGCCTACATTTAGTATGATCATGGAAAAATAATCATAGATATGAAGGCACAAATAACTCAGACTATCACGGTGCTCTTCAGGTTCTGAAAACATGATCCAGAAGGCACCGAAATCAGCAGTCACTGCACACAGTGCGAGATCTCACCTGTTTTCTATAGCATGCTGAAAGGCTTTAACTTCTCCATTATTGGGGTCCAAGTCTGAACTAAAATTGGTTAAAAATTCTCACCATGCCAAATATTCCATAAATGCGTCCCAGTAATAAAACAATTTGGTGACCACACGAATTCGTCATCGAAGCTTCGATTTAATGGGAGTTTTAACCCATGTAAGCCTTTTGTTTCAGACAAATTCAGCATAAAAATGGTAATAGGCTGCGCTTTTCAACCGAGACAACTGCATATGACAAATAAATGGGCTGAGTACGTTCTTGACTTCTGCATACTGAACCCCCCCTGAAGTTGTGTAATACAATACTACCAGAAACCTGACAGGTGGCGTTGTCGTGCTTTTGAAGACCCTCGACGAGATCTACCATTTCAGTAGCCAAAGTAGGCTAACCCAGGAAGGCGGGCTAGCTTGATTGAAAATATCACCGATAATTTATGATTCAGTTAATGACACAACTGTTGGATAACTCTACATAGGCTACTGCACCGGAGTCTTTCTGCATTTGAAAAAAAATACACGTCATCAGAATGTCACGGATATTAAAAGTTGTATTGCATTCGCGACCTGGTATGTCTATCTTGGCTGGTCGTTCCGCGATTATTTTATTTTTGCGCTCTGTATTGGTTTGAGTCGCATGTGACTATTTGGCTCTGGGTTAATGACTAAAAAGTATGAGTGTATATTTCTTGCTCAGGCATAAACGGGGAACCGATTCCAGAGAACTTCCGCCTTGAAGAAGGTACCCTAGAAACGGATCTGAAGCGGGGTGAAGTTCTCGTTCGGACTTTGTACCTCTCGGTTGACCCCTACATGGTGGGTGAACTGTTTGCGAATCGTTACGTGCATTATGTTTGCAGAGAAAGAGAAGCGGTTGCCCATCCGCTCTCTGCTCACTGTCTCATTATTCTATGTGGTGTGCTCTAAGGCAGGGAATTCTGACCTCATTGTCTTCGGACTTGGGTGCTGTGGGTTTGCCCTTTCTGACATGCAAAAGAGCTTGTCATCAAAAATAAAGGCGGGCATTTCCCTCTTTGTTCTCGTCTTCCCATTGTAGTTTGGTTAAAGTAGAAAAACAAACAGGGCTGCAAATTAAAGGATTCCCCCCCTTTTGACAAGCCCTGTTCGAATGTTTTGCAGCTAACCAGTGAAAGGAGGAGCTTGAGACAAAGGTTGTAGTTCACTGGTTACTCGAACGATATTTCGGTAGAAACAAGCGGATTACTGGATCACATTTTTTGCCGTTAGAGATACCGTATTATTTCCGACGGCATATTCGGTGTTTGTTTCCGTTATCTTACAGTTTACCGTCATCTAGCAGATGCATCCCTGTCTGTGCTGCAATTCTTGCAGTGATAGTTTCATTTTGAGGAATATGTAATATGACGTTGGGCAAACTATGAAATGTAGAAGTTTCTCAGATGCATTCAAGGTCGCTTAAATACATCCGTTTTGTTTTATTGTTGTCTCTCCAACTTCAAAGATAGGC
The DNA here is from genome assembly GCA_029692085.1 of Gymnothorax javanicus. Classification (NCBI taxonomy): domain Eukaryota; kingdom Metazoa; phylum Chordata; class Actinopteri; order Anguilliformes; family Muraenidae; genus Gymnothorax; species Gymnothorax javanicus. The sequence goes on from CM056193.1 coordinate 28,720,713, forward strand.
TACCTCTCTATTTGGCTCAGATGTTATGAGATATGTGCATGGATGTGAATGGTTTGAAATTCCTCTAATATTGAGAATATGCCATGTGAATGAATGCTTGCTACATATAAATTTACAAAATATTTTGGAAAGTGGTTCTGGAGCAATCCTGTGCTGTTGCTGGCTTTTGTTCCAATGAATCTCGAGTTTAAGTGCGGTGATTGGGTGTATGAAACAGTCCTGCTGGAAAAACCAGTGTGGACCAGCGCAGAAATCATGCTGGTTTGGTGTTGGTCCATGCTGGTTTATGCTGGCCTCCCAGCATGGACCAACATAGACCAGCATTATCTCCATACTGGTTTATGCTGGTCTATGCTCGTCTACCAGCATAGCCAGCAAAGACCAGCATTATCACCATGCTGGTTTGGTGCTCGTCCATGCTGGTTTATGCTGGTGCAGCTGGTCCACCAGCATGGACCAGCAGAGCCCATCTTCATTTCAGTGCTGGTCCATTCTGGTTTGATTCTAGCCTGTAGTGGTTTGGTGCTGGACCATGCTGGTCACCAGTATGGACCAGCATATATTATGTTTTTGTGCTGGTCCATGCTGGTCACCAGCATGGAAGAACATGGCCAGCATAGGCTGTGTTTTGATGCTGGTCGACCAGCATCAAAACACACCATATACTGGTGACTATTATGGACCAGCACCAAAACACAACATAATCTGGTCTTGCTGGTCGATGCTGGTGACCATCACCAAACACAACATATGCTGGTATGCTGCTGACCAGCATGGACCAGCACCAAAACACAACAGTCTTGCTGATCAGCAGCCATGCTGGTCCATGCTGTTTTTTCCCAGCTGGGAGACTTGTTTTAATCCTTGATTTCTTTTTCCCTGTATTGTTTAGCATAACTAAGGAAGAGTAGGTACTCAGCATTTAAGACTTTCATTTTTGCCTGAAGGCCTAGCCCATTTTAATGTAATTAATCAATACAAAATGTGCTCTCCTCTAAAGTCAATCATAAAAACAATATCCGCATGCCTGAAGCATTGTAGAAGAGTTTTGAGTAACCTTTATTGCTATGCACAGGTTTTCTTCAGGATCTGGGCCGAAAAACACTGGAAGTGTAAAAACGTTAGAAGTGTAGAAATATTTTTAACTGCCAGAAAGGTATTTTTAATGATAACGGTGCTATAAAGATATTCCTGTTGCAGCGGTGCCGTATGAACGAAGACACGGGAGCGGACTATATATCACCCTGGAATTTGTCAGAGTGTGTTGATGGCGGCGGTGTGGGTGTGGTCGAATCCAGCTGTCATGACGCCTTCTCAGAGGGGGATACGGTGACATCATTTTACTGGCGATGGCAAACGTATGACGTAGTGGAGGGAAGCCGTTTGCAGAAGGTAAATCTCTATTGCCTCTCCATAACTGTCATTAATTGCTGATTTAAATCTTCATCATCTCTCCAATATTGTTGTTGGTGTGGCTTTGCAGAAAAACTAATTTTTCCATTTCTGGACACTTTGACCAATGCATGTATTATGTATCAGGGCTACTTAACCCCCAATACAGTACACATCATTTTTCAGTTGAACAGGTTGTGTCATCACTTGGGGAGGGTCATGGTCTGCAGGATGGCCCCCTCCTTATTATGATCTGCCTGTTTTGATACACAATCTTCATCACTGAATCATTGGCACATGGTATAACTCTGTTGCATAGTGCCAAGTTGCCACATCTCACATTTTACATTGGTATTGCTAGCTGGCTTAATTTTGTAGGGCTAAGTCAATCAACTAAGTCAGCCAGCTGGTCTCTGAAAATGTTATTTGTGTTTAAGTGAAAATTACAAATTACAAATGTCCAATTATGGAGAAATAATTGCATGCACATACTTGCAGCACTTCTTAGGTCTTATTTGATGCAAGTAAACTGAGAAAAAAAATCTTTTACAAGCAACATTTCCCTTCAAGCAAGACCAAAATGATAAACCAATTTTGGAATGTGTTTTTAAACTCGCTGCAATATTGCAACACCTCAGAACTTCATGCCGATTGTACAGTGAAGCCAAGTATGTATTGACACCTGCGCTAACTGGATGGGCTGTGCTGCCTATAAGATTTGCAGCTTCAGCTCTGAGGTTGGACTTTACAGTAAAAGTGGGCTGGGGCATCACTGTGGGGGCAAGACTTCAACTGACAACCCAGGATGTCGACGCAGGGCTCAGTCGGCCTTTTGCTAAGGGGGTGTACAAAAACTGCATTTTCACTGGGCTCAAAATTCCATGCAACTCTCTTAAAGCGGATAAGAATGTTTAACTCCGTTTTTAATTACTTGAGGATACTGCAAGGATGAGACGAGACTATTTTTGTGATTTTGAATTTAAAAACAGTTTTGAATTTAAAGCAAAATTAATGAATGGGGGTGATGTAACCAAAATGTTGCAGCTGGACCCTCAGCTGGTGAATGGACATCTGTCCTACTTCCTGGGAGCAGTGGGCATGCCTGGTCTCACCTCCCTGTTGGGAGTGAGGGAAAAAGGTCATGTGACAGCTGGAGCCAATCAAACGATGGTGGTCAGTGGAGCAGCAGGGGCTTGTGGGTCTCTGGCTGGACAGGTAACATAACGTCTGTCTTTACATACAAAGAAAGCAATCCTTTGATGTGTTTTCTCCTGAAACTTCCACAGCTGGGGTAGGCGATTGGAGTCAATGGAAGGCCAGTGTATATGGAGATTTTTTACTGCGTTTGTTCTATGTTTTGACAAATTACCTCTACTAAATTCTGGACATTGTTACTCTGGTATTAGATTGAAGTAAGCATTTCATGTTTGGACTCAGAACTGTCCTCAGCTATCATTTCTTTGCTTTTCAAGAGGGCTGTTTTAGTGATTGAAGGCAGAGAAAATATTTGTTTCAGCTCTTAACCAATGAAATGCATGCTGTTCTAGTTCTATAAATATTTTTTTGCAAATTTTTGTGATTTTTATGTACCGAGTAGTTAAACGCGAAACCTCTGAAATACAGCTCATCAGTGCGAGTTCATGAATGCTGCCATTCCGTATATTTCAGCCAATCAAAAAAAACTTCACGTGGCAATGTCCCGGATGCTATGATGCGCTTTGGACACCAGGAAATCACCTGATCTATATAAAGTGTATATAAACTAGTCTTGATTATCATTCGTGTTGCAGCTTAATTTTACGCTGAATGATCGAGGTTCAATGTTGCCAATCATTAGTAGAACCTGAGTGACAAAATCATTCATAATGCCGCTGTGTGCGGCAGTTGGTTTCTCTAACAAAATGGGAAACTCCGACTTACCCGTGGGCAGAAGCTTGCGCAGATTTCTCATAGCGAAGCCTGACTTATTACGACCCTTGGTTGTACAACATCAGACAACGGGAATTCATCCCAACGAAGAGTTATTGGTTGTGTTCTGCACTTTTTTCACACACTTGTTTCAAGGAGCACATTTACCCAAAATAGGGAATTGAATCGCCATGTAAATATCGGAGGATTTTGCAAGATGATGCCGTGCCAACGGTATTCAGTCACCAGCAGGCTCCCAAACCCAAGCACCTGTCAACTTTAGCTAGGCTGGAGAAACGACCGCATCAGTCACAGATAGAACAGGTAGGCTTACCAAATCTTAGGTCAGCCTATAATTTGTCGTTGTAGTTATTCCAATTCAGAAATGATTCATCGGACAAACTCTTTCTTACGGTAGCCATGTTTTATTTAATTTATAACCTCCGCGTGCTCAAGAGTTTCGGTGTCTGGGTGACATGGCAAGCTACCCCGATGCCAACAAACATGGCACACCGCCAACAACGTGTATTTACCCGAGGCCAAAGTATGGCCATCGGGTATTGCAAAGATCTTGCGTCTGTCTTTCTGTCTGTCCGTCTGTGTAGACAATAACTCCTTTCCTATTAATCTCAGGGTAATGAAATTCACAGGGACTGTTCTTAGGACATATAGCTTGGAAAAGTTCAAAGATGGGTAACTTTGACCTACTTTAAGGGGTCAAAAGGTCATGTTCTTTGTAAACACTATTTCCTTGATTACATCCGCTATTTTTGTTGTAGCCGCGTAAAATTTACAGCGTGTATGTTCTGGATAATCAGCTTGCAGAACAGTAAAGGTGGATGACCTTCACCTGGTTAATGGGGTCAAAAGGTCACATTGTTTCTGAACAGTGTTACTTTCATTACACCTTTGCACTATCATGACATTTTTTGGTGTAGCTATGTCAAATTCATAAGGTGTACTCACTGGATAATCAAGTTGGAGGACATGGAAGCAACATGGCCTTCACCTACTTTAAATACCTTCTAATAACAATTTCATGTAGCAACATTATCAACCAAACTGTTCCGTCACCTTCAACATAACATTGAATTTTGATGACTGCGCATCATGTCAGACTTCATATTCTGAATGCCAAACGATGTAAAGTCCCAGCTGTCCTGTTCCACACTTTCCATATAACCTGCCAGGTCCTTGATGAAATTGGACAATTACCTCTGTCTTGCTTTTGACTCTTGAAACTTCTCTCAAGCCCGAAAGTATTAAACACATTGTGTTACATAGGCATACATTAAAAGACCCTTTATATGTTCTAATTCCTTGTCTTATGCCCATACGGCCGAGGGTACTTTAGCATTGCGTTCTATGTTCTTATCTTCTCCAGCTAATTCACTCATTAGAAATATGTTCAAAAATTAACCAAAAATATATTTGAATAGTAGGGGCAGTGTACTTTTATTGGGCATCCGCTGTACCAAGTGTTAACTTTGCCTTAGGTTGCAAGTTGGCATTAAGACCTAAACGCATGCAATAAGTGTTTTAATGATGGCTATCCTGGTTCTAGGGCATAGGATATGGTAATTTTTGTGTTATTAGTTATGTTGCTGGTCTGGGGATTTTTTTGGCAGTGCTGTTATTGCTGCTTATTCAGATCAAGTGCTTACACGCACGTCCTCTCACATTGATAAGTCACAGGAAAAATTAAATTGAACATTTAATATTTACTTAATCAATGTAAAAACATGGCTTCTATGTGGCAGAAACATGTTGAGAGCAATTTGGGCTAGGCAGGATGAATTTTGAAGTTTCCTGCAGTTCCTGCTTCTCACTGTCGATGATTGCCATCTTTGGCAGTTATTTGGTCATGACTTGCTGTCTCTTGCCTTTGATTGGTTGTAATTGCACTGTCTGCCTGCAGATTGGCCGGCTGGACGGCTGCAGCAGGGTGGTGGGAATCTGCGGCTCAGAGCAGAAATGTAAGGTCCTGGTATCAGAGCTCGGCTTCACCTCCGCCATCAACTACCGCCAGGAGGACGTCTCAACTGCGCTGAGGGAGAGCTGTCCCGATGGTGTAGACGTCTATTTTGACAACGTTGGGGGTCCCGTCAGTGATGCGGTCATCGCACAGGTGCAGCAAATTGAAACATCTCTGTGTTGTTTACGGAGAATGAAATGCTTTACAAAAAGCTAGGGGGTGTGTTCTGTCTTGTATCTGTTTTGTTCAGCAAAACAAGAAAGAATTATTGAGGAGGGAAATTTTGAGAACTGAAACTTGGGTGTCCCCTTACGGAGAAAAGGTTGCGTACACATTCTTGAAACACTGCCATAGTCCTACTTGATGCAAGCAAACAGGTAAAATTATATTTTAACAGAACATATTTCATTTTAGGTGACACCAAAGAGTTAAGTGAAGTTTGGAATGAGTGCTTTTAAACTTGCTGCAACCTGCAATCGAAATGCAACACTTTGCGACCTCATACCGGGCAATCAGTGGTGTCGAGCGTGTACTGGCATCCAGCACTAACTGGATTTGCTGTGCTGCCTAGAAGAGTAGCACCTTCAACAGAGAAGGTGGACTTTACAGGAGAAGTAGGCAGGGGCATCGCAGTGGGGGCAAAACTGGAACTGACAACCCAGGGTGGCTATGTGGGGCCCAGTCGTCTTTTGCTATGGGGGCCTACAGATAATACAATTCCTCCGGGCTCATAATTTTATCCAACTCTCCTGAAGCCAGTGTGAATATTCAACTCTGTTTTGAATTACTTGAGGAAGTGTGGTGGGAAAATATCCTAAAACATTCTAAATTCAAAGTAAAACCATAATCTCAATTCAACAAATAAACCTTCTAAAAACTGCTGTACAAGGAGTAGCAGTGAAGAGGCAAAAACTTATGAATCTGCCAAGAAACCTAGATAAGCCAAACTCTGCAGAACCCTCAAGGCCGGCCTAATGAGCTAACCCTCCGGAATGACCATATCGGTCAGCCTAGTCCCACTACCTGAGCATGCGTATCTGAGTGTTCTGGAACCATCCATGTCCTCAGATAACTTGCTAAACTTTAGGTGAACCCAAGGTTTGGGAGACTTAGGTGTGGTCTTCGAGCGTCCCTGGCAGCCGAAAATGAAGGTAGATTATTATGTTATGACAAACTTGTTATTAAGGGTGGGGGTTGCTATGGGACAATGTACCAATCAGAGTCAATAATATTGGATAAGGTAGGAAGAATCACGTTTATCCCACCTAAAGGAATGTGCCAAAAGGCCAATAAATATGAGGGTTCGGACAGCCGGAGGTCAGTCGGCGTGGGGCATTGATGAAGAATGAATGCTGTGTGGTTCGCGCAGACCAGCATGGGTTTCTTTGTGCTTCATCTGGATGGATTTACAATAAACCCAATCGCATCAGACTCTGGAGAATGTGTCCATTTTTTGGAGATAGATTTACAAGGGTCAGTGGAACACTTGATCCACTTGCTCGTACAAAGTTTTTTCCTACGACAGATACTGCACGGGTTCAAAGGGACTATTTTGATTTTGAACAAAAATGTTTTAAATATAAAGGAAAAATTAATAAATGGGGGTGATGTAAGAGGTTATGGTACAACGGGGACACAGCCTTATTTTGCTGTTCTCAAATTTTGAGCTTGGGGGGAAGGTCATTTTCAGGTCCAGGCATTCTGCATTCGCTTCACAGTAATGGCTGTATTACTGACTAGGACCAGAAATTTTCCTGTTGTATTATGCGTATTGGACTACTGCACTGCCCAAAAAGAAAGGAGGGCTTTGGTTTGCAGGGTGGGTTCAACTTTGGAGCAACAAGGCAATAAGAGTGGCAGACAGTTGTAACCATCATTTCATATACACTCAACAAAAAAAGTAAAGGACCTCTGAATCTTTTCACTATTATTTTCTCTTGTTCTGAGCTTACCAAGACGCTGTCAAGCTGTGGTGAGAACACGTGGTTTTCACACAAGATTTTGAAATGACTTTTGACATTATTTTACGTTTTGATTTAATGGTCAGAACTTGGTGTGATTCTCGTCTTCCCCCCTGTATACCCTGTTTTGGGGTAATAAAGTCGTCCGTCAAATGTTTTGATGCAATGTGTGTCTTGGATTAACACCAATGACATAAACAACACCTGGGATTTACGTTTAGTTTGTATATTTCGCATTTTCAGATTAAAATACAGTGCTCCTTAACTTTCTTGCTGAGTCTATAAAGCCAAACAAGAATTAAGTTGTTTCTTTCCAAGTGTTTGTTCTGTCCAGTGGCAGTGTTTTAGACATATAATTCAGGTTTAATTCTAGCGTCCCATTCCTTCCCCAGATGAACAGAAATGGCCATGTGATTCTCTGCGGACAGATATCCCAGTACAATAAGGACGTTCCGTATCCCCCTCCCCTCAGCAAGGAGGCGCAAGAGGCCCTGCACCGCAACAACATCACCAGGTACCCCGCTCACCCCGAACCTTCACTTATGGGGTAGAGTTAAGGGGGTTACGGACTCTAGTGGATCCAGCGCGCCCCCTCGAGGTCCAGATGTTTGTATGCGTATGGATGTGTGTATGGGGCATGACATACATTTCTTTGCCACCACAAATATAAATTGATCTGTCCCTGAGCCAGAGGGATGGTATAATTGAGCACGATTACTGAGTTAGCAGGATAACTGTTCAGGGATTAAAACTCAAAGCCATTCCAAAACTGAAACATGGGCTTGACAAAAAAAAGATTTGTTCTGAGTTTTACACAGTCCGGTTATTCAGTTAACTCCACAATCCTCATTTATGATGTAGGCCCCAGATAAGAGTGGAGCTCTTTGGATCTGTAGTTTTAACAGGTATGTGTGTGTTCACAGCAGTTGTTATTCAGAGTGCTGCAGGAGTAGCGATCCTTTCTCAGCCTTAATGAAGTGTGACGTACTTCGAAGCAAATCAACATTAGCCGGGCTTTCTTTGCGTGAGCTGGCTCGACAAACCCAAAATTTGCAATCGGAGATAACCGTGAGTTACTATGGGACGTTGAAAGAGAGCCACCCTCTTGCCATTGAAAACCCTGGCTTTAGGCTCAACGTACATCACTAACCCACTAATCTTATGAAGTCCTTTACACGTCAGAGCATACTAAACTCGATGTTTGTTCATCCAGGGAGAGGTTCATGGTGTTCAACTACATGGAGAAACACGATGCCGGTATTCTACAGCTGAGCCAATGGGTGAAAACAGGACAGATCAAAGTAAGAACACTTTTCCCCCCGCTATTTTTGATCGCATCCACCAGTTTACATGCACGCACCCAAGCAGTCATGCACAAACGCACGTATATCCGTGTATTTCTATTCTTGTGAGGACATGACATCACAATTTGCCCTTGTAGTTGTGAGGACTGGCCAAAATGTCCCCACTCCATCGGTAAATAACGTGCTCTGGTCCTCCCAATGTAGCAAGTGCAACACACACAAGTTAATGTACACACACAAAAATGAACACCTAATCGTGTGATTTCCCCAAAACGTCCTCTATTCCAGCAGAAAAAAGTAGAAACTTGGTGTCTGGGGTGACAAAATTATTTAGCAGTGAAAGTATTTCCTGAAATGTTATCATAACTGAATGTCCCTGATTATATAAGTTTCTGCTCAGTAGAAAATAGATCTGTTGAGATGAAGGCCAGGGACTCTCATCCTACTCCAGTGGATCTCAGCGTCGGTCCTGGAGGCCCACTGTGTTTGCTGGTTTTTGTTCCAGCCGCAGTTACAATCGTAGACTTTTAATTAGGCGTATTTCATGTTTAGAGTTGTTATTTGCCCTCTGAAGCTGCATTGTGACAGAATTATCTATGCATATCAGAAAATATAAAAATTCTATATCACAATTGTGATATATCGGAAACAACTGCACATAAAGGGGGGAAAAGTGTAACTGATCAAATTAAAGAATTAGTGGGTTCCTACTTGGTGGATTCATTGGCACATGGTCTTGTAAACTGACCACTTATGAAGCAGGCAAATGATAGTCAAACCTATTTTGTGTCATGTTAATGTTATTACATTCAAGCAAGTATTTGAGAGAACTTTAAAACACTGGTGTTCAGTCACCTAGTTTGGAGCAAACTGAATTTCTTTGCATAGAATTTGATTTGTTTGAAAACTTTGACGTAAAATTACTTGTTGTATTGAAAAGTTTAGAGAATATGTTCCAGAGTCTTTTATTCTCCATGGCATGTTTGGATATTTCTGACAAAATGTGGCTCAAGCATGAAAATGCAACCAATTAATGAAATTAAAATGGTAAATTAAAAGCTTGTTAAAATCCCACGGCTGCAGCTGCAGTTGAAATATAAACCACTACTTGGTGGGCCTCCAGGACTGACGCTGAGGACCGCTGTCCTACACACACACACAATGAAATGAATTGCTGGGTGTCACTGTCTTTGTTTTTTGTCAGGTGTTGGAAACCATTGTGAATGGAATAGAGAATATGGGAGGTGAGTGTGCGTGGTGCGCTTGTCACACTGAACAGCTTGTGTAGTCTTTATGATCCTTTACTTGCTGAACGTGGCGTGATTTTATTGCAACAGCATCACTCAGGGTTTTATGGCTTTTTCTGCATCAATGACTAACATTAGATTTTATGTGAATTGTATCCAGTGTCTCAGTTTAGAATCGCTGAAAATATCTGAAATGGACATTTCCGGCTTCTTCGGCCTAGTCCTCACATGAACTTGTATTTTAAAAAAAATGGGGTTTTCCTCCTTCACTTTCCAAAAAAAATCGTACACGCGAAGTCCACACGAAGACGCAAAAGCAAAATTAAAGTGCCGTCAACAGCGTGCCAAACCAACAGGCAGTGATGTTATAATTTATTGTTTGACCATTGAGGCTAATTTCAAGCTTGAAAAACTCACTATAAAGGTGCTACACTCGGGGGTCAGAAGCCAAAAACTCAGTTTTCCCTGTCCACGCATTGACAGTGAAAACGAAGTTTGCATGTGGACAAAAGGCTGAAATGCATAGAAAGTGCTCCATTTTCAAAAGTTCCTGTGTATGTGTGGACAGGGCCTAAGAGAAAAATAAAGCAGAGGGAATAGGCCAACAATGACCAAACCTGGCTCCAGGAGAGCCACACAAAGTGCTAGTTTTTTTTTAACCTGCCACTTCAGACCTGAAAAAGCAGGTGAGGGGAGTTAACTTCGTAGTCCTTTGATTTGAATTGATCAATTAAGAGCAGAGTAACAGCAAAAACCCAACAGACTGAGCCCTCCAGGACCCCGGTAATACACAGTGCCTTTAGTAGCTGTAAAGCGGGGATCACCAAACCTGGCCCTCAAACTCAAATCCAGTCCTGGTTTTCTTCACTCCCTGATGGCTAACTATAGCTGAACAACTGGTGCTTCTTATTGGCTGGACGGGCTTTGCGCGAGGGGGGGAAACCCAGCAGTTCTCGGCTCTTGAAGACTCTCAGTTAATGATTGCAGCAGTCAAGGGTGTGACTGATAGTAGTCACAATGGAGCGAGCCTACTTGTGTTAATTGCAATCCCTTTAGTGCATGCAGCGGTATTTTACAAGGTGCATCCACCAATTTCAAATTTCAGAAGATGAGAAATTAGGAGCTGGAATGTTTTTCTAGTTTAAAGGAAATCTGAACGAAAAATAATTGCAGTAAATGTAAGCATATACATTTGTGGCAACTAAGTTCTCCCCTTTGAAAGGTTGTGGTTGATGTTGTTTCTTTATTCAAGGGCTGGTTAAAATTTACTAGACAGCTTAACATGGCTACAGTCTGTACCGCATCATTTTAAAATCTCTTGCTCATCTGTGTCAGTGTTCAGTGATGTGATCCAGTACATCTCTGTTGATGGTGTTTTTGCAGTTGCGTTTTGCTCCATGATGACAGGTGGAAATATTGGGAAACAGATTGTGAAGATTTCAGACTGAACAGTTGCAGTTCCTGAACCTTGCATCTCCAACGGCAAGTGCCATTTCCATGAGTGGCGCTGACTCGCTACGTCAGGAGAGCACAGTTTTGGGCCCTGTCAGGTGGTCTGCAGGCAGTTTTGTCTTCCATCCACTGCCTTAATTTTAGTTTTCAGACTAAATTATGCAGAAGTACACTTTAGGCTACTGCTGGCACTTAGTGAAATGTCAGAATAAGATACATTTGCACTAAAAACCACAACTAATGGGATAAGTTGGCATTATATTCTGAAATGGATTACTTAGTGCAGCCCTGGAATATGAGTCGCGCCATTTTGTTTGACATGTCCGCTTTTACTAATTTCAACAATTGTAATTGGGATTTTTTTCCCCGAATGCCATTCGTGTTAAATTTATTCAAAACAAAGGAAATGTAACTTTTGTTAGCGATTAAAGCAAAGTACTGTATTTTTTAAGCACAGAGTCAGAAGTTATACATTGATGGAAGAATGAAAATGTAGACTGCTAATTTAAAAAAAGATTTAATTCACAGCACTATAAATCCCACATGTATAAATAAGATGGAAGTTTTCTGGTTTCATTTCAGTTTTCAAAAGCACAATCTACATACAGCAGAACAAAGTGAAGGCAAAGCACTTCTGTATGGAGGAAAGATAATGTGATCTTTCAAGCACACACACACACACACCTTTGTTTTTCTATGTTTAGCGGGACAAAAATATGTTTTCACAAAAAGCCTAAAATCATCCAAAATTTTAACCCTTCCCTCACCTTAACCTGTAGACTCCCCAAAATAAACCAATTTCAAACCTTAATTTAACACCTCACCTTGAGCCCAATTCTAATACCCAACCAAAAAACCGGATAAGCTCTAGACCAGGGGTATCAAACTCGTCCATACAAAAGCGCAGAGGGGCTGCAGGTTTTCATTACAACTGAGCAGAAGCACACCTGATGGAACTAATCAACCCTGCAGGCTGAGATCAGTTGATTAAATTAGTTGTCAGGTGTGCTTCTGATTGGTTGGATTGAAAATCTGCAGCCCCTCAGCGCTTTTATGGTTGAGTTTGACACCCCTACTCAAGACCAAAATCTCACCCTTAGCACAGAATTTAGCCTTTTCTCCGCATGGGGTTGCAAATGTCCTTGCAGTCCTTTGTTTGACATTACTCTTGGAGTCTTTAAACCCCACAAGGCATTTTTTTTTTTTTTTTTTTTTTGTCCCAACAAATATGGGTAAACTTGCATACACACACAGGTGCGAGGGATTATACTCAAAATATTTAAGAACAATGATTTGTACCTTTTAAAAAAAAAAAAAAAGGGTCCAATGTGGCGTGAGGTCTCTCACTTCACTCCTGCACTACGACAACTGCTCAACTAAATAATGTCTTAATTCTGGGCTAATGGGCCAGGTTACGCGGTAACAGAGTTACCAAATTTGTGTATTTTGTATCATAGCTCCAAAACTAAGTAAGACAGTTACAGTTTAAATGTCTTTGTGTAGGTCTTCCTGAGTACTTAAATAAACAAAATTATCTATTTTGTTCATTTGATTTATTTTGGGTGAAAACAGCAAAAAACTGGTCGGTAACGGAGTGACAAATTTGTAACTCCGTTACTGACCAGTTTTTTGCTAATTTCACCCAAAATAAATCAAATGAACAAAATTAGCTCTTTTGTTTTTTGAAGTACCAGGGAAGACCTACACAGAGCCATTTAAATTGTAACTCTGTCTTACTTCGTTTTGGAGCGATCATACAAAATACACCAATTTTTTAACTCCGTTACCGCGTGACCTGGCCCTAATACAGAAATTCACAAACTTACTGGCCCTTTTTAGGTAAAATTAGAACTGCCTTTCCTGGACAAAGCTTCTGCCATGTTAGCCAGGGGAACCCTTTTCCCAGCATTCCCTTCACTAAAGATAGCAGCCCTTGCGTGTACCAAATCAAAAACTGACTACATTTTGTACACAAATGATTTATGAAATCGGTCCTGGGGCCCTGCTTTGTATGCTGTTTTTGGTCCAACCATAAGATTTGAAAAAGCGGTTCATTTGTCCTGATTAGGTCAACTTCTTGTTTAAAGCATTTACCGTTTTTAGCCACATCTTGACAGAAATATCTTTGTTTGACACAAATAATACCTTTGAACATAGAGTGTGTATTTTTCAGCATTGCAAGGAATTTTGGGTAACAGCATTTTTAAACCAATTAAAGCAGACACAGAGAAAATCAGTAAGCGCCAAATTAGGTTACTGAACACAGGCCTTTAGCGTTCTTTCAAAATAATTTGCTTGAACTAACAAACATGAGGTAAAACGGATTTGAATATCATTTGCATGCTTAATGAATGGTTAGTTTTTGAGACCATGTCTCCATGGTTTCACTACTTAAGAACCTATTGTTTGGTTTGATTAGTTGATTTTCTTCCCTTTTTTATGTAGCTGTTAGTAATGTATCACAGTATGGATATTGAATTTTTATTGCTCATGGCATGTATCAATAGCTGTCAAAATGTGCCTGAAGAAGATGAATAACTACTGTACACAAAAGTGCCAAATCAGGACAAATTAACAGCTTGTTAAAATTTCATGATGTAATTGCGGTTGGAGCAAAAACCAGCATACAGAAGGTGGCCCCAGGACTGAGTTTGAGAACCACAGTAAGAGACTAGCTGCGTCGTGATATAGTGGTCAAAAATAACTGCAAATAAGGCAGAAAAAAACATTGCAAAAATAAATTAAAAAACAATTCAAAAAATCACAAAAGGTGTGATATATTGTTTCAAAACATGATTGCACAATGATTTTGACATTCATTTTATACCTCTCACTGATTTTACCATTTTGTGTTGCATGATGCCTACGGTGTCAAACTATCAAACAATAAAAAAAAAAAAAAAAGAGATTACTCCTCTTTGTTCGTATAGCAACAACTACTTTTCATCTCAAGCAGTACAGAATGGAAATTCTCAGCCGCTTTTCCCTCTGGAGTCCATCAGTACATCGAGAACAGAACTGGAAACACATCAAGATATTCCTGAGAAACCACGGCTATAATCGCATTGGCAGGAATCAAAACTACACGAGTGGCCTGCACCAGACTGCAGGCAGAACACACATCCCTTATGAAAGCAGGCTCCAACACTACATTTCACTGAAATGCCCATCTAACATGATTGAGATAACACACACACACACAATCACACTGTAAAGGAATCATGATTGCACAGCTCACACGTGAGAAATAAACAATGTATATACACTGAACTAAGGCATGAAAAAAAAACAACTGACAAGTCAATACTTCGCAAAAAAAAAGTTGTTTTGAATGTAAAAAACCTAGTATTTTGCCACTTTGAGAGCAAACCGTTGCATGTAGCTGCTCAACCATCAAACAAAGAATTTTTTTGTGACGGTACTGAACCTATTAAATTGAGAATTTACATCTGTAAATTCTACCGCTCAAGAGGGTCCGTTTTCTTGAATCTCTGGCTGAACAATATTCTCCTTCTCATTTTTATTTTGGGGTAGCGTTTCAGCTGCCCTTGACCCGATACAGCCAGAGGAATCAAATGATTAGCATGAATACAGCCCATATTTTTCAGAGATCAGTTAGCGGGCGAGGCTGAGCTCTGCATGAATGTTGCGGCGCCAGGCTCTGCTTGGCAGTGCAAACCAAGTCAGGAAACACTTCCACTTTTCAGAAATGGCCAGAGTGCCCTCAACCAGCAGTGTGTGCAAACTCCTTTATCACGGAAGCGCAGCGCACATGAATCAAGGTCTAAATTATACCCACCAATAAAATGAGCATGAAGCAGCAATCTGCTTTTGTCTAGAACTGACTGTAGACATTCTTAGACGACATTATTTGAAAAAGACTGGAGAAGGATCCTTTCACTAACACCAAGGTGTACGTGTAAGGTATATGTAGTGAGCAAGAACATAATATCTATATACCTATATATAATACCCACACATCCCCAGGGCTAAATATATCCAACCATATTCAGTTAAAAGGTATGAAAAATAATTCATACACTGCTTCCCATTGCTACTTCTGACCAAAGTTGCATTCAAAATACAACCCCAATTCTGAAATAGTTGGGACGAAGTGTAAATTGTGAATAAAATCAAAATGCAATGACTTTCAGATCGCATGAGCCAATATGTTATTTACAATAGAAAATAGATAACATTTCAAATGTTGAAACTGAGTCATTTTACATTTTTATCCACAAAATGAGCTTATTTCAAATTTTCTGGCTGCAACAGGTCTCAAAAAAGTTGGGACACAGGCAAAATATGGCTGAAAAGCAATTAATATATAAGAGAATCAGCTAAAAGAACATTTAGTTAGTAATTAAGTTAACTGGCATCAGGTGTGTAACATGATTGGCTATAAAAGGAATGTCTTAGAGAGGCTGAGTCTCTCAGAAGTAAAGATGGCCAGAGGTTCTCCAACCTGTGAAGGCTCGCGTAAAAAAAATTGTGGAATACTTTAAAAACAATGTTCCTCAACGTCAAATTGCAAAGGCTTTGAAGGTATAATCATCGACAGTGCATAACATCATCAAAAGATTGAGAGAAACTGGAAAAATCTCTGTGCGTAAGGGACAAGGCCGAAGACCTTTACTGGATGCCCGTGATCTTCGGGCCCTCAGACGCCACTGCATCACTCACCGGCATGATTCTGTCATTGACATTACTAAATGGGCCCAGGAATACTTCAAGAAACCACTGTCTGTAAACACAGTCCGCCGTGCCATCCACAGATGCCACCTAAAACTCTCATGCAAAAAGGAAGCCATTGTTGAGCATGATCCAGAAGCGCCGCCATGTTCTGTGGGCCAAGGCTCATTTAAAATTGGCTGTAACAAAGTGGCAAAGTGTCCTGTGGTCAGACGAGTCTAAATTTGACATTCTTGTTGGAAATCGTGGGCGTCGTGTCCTCCGGGCTAAAGAGGAGAAAGACCACCCCTCCTGTTATCAGCATTCTGTTCAAAAGCCAGCATCTCTGATGGTATGGGGATGCATTAGTGCATCTGGTGTAGGACAACTGCATGTTTTAAAAAGCACCGTGAATGCTCAAAGGTATATAAAGGTTTTAGAGCAACAAATGTTCCCCTCCAGATGACAGCTATTCCAGGGAAGGCCTTGTGTATTTCAGCAGGACAATGCAAAACCACATACCGCAGCTATTACAACAGCATGGCTTCGTAGTAGAAGAGTCCGTGTGCTGAACTGGCCTGCCTGCAGTCCTGATCTTTCACCGATTGAGAACATTTGGCGCATAATTAAACGAAAAGTCCGTCAAAGGAGACCCAAAACTCTCCTGCAGCTGGAAGCCTGTATTGAACAGGAGTGGGATCAAATTCCAATGGCTAAACTCAAGAAACTTGTCTCCTCAATGCCCAGACACCTCCACTCTGTGTTAAAAAGAAGAGGGGATGCTACACCATGGTAAACAGGCCCCTGTTGCAACTTTTTTGAGACCTGTAACAGCCATCAAATTTGAAATGAGCTCATTTTGTGGATAAAATTGTAAAATTTCTCAGTTTCAACATTTGCTATGTTATCCCTGTTCCATTGTGAATAAAATACTGGCTGGTGTGATTTGAAAGTCATTGTGTTTTGATTTTATTCACAATTTGCACTTTGTCCCAACTATTTCAGAATTGGGGTTGTATAACTACAAAAGAAACTTCATTTCTGCAAGAGGTAGAAACCTGTCACAAAACAGCAACAAAGATCACTTCCTACACCTACAACTGACGAGACTGGAACTGGCCATGAACGATCTCCTGCTTTCAGGTTCAGTTCTCAAGTGGAACCAGGCAATGACGTTCATCATGGACCATACGTGGGTAGAGTTCAGTTGGATGTCCACGCTCCATCAATATGAACAAACACTAACATATTCCTGCCCCACCTAGTATTGACAATTCACGTCAATACAACCGTTTCCTTGCCGACCCTCAACTTAGCGTCTACAGTGCAGCGGCAGCCAAAATGGCCGCAGGTGTTCTGGCTCAAATTGTGCAAAGTTTTTACAATGATAAATAAACACCCCATCATGCTTTGCAACCGTATAGCATATTCTAATGGGAGAGTATGACAACTGTTCAAGCCAGTAAGAAGAGAATAGCTACTAGCAATGATGACTGACTCTGATTGATCACGGCTAAAAGAAGAGGTGTCTTAAACTGCTTGTAATGTCGAAGGCAGTGGCACAAAGTCACCGTGTTCAGCACAGGGTAGTGCATTCTGCACTGTAAACTCATTGCATTCTGCACTGTAAACTCATGCACACATAAGGACTCCCACTGAGCAGGCAGGATGTGCAGGTAAATTGGTATTATGCACTAAAGCAGTCAGTGTGCGTACACAAAGGATGCCGCAGTGCAGGATCATGGGAAAGCAACATAAATCAGTTATATAAAACACATTTTCTGGAGGGTAAAAAAAACACTTGCATACTACTCGTCCCATGAAAATTAAAAGAGGAAGAGCGTGGGAATGCTCAAGGATGACTTCAGCTGACCAATCAAAATGAGGAAATAATTTCACATGGGAACGGAAATGCGCTCTTAAATGCAGAGGCTTGTTTTTCCCTCCATTTAGTTTGCTGGACGCACTGTGAGACGTGTCTGTCAGACGTGAACACCATCTGTCTCTGCATCCTGGGCTTTCATCAATGCGGAGGGCCTCTGAAGAGTGACCCTGCCTGCAAACTGTGCTTTACATTCAGAGATATTCAGCAAATGGACTGGAGGATCTTGAGAGGATAGAGGCCACAGATCAAGGCTCATGTCTCTTTATGCTCCGACAAAATAAGCAGGATGCCTACAACTATGCCCAGTTACACTTTTGTATTAAAAAGTGATTGGCTCGGGAGGAGATGGGGGTGGAGTCGTCTTGTAGTTGTTCACAGTCGTGGAAAAGAGATGAGGCACCAGAAAATTCTAAGGAGAGAACGGGATGTAGCGTGACGAATAAACTGCGTACGATACAGAAGTGATGAAGCCGGGACGTGAGCCTAAGGAGGGGGTGGTGAATGCTGATGTCATAAGGGTGCAGCGGCTTTGCTGTCGTCGCGGAGACGGGGGGCGGGGCCCCTCCAGGCGTGGTACACCAGCAGCAGGCCCAGCCCCACGGCCCAGGTGCGCACCGGGGACAGGAAGAAGGCCAGGGGCCCGTAGGTCTCCAGCAGGAAGTAGCAGGAGTAGGCCTGCCAGCTGAGCAGCGCCGCCATGCACAGGTGCACCCCCACCGTCCGGCCCCACCCCGCCCGGCGGAAGTGGGAGCGGAACGAGTTCCCTCGGCAACGCAGGTGCAGGCTCCAGCAGAGGTAGCAGGTGAGCGGTATGTTGAAGAAGACCACCTGTGAGGGAGGGACACCGGGAGACAGACCGAAACTTTAAAGGTCCCCCATTATGCCACCAGTCGTGCAGCATTATTAGCTGTTATGAGCCAGTTCAAAGTCTCCCCTTCCTGACATCACAAGGGGGGGTGACCACCCAGATTAATGAAATCTGATTGACTGCTTGGCTAAAGTTGATCAGTTCTTCTTGCCTCTGGTTGGTTACTTCCCCATGTGATGTCAAGAGGGGAAAGATTTTGAAATGGCTTGTAACAGCCAATTGGCTGTGCACCTCTGGTGACATAATAGGGGACCTTTAAGCGACCTTCCCCTTCAGTTCGACTTCTGTACCACCTCTATGCACAGGCACAGAGATTGCGTGTGTGTCTGTGCGGGAATGTGCATGTACATGGGTGCACGAGTATGTGGGTATGCGCATCAGAATATGGCTGGGTGCTTGTGTGGGCAGTGTGAACATGTGGCTGCATGTGTGCGGGGTCTCTGTATTTGGCTCAGAGTCTGGCATTGCTGAAATCGCAACAGCATCATCACAAGCGGAGCTAATAGCTGTCATTCTATTGCCAAAACATCAGAGTAAACACTGCATTCATAACCTTGTGTCTTGCTACACATTTAGGGACGCATGAAAAGAAGAAGAACTGACTAATTTCTGTTGTTGTTAAATCAATGATGATTCAACGAACACAGAATCCACGAGGAGTTGCCGCTACTCACAGCTATAAGAATGTGACAGCGAAATATGAGCTGTAAAATATAAGCAGTAAGCAGTAAAGTAAAACTGTCGAATGTGGCGCTTTTTTTGTACACTTTCAGGATGAACTTCTATCATGCTTTCCTTGCCTTTATCTGCTTGTGTGCCTCTTTTACTGAACATTAATCCAACGCCAATCATAACTGTAGCAGTGAGCTAACAATTCACATAGCACCAGAGGAAATCCATCTGTGTAAAAAAGAATCAATATAACAGAACTTCCTCAAGATTGATTTTCAGTCATTCTGTCCCTAAGGTTCTAGTTATTTTTCATACATCGGGTTCCTGTATGTTCTAAGGCAGTGTAAATCTCGTCGGTCGGACAAAATAAGCTTGTTGAGTTTGTTCATTCGCAGCTTCAAGACATCTAAATGGCCGTGCAGTCAGAGGGTTTTTCAGACTCGTCAATAAAGAAACTCCTACGCTGGACTGCAGCTTACAAACAGTACATTAGCTTTTCAGAGGATTTACTGCCATCTACTGCCTGTTAGCCTATCACATCTCTTTAATTACATATTCCTTTAATCATTACCATGTAACCTGACCACAGAGGCGGAGGAGAAAAATCACTATTCTGTACGGCCTTCAAAGGCACCGCAACATTCTCTCTGGGTTTTGCTCTTTTCAAGGAAAAAAATGTACAAAGCTGACTCGGAACTGAGCACTTGGAGGAGAGCAGCTGAAATAGTCATGCCGTTAGAGCTCTGACAGCTACCCGAGTTTCTGCAAGAACAGATCAAAAAAGCAGTCTGGAACAGCAAGTTCACAAGTATACCCCCTCAGGAAAGCAGATGCTTAAAAAACACAAAAATTCAAAACGAAGTTGCAGCATATCACTGACTATTTCAGAGGAACAAGACACTCCTAGACAGAGGAGGATGAATCCACTGCTATCGATACGTGGGTTTACCAGCTGGGAGTCCAGCCAGCTGAGGTCACCAATTAGTTCTACCTTTTGGCAGATGAAATGCAGCTGGGAATAATAATCACCTGCATGACTCCCACTAGGAATGTGAGGCTCCCCTCCAGGAAGTGGCCGTCAACAAACACCCCAAATGCGAAGCAAGCTCCGCTGTGTCCGTCAATCACCTCTCCAATAAACCAGGGACCTGTGTGAGGTGAAAATACACACGCTATAAAACAACAGCATCCAACAGGCTTGCCTCAGGGGAAATCTCAGGACTGGGATCTTTACAATGCCACTCCTAATGAGTCGAGTAGTTAAAATTATCCCTTTAAAAGGTACTCTTCTTGAAAATAATTTTAAAAATGAATTTTTCTGTTTTTGATCGGACAGTGTAAAAGACCCATAAAGAAGAACTCCAACCCATTTTATATGGCGGGTAGTCAGTCATCTTTTCAGTGCATATGCAGTAAAAGAAGTATGAATCCGCAGTAAAATTCTCATTGATGCCAACTGATGCTTAACAGAGAACTTACAGGCCATCTGACAGTTTAAGTCTCCATCTTCAGGGGAAATGGAAGTGATTAGTCTTCCTTATATCACCAATCAATTTTGATGGAGGTTCACTCCATGGAAACAGCGAAACACTTGGAAATCCCAATTTTCACACAAAATGCCCCATTACAGTAATTTAGCAGAGGCCTCTTGTCTAAGCGAATGACAGTAAATTTGACAAAGCAGGGGCTAATCCAAACTGGAGCAACTCCAGCAACTCAATCACTTTCGCCATGAAGGTACAGTGTGTAAATCACAGTTTATTCTGAGAGTGCTATAGGGAAAAACTTGTTTTGGCCCTTCACTCCAGAACAGTGAATTTTTAAATGAATAATATGTAATTTCAGACTGTCAGGCTCATTTAGCACATATTTACATCCGCATCACGGGAAGCAAGTCGAAGTATCAGGACTTCTTATACTGGGCCACTGTTCTAATACTTATGGATCACGGTGTACATTAATTTACCGTAACAGTCAGGCTTGAATGGCAGTTTTCAGATTCAAAATAAGGCACAACTCAATGCAAAGTGTTGATTGCTATGGCTTCACCTGCCATTGCTTCATATGCCCTACAAGTTGATCTTCGGCCCCTGCATCCAACTGACCTTATGTGACGACCGTTGACCCGATCATCTCCAAAACCTAAGCATTCAGCTACCCCTCCACGGGGCGTTACCATGTCTGAATTCAGTACACACAGCACAGAAAAGATATTTGCTACAAACGGTGCAACAAACCATGCAACGGACAATGTGACGGACCTATGTACGGACAGACAACTGGAAAACAGTATGCATCCTGCCCACTGCAGGGCGGAGACATAATCATACAAGGGACACTACAACTATACCCCTGGGAGCTGCACTTGAACTAACATTTATTAAAATATTCGGCTGCAAAGGTAAATAATACTGAAAAATATCACCCAGGGATGTCCTAATAAATAGCAAAAGAAGTCACCATTACCAACATGGATATATACAGTATGTGCCGTTATGTATCAGGAAAGCGCACCTAAAGCTGTGCAGAGGTTGAATGTCAGCAGGGAGTAGTAGAAGGCATCGGTCTTGCTGAGGAGATGCAGGGACATGTACACCTGAGTCTGGATTCCTGAAGACGCTAGAGAAACAACAGAGCAGCACATTCAAGACTCTGAGCCATGAGGCATCTGCCATGTATGAATTCCGCTGAACGGCCTCCATGTCAGGAGTGGTGTATGCACGCTCTTGTTTCCGCTAATTACCTGCAGTAATTGAGCAAGCAAGCTGTACACACCAACGTTGATTCACTTATACACTAAATTACACTAAAGCCAGCCATGCAAGGACAAAAGTTTTCAGCTCCAATTCCCTGACACATAATGAAATGATCATAGAATTTCATAAATATTGGGACAAATCAAGCACCCAACTTTGCACGGCCCTCTTCGTCCACACCTACTCTATATGTGAAAAGTTAGCACCTCACCTCTCAGTTTAGGAGTCCGTAAGACCCTGAAGGTGATCAGACCAGCGACATTCAGCAGCACGACAGACGCAAATAAGACCCGCGCCTGTGGACACAGGAAGGAGAGAGAGGACAGTCTTGTCTCAAAGGATTCGGAGTAGAAGGGTCCGGAAACAGGGTTAGGGTGGCAACAGTTTTCTGTAGGCCAAGTACTATGTGTAATATGCAGATTGGGTCAGTAAGCCAGACAATTTTGCCAGCGCAGAGTCTAAAAATGGCCAAAAATTTACTTTAATTATGCAATTTTGACTCAAATATGTGCATTTTCATTCCAAGCACATGCCTTTTAACATGGATTAAATATTACAATAATAATACATGGTAACAATAGATTACAAGAGAAAGACATAATCTTTGAGTTCCATTTGCGAAAATCAAATGAAAAGCCACATGAAATTTTGAGGAAAATGTAGCAAAGTGAAATGTTAGCAGTCTACAGTGAAAGCTGGTGTGGTTTGCAGAAACTTTTCAAAGAGATTCAATTAAAAATGTCAGGCATGTGGCCCTCTGAAAGATTACAGATGTGCAGTAATGTTCTTCCCTGGACATCCTATTTCCTGCCTATGTTACATTTCTGCCCATAATTCAGAGCAATAAGTTCTAGAGCACTGACTGAGAAAACTGATAATTCAAAAAATCTCATCCTAAAAGATGAAATAGGCAAGGTCAAAGATAAAATGAAAAAGGATACAGTCATGTCCTCACGAAGAAATAGCATCTTCCTGACAACAGTAGAGCAGGATGTCCTTAGTTTAGTGCTGTCCTTTAAGACACGAAAGATAAGGCTCGCAAGCTTGCGATTAGACGTGCTATCCACAGTCTGATCTGAACACGCGTTCCACAGGCTTCAATTAGGCATACGGGTGCTCTGCTCCATTGGCTTTGTGGCTTACCGGCTTTTTACATCTACATCCTCGCTCCCCTAATTGCAGATCCCTATACTTTGCACTTATCAAGCAATCTCCCTGTCTTTTCCACACTTCACACAGCACTTTCATTCCATTTCAAACAATTAGCACTTGTATCTGTTCCGTTGTAGACACCCGCTGCACACTACACACGCTTCTTAAGTCCATGGCCTATTCTGGGTTCTTACCGAACATCACAGGCCTTACCAAATATTGATATCTATCATGATTGTGCCCCTCAGGCTGTAAAATTTATGGTAATAGGCAGTTTCTTTAGACTCCTTGTGTAATCTGCTCTATTCTGTGAATTTAAGATTGATTTATGCTCGGGAAAGGGCAAAGAAAGACCTGGTAGTAACATTCCTGTGCTATTAATTACGAAGCTTCACTTAGACAGTCATGTAAAGGTTTGATATCTTTCTAAGATTTCTGTAGTTGGTATTGAACCAATCAATACCCCAGATGAGCAGCTAAACCACTAATGTCTGGCATTAATAGAATAGTCCGATTTGCTTGGCTAATTGGTCCTACAAAGAAAGTAATGTCAGCCATTAAAGGAGACAGCACCTCAGCAAAGTATATTTCAGCGGAAAGTAGAATTCTTGAAGTGTCTAAAACGCATAGTTTTATAAATTTTAATTTGGTAATGATCCAGTGCGACGCATTTTTAAACTGGCAAGTCTTCAAATCGGCGTCAATACCAAGGGGCAGACATTTTTACTTGGGGAATCTAAGGCTGCGTTCGGAATGCACACTTGTCCACTCGCTCACTCACTCTCTATGTTGTTTTCAATGTAGAACATTCACTACACAATGCCCAATATAGTGGGTGAGTGTGCATTTTGAACGCAATATCCAATCAAACACCAGTGCCATGGTGCTTGTGGCGTCAGTTATTCTCTTTCGTGACGTCAGTTGTCCTCCTTCCTTTCATACGGGCCATAGAGTAGTTCAAAGGGCCTTCAGTAAGCTCTCCCTTTACGGCTTGGCTGCCCACAAGCTGTTTTTATTTAAGCTGGCCTGATTAACAATCAAACAATTTATCGACTGAGCGACCAAGACCAATACATGACCTATAATTAGAAACGGTAAAAACGGAAAGCTGAATTCCCATTGCCTACATTTAGGCTATATAATTGATATGGCATTGTAAATCCAGAACTTTCGCTGACTTTGCACATTTATTTTCGCCGTCCTTGGGATTGTCACACAGCTGTGCAACCTCACAGTGCCATTTAGCTGTGACAACATTCAAAATAAAGAACGGATTCCCCCAGCCTCGCAAACTAATTTTCACAAATCTGTGTTCCTCAACGAGCGCTGAAATTATGAAGACATATTGATATTTTACGTCGTCATTTATGTGCAGAAGACGCCTCATAATTTTGTGGTGCAATGCATAACCATGCTATCGAAAGTAAATTAAGACTGTCGTCGGTTTTTACCAATTAGTCTGAGCAACTGTGGCTAATTGGGAGACGTAAACTGCGAGAGGTTAAGGTTATTATGCGTTTTTAAAAGGTGAGGTTTCCGAAGATCAAATTCAAAATCAGAAGATTCCCCAAGTAAAAATGTCTGCCCCCTGGTATTGAAGCCAATTTGAAGACTCACTGGTTTAAAAATGCGTCGCACTGGATTATTACCTGATTGAAATTTATAAAACTATGCGTTTTGGACACTTCAAGTATTCTACTTTCTGCTGAAATATACTTTGCCAAGGTGCTGTCTCTTCCTTTAAATGAATGGTCATTTTACAAACTACAACATTTGGAAGCGTACAATCGAGAGGTGCCTGAACTAGTAGTGGCTTCAGTTCCTGAAAAGATATCTTTGAATTATCTCTAAAATTAATTACCCGATATTAATAACAATTTCAATACTGTGCTGATCCCAGATGGCAACAAGCTTCCCCAAAATGACTTTGAGAACCATGAACACGCTCACTCTCTAGCTAGAATTTGCTCTGTCTAAATATCGCCTCGACTCCCAACTGAAATCCATTGATTTCTTCCCTCCCTCATTAATTCTTCCCACTCCTCTCATCGATTAGTGATGATCCTTGTAACAGGAACTGATGCTTAGTTCGCTCTTACCGCTTTTGCTCCCATAATACCAAGAACAGTCTTGAAGTCTCACAATTGACGGCTGTAACTTATCAGTTTATTTCTGCCAGAGGGGCATGAAGTTGGTGGATAGCAACCGTTTGAATCTGTCATCTGAGTGAAAACATGAATGCTTTACAGGATATAGGCAATGGGCTTTAGTAAAGGCACATCGAAAGAGCCGTTTTTATGCTGATACTCACCACAGGACATAGTGCACAATAATAAAAAAATAAATCAGGTGTAGCTTCAGCACATCTTATGCAGAGCAAGCACCAAAATGAATCACTAGCTCAATAAATAAAAATAATCACCCGTGTGTAGTAGACAGCTCATTAGCCACAGCTGAAACATGAGTCAGTGTGCTATTTTTAGGGGGTCGCGTGAAGCAGTGAGATTATGTAGTGAACAGCATTTTATGGGGAGCAGCAGCACCATGATTCAGAGGCCAGTGAGCAGTAATTTAGGGGTGTCGGGTAAAGCAGTACTAATAAGAAGTGATCAGGGAGCAGTGGTTTAGGCTTTGAGGCAGTACCATGATGTAGCGATCTGTTAGCAGTGGTTTAGTGGTGTAGGGTGCGAGGCAGTGCTATGAAATGATGATCAGGGAGCAGTGGTTTAGTGGTGTAGGGTGCGATGCAGTAGCATGATGTAGTGGTTAGGGAGCAGTGGTTTAGAGGTGTAGGGTGCGAGGCAGTACCATGATGTAGTGATCAGTGAGGAGGATGAAGGACTGGATGAAGCCGAATCCCAAAGCGACGCTGTCCTCCAGGGTGAACTGCTGCTCCTGCTCTGTAGAGCGGCCAGCAGAGTCCTGAGAGGGAGGGAAGCACGGGCGTGAGTGGCCTGCAGGTCAGCCGTACGACCAGCATCACCCTACCACTCAATCAACCCACCACACCGCCGTCTCTCTGCCAGTTAGCCAGACTGCCAATCACCCTACCACTCTATCACGCTTCTTGACTGGCTACTTTTTTCATTTAACCTGCTACTTCCATTTCTTGGGAACACTCTGAATTCTACCACCCTATCACTCCCCCACATCACATTGTCACTACCATTTAGCCATTCTTTCATTGACAATATCAGATAATCCTTCCACAATACCTCTTTACCAAATTCCTTTACCACACTACCATATCACTGACACATTACAAATGTATTATTCTTCTGCTCTGCCACTCAACCAATGCATTACTCGACCACACATCCACTCTATCAGTACCACTCATTCACAGTGCTAGTGAACCACTCCATCACCATCACATGGTCCCAGCCGAGATGGTCGCATCTCCTTTTAAGAGCGTCTGGAGAAAACAAATTTGAAAGAATGTAGAAAGTTAGTTTTCTATTTGATACCTCCACTTTAACCCAAATGGAGTGCAGTCCCACAGTGTAGAGAGAGGGGTCCCACGGCAGCACATACAGCGGCCCCCCAACGGCCCGAGCCTCGCCCAGCGACCGCCCGTCAATGCCCACGTGCACTGCTGTGATCGGTGCCTCGGAAAATGCCAAGATCCTATTGGTTTCAGGAACAAAACCACAGCAGGTTCATAATGCATTCACTTCACACTTCTACAGGAAATAGTGGTGCTTTGCTTGACTGTTGCACTTTCACTTCCCCTAAGTGTAGCTTGCATATCTAGACAGCAGTGCTGCAAGGTCTCATGAGGAGGGCTTGTGACACGATAAATATCAGGATTGGCTCCCCAATTACTTCACACGCCAACATCAGGCCTACCAAAGAAAATGGCCAAGCCGTAACAAAGTTTGTCAGATGTCTACCTTTTTCAAAGAACCAGCAACACACAATTGTAAACTAATTTGGTTCCTCTCTGGGTTGGTTAAAGGCCGTGCAAGTTTTGGTTCTGGTGAAAATGTATCGACTTCAAAGTGTTGTGGTGCGAAGTTTAGCGGGAACGGGGCATGTTTTTGATTTTGTGTTGCTGGTTATTTGAAAAAGGTAGACATCTGACAAACTTTTGTCACAGCTCGGCCGTTTCCTTTGGTAGACCTGAACATGACAATGACCCAAATTCATTCACCGCACTGCTCTGTTGGGCTGTGTAACGGGGTGAGGGGTAAATATCTGTCTGGTGTTTGGGACTCCAGAGGACACACACAGAGGGGACACCTGATGTGCGTAGACTGCCGGATCCGGCCCACCGGCTCCACCCCAGGGTGGAGGTACAGCGCCGCCTTGGGGTTGGTGATGAGAACTGCGGGCCACTTCTCGAACGCCAGGTCGGAGAAACTCAGAAGGTCGTGGTCGAAGGCCAGCACGCGGTACCTGAGAACAACAGCTTATGTTGTAATGCCTTTACCCTTGAAGAAGAGCACATCTCGTACATACATTAGAAAAGTGATTTTGAAGGTCCCCCATTATGTTACCAGACGCACAGCTAATTAGTTATTACAAGCCATTTCAAAATCTTTTCCCTCTTGACATCACATGGGAAAGTAACCAACCAGAGGCAAGAAGAACTGATCACCTTCAGCCAAGCAGTCAATCAGATTTCATTATTCTGGGTGATCACTCCCCCTTGTGATGTCAGGAAGGGGAGACTTTGAACTGGCTCAAAATGGATAATTAGCTGTACACCTGGTGGCATAATAGGGGACCTTGAAAAAGCTCCAGTCAATTTTCCTATCCAGCCAAGTGTTCATCTAACCCAGAACAACTCAATCCAGTTCCAGGGGATCTACAGTACATTTTCACTCCAACACAGCAACACAACTCCAGAGAGTGTGAGAGCTAACAGAGCTGCAACTTTGTAAAATTAGGATTGAAGTGAAAATCCACAGGGTGGAAGACGCAAAAGAACAGGGTTGACCAGCCATTTTCCAGTCTCAGACTGCATATGCATTGAATCACTCAGATTTGCTGAATCAATTAATGAAAATAAAAACTGTCAGTGATGTATGTACAAGAATATGTTTATTGTTTATATTTGAGGAATGCTCCAGCAAAAACGCAAGTGTGTTCTTGGCAAAGGTCTTGATATTCTGGCGTTTTCGACATGAACTTCTATCTTCACACCCTCCAGTGCCGCAGTGCAGCTGTGTCGATCTCGCTTAGGTAGTAATTTGCCACACACATAGAATTCTATCCTTGCTTATAGTTTAAGACATGTCATATTTTCCAATTTTGCTAACAGTTACCATGTGATCTGGACCTTGTATGGTACCAGACCTGTAGTCCCGTGGTTGCGCCAATTACCTTCAGTGCGCTTTAACTGCAAGTCACTTTAGGGTTTAAAAGTAATGTAATATAAGATAGTGCTGCAGTGGGTAGCCATGTTGCCTCACTGCAAGTGGGTCTTTGATAGAAACCTGGCCTGGGGCCTCTCAGTGTAGACCTCACATGTTCTGCCTGTGTTCACACACCTTCCTCACACAGTCCACAGAAATGCACGATAGGCTAATCTGAGGCTTTCAATTGCCCAATACTTACGCAAGTGTGCCGGCCACAAATTGTCAAACAGTCCAGAATGTATTCCTGGCTCTCCGCGACCCTAACCATGAATAAACAGGTTAGACAGTGGATGTTCTGGTTATGATCAGCAGGCCTTACTTACCTGCGGTTATCCATCCAGTCTCCCAGCTCCAGCTCCAGGGTGCCTTGGGGGTGTCTGCTGTGCAGGACGGGCATGAACCCCCCCAAGGTGTGCAGGTGCCCACAGAGGTACGCCACCGCCGAGCTGGACAGGTAACATGAAGGAGAGAGGTGCGTTATGAGCCGCCAATTACATTTTAGCAAAAAGCCTCCAGATGCACATTCCATAAAGAAGCTATGCCTGCTCCGGACACAACTCATTCATTTAACTGGAATGGCTGTCCAGTTCTATGCTAAATGACTGACATTTGTCCTTGAGGCTCCTAAAGTCTACATGTCTTTCCCCTCAACATCTGAATGGCCAATGTCAGGGCAGCTCAACTCTGTTCCGAAAGGTCCACCCATCCATTAATGCTCACCGACTCGATTCTACTCGCAGCTCAAGGAGCGCTCTTTCTGTTGAATGACCCCCAATTTACTGGGGCTGAAGTTCAAAGCTGTACACTTATCTCCACGAACAGAGTTGGTTCCCTTGGCCTACTTTTACATCAGCAATCACCACTGGAAACTCCCATATCTTTTCTGAACCTGAGAATGAAACTAATCCTCCCCTCTAAAGCACACAGCACCTTGTGACACTTCTGGCTGCAGAGGACTGCAGAAGGAGATGACTTCGCGGCCGACTTAGGCGATTCAACAGCGGGAATCGCTTTAGAGCGATAACATGCAGAACCTGACTGGCCACAATTGGCACTTAGAAAAATCAGGATTGATCCTGGATCTTGGGGCCATGCACTACAAGGGCGATTTTTAATTAGAATGGTGCCTTGAACCCAGTCAAGCATAAGACGCCATAAAGATAATGTGAAGGCATAAAGATGGCACAGTGCATTTAGAATGATCTTAACTCCACATTATAATGCTAATACAACAATCCCTAAGGAAAACTGAAAGCAAAGGAATCCAAGAACACAAATTTAAAATATTGGGGAAAAAAAAAGAACTATTCTTCGAAGGGTGAATCAAGTTAACCGCTTGCCTTCCTGTCCCCTTGAAGGTATGATATAAACTTCCCACTGCACATTTCTCAAATCTGCATGATTGAACATATCATATCCTGGTCTTCGTGAGAGATGATACTTACTAGCACCACTGCAATTGGTTCTAATGTAGGTCATTTGGACAATGTTTTTGTCGCAAGTCAATGAAACAAATGGATTCAAAATAAGAAATCAATTATTTTTTTCCCCATACAAAAATGTACTATAATATATATATATAAATTCTTTTTTCGCCCAATGTCTCCTTGCATATGATTGTGTTACTTGGACAATAGCGAAATATTTTGAAGATGAATTGGTAAAAAGTTCATCGATGCAACTTGTGTGCTTCATGGACAACTCTGACTCTACGGCTGCACTTCACAGTCTATGATTCCAATTCATGCACCCTGGTGATGCAAAAAAAACTGCATTGCAGTTGTTCAAAACGCTTTTCGCCAAGCTCAAAGAAAGTGAGCATGAACATCATAGTGCCCATATCTCTTCGAGAGTCAATGGTCTTACTTCATCAGCTCCCGCACGCCTGGGAAAGGAGAGATGACCGTAGACGTGGTGTAATGGCCAAACCAAATTGACTGGTTGCTGCTGTGGCTCTCCTCTCTAAAGTTGGCCAACTGATCCATCTGTTCCTGTAGAGGTGGGGGGGATACATTAAAATTCCAATACATCATCAGTTCAGCTTATGGTCATAAAAAGGTAGTGGTAGTATTTTCAACTCCATTAATCATCTAATTGCAAAACCTATCACCTGCAAATGGTTATATAAGATTGCCATCAAAGAGACGAGATGGAGGTATACTTTATTGCTCCCCGTAGTGCAATTTGTCCGCTGCATATAACCCACTTAGGAGCAATGAGCCGCCACAGTCCTGAGCCCGGGAGGCTACTCTAGTTCTTTGGCCAGAGGCTAAGTAAAGGACTATAGCAGGGGCATACCAAAGATTTCAGCTGTTCAGCGCACAATGACTTCAAAAAGCAGTGACATTCATTATATACTGTATTTCTTAGATGCGTCTTACCTGGCCCAGAATGCCGAAGAAGTTGTAGGGGCGTTTGGGCCCTGGCGTGAGGGTAGCGTCCGCACAGATGAAGGAGTAGTTGCCGAACGGCGTCTTGTGTACATAGTGGAACGAGCCGACCTTCTGAATGGCAGAGTACTTCCTGAGAGTCACAACAGAAAAAGAGGTGTCGAGCACGACTGAATGTGTCATAAACATTTATTACAACATCACAGCCCTTTAATTATGATCTTTTTTTTTTTTTTTTTTTACAAGTGCTGCAACCATAATCACTGCCGCTGACATTATTTAAGTCCTCAATGGCAATAGAAACGGGGTAAACAGGAGTCATTTCTGACCTGTAGTAGTTATTTACGCTCTCCAACGAAATGATATTGAAAGCATCTGAAATGGAAAGAGAGTGATTAAGGGGAATGAACTGAACAACATTAAAACAGATTCCCCATCATGAAACCCTTGGGATGTTTCACTGTGCAGTCCTTTCTCACCATCCACAAAGAAACATAAATTGGCACACTGAAAGAGGAAAACATGGGTTTTGACAACAGCAAGATTTAGTTGAAGCTTGCAATCAAAGTAAATCTACAAACCATATCTCACACAGGGCTTACAATCGATAATCATAAAAACTGCAGCTGACCCCCGGGACTGTGTACCAACCCATAAGTCCCAGGACATGGAGTCTGAAATCTTGGTTCTTCTAAATGGGCCACAGCCTCAGTCAGTGAGAGTTCCAGTAACAGGAAGCTTTTACTCCATGGTTTTATGACAGTGGTGCTGACTTTCCGGTGGTTTGAGAATATGTGGATATTGGGAGCAGGCTGATAGAAGATCATGTTTCAGGTCTAACAGCATCAGTAATTCAATAACAGGAAGGAGAATAGGGCCCTGAAGAAAATACCAGCATGAAGGAAAGAAAATTTGTCGTTCCTCTCTGATTTCTTATATTACTGTCACACCTACGCCCTTCTACTGGTTGGTGACACAATGAAAATGTATGGTCAGTTGAGAGAAAGAACTGATGAAACTAATTCCATGTCCTTCAATGCACTTTTAAATGTTAAGAGAGGTCACTTCCCCTGCAGAGTATGCCACGCATTACGAGCCAATTGTGCGGTCAGAAAGCATCATGTAATTTAATCGAGTGCTCTTGTTTTAATGTTTTATGAGCTCAATAAATGCAGAAGACCTTACACTCAATCCTTAAGCATCATATCATTATTATAGTCAGAGGACAGCCACCGCACCGCAAATAAATGCACCATTTCCAGCTCTTCAGCCCGAACGACTGGGTGAGATATAATTCAGTAACACTCTGCTTTAGGCCTATATTTAGAGCGAGCTGTCTCCCAGCCGTTCACGACTCTTTCCCCCTTACAAATTACACTGATCTCACTGTAATACGCTGTGCTTTTTTGGAAACCGTTGCCCCTAGCACCCATTACGGCAGAGGTAACCGACCCTTCTCCAGGAGATTTACCGTCCTGCTGGTTCTCACTCCGAGCCCTACAAACTAAACATCATTCAAAAGAGCAAGAGCTTGTCACGTGGCTAGTTTGTGAAGTCCGTCGTGTCAAGTCAGGTTTTGAAACAGAAGCCACCAGAATCAAAGATCTCCGGGAAGAGGGTCAGTTGCCACTGCAGTATCATAACGACCCTCCCGTCAACTGACGCTCGAAGGGTCACTGCGATGGTCACCATGGTTTCCACGGATGTCGATCCACTTGGTGCGTTCCAGCACATGGGACCTCTTCAAAACGTTGTGGTAGGCCTGCCATTCAACCTCATGCTGCAGAGAGCCGACCTTGCTCTCCGTCTTGGCGTCTGTCAGATCTCCTGAGGGACAGACAGACAGACAGAGAGTCAAACAGCTGGAATATTAAATCCTCTCCATCCTATTTGTGCCCCTGGGTCCAGTGATATAAATGTTTTATGGCAAGACTGATGCTGCAAATGTATGCCACAATACATCTCGTCATTACAGCTCGAAGAATCTGACAAGTCAGGCTTCCTGGGTTGTGATTTTGGACATCAGCTGTAACACTGTTAAACCATGACATTTTTTGGGATCACGTAACAGTGTATAGCTTCCATCTTTCCCCAACAATCCTAACTCATATCACAGGCATCAGTGAACAATCCTATCACAACTTTTTCCTGTTCCAATTGATGATTGAGCAACTTGATGATGATTGAGCACATTTAAACTTTTAAAACAAGCCTACCTACACTCCCTTTTCTGCAGAACAGCTGAAATCTGTAAAGTACCAGACCATGTGTCCAAATTACAACAAACAAAAAGGTGCACTTCATATTTAAAACACTGTTCCAAGTAGTATATACTGTGCTAAATTATTATGCAACTGTCAAACTAATTTACTGCTTTATCTGAAAACACATGATGTAAAACATAGAAAGCACACAGTCAATTCTATACTGCATTCCATGTTCACCGGCTCTGTGGATGGTAAATTACTGCAATTTTTAGCACTCTAATGGGGGATGAAACTATGAAGTTAAACTAAACAGAGGGAGAGAGGTTCCCGGATAGGATGTGTGGCTTATGATGTTCTTGGTATAAGCCAAGGCTAACCCCCACCGCACAGATCAAATGCGGAGTACAAACTCAGGCATTATAGTCAGGCATCACTGGTCACTGCTGGTGGTGGTGGTGGTGGGGGGGGTTGTCTGTGATAACCTGTGATCTGCCTGCCACTATTCACAACTCTCTCCAGCACAAGGAAATATGCAGCTCTCATGGTCAGTTACATAAGTGAGCAACGCAGCCACAGCAATTATTAAATATGCATTTATTCTGCAAGTACTTCCACGGTCAACTCCATTCCATGCATTTCCTGCAAAGGCAACCCTGTGCTTGGAAAACTACCCCTTGTAGGATTTCACTCCAGCCCAAACAAAGCACACCTCAGCGCAGTCAGATATCTTGTGGAGGTGTTAATTAGTACAAGAACATAAGGTGGCAAAAGTTTAAATAAAAAACTACAGTATGGCACGGCTCCAGGAACCGGGCTGATTTCCTCTTTCGTAAAGTTAAATGAGTGGAATAAACATTATACACGTTAATACAACATAATTCTTGTCTTCTTCGGCCACATAAAGCTGCTG
Organism: Gymnothorax javanicus; assembly: GCA_029692085.1. Taxonomy (NCBI): domain Eukaryota; kingdom Metazoa; phylum Chordata; class Actinopteri; order Anguilliformes; family Muraenidae; genus Gymnothorax; species Gymnothorax javanicus. Next base: position 28,754,826 of record CM056193.1, read on the forward strand.
CGGAGACACTGGGCAGTGATTTTGATGACACAGGGATTGAAAGCAAACATTTCATGACCCAACTGCTATCAAAGTCCAACATGAGACACCAGCACAATGAAGAGTTGAGGACTGAATGCACTGGAGGGAGCAAACATGCTATAAAATGGTCGCAAAGTCCAATCAAGGTAGAAGAAGCAGTTATCCATCTTTTAACTATGAAGTCACCCTTTTAGGACTGTGTTCACTTCCATAGTTATCCCACACCAACTGAAAAAGAAGTTAAACCACAAAAGAAAACAATGCCTAGCATTAAAGAATAGGTGGCAACCCTGACTGCCAAGCATAAACATTAGCAAGCATTACTATGCTAGCTAGCACTCATCAGCCAGACGGCGAACTTGCAGGCTGGCTGTTTACTCATACACATAATTCTCAAGTCACCACCATTTTCTCAATAAGCACCAACTCTCAAATGTGAAAAATTTCCATCAGAGGATATTATAAATAAAGTTGTAAGTGATTCCAGCTGTCACTAAAGCACATCGTTTCTCCCTGCTGCACCACAGTAATTTGAAGGCAACACCATGGGTGTGGGTTTACATTATTATCGATTAGCATTTCATATTCAGCAAGGCAAAGTAAGTCATTACTTTAACTCTGAGCATATATGCATTGAACACAGATTAACTCGTACAATCTGCAGTCATTATTAGCCCCACTGGTGCCTTAAACAGAGTCATCTGCAATTATATGTGAAAGGCTTATTTCCCTGTAGTGTTTGATCAGCCTATCAAAAAGGACATCGCACAAGGATTACAAATGCTGAATATGTGCGAATGAGTGAATGCGAGCACGTGTGTGTGTGCGCGTGTACGTGTGTGCGCGCTCCCCTGCATCTACCAATCTCTCCATGAGGATTCCTCTTTTTGGACAAGAAAATTCAAGATAGTAGAAAAATCAAATGAAACTGCCATTTGTTGCGCACTGAAAACTATTTATTTTACTTAAATTAGGGCATGTGTAATTGTTGTTTATTTCTCAATCAAATAAGCACCTTGTTAAAACTAGGCTTAAGACTTTTGTCACTGCGCCTTCTCAATTACAAATTTTGAAATGTCGTGACAAGGCTCGTTCAGGGTATTAATATATTGCCATTCTCATACAGTGCCCTCCAGAATTATTGGCACACTTTAATAAAATGAACAAATAGAGATGCTCATTTTTTTTCTCAAAAATATGAGTTCCACAATTATAGACACCCTTCATTTACTTTTTATGTGCACCCTACTGTTGTCAAGATAACAGCTCTGAGTCTTCTCCTATGATGCATTATGAGGTTGGTCAATACATGGCACAGGTCCTGAGAACATTCAATACAGATTCTCTCCAGATCCTTTAGATTCTGAGGTCAAGCTTGGCCACTCGCCTCTCCAACTCATCCCACAAATTTTCTGTGGGGTTAAGGATGGGGAACTGTGACAACCATGGCAAATCCTTTATTCCATGCTCAGTGACCCTTTTTTGTGTAAATTTTGAGGTGTACTTCAGATCAACATCCTGCTGGAAGGCTCAACCAAAGCCAAATTTAAGCTTCCTGGCAGAGGCTGTAAGTTTCTCTCTAATGTCTGCTGGAATTTAATGGAGTTTATGAGACCATGTATCCTAATAAGATGTCCAGGGCCTTTGGAAGAAAAACAGCCCCCAAAAATCAAAGATACATCACCTTACTTTACAATTGGTATGGCGCTTTACAATTGGTATTGGTATGGTGGTTCTTTTCCCTAATGCCATCTTTTCGTCTATGCCAAACCCACCTTTGATTTTTGTCACAAAAAGGCTCAATTTTGGTCTCATCTAACCATACAGCCCGGTCCATTTAAAAGTTCCACTAGCATTCGGCAAACAGTCAGTACTTTAATTTATTGTTTATTGACAGTAGAGGCGTTTTTCTGGCAACCCTCCCTATCAACTTGCGGTGTTGTTGGTGGCATCTGTTGGCAGTATTGGAGACATTCTGACCCCAAGACTCAGTTGACCTCTGAAATTCTCCAGCAAAGATCCTTGAAGATCATTTTGCCAGCCGAACCATCCTCCTCACGGTGCATGGGGTCAAGGTACGTACACGTCCTCTTCCAGGCTAATTCTTAACACCTCCTGTCACTTTAAATGACTTAACTGTTGCCCTAATAGTGGAAGTGGGCATTTACTACCGATTAGAAATTTTTGTGTATCCATTTCCAGATTCACGCAGCTCAACTACTTTACGTCGCATATTGTCATTATAGCTAAAAATGTAACATATGACTGAAAACATACTTTAGTTAGATTTTAATCAAAAGATTTTCTAATGGTGCCAATAATTGTTGCACAGTTTCTGGAGAAAAATCTTTAATTTCAGCTTTTTTGTTCATTCAAAGATTTAACTTCAATGAAAAGGTAATATTATCATGAATAGTTTGAGTGAAAAGGACGATAAACAAAAAACACATTTTCACAGCCTGTTTTGATCATACTTACAAAGAGTGCCAATACTTGCGGAGGGCACTGTAATTACACCCACTCAAAGCATGCAGGAACACCAGCAGCAACAATGGCGAAGCCTACCTGTCACAAGTACAAGAGCTGGCTTGATTACATCAATGGTAATGGTGCAGAACTTCTCGAAATCTGGAACACGTCGGGGGTCGTGGAAGCGGCTGATGTGGATATCTGAAACCTTAGTGTTAGAAAGGCTATTCAGCTACAAATACGCGTAACCCCGATGGATTATTCAAAAAACACGCAGCCCCTCAAAACACAGGATGAATAGCTGCAACTCATTAAATCAGCGTCTCTGCAGACAAAATATTAGTTCGGAAGTCAGTCGCAGTCATTCAAAACAATCACCATTATGAGGTTCCCCACCTAGCCTCCCGTGTAACGCAGAATGACCGTGCACGTTAGTCATTTACCAGGTCTCACTGCCGGCTGAAACTGTCTCTTTTAGGACTGACTACGAAGCCAGCATATTATTTAGTTTGACAGACAATATCATTTTAGAAACACTGACGTCCCTCGGCTTAAAAGAAAAAGCAAGAAATGTGTCATCCTGAGGATGACTTAACGACAGTTCATTAGATGATCACCCAACAATCTCCCATTCAGTAGTTGTCGTAAACCACCATCTCACCTGCACGAACCAGAATATATTATCCATTTCCCCACCGGGATACGGAGGAGCGCTGCTCCAAGCTCCATCCCCGGTGCTGCGGTTGGGTTTGCCGACGCTCCGCTTTGGGTGATACGCCGTATCATAGCTCTCCAAAATCCAGGACGTTAAACAAGCGAGCGCAAGCCCAGCTACCACCACGACGCCGAACACCTTCAGCATCCTGGCCATACAGCACGTCGCCAGCAAGGGAGGAGAGCGTGGGGGAGAGCGCAGATGAATACAGTGACAGACTAGGCAAGCGAATCCATTGTAGCGATACGGGCATGCCCTTTTCTCGAATGCAAGCCCGCAGCTTCAGTGAACCGCTTCCTGCTTCCGCAATACCCTACAAGTAAACGTTAGGACCTCATTATCATTGTAACAGGGGAGATAATCACTATACCCAGTGCCCGGACTCGTACATTCTGCCCAATATTTTGACTGAGATCGGTCAAAATCGCTCGTGTCTCGCTATCGCCCGAGCAGGTTGCTCGCTAGACACGGCACATAGCCGCTACGGTCAATATGTACCTTTAACTACCTTCCCACAATGCTTCACGTTCTACTGCCAGCAAGTAACTGGACAGTTGGAATCGTAGAGGTTGGAACGTGGGTTGGCAGCGTGAACGAAAATGAAAGATGGTACGTCACGATTAAAGGTACTGAATATTATGCCGATGGACTGGAAACAAAGCTTACTGTTCCGTAAAAATTGTCGAACACTTTAAATTAGTGGTGACTTTATATGTTTCTTGGTGGGGATTAATAATTAGTAAAAAAAAAATTAGTAAAAATATATATTACTTACTGGCTGCTGGAAGGAGTTTCGAGCCTGGCTGAGATTTCAGCTGATGCCGAACATCTTTCCCGAGTTTAATGGTTGTCTTTGGTCATATATTACCCAAGACGTGTGCCTTGGGACAGGCGCTACATTTTTTTTTTTTTTTTTTTTTGCACATTTGTTATGTGCTGCAATTACATATTGACAGTTGCTACGGGTACGGCAGTTTTCCAATGAATTTCAGTGTAGAGAGGTACGGCAGTCTCAATTTCAAACTCTGCCCTAACCTAACCCTGACCCCTTACCCTAACCCTAACCATAACCATAACCTTAATCCTTATCCTATTCCCTTCAAATCGACTGGCGTACCCATAAACTGCCATGTCTCCATACACTGTGTTACGGGTAATATTTGTCATTACATAACATGATCAACATGTTCCCGCATCTGATGGCGCCTCGCACGCCCAAAAGCCAATGCTAACATTTTTGAAAAAGGATCGAGTTCATATAATGAACATGTTATTAACTGAAGAACAAGTCTAGATGGTTGGGCATTGCCAACATTCTTTGCTTATTATAAATATTTGGAGAGTATGGACAGTGAATACTCTAGAAGAGTATTATTTTTGATGTGTCTTCTTTTTGTAATTCTGCAGCTCCGATTGTTGTTTAATATCCAAATGTCCATTCAGCTGAAAGCATAAACATTTCTTTATTTATTTGTTTGTGAGTTATCAGCACCATTTGTTTTAATTTTGTGCCAAGAGTGCACACATGGCTTTCTTGCCAATGAGCCATGTGTCTCAATTAACCACCTTGGTTTAATAAAGGCAGTTTTGAAACTGAAGGGATTGATGGTATATGTGTGGGTCTATACAAATTTTCAAGCATTTGGTTACATCAAATAACTAACAATGGATAACAATATTCAGTTGGTAATGCAAATAAATAAATAGTTTCCGTTAAGCATCTTGTTCAGTTCTAGTTTTAATATTATGTCTATTTTTTTATACCCAAGAAGTACAGCCTATGAGACCCTTTGCCCCTCTCTGGCTGACTGACTGACTGATATACCTTGTTAAAAAGCACATGTATTTGTACTGCTAGGGGTTTGAGTAATTCCAAGCTGTCAAATTTATAAAGAGACCTGTTCAGAAATTTATTAAAGCTGTTGTAGGCAATGTGAACACTCCATTGCAAAACCTTCAACCTCTCTCTCTCTCTCTCTCTCTCTCTGCTAACTTGTATCACTCTGCTAAGCCCCTCCCACCAAATGATGCACCAAACATGCTCACACATTTGCTGAGCTTGATGCAGAAATTCAAGATTATCAACTGTTTTTACTAACTAGCCAGCAAACTAAAATCTTCCCAACAATGCCAGTTATGTCAGACTCACTCATGAGCAAACACATACACACATAATGAATTAACATAATCAAAGCCAGCACGAAAAAAGAAATACAAATCTACTTTCAAAAGTATTTAGTAGATGTGAAATAAACACAATTTTGATTATTAGAAATGATGCTGAAAGCATATATATCTTTCAGTGTTACTATGACGGACATGTTCAAGGAGTTTGTGAGCAGATATCAGTGAGTGACTTGAAAGTTAGCTTGTTTTCCACTGGACACAATGGTATCTCCTGCACTACTATTATGTTTAATGTTGAGGAACAGAATTACTTCGGTGGATAGATTTCTAGAATAACTGAAAGGAGGTCATATGAGTGGATCAAAAAGCTAGTTTGTGATTATAGCTTCTGGAGCATAACATTAGCAGGCTGAATGAGATAGCTAGCTATGCACTAGCTCTCTGCGTTCCCTTGGCTAACATCAGGCTTACCACAAGAATGCTTCCTAGCTTATTTTTGCAATATTTGCCTGATTTAGCTTTCTTGGTCCAATATTAACATTGCAGAGATGACTTGTTGAAGTGCTACTGGTAGCACTTACTCATCGAGAGGTAATGAGGCAAACTGCATCACTCTTCAGCCCGCAAACTATTTTTTCAAATTCATACATATGCTTAAAATTTATGAAGAATTGTTTGGGGTTTTCTTATCAACATATGTCAGAATGTTTCGTTATACTGAAATAAAAAACAATCTTAAACCCTCCCACTTTTTTGTGTCATTTATAGAAAGTGGAAAATAAATACAGTCATTTTTGGATTGCCAATTTGTTTATTTTAGCAGGTCTGTGTATTAGTCTAGTCAGTCCATCCATCTGTCATCTTCAACATGTTTCCTGTTTTGACTCCCACACTTTCACCACCTCGTTCATTGATAATTGTTTGATTGTTACGTTATTTGTCGCCAGATCTCCCTGACTGCTCTGCAGCTCACCACACCTGCACTCAATGTAAACAGGCCATTAGTTTCCTTTTATAAAACCCAAAACCAGTGAAGTGTGTTGTGTCCTGGGTTTTTAAAACAGAATACAATGATTTGCAAATCCATTTCACTATTTTTAATTTTGAATACACTGCAAAGAAAAGAAGAATGTTCGAAAAGGTAAAATTTGTAAACTTGCAAATATTAGCTCATTTGGAATTTATGCCTGCAACATATTTCAAAAAAGTTTTTGCCTCACTGAGAGAGGAGAGGAATGCTCATCAAACACTTATTTGAAACATCCATAGGTGAACGGGCTAATTAGGAACAGGTGGGTTGTTGTCGCCAAGATGCATTTGGGTCATTCCATGTCCAAATTTAGCCAATATTTAGGTCACCACTTACATGACATCTCTCAGATTTTGCAGTTTAAAAAACAACATTCCTCTATTGAAAAATTTAGAGATTTCATCATCTACGGTCCAAACAAAAGAGAATCTGGAAAAATCACTGCACAATGGCGAAAACCAACATTGAATGCCCGTTTGTCCCTGGCATCAAAAACCGACATCAGTGAAATTCACCACATGGGCTCAGGAACACTTCAGAAAACCACTGTTGACTTCCTGTGAATCTGCAAGTCAAGTTAAAACTCTACAATTTTGTTATCAACAGCACCCAGAAGGACCCCGGCCGCTGGGCCCACATCTAAGATGGAGATGATGGAAAGTGGAAAATTTGATGTGTTGGTGTGGTCTGGCCCATCCATCATTTCTGTAGCTATAATTGGAAATACATCAGACGTCGTGTCCCCCCAAATCCTAATTTTCAAGGCACAGAACCATCCGGACAGTTTTTCATGGGGGTGCCTAGTTCAAAGTGAATCATTACTGATGAAATGGGGTTCTTAGTCATATTTGGGGAACTTTCCCACCACCAAATGTTTTAGGACCATTAATGCTGAAAAGTACATACAGGTTTTGGAAACCACATATTTGCCCAAAATGACCCTTTTCATGGACGCCCCTGCTTATTTCAACCCCACAATGCCAAGCCACATTCTGCCCTGTTACAACAGGATGATGGTATAAAAGCATTTATACTAGACAAACCTGCCTGTTCATTTGTCTCCCATGAAAAAAACTTTGATTATCAAAAATCCTTCAATATGAACTGTTGAACAACTTTTTGAAAAAATGGGAAAAGGCATTCTGAGAAAGCTTCAAAAATTGGTCTCCTCAGAAATGTTTACTCCGTGTCGTTAAAAGGAGGTCAAACAGGATTACTTTTTTTTATTTAAAAGAATTGACCAAACTGTATTTGCAAAAAAAAAGTTATAATTTGAACATTAAACACTGGTGTTATTCAATTGAATATAAGTTGAAAAAAGGTATGCAAATCATTGTATTCTGTTTTTAAAAGGACTTAACGTGCCCCTTCACTGGTTTTGGGTTTTGTATATTCCCCATTTCAGTATGTTTCCTCCTGGGTTTTTCCAGTCAGGTCCAGGGGCTCACTATTTTTATTAAAATTTTGCAATTGGAAATGAATTGGAAAAAGTAAAATGAATAATAAACTTCCTCTAAGCTGTATAAAAAGTTTATCGCTTTTCAGGTTTTTTGCCTCATCTTGGAAGGACCATAATGCACAAAATGTGGGATGGAAACAGCATAGCCGACTAAATTCCGAAATAGCTGCCTTGCTGTCGCCGCATGCATTTGGGTCATTCCATGTCCAAATAGCCAATATTTAGGTACCCTGTACATGACATCTCTCAGATTTTGCTCAAACTTTGTCTGAAAATACTTTATGGTACCAAACAAAAGAATCCCAAATTTCATGTCAATGTTTCCAACAGTTTTTGTGTGGCACCCTCTTGAAATTTGGCTGCCACGCCCCTTTTTGACTTATGTGAATTGGTCATTTCATTTTGTAGCATTTTGGAAGGACCATAACTTCTCACATCATGGAGATAGGAAGCTAAAATTTGATGTGTTGGTGTATTCTGGCCCATCTATCAGGATTCTGTAGCCATAATCACCACAATATCACAAAATCACCGGGGGTGAGAGGAGGGCCCCCAAAATCCTAATTTTCAAGGCGGCAAAAATGATTTTTCCAGTTTTTGGGGGTGCCTAGGATTCAATTCAGTGAATCAGTTACTGTTGGAAATGTGGTTCTCCCTCATATTTGGGAACTTCCCCACCACCAAACTAAGTTTTAGGATAATAATATCATTGATGGGTGACTTGTGGGGGTCTGAAAACCACTTTGGGCCAAAATGACCCTTTCAGTGTTAGGTACGGTTCTGGAATCAGACGCGAGAGTCGAGCAGTGAAGGTAAAATGGGATTTTATTGGAAAGGGGGCGAACCCCCGCAGAGCAGGAGGCGACAGTACAAAGTCCACAATCCAAAGAACACAATCCCAGGGACAAAATCCAAAAGTCGAAAAACCAGGGCAGCAATCACAAAACTTAAAGTCGGGCAAAAAAGGGTTCAAAAAACAGATACAGGCAAAAGTACAAAAGAGCAGATCCAAAAATCGTAGGTCGGGCGGTCCAGTCAGAAGATAAACACAGAGAGTACAAGGCGAAATGAAAGCAGCACAGGTAAACTTGGGAAAACGTTCTGACGGGGAACTGCAGTGAGAAGACAGCTTAAATACACTCAAGGGAAGTCACATGCTATGATTAGGATCAGGTGATGAGGATCAGACTAATTACAAAGGAGGAACATGAGGAGAACCTAATCACATGAAATTGGCAAAAAAGCCAAAAACGGACAGGGAACACAGAAACAACCTATGACAAAACATACAGCTCCGGTTAGGGAGTTCTAATGTGCACAGATAATGAGGTAGGACAGAGTGGAGCAGGTGCAGAGGATCTGCTGAATTGCAGCAAAGACTAAAATGCAGGCAAGAGGCGGAGACTAGAACAGGGCGAAAAGCTGAGAGCTTGTTAATCAATTAGTAAGTGCAGCTATACAATCCCTAGTGCTCGTTAGTAAGTTAGTATTATATACAATGTTAGTTTGGGTTAGTAACTTTAACGAAAAAACAACAAACTGTTAGTATTGGTTAGTAATATAGAAAAGAGAGGCGAAGGAAGCAAACGAGATTGGAAGGAATGTTTGAAACCCAGAAACCATGAAATCACCTAAGCATGTGACACGCAGGACTGGGGAGAAGCTGTAACTTAACAAGAGACCAGACAGGGGAGAAAAAGTGCAATGCAGGGCATGAACAAAGACATGGACTGGAATCTAACAGAATAGTGGATTGGGAATGGCAAAAACAAAAAACATGGCAAAAAATCAAAAACTAAACAGAACATGGCAAAACCTAACAGAACTGATCATAAACATAACAGGGAATGGCAGAAACAATAAACATGGCAGAATCAGAACAGAAAGAGCAGAATCATAACATTCAGACCCTGGACTTCAAACCCCCAGATGACCCCGTGGGCACTGGATGATGGTAATGGCATTTATACCAGACAAACATGCATTCATTTACTGAAATAAAAACTTTGATTATCAACCTCCTTCAATATGAACGTGCTTTTTGAAAAAAAAAAAAAAAAAAAGGCATTCTGAGACCCTTTCTTGGCAGAAATGTCTAAGTCCGGAAACTAGGTCAAACAGGATTACATAAAAAGAGTTGACCAAACTGTCTAAAATCAGTTATAATTACATTAATACTGGTGTTCATCGATGAAAACCTGAGGTATGCATCCAAAATTAAGCAAAAAGGACTTTACCCCTTGTACACTATGGAGTGCTGTTTTAATTCTAGAGGTCCAGGGGCCCTGGTTAAGATTAATGGCATAATGAATTCCAACAAGTATCAGAATATTTTGGCTGACAATAAGTAAGTAAGTCAGTAAAGTTTTATTTATGCAGCACCTTTCAAAACCAAGGTTACAAAGTGCTTTACACATAGATTAAAGGTTAAAAAAGCGAAAGAAGATCCAACACAAGCATTAGAATAAAAAAAAGCAGCACAAACCAAAGCAATTACAACCTTCACATCATAAGAAAGTGCATAGCTCAGGAACAATAGCATTTAGAGAAAAAAATGGGTCTTTCATCATCATCATCATCATCAACCTTTATTTATACTCGAGAAATCATTGAGGGACCAACCCTCATTTACAATGATGTCGAGTCAAGAACAGAAAAATTAATAGGATACAAGAAAAAAAAATAAATAAATAAATATACTTACATACATACATACATACATAAATATACTGTACGTACATACATATACACATACATACACACATATAAAGATTTATACATATGCAAAACAGTTACACGAATTAGGCAAAGGATTTAAAATCAACTCATTGAACTGCCCAAAAGGTAAAAGATGCGGAAGTTCAAGCAGCTTTTGAAGCCTGTTCCAGGAGTCAGGAGCAGAATAAGCAAAAGCAGTCTTTCCTAATTCTGATCTGATTTGTGGAACATGCAGAAGCAACTGGTTTGAGGAGCGAGTACGATAATGGTTTACAGATACAGTGATAAGTTCTGTAAGATAGGATGGCAGTTTGTTTAAAAAGGCTTTGTAAATGAAAAGATGCCAATGAAGATCTCGTCTCACCTGAAGGGACGACCATCCTACCTTACAATATAAAATACAATGATGTGTGTTATATGGATCACCTGTGATAAATCTCAGTGCAGAGTGGTAAAACGCCCAAAAGTTGAGTTAAAGCGCCCAAGTGAGTTTGCTGACCTGACTTCCAGGGGGAGAGCGTTCCATAGCCTGGGACCAAGGACAGCAAAAGCACAGTCCCCCTTGTTCTCAGCCTTGAGCGAGGCACAGCTATGGTAATAGACCTTGCTCAGCAGACCTGACGGGGCCCTGCAGGGGTATATGGCTTCAGCAGTTCCCGGATATATTCTGGAGAAAGACCATTCAAGGCCTTGTAGGTCACAAGGAGGACCTTGAACTGAATCCTAAATTTAATCAGCAGCTGATGTGGTGACATCAGGACTGGAGTGATGTGAGAGTGATAAGGGGTCTTTGTTCGTATAGTCTTGCAGCAGAGTTTTGGACTAACTGTAAGTGAGCAAGAGAGCCTTGGCTAAGGCAGGAATAAAGGGCTTTACAGTAGTCCAAACAGGATGACACAAAGGCATGGATAACGATCTCCAATTGCTGAAAAGATACCAGTGGGCAAATTTTGGCTATATTCCTCTTGTGGAACTCGCAGGGCTGAATAACTGCCTTTCCACGTTTATCAAATTGTAGCCTGAAATCAAAGGTAACATAGAGGTTTTTGGCAGAAGATCTGGTGCAAAGACCAGCGGCTCTGTTTTACTGTAATAAGTAAGAAAATATTTAGACATCCATTCGCTAATTGCGGCAAGACACTTGTACAGGGTTGTTAAATTTGAGAAGTCACCAGGTCTAATAGATAAGTAGAGTTGTGTGTCATCGGCATAGCAATGATAAAACACACATCATCTGGATGACTCCGCCAGAAGGCTGGGACTTGGCCGTAGGTGGACTTTCGAATGAGAACAATGACCCAAAGCATACCACAAGAAATGGTTCTGTGACAACATAATTAACATTCTGCAATGGCCATCCCTGTCGCCACACCTCAACCCAACTGAAAACCTGTGGGCTGAGTTATAGAGGGCAGTTGATAACGCAAACCTAAGAATGTAAAGGATATTGAAAGGATTTTCTCAGAGGAATGGTCCAAAGTGCCCCCAAATGTCCGCCTTAACCTTAACCCTACAGCAAAAGACTCCAAGCTGTTCCTATTGCTAGAGGTGGTTGCACTCAGTAATAAATGAAGGGTACCAATAATTATGAAACCTAGATTTTGTTGAAATTTATTTTTGTATTAAATGATTGTTATGCTTTAGGTTGTTTCCATTGAAACATTAATAAAGTATTTCACACATGTTGGTATATTCTGTATCTCTATAATTATAATGTTCATTTATTTATTTATTTTTTGTTTTATTATTTATTTGTATCAGGGGTGCCAGTAATTTTGGAGCCCGTGTACATAAATGGAATGTTAGCTGGAAGACTTAGGAACAGGTTTTTAAAAGAACTTTGAGTCCTTCCATATCAAATTAACCTAGTCTGTGAAAAATTTCTCAGATCATCCTCCCAGATACTCCGAAAACATTCGCCGGTGCTTGAATGCCAAACCTATGGGGAAATCCCAAATATAAGGTTTCTATCTCTGATAGTTTCCACACCACAGCCCTTTGAAATTATTATAAATTTTGCCCAATGAGCCTTTCAGACCAACTTCTGACATTCATCGCTCAATTAAAAAATGTAATCAGATCAGGTGTATCTTAGGAACTTTTCCTCCTACAAGGCTCTGAAAATGGAAATGGCTGAAAATGAAGAATGTAACAGAACAACTCCCCCTTCGAGAACTTCTTATGCAAACCATTGTTGCTGAGCTTCCGTCTTCCTTCCTCCAGCACAAAGCTACTGTAGCGACCAAAATTTTTTTTTATCACTTGACTTGACCCAGATTCCAAACAATGGTGGCCCGCAAAACCACGCCGTGGCCATTGGATGAGGTGCAGACATTCCTTTGTTTGGTACTCAATGAAAGGATCCGATGGAAGCTGGGTAAAACAAGTCGCAACACTGCCATGATGCTCAGCTGAGAACCCCATCAACATGTGAAGTGCTATTATCTGCCGTAAATAATGGAGTAGACCACATACTAATACCTGTTCGATGGGAGTAGAATCGAGTCGAGCTAATAACAAGCTGTGTGGGAAAATAGCATAAGCAAGCTTTAAGCTCAGCCCCTGAATCATCCTTCGAAAGTTCAGTGAATTTACATTACCTTCAATCATACACTACTGGTCAGAAGTTTTAGGACATGCCAATTTTTCCAGTTTTTTTATAAAAAATTATGCAGTTTAATGTCTCATTGTACCCTGGAATGAAAACCTAGACATGATAGAACAAATTAACAATCGAAGCTAAAAGAGAAATCATGGAATCAATTTATGAACCAAAATGTATTTTAGACTTTTGACTCAAAGTACCCACCTTTGGCAGATATAACAGCTGAATACGCTGGTGGCATTCTTTCTACAATGGAAATCAAATATTCTTCAGAAAGTTCTTCCCAACTCTGTTGCAGAAGTTCCCATAAATATGTGGCACTTGCAGGTTGCTTTGCTTTCACTCTTCTGTCCAGTTCATCCCAAACCATCTCGATGGGGTTTAAGTCTGGAGACTGTGCTGGCTACTCCATGCTTTCAAACTTACCATCTTGTTCTTTTTTCCTGTGGTAGTTCTGGCAGAGCTTGGACTTATGTTTTGGGTCATTATCTTGCTGTAGGATGAACCCCTGACCAACTAGGCACATACCAGAGGGTACTGCATGGCACTGCAGAATGCTGTGGTAGCCGTTTTGGTTCAGGGTGCCTTTCACTCTGTAAGTCACTGACCCTAGATCCAGCAAAACAGCCCCAGACCATCACGCTTCCTCCGCCATGTTTGACAGTTGATGTCACGCAATGCGGAACCATCCTTTCATCTACTCGACGGCATCCAAAAAATCTGGTTAACCTTACGTTTTGTTTAAAATTTCTAACAGTTCACCACTTACCCTTGTACCATTTCAAGCTATTCATTGGACGAACTTTATAATTTTAAATAAAAAACTGGAAACTTGGGGTGTCCTAAAACTTTTGACTGGTAGTGTATATCTATGAACATCCATGATTTGGAAAATGCAACTTCGCAGTACCACAAAAATAATTAGTGCTACTTCATTTTGTTACAATGCCAGTGAATTGTCTGTAGCAACACCATGTTTTTCAATGGGTGGCGAGCACTAATTAATTCCACCAGTATGAAAAAGTACAGAGTACCGCAAGACATCAGACATCCCTAAACAAACTCAAACAATGAATGCACACCACAGTGTGTGCTTATTCCGTGCATAGATATAAACAGTTGGGTGTTCACAGGAGTACACATTCTAGGGGTCAGAGAGTTAAAGTCATGTTTTGCTTTCACCCATGAGCTCAGCAGGCTGATTTCCGTAATTGGTTCAGCCTCCCGGCTGCAATGTTCTTTTTAGCAAATACAAGGAGTTGGAACAAAAAACTGAAGAACTTTTACTTTCTGCACCTGGACTGTCCACCTCTGGTTGATCATTACACATGCAGTACATGAGCTCATAGTAAGCTAGCACACTGCAGTTTTGGTCAGAACTTTGATACAGACAGTTTTATATCAGAGGTTACAATTCACGAGCTCAGTCATCTGTGAAACCCCTTTGTTGCAGTGAAGACCCACACATTTGCAAATGGACAGCATACTTTACGTCAGTTAAAATTTTCACATTCCCCCAGATATAGCTAACCCCACAGGGTCCAGATGAATCAAGTATTACCTGGCTCTTATTTAATAAGAAGAACCCACAATCTTGGTTATAATTGCTGTCTTGTGTAGTTGGTGTAGTAATGTTTCAACTTTACAATTTGGCTGTAAAAAGTGATTTGTCAGGTGGGTAAAAATAAATGCAGTGCAACATTGTCTTTGGGCTGGACTTTTCTATGAGGGGGTAGAACCTCCAACCGCAGTTAGGCTGCCTGCAAAAATCTGTTCAACATTTATTGATATTGGCAGCAAGTTTAACCAGCTTCAGAGGACAATAAAAGGATGGATATTTTGTGTTTTCTGAGTGTATCAAGTAAATTCCATATTCAGAGAGAAACTACCAGCAGCTCCTTAACTAAAGACAGTGCCCGCCAAAGGTGTGGTAGAGAGAGATCTGTTACTTTTCATATATACGTGAATTTCATTAAGCAAAAATATGGGACAATGGAATTGACAAACAATTGATATTTACTGTACATGTGGACATTAACAGTGTAAGCTCAGCCCCCTAGTGGTTGGGATGTTCACATCCCAGAGAATAATTATTAATAATTTTAAGTTCATATTGACAGCCAAAATGAACAGATTCTTGTCATTTTCTGTTGTATGCTCCAAAACTAGCTTGAGTAGCTGGCAAAAAAAAAAAAAAAAAAATGCCACCTAAAATGGGCCCTCTAGCATCCCTACAGCATTTCCAAAAAAAAAAAAAAAAAAAACAACCCCGACAAGTTAACCAAGAAGGTTCTTTTGCCATTTCATGATGAGAATAAAATGTGTAAATGCCAATGTACTACTTCGGGTAGCAACTGACAAACACTGTTAGCCTCTGCTGCACTTGATGGGATAGTACGATTGGAATGGATTCTCAATAAGCACATTAGCATGATTACATAAGGGGCGTGGAAATGGTGATGCAGTTCATTGTGAGCAATGGCTGCTGAAAATGAGGCGCTGCTATGTGAAGACTGAATTAAATGTACATTCAGATTTTTACAATCATTTTTAAAATTAGTTTTAATTTGGGACATACCTGCAATTTTGGCTATGTTTTCTTGATCGATTCCCAGCTTCTGTGGTTAAAAAAAAAAAGGTGTGACGTGCCCAGTTGCACCCAGATGACAAGGGCCAGATGGCAGCTACTAGGCTGTTGTCCCCCCCCAACACACACACACACACACGCACACTCAAAAAAAAAAAATAATAATAATGCAAACACTGTGCTGGGTGCATGTCAACAAATGTCAGCCTTTATACCCAAATTTAACAATATCAGGGCAAATAGCATTGTGATTATATTTTCTCGCTGTTTGAATGCTGAGCAACAAAAGAAATGCAAGTTAATGCAAGACTGACTGGAAACTAAATATGCATGTAATTATTATTAATAGCTTATTTATTACTAGCACATGCACAATTACGCTCATTTCTTCAAACATTTCTTTTTTTTGCGGTGACTTCAACTGGGTGATCATGTGAATAGATTAATTAACTTGCTAACTTGCATTTCTTTTGTTGCTCAGTATGTAAGCCCAGCACAGCAGTAATAGGCTAAGCTTGAGCTGCAATCACTGGCCAGGCTTCCGGGAAGCTGCCAGGTGTTACACAGGCACTCAACTGCTTCAGAGGATGGAAAGGTTGCTTGAGGAGAACGTGGTCCCAGTCTTGACTCCAGTTCTGGATTGGGTGCTTCTTCCAAACAAAAACTATACAAGGAGCGCAAACTGGATGGGTGAGCAAGAACATGGCCCCAGTCTTGGACCCTAATTAAGTTTGGAAGCTTGTTCCTGATAACTTGAGTAGAAGAACAGGAACAGACTTGGGTGGAGTTATCTTGAACTTGATCCCAATCCTGGACCCTGACTAGATTTGAAAGCTTGTTTGAATTAACTAAATGATGAGAATGACTTCCGGGGGAAAGGCTGTCACAAAAGCACTAGTTGCATTAGACAAAGGAGTTTAAAAACTAACCATTGACTAAGTCACAATACCATGCTTGAAAGCAAGTTCACAATCCAGCAACTTCCACATGAAGTAGAGGGCTTAAATACTTGTTATGCCATTGTTAAGTGTACAACCACATAGCGAGATTTAGCCGAGAGGGAGAAATTCACAAAATGTAATCCAATCACAGCACACATACACTTAATAGACATGCAAGCAGCTGAACTGTGAAAAGACACAGGAGGGATTCACACGAGGGTTGTGACACCTCACCAGAAATTATGACAAGGCAATTGTGCTGAGAATAGAGAAGGAACAGTCCATGATCCAAAGCACACCTTCCAAATGTGAAAAATGAATGGAGGAGCTTTTTTAAAAGCTTTAGCATGTATGGCTGCTTCTGAGACAGGCTCACTAATTTTTAATGACAACACAGAGGATGGCAGCAGTACAATGAATCAACTAGCAATGTATAAAAAAATTCCTCCAACCTTATTGGTTGGCGCTCCATCCAGCAGGAAGATATTCTACCCCAATATCCAAAAAAAAAAAAAAAAAAAACATTCATCAGTGGGAAACAGTGGAAAGCTTCAGACCAGTAATTTCCCTCATCTGTTTTTAATTGAGCTGGGTATGCATTTCACTTGCTAAAGAGGACCATGAAGGTTGCATCTTGATTCAATCTGAAGTTCATCTGTTAACTTACTTTTGCAGTCCTGAAACTGAGATTCTCAACCAAAAACTGCCTCTTCTGTTCAATGATAGAACACAGAAGTCCACAGATTTTTGAGAAACTTTTGTTTCACATTTATAATAAAACTCAAATCAAAATGCCAAACATTTCTACAAAAGATGGCAAATGTCAATCCACATTTTCCACACTTTTGGAGGTCACTGTATACGCTATCTGTAAACAGGCCAGGTGCAACCGACCTATGGCTAAGCCCCGCCCCCTCCACTGACTCGGACAAACAATCACCGCTTTAGAGCAGGCGCTAATGGCTGGTATCACATTCAGAGATATTTTTCAGGATGCTATCGATGATTTTTGGCGATGGAGGGCTCAAATGTCATCAAGAAGTCAGCAAATAGGGTTACACTATGCATTGGAGGGATACATTAATGAATTTAGAGTGGAGAGGGTCAACAAAAAGTTTAAATTAGAAGCTAAAATTTTCAGGTCTCCGTGCAAACGCGATCAACCAAATCTCATTTCCGTCACTCTCTCACACAGCAAGATAGAGGATCAGCATTGTTCATGCACTGCAGGCTAATAAATTTAATTTACGTATTATTATTGCTACCGAATTTAAGAAATCTAACCTGACGTGACTGAACTCCTAAGTAAACAAGGTGACACGGTGAACAACGCAGCCAGGAGCTCACGTTAAGCTAACGTCCGTCAGCACTGAAGTTAGCCATAGAGTTTACTAACTTTAGCTAACGTTAGCTAACTTAGCGATGTAAAAGATAACTTTACATTCATCTCCAGCGAAGTGACAAGATGTCACCTTAAACACGATGTTGACTTAGCTTGGAACAAATGTAGACATAGATCTTTGTTAGCTATGTTAAGCTGACAGTGGGTCTTCCACAAAGCTTTATCCAGAGGAGACACTTCTCTCGGTTATGATGTGGCTTTGGGAAGGACATACAATACACCCCATCGCCCAGCCTCTCGGGATACCTCGTATCGGAGTTATATTTGCCCCAAGCACAGCGTTTGACCATTTTTTTAACTTAGAAACATTTTAAAACCCCATAAAAGCGAACGATTCGGAGTTTCCATAATGCATTTCAATGAAAGTTCAGGCTCAGAATGTCCGAGTTTATGAGGAGAGAATACGCACTGTGATTGGCTCATCGCATTTGAGGGCGGGGCTTAGCCATAGGTCAATCGGTCTACAATCCACATTAAACACAACACTGATTGTCAAATATAAAAGACTTCTTTAACAAATCGGCCACATCATTCCAACCATATGCCTAAAATCTTGTTTGTCCCCCTTGTGCCACCGGAACAGCTCTGACTCCTGGAGGTACTGACTCCACTAAACCTCTGAAGGTGCCATGTGGTACCTGGTGCCAAGACCTTAGCAGCAAAGCCTTAAATTGCAAGGACATAGGTGAAAGATATTTTCCAGAACATCCCATAAATGCTCCATTGGATTGACATATGAGAAAATAGGAAGCTAACCACCTTGATCTCTTTCATATTCCTCTGATCATTCTTTAATATTTTTGCAGTGTGACAGGGTACATTATCCTGCAGAAAGAGGCCACTGCCATCAGGGATTACCATTGCTATGACGGTGTGTATTTGTACTTTTTAGGTAAGCGTTAAGTGTCAAAGTAACATCGTCATGTTAGCCGTGGGCCAAAATCTGTAGCTCCCCTGGAAAATGAAGTCCGTGGTCACTCTCTGATGGCAACTTGTTAAGAATGTATTTTACCTAATTCGAGGTTGCTGAATCCGAATCTGCAAAGTTCCCACGCCTAAGACCTGCACATTAAAGCAGTAGGAGTCGTTAAAGATAGCGTGTACCTACGCATCAACAGCCATCACGTTGTGAGTCATTATTACACTCATGAAGCTCGAGTGCGTTCGAAACTGGTGCCACTGTGTTCTCTTATCAGTATCTGTATTCTGCGATTGTATATTGGCTTTTAAAGGTACATATACCACTTAATTCATAATTTCTCCACAACGTGAAAATGTGACTCTGATCATTTTTCCATTGTGGTCTTCAAATATATTGCAGTATTTGACAAAGGTTTGCCAAAATAATCCTGAGCTGACATGGTTATATCACTTATAAACATATGATGGTTCTTAATGCAGTACCATCTGAGTGATTGGATAATCATGGGTATTCAGTGTGGGTTTGCACCTTGTTCATTTTGCACAGAAATTCCTCTAGATTCCTTAAATATTTTTGTTATGTAATGCAGAGGGTGAAATATCTAAATTGCTTTGGATTTTTCTTTGAGGAACACTGATTTCAAACTTACAAAGGTTTTCCCACTGATTCATGAGCACATTGGTCATCTCAGCCTATCTTTTCTCATGAAGCAGAAAGTCTTTCCTGGATGCTGCCTCATTTTTTACCTCATTAGTGGTCCTAAATTATCCCCATCCCTAAATAGCAGGAATAGATGAATATTTAGAAATTAAATGAAGTTGACCAGAAATATATGACATTTAATTTCTTTTCTTCATAAAACTGTCTGAAATGAAATATAACACAAAGCCAATTTATAAATAACTGCGCTCTGTTTTTTATGTACATCTTCCCTACTACCCTAACTTTTTCTGAGTCAGAGTTGTGCATACAACTAAATATACACTGATGCATCTCAAGAAATGTTGAACATTCCCAAACCGTTTGAATTTATTCTTGTCATTACTGTTGTTACTGCTGACCCTATGTTTAGTGGAGAGATGACTGAATGGACTTGACCCTGGAAATGGGCTTTGCGTGACCCTGGTCATTATTTCACACCACACAAGTAAAAGGTACATAAATCAATAAGTCTTCAAAAGTCATTCACTGTATGTGTCTGTTTGTGTGTGTGTGTGTGTGTGTGTGTGTGTGCGTGTGCGCAGCTTAACTGCCACTACTCCGCATTGCATGCAATGCATATATGTTGGCATATTTCAAAATATAGCCTTTGTCAATTGTTTCACATAGTTTCTTAATTGCAAAACATTTGAATCGATCTGTTATACAAACAAATTGTTCGCTAATATAAATTTTTGAGTGAGATTATATTCAATCATTTACAAGTAGACTTATGGTCTATCATGGCCAGTTTCTTCCGACTTAAACAGAGGCGTACTTCTCATGAACTTTCCAACGTTACTGTGAGTGTGACTAGCGGCTCCTATTGACCAGTCGCATTTCAGCACTGCCCAAAACTAATATTTTATGCGTAAATTTCTCATTAACGTGCAAGTGTAGATGCGGGAACTTTTTTGATTAGCATCTATTCATAATACACTACAAAAAATTGCTGAGTTCACGTTGCCACCAGAAAGTGACCACGGAACTGCACGCTACAGATTTTGGCCCACGGCCTAATGGACGCTACGACCCCAGGTTTGCCCGCAGAAAATTTCCCAGAGCATCTCACAGCCTCTTCCACTTTGCCTTCTTCCAATAGTGCATCTCGGTGCCAACTCTTCCCCAGGCAAATCACATGCATACACCCGGCCATCCACATGATGTAAAAGAAAATGTGATTAATCCAAGCAGGCCACCATCTTTCACTGCTCCATAGTCCAGTTCTGCTGCTCGCATGTCCATGTTAGGCACTTTCAGCAGTGGGCAGGAGTCAGCACTGGCTCTATGACTGCTCTGTGGCAACGCAACCCCACACAAAGCAAGCTGCAATGGATCTTGAGTTTTGACACCATTATATCATAGCCAGCATAAATTTATTCAGCAATTTGTGTCACAGTCGCTATTCTGTGAGATCAGATCAGACGGGCTAATCTTCTCTCCCCACGCGCAACAATGAGCCTCAAACACTCGTGGCCCTGTTACCAACCCAGTGATTGTCCTCTCTTGGACCACTTTTGGTTGGCACGGACCACTGCATATTGGGAACACCCCATAAGACCTGCTATTTGGGAGGTGCTCTGATCCAGTTATCTTGCCATCTCAATTTGTTTTTTGTAAAAGTTACTTTGGCATGCATGGTTGCTAATGCTTGCCCATTTTTTGCACTTCCAACGCCTCAACTTCTAGATATGACTGTTCACTTGCGGCCCAATATACTTCTTGACAGGTGCGATGAGATAATCAATGTTATTCACTTCATCTGTCAGTGGTTTTAATATTGTGGCTGATCAGTGTGAGTAACTGTCACTAAAAAGCTCTAAAGAGGCTATGAATTTGTCAGGGACTGGAAGCGGTTGATTTGCAATACCAGTTTTCTCCCTTGAAAAAATTATCGGGTAAATTACTCACCCTCAGAGTCTATTCTTTATCAAATTGATAAAGACAATACTGGGCTGGGAAAGTTTGTTCCCATAGACTATACCATGAGATCTGTCGGGGGGAAGAACTACAGTGGGGCTCTAAGAAATCAAGGCATATGTCCTGCTCATCTCCTTTTCTGTTCATTCAGTCGCAAACCAGCCATTACATTCTCACAATAAGCTTGTCGGCCTTAGCAACAGTAACCATGGTGGGTGGAGCGCCATGGTGTGGTCAACGAACCAATGGGCAAGGGACATATTTATTACTCTGGATGGAATGAGGAGCGCGTGCACGATAGGAGGCTGTCACAAGACGTGCACCAGCCAAGGGGGGCGTGCACACATCTAGCTTGCTGTTGCGAGGGGGTAAAGTATCGTGAGCGAGCGCGCAGACAAGCTGGTCTGAAGGGTAGGCACGTCACTAGCTGCAGCGAACGAGATGCTGAGGGTGACAGGGAGAAGGCGAGAGGGACGATTATAAACACATACTGATTAAGCATCTGCAGCCTGATTAAATTACATAAAACCGATATCAAATTGAGGAAATTGTGGATTAACAGCGCGCTATGGGATTAAGCACAGTGTCACGGTTTTTAACTTAGACGTACATCAGGTATCCCTTTTAACCACACCCGGCTCCTTTTGGATCAAGAATTTGAAAAAAACGAAGGTAGGGATCATAAGGACTCCGTAAATTATGTCATGGGTCCGCAAAAGAAACCACTGGCGGCAGGCAAGACGCTTGGCGAGCTGCTTGATATCTGTGGCTAATTAGCTTCTGTGGATGGGTTAGTACCTAATCGCGTTTTCTATTTTATGTTTGCTGCCGATACATTGAGACACTGTGTTGCCAAGGTCGTTTTATGGAAGCAGCAAAGGCAGCTTGTTTAACTGCTGGCTCCATGTGATGGCTTGAGGTTTCAGTGCTCCAAGTCTTGCGAATGTAGGCTTGCGTGTGCACGCAATTGATTGGTTGTCTTGCTAGCCATATTGCTAATCTCGACGAAACGTCGCACAGATATTGCAATGCAGTACTACCACCGGCAAGTGATGGGATGGGATGGGATTGGAAAACCGTATCCACCTCTGTGTTTTAGCTAACGATGGCTAGCTGACGGAGCGGTATGCAGTAATGGAATCTGTTAGGCGGATATGTTATTGAGTCTCTTGTGGCCAGTGATCGCCAACGTTTGCTAGCTACGCGTTCATCTCTTCGCATGATCTGAAGAACCCATAAAACATGCTTAGCTGGCTAACTAACGTGAGCACACCGTCTGTAAGCAAGCTGCGAGGAGACCGTTGGCATGCTACTAATCCAGCGGGCTAGCAACCAGACCCATGTAACCAGTGGCGACGATAATGCTGTCCATTATGATATTTTTCAGCACTGTCTACCATGGCCTTTATATGAAGGTTCAGCCCATTTTAACTTGACAGTCGACGAACGCTGCGTGCGGCTGGACGGCAATATAGCTGGCCTTTTCGAGCTAGCCAATATGGCTTGATGTGCCTTTTAATGGAAGCGACCACTGTTGGATCAAATCGGGCTATCTTGCTTACTGTCGCCCACCATAACCATCGTGAATTCTAATGGGCGATTCGTTCTTATTATTATAGCGAACAACATTAAAAAAAACGTGCCAGTATGGAACAGGCCAAACAACGAAAAGCCTTGCTTACAGTAGAGCCCCATCCTAATCTATTTTCAGCTATGGTCCGTGTAGCCAACATTCGTTATCTGGACTTCCGCTGGAATAAAGTAATTGTAAAGACATCTTATAAACTACATTGGCTGTGATTGAAAATAACTGTGCGGCTATGTATACAGGATCTACAGCGATAACGTTAGTTGTGTGGTTTGTTCCGTTAGTCAACACCAGACTTCTTGCAACATTTGCTCAATTGTTCAACTAATCCGTCATTGCTCCCCAGTTATTTTGTCGTACTTGACGGAGGAGCTAGCGATGACTGATCGAGGCCTAAAGAAGTGATAATGGGATTTCAGATTGACTTGGCTGGCTGTTGCTAGTTCATTATTTAATGTTAGTATTTAGTTTGTGACTTAGTCTCGATAGTGACTAAGTCTAACGCATTGTCTTTCTCAATTTGTGAGAAATGGCTTGACCTTAATGTAACTGAGCCAGCTGGGAATTTAGTATGGAACAATATTATTGTTAAAGAACTACTACTACTATTATTGCTCATGATAATTATTATTATAATAATAATAGCACTGGGTTTTATTATGGGTAGTGCTGTTGCCTTACTGCAAGAAGGTTGTGGGTTCGAATCCAGCCCTGGACCTTTCTTTGTTGAGTCGGCTTGTTCTGCCCTTGTTCATGTGGGTTTCCCCCCAGCTACTTCAGTTTCCTCTCACAGCCAAAAAATCTGCATGCTAAGTCAGCTGAAAGAACTGTGTTGCCTGTGAATGTGAGTGAATGGTGTGTAGGCCCTGCGATGGATTGGTGCGTAGTCCAGGGTGTGTTCTTGCCTTTCGTCCGTAGTCAGCAGGGATAGGCTCCAGCTTCTTTGGGACCCTGATGAGAATGAAGCGTTCTTATAATACATCCATGGGATCAAGCGGTTTAGATGATGGATGGATGATTGCAATAATAAAAAACAACATTGCTATTGTTATAACTGTCATTAGTCTATTAGTTTTTTTGTTGCATCTTTTGTATCAAAGTAGCGTCTTCTGTGGTCCCCACAATAAACGATTTATGAAATTAATTCATTTAATTGGCTACTGCGGCTTACACGAAACACTTGCTGTTGCCATGTAACACAAATATATTTGGACAAAGCATGAAGAAGATGGTTGATGCACAACATAGATCAGACGCAAGTGATGCCTTCAACATCCTAAATCTCAGAATGCCTCCTTTTTTATGCGTCTACTCCACTGGATGGTCGTATATTGCGATCACCTCTGTCTGTCCGTCCGTCTGTCCATCCATCCATCCATCGGCCGGTCCTCAATTTGTTGATCTCACTCTATGGACTACAATTTTTGTTGGATTTTTTTTCATTTTGTATTGTGGGTCAGTAGTGATAGGAAGAGGATCCCTATTGATTTTAGTGATGATTCGAAAATTTTTTGTCAAATGACGTCATTGACATGGCTGCCATGTGGGTGTATTACCAAGCTATCTTATTAGTTTCCATGCTTCAATTCCTCCTCTTGACCAAATTGTCGTGCTCAAACATCCACAAAACACTTATTCTTACGGCATGCTCCTTTAAGTTATCTTTTCCGAAATGCCAGGCCTCCATTTGCGACTACAATGTTGTGTTGTCAGGCCATGTATTGTGTACTATAAGCCCATATTGGCTCTCTGTGCTCTTGATATGACTACACATGTCAGTGACATCCTCATTGAATCCTACTCAACTGTCATCAGTCCAGTGTCAATGTATTGTGTATGTTAATCATATTTTTAGAATTACTAGTTCTAAAATTTGTTTAATTAAAGAAAAAGTTCTGGGTCAGATCTGGGGCAACAAGCAGCTTATTGTGAGAAACTATTTCAGCTGTAGATTCTTTTGCTTGTCAGATTATTTATTCTGCATTAGGTCATTATATCAGCTTATGCAGCGCTAGAAGATATTAGGGCTGTTTGACTAATATTATACACCCATCAGAACTAGATTGGCAGTTGCAGCTCTCTTTACAGAGGTTTGTATTGTTATAAACTATAATGTTTGATTATTCTGTACTTTTAGGGCAAAAAGGAAAAGAATCCGCACTCAGATGTGTCTTCTTTTCAATGCTTTTTCAAGAAGAAACCGCATGGCAAGGTGGACAAAACAGTACCTGACGAAGTCTAAAGAAGGCAAAACGTTGTCCACTTCGTTAAGCTCCTTTTTATCTACCTTGCTATGCTGTTTTTTTCTTGAATAAAGCAAAGAAAAGAAGACGCATTAGAGTGGGGATTCCTTTCTTTTTAATTGAAGGTAACATTATCTGGGAAATCGACACACCAAGAAAGCCTTTTTGTTGTTTGTTGAGCCGATGCATGGGCTCTAAGTTTCAAATCACTGTACTTCTATGGCAGAAACCGGTTCATGCAAGTGCGTCAATGCAAATGACAATGTCTGGCCGAGTTGGCAAAATGATCGTCCGTGGTGAACATACTCAAGGTGTGCTCCTAACTGGTGGAGGTAACAAATGTCAGTCTTAAGCCGCTTTCACAATGGACGCGAACCGAATTTTTCGCACGACAGATTACATTCAAAGTCAATGCAAAGACGGGAATACATGCGTGCTTGTATTCGCGTCTTTGCATTGACTTTGAATGTAATCTGTAGCGCGAAAAATTCGTTTCGCGTCCGATGTGAAAGCAGCTTTAATGGGGACACTACAGAGCGAAGCAGTAGTAAACACTGAAGCGAACCTTACCGGAGAGGTCAGATTTCCCTTGTTCCCACCCCCCATGCCTACGGCGCCCACTAGCTGAGGCGTTCACACTGCAGCTCTCGTTTGCGTTACGTTTAGATTTCTAGGTGACGCAATCCGGAATGCACCAACGCGTGAACCGTGTTTCTGCCCTTAAGCCTGTGCTCATAGATTGAGTCGGCTCAAATAGCACATGGAAAATGACGCCACCGTCATCTTAACGGTGGCTGGTTTGAATTATCAATGTGAACATCTTTTCAGCTGTGTGCCTAGTGCAGTGCTCAAACTTTGATCACTTGGGCCTCATCAAGCTGATTACCTCTTATGCATTATCGATATCCCTACAGGGGAATACATCCAAATGTTTCTCCTTTGTCACTGCCCCCTGCTGCTTCAATCTGCACTCTTTAGCTTGGATGAAGGCCATGTTGAACTAATGAGAGTCCTGATTAATGTTTTTGCTTGTTTGCCTTGCTGAATAGTATAAAAATAATAATTAATATACTTTTTTTGGCTTGGGGGGTTGTGCAGTGCTCACCAATTCTACATGTGCTTTTTAGATGAAGGCTTCAATGCAATTCGTTTTCAGAGCAGGATAAGAGACCTTGTATGGACGACAGATTCCAGCTGTTGCTTTGGTATTTGCTCTGTAGATCTGTGGCTTTTTTGTGCAAGAAAAATGTGCATCAAAAGAGCCGCAATGATGGACAGCAGGGGCTAGGGCACCATGCCAGCATATGACGGCAGTGGTCTTCTTCCAGTGGGAGGCAGGCACTGACTGGCATGGAGAACAGTGTATTTGTGTGTGTGTTTTGGGAGGTGTGGGGTGGTGCATTATTTTCATCTCTTGATTTATAATGAGACTTGAGCTGATGACATCAGCACTAGGTCTGATTTGTATTTAGACTGTAAATTCTGGTTCAGCCTGGTTCTTATCCTGGAACTCCTAGTCAGACCGTGGGCACACTAGGCATGGTTTGAATGCATTGTTGACAATGGGCCGAATCGATTTACGGGTGGTCACTCTCAAAACTCGGTATCTGCTTTCTTCACAGAGCAGAAACGACCAAAAGTGACCCAAAAGTTCCAACATGCCTCTTTCTCCATAAAAGAACCTGTAGAGTATCTATGTTGCATATGATAGTCATGGCAGTCCCAAAACTCATAGGATTTGCGTCTCTGTTCAGCATATTTAAAGGACACTTCAGAGTAATGCGTTTTCCTGGGAATATTAAGCATTTCCCAATGTGACCTGACTAACCTGACATACAAGCAAATGGAAAATGATGGTATTCATGGCCACAATCTTTTGTCTGACTCGTGAGAAAGCAAGTAATGCAATAGAGGACTGTGCCGATTGCTGACATTTTGGTTGTGTTGAGCGTCTTGACTGGTGTCCAATTTCTCTGTGGATTTCTTGCTCCCTACTCATGATGAGTGTGCATTTTGGTTTTCATTCCTCGTGATATATTGGGTCATTCTATAGTATTTTGGACAAAACTCAAAAAAATATTCAAATTGACCAAGCTTACTGATTGGGTTATTGTCAAATGGTAGCAGGTTTGAGAAAAGGTGAAATTTAACAAGGGATTCCCACCTTTTCCACATAAATTAACATAAATCGCCCATGATGACAAGCATAATGGCTGTGTAGATGACATTTTGAGATTTTCTTTCCAATAACATAAAACTGTTATTGAACAAAAGAAGTCTGTACAAGAAATAATTCAATGTATTTAATCTCCATCTCCACATGACTTGCATGCCATCATCCTTTGCTAGATTTGAGTCATTTGCATGAATTTCTTTCCCGAAACATTTTCACCCAGTGAAGTTTTATGTAATTTGGAACAAGCAATGGTCTCAGGGAATGTGATTTTTAGCAACATGCATATCAGATTTTATAAAAATTTAATTATTCCTGTGCTTCTAAGTTGTTGTCAATTGAGGAGATTGGTTATATTGTGAAGATGACGCATTTGCCTCAAAGGCTGATGGTTTTTCACAAAAAATACGTTTTTGCCCAATGGTGGTGCTCATAAGCATGACTGACCATGCAGGGATGACCATGAGTGTGTGTCCATCCTGCATCTTCTACGGCTCAGTGCACCTGGAGGGCAATAGGCCTTTTGTTGTCGCTGAGCATGTGGCAGTTGAAAGATGTTATTTTCTGTTAAAAAGCTACTCTTATGACAATATATGAAGATTTGGTTTCTATGAGTTCTGGGAATTTCCTTACTTGTCTGTTAACTAACTCACCTCATATGAGACCACGCATTGCTATGGGTGCTCAGGAAACTTTCTTGAAGCTTAGTATGGAGTTACATTCTTGTCTTTATTCAAGAGCTTGGTATTTTGACTTGAGAGCAGACCTATGGATTTGTTTGTGATGCGTTCCTGTCAGAAATCTGCAACCAATAAAATGCCAGGTTTCATATTTAACAGTGAAATGCTCCCTGCCTCGTTGCAGGCCCGTCTGTTTTACAGGGTACGTTCAGATGCTCCTGTCCTCCTGGGCTACTTATGTACTTCCTTTGCTTTCTTCACAACTTAGGAATAACAGGACAGTTTATATATTTATACACCAGTGCCCATACTTTTCCTTTTCCGTCATGGCTACATATAATAGTAGCCGTGTAACACATCGGCCTCCAGTTGGTATGTCAAGACTGCAAATTTGTGAATGAATTGCTGTGGTGTACTGGGCTGGGAGAAGAGAAAGACGCATCTTGCTGCTAGCATCGTGCTGCTGCAATAAAAAAACATGCAAAATCCATTGCTCAATTATTTTCGTTTTTATTGTGCTGAAGTTTCGAGCATCCAGTTTAGCCTACCGACTTGATAACTAACCATATCTTGAATAGCTTTTACTGTTCTTTGCACTTTTTGTCTGCTGAAAGCTGAGAAACAGCCAGTAAGTACGATCAACTGCAATATAAGACAAAGTTAACAAAACAGTTTCTGAGATGATCATTTAAAAAATACTTGACAGGTACTTAATGGTGACTGATTGCAATCTAGTAAAGTTTAATAAACTGAAAGCAAGATTTATACTGTGGTTATTTGTTAAGTTAATTAAGACCAGATATCAGATATGCTCAAACTTTCCATTAAATTTTGAGTTAAACATAGCATTACTTGGTATGAAATGGTAAAATTAAATGTTGCTTAAAAATGCATTTCAGCAGCAGTTGGATCCGTCTATTTACTGCAAAATGTAGCAGAGTTTACTTATTGAGGGCAAAAATTCTGAGATGCATGATCAATTTGAATTTTAATCTTTGTTGAAGACCTTGATTAGTATAATCCCGTGTGTAACTGCTTATTTGGAATGAAAACCTGCACCCACATTGTCCCTTTCTGGATAAGACTGAGGATCCCAAAGCAATATCGACAAAAAACATTAGTACTGCTACGAATAATTTAACAACCATTTCTTGAGATCAAATTTAAATCTCCTCTCAGCTGGGTTTTGCTTAAGTGAGATGGGCAGCTTATTCCAGTGGCAAGCAGCTGTATATGAAGAAGTGTTTTTCCCTAAACTAGACTTTGGCCTAAATCACATTGGAATGGTGTTTGTTAGACTGCTTCTGGTGTTATTGGAATGGTTGTTTCTTACTAAATTAAAATGATTGGAGAGGTGAGCAGGTGCAGATTTGTACACAATCTTGTGAGAAATGCCCATCTTGAACTGCACCACCGTCTAATCCACAGGAAGAATGTTAAACTTTTTTGAATGAACAGCATTGAGATGTGTGCTGGGAGATAGCTTTAATGCAACTGAAATTTGCTTATTTTGCTCAATCTGTGATTTGTTTTTAATAGACTGCGAGGAGCTACTATATTAGAAGATAGCAGCATAATTCAAATGGCATAACACCAATGCCCCAGCTGAAGTCTTAAAGGTAGTTGTATCCAACAATTCAGCTTTTCTAGCAAGAAATTTTGTTTTGTTAGTCATTTTAAGAGCTTTTAAAGTCATATATTCCCCTGATGGAAGATTATTCAGAGCACATCCAAGGTAGTTTACAGAAGATTTAGAAGCTATTGAAGTCTGACCAATCTTAACTATTAAACTAGGTGAATTTCTTAATCTAATTTGTGATCCAAAGAGGATGGCCTCTGTTTTTCCTATATGAAGGGAAAGTTTATCAGAGAGCCACCTCACAACCTTTTGGACCACTGTGCTCAGTATATCTTGCATAACCACTTTATCTTTGTGAGCTACTAATAGTGAAGCATCACCAGCAAAAATAAGTCACAAGCACAGGCTGAATTGAGATCATTTATATTCAATAAAACAATAATGGCCCCAAAACACTTCCTTGAGGGACACCACATGTAGTGCCTTTTGGACTGGATAGCTTCCCATTGACATCAACCCTTTGATTTCTGTCTGTAAGATAGGATTTAATCCACCTAATGGCCATATTATCAAATTTCAAAGCCTTTAGTTTTAAGATTAAAATGCTATGATCTACTCTGACGATTGTCTTTTGCAGGTCTAGCATA
The DNA here is from genome assembly GCA_029692085.1 of Gymnothorax javanicus. NCBI lineage: Eukaryota > Metazoa > Chordata > Actinopteri > Anguilliformes > Muraenidae > Gymnothorax > Gymnothorax javanicus. The sequence continues at coordinate 28,785,351 of CM056193.1, forward strand.
ATCATCCTGCTACCTGAGTCAATTTCCTGTCCAATTTTGTCTGTCAGGAACCATTGACAGGTTTCGATAGAGTAATATTTCCTAAATCCTGACTGAAAATGGAGCAAAATACTTTGAATGTTCTCCTGAATCTATTCATGAATTATCTTTTCCATTATTTTTGACACCACACACAGAGTAGAAACTGGTCTGTAGTCCCCAAAATCTTGGGTTGGGATTACTTGGGTTGGGACTGACATCCAGTGAGAATTTCATGTCAATAGCCCCATTAGAAATTTATTTATTGAGAAAAATGTGAGCTGTCCATCCATTGAAGAAAATCATAGAAAACGTTTGTTACTGGCCCACCATCATGCCTTTCTCTTTTGAAATATTGACTAGTATGCTTCTGGAAGTATTAGCTTTTTGTATCCCCAGATGACGAGTTGGGGATACCATCAGCGAAAGTTATGCTGTGTCCGTAGAGATTTTCTTGTGTGCACACTACAGGCCGCAAATTTCAACTGATTCATATTTGGCATGGGCCTTGTGTGTGGTGAGGTCAGGAAGCCTATCGGTTTTTGTAGCGGTTGCTTTAGGGGGTCCGGGGTACATGTCGGCCAGTGGACGACTGGCTGTCTAGTTTCCTGTTAAAGCAGTTTTGATCTGAGTAGCCTGTCCTCTCCTCCCTCAAGGTCTTGGGGGTAAGTTGTTGAATAAGGCTAGCGCCAGCGGTCTATATTTGAATAGTGATATTAATATTACATGCTTGTATTTGCTTGTAGGCAGTTTCAGAATGCTGTCTGGCTCCAGTTTAAATGATCTCAATGACCTGTATGCCATTTGTGTAATTCAGTTTGAAAGTATTTAAGCAAAACAGATCATCTTCAGGAGCTGCACTGATTTGTTTTACTGCCTCATGTTGTGCATTAAGCTCTTCCCAGCTTTGCATATTACATTATTTTAATGTGATTTCTTCTGACGCGAAATCCTTGAGCAGATGGGAGTTGTTGGGGATTCAGAGGGCAGAAGGGCCTTGTTTCATGGAGCTGTTCTTGTGACTAACACTCGTATGTGTACTGCTCTAAGAAGGGGGTTATGTCGTAATTTGAAAAACAGCTGAATGTTCTCTGCTCAGGTTGGCCTTGATGTTCAATAAAATTCTCCGCGAGATGTTTTCATTAGTTCTAAGGCCAAGTCCATCATGTTTGAATGTTTTGGGGATGTATGTTTCTTTTGGGTGGTGGGTATTTCTTTGATCATTCATTCCCGCTTTGAGTTGACACACTGAATTTTTTATAGAGTTTGGAGAGGTATATAAAAAGTGTATTTTTCAAAAACAACATGGAAACGCATATCTTAACTAGAAATGTGCAAAGTTATTGGCTTCTACGAAGTACCCACCTTTAGCCTTGATTAAAGCCTGACATATCCTAGGCATTCTTTCCAGCAGTTTAAGGAGAGAGGCTCCTGGTAACTCATTCCAGGCTTTCAAGAGTTCCTTCATGAGCTCTTTTGAACTTGATGAACACCAAGTGAAGTTCATCCCACTGCAACTCAATGGGTGACAAATCTGGTGACTGTGGGGGCCACATCATCATCTGAAGCACTCCTGCTTCTTCCTTTTTGTCAAGATATCTTTGGCACTGCTTGGAGGAGTGCTTGGGGTCATTCTCCTGCTGAAGCACTAAGTTCTGTTCAACCAGTCTTTGTTCAGTACGCTGGTGTTAAGGTTTGCTAACAACAAAGTACAATCAGTTTGACTAACAAGTTTTGCAAAAAAGTTATTCTTGGCGAAGCTATTAACCCATGCACGGCTCGATCTTCGCATTCGCCTGAGATCCGTGGCGACCGAAAATTTGTTCAGGTGACTGGATAAGCTCAGACTCCTTGCCCGGCTGGCGAGTGGAAATTCTGCATGATCCTCTTTGAGTATTTGTACGTACAATCCTACCGTACGATTGATCTTTATACGTACGCCCGAAGTTCAAACAAATTCCGCCTTCTCTTCATTTCTTACGCAGTGTTGCCAGATTGGTCGTGTGGTTTCCTGCCCAAAACGGATTCTAAATCCACCCAAATAAACCATCCAAAAACATTTAGGAAAACGTGGGCTATTTATCAGTTTATTTATTAAAGCACATCATATTAACCTTCAACAGTTAACCATGAGCTAGCTCTTATCAGTAATTGCATGCACTATTTCTTGCGTTTCACTGGGGTAAGTTGGTAAACAATGCTAACGTTAACAACAATTGCGTTACTTTTCCCCTTATCTGTATGTGTTTGTGCTTGTGTGAATACATGTAGCTAGGAAGGCTATACGTTTTAGTATGGCCCTTTAGGTGGCTTCAGGTGTCACATATTCTGTCAAAAGTGAACAATTAGATAGAGCTGTTCAGAGCTTCAACTCAAACTTCATATGGCCTTATGGTTCAGAATGCCAGGAGTCATTAAATGATGACACACCGTCAAGAGGAAGAAACGGCAATTAAAGGCAAACTAGCTGAACAACTCACTAACAAAGAAATATTTTGTTTTTGGAGCAGTACTTCATGCACATTCAAATTATCTCACACACAGAAATGCACAGTTAAGAATATGGGGACTCACCAATATCTGGTATGTTCTCCACTGGAATTCAGTGCCAGAACATATTTACTTGCAGCATGTACTTGGTTCTGTAGCTGCATATTCAATGATCCAGTTTCAGTGCTAGCTACCGAGCTGACTATCCAATAAATCATCCGCAGCATTTACTGACTTGGGAAATGCAATGTTAGTTAAGTGGCTCCTCTGAGTTCAGTTCTTTCTTCTTCAATTCTTTCTGCTGGTCAGTGGCAATGTCACTTGTTTGGTCTCTGGAAGTGTCTTTACAATGAGTGAGCAAGATTCAAGGTCTGCATGTTTTACTTGCAGCATATTACTTTAGGGTTTTGTAAAAGGGGCTAATTCATTTTAGTACTCCTGATTTTAAAAATGGTTTTACAAAAGTCCTCTTTGTCAGAGTGCTCGTTCCTTTAGATCAGTGCCATTTTCCCTCCTTTCATGGTTATGTTACGTTTCCCTTTTTTGCCTACTTGTATGAGTACACAAATGGAATATGCTAATGGCTGTCGTCTTGGCAGGTTAGTAAACTTCAATAGCAGTAGTTCTTAACCAAATTTAAATTTTTAGATCTTAACTGCAGTTCCTCACCAAATTTTTAGAAATTTCAGCAGTCTTCTCCATTTTCTTTGGTTTATGCAGGCCAATAATTTGACCCTTTTGAAACTGTATAACATCTTTTCTCACGACCACAGGACATGGTCTGACATGATAGTTGTGGAAATGTGAGGCCACTAATTGCATCAGTTAGGGTTAAATAACTTGTTGGCAGCTGAACCATATTAAATCTGCTGTAACTGATTTGGTCGTTTTCGTAGCTTCTTGTCCGAGGCCTATGTAAGCAGGCCACATCCCCATCCCCAAGCCACGCACAGGAACACGCATCGCTTTCCGACAGAGGCACAGAGTAGCGACTCAGTTACAATATTAGTACAGTATAAACAGACACTCTCAGTGATTGTCGTGTGAAAGCCTCACTGAAAACATGGACCAACGACACATTACATCCATGCAGAAACTTCGGTATGAATGGCTTTTTGAAGGTATTAGCTAAAACTAGCTAGTGTCCTATAGTCACACATGCTATCGTTACACCGCTAAGCAAGCTATGGTCCACAAACGATGATGGTTCATTTATAAACTGACATTAGCAGGATGAAAAACCACCAATAGGACTATCCGAGACTGATAAAACTGCATAAGTGCAACAGAGTAAAACAAAGATTACCTGTCCAGTAGCAGCAAGGCTAGGTGGGCATCGCTTTTTAAACCCTTTGATTCCTTCAGTTTTCCCCATTGAAAGCGGCACCGATATAAATACAGCTCTTGGCCATCTCGCGTTTTTCCTCCTTAATTCTATTTGTTCCTCTACCGTTCTTTAGCGCTTTGGCTGTTTAATTGTGTTCGCCGTCTCCGTAGCGCTGGGATCCGAAGCTTCACCTGTTCTGCTATTGCCAACAACATAGATATTTCTTCGTCTTCTAATGATTTTTTTGTCCAGCAGATTCAGCTCTGCCCGTTCACAAGCAAGGAGAAACGCGTCTTTATGGCGTTCTCCCACCTGATTGGATAGAGGCAGTTGGCGACTCTAGAATTTTATGTGCTGCTTTATTGCAGAAGACGGTGACTGAGAGACCTGTGTTATCAACCAGATACTCTAAATAAATGATCTCTGTCGGAATGTGGAGCTTTTAAATACATTTTTTAAAACAAAAAAAATCACTTACAGCAGCTTTAATCAGCATTGTAATTATCCAATTCGAGCTATCGTCAATACAAAAAAAATTGCCGGGTCTAGCTTTTTCGCCGAAATTTTACTTCCGAGACTACCACACTTTCAGTGCGCAGCTTGCTAGTGCTTAGGTCTATTGCATGCATATAATAACAGTGAACGATAGCAATCTTATCATCTACATCAGCGCTTTTCTAACCTCTCCTGGAGCAGCACTTCTCCTGCATGTTTTAGAGCTCTGCTTGCTCCAGCACAGGTGAGTCAAATGATCAGCTCGTTACCGGTGAGGATGCTTGATAATGAGTGAATCATTAGAATCATCTGTGCTAGCGGGGAGAGATCTAAAACATGCAGGAGACGTGTTACTCCAGGAGAGGTGTGTGAACCACAGATCTACATCTGCTAGTGTGATTGTCGTGCCATCAGCACATGGCAGCTTTGCAGTAACGACCCATGGCTTTACTGACAACAATTCAGCTAGACTTGAGAAACTGCAAATGATATAAATGCATGAATCAAGCCAAGAATAAGAACCGTTGGATGAATTCTTTATATCCTGTGGATACATTTGAATTGTAGCAGGTGATGGAAGAGGATGGTATTCAGTTAAGGGTTGAACAGATTTTGTTTCTTGGCTCCATTGGTGTCGTTACACAGGGGCGGCAGTGTCACTGTACTGTATCTCTGCGGTTGTGCGTGCTCTGTTACTGCCCCATCTAATGCAGACCGCTGCAGGGAGTGGCTCTCACGCAGAATATTGCTGCAGTAAATCTTCGCCAGTGGCATCTTCATTAGGGGTGCAGCAGCATTTAGGATCCTGGGCAGAAATATGAAATTCTCGCATGGTTCCCACTGTCATCCACCTTCCCCGATGCTCCAGTTCCCTGCATCTTCAGAACCTTCCCATTTAACTGAAAATGACCTCTGTGATTATGGATGAAATAGAGATGTACCAGTGGTAGCATTACATTTATTTTGTTTCCGCTTCAGTTATTTGGGGTTCAAGCAGCAAAACTACCGAGACCCTTTTGTTTCTGTTGTTACGTCCCAAGCATCACCATTATATTTGCAGGGCCGGATTAAGGAGACGCAACACAAAAAGTCCCTGAGGCCCCAAAAATATAATACAAAAACATCTCCAAAATGAGATTTAATAAATCACAACAAAAATGCACACAAAACTCAACTGGTGTTGGACTGGCCAAAGCAGGGCCCCTGAAGACTACACCCTAGATGTTACAAAGTCAATCTGTCTCCCGACCAAAAACAAAATTAGGGTGAGTCTTCCGCAGCCTCCTACTCTGGCCTAAACTTAAACTAAAAATGTGCACAAAAACAAAGCAAAAGCTGTCCAAACGCCAAAGGGAATCAAAGAAAATATAAAACAAACTCGAAACCACACAAAATAAGCCACAGTCTCCTCCAGCCACCACCACATCCAAACTTCAGATCCTTCTGTAGGTGCAGCCAGGTGGAGTCGACGAGGCAGTCAGCTGCTCCGTAAGATGGAGGGCCGGATTCCAGGTGTACTTGCAGAAGCTGGATGATCGGCAAGTGCCTGAAATGTCCCGGCATGTAACACTGTTCAGACTTCTATTATTACTTTATTTTTATCTTCCACCATGAACTGGTGCAAGGGATATAGGAGTGAGTTTTGTCCGTCCGTCCTTCCGGCCCTTCCGGCCGTCCATCACACTTTCAGCAGAGACAAGTTACCTCGAAAACTATGACCGTTACATTAGTCAAATTTTGTATGCTTATTAAGCTAGTCATGATGTACATTGAATTTGAAAATGGATGTCAAAGCATATTTATTTACAGAGTTGTGGCGGTGGATAGTGATGACGCTGTCATCTTGTTCTGATCTAAAATTGTTTACACTACAAAAGCCGTATATGCTAGAGCACCAGACTTGGCTGCCAGGTTCCTGTGGTCCCTCACTACTCAGGCTACAAAAAGGCCTCTTGCATGGTGGCGCTAGAGTAAGCCAAACCACATTTTAGAACTCTTGAGCTATTTGGCCTCGAGTCAAAATTGCCTTTCTTTAATACTGGATTTCCTGGCCCCAGCTGAACATACGAAATGCCTCTTGCACTGACATGATGTGCCTTCCTGGAATATCCACAATTTTTATTTCTTTTTTTTTTTGTAAAACCTTTAAATTCTGGTTCCTCTTTGAGACATTTTTTTTCTGATTTGTATAAAATTTGTCAGAAAGCATCTTAAAACAAATTTCTTTAATTGTATAAAGTTGCCGTGTTAAAAATGCGTCACAGTAAACCAATACATTTTGCGAGTGTGGTCTGTTGTTACAATGGGGTGTAATTCCTGAATTCCTCGTACAATCATTTCAAAACTTAATTTACATCTATCGGACAAGAGGCTTAAGCCCGCAAAATGTGGTGTAATTTTATTTATCGGTGGCATTATACCATACAAGTTGTCATAAATCACAAACCTCTTGATTCAAGTTTCAATTTTTGCGTGCTGTGTCTTGGTCAAACATCCTAATTAAGTCTGTGAGAAAAAGGTAGTCGCACTAACTGGATGGTCACAATCTGCCAGATCATCATGAAACTTGCATGGCTGGAAAGACCAAGAATAAATGAGCGATGAACTGGAAACTTTTTCAAAAATTCATAAAATGGATCTCTTTACTGCTTCAAAAATTGCAATTGCCTCATGTTGCTTGGACCCTGTCAATTGCCTCATGTGAATGCATTTCAATTCCATTCTGTTCAGTTTTACTTGATTGTGACAGCCCTTCAGTAAAAAGTGCCAACGACGCTGTGTTGAGCACCAGAACAACAGATGCCTTGCCAGTGTCCCTGTAACAGAATGGGCAGAAGGGCAGAACTCTGTGACCTTATTGCTGAATGACTTTTGTAAATGTGTGCTTCGTTTCCCGGTGAAACATTAACATGCGAAAGGCTGGGTTCGGTTGTATAATCTCTACCCACTGAGTATTAACAGAGATGAAATGGCATGACGGCAGGCTGTGTTTCATATGCAGGAGTTTCCTGGATTAGTCACTCTGGCGGCGTGAGGAATGAATATAGCAGGTGTGCGAGGAGCCATCCCATGGGCTGCAGCAGCTCTGGAGGGTTCATGCTACTATCGACTCATTTTGTGCATGAGTTTGTGTTTTGTGTGTGAGTGTGTGTGTGTGTGTGTGTGTGTGTGTGAGGACGAACATGTTTATCTATACTCCTGCGAACTAAAAGACGCCACGAGTATGGTAAAAAAATAATAGCATCATGGGGATAGTGTGTTGGGTCCTCATTTGGAAAAGGTTTAATGGTTGGAACTATATCTTTTGTTAAATGTAGGTATTTTTAATTGTGCTCTTGGTCAAGTTGAGGTGTTAAATTAAGGATAAAATTGGGTTGGTTTTGAGGGCTGTAGGTTGGGGTGAACGTTTTGGTTAAGATAAAGGGTAGGGTCAGGGAAGGGATTATGGTTGAGGAGGTATGGAAATAGGATTTTGGTGTTATTTTTTGGCCCCCATGAGTATAGCAAAACAAATGCGTGTGTGTGTGTGCATTTGTGTGCGTGTGCATATGTGTGTCTGCGGGATTGTTTGTGTGTGTGTGCGTGTGTGTGTGTGCATGTGCGTGTGTGTATGAGTGCACTCTTGCATGTGCGCTCCTGCTTGCGCTTGTAAGTGGGGGATGGGTGGCATTGGGTCGTCATGGGAACGTATCAGAAGGGTGAAGTGTGTGTGTATCAGGTGCAGGCGACAGCTGGTGTGGCAGCTGCATGAGGCCAGAAACTGCAGACGCCAGAATCTCAGCACAGTCATCTGCAGGTTGACTCAGTCGCATTGCTCAGTCCGTGTCCAGGCTGCTGCTCAGCTGCTACTGGTAACTTTTTACTGGGATTTACCACAAGTGAGGTCGATATTCCTATTTTTAAACTGGACTATCAAGAAGAAATGCTGTGTTGGCTCCTTGACAGATGGGAGCGGATGATGAGTTCTCATCATATACAACTATACATACAAGCATTAGAGCAGTCCTGATGCAGTTCAGCTCCTAATCCAGAGAGAGCCCTTCCTGGCCCTTCAGCTGCCTTTTATCAGTCAGGTGATGACATGCTATCACTCAAGATAAAGGTAATAGACCTTCATCTTGTCAGCCAAGGGTCAAACAAGTTTTGAATGCAAGTGTCACATCTTCTGCTCGTCCAAGAAGTCAAACATACAAAAACCTGAAGCAGGAATATTTTGAGAACATCTAATGAATTTATTGAATAATCAAATCAAAATCATTGTCAGTTGCCTGCATGAAAAATTATTTTGGGGTGCTCAAGTTCTTGACTCATGCAGCACAAAGTCAAATATGCGGTGCACAAGCCATGTTTGGAAATTTGGAGTCAAGTTCTTCTCATCTTCAGTGAGTTGGTAAAAATGGGTACTTGGTGAGCCTAGTTGGTTTGGCTTTGTTCCCTTGGCCTGATTTGTCTTCAGTAAAGCTCTCATCTCCAATTGTTTTCATGCCACCTAAAGATTTATGCCTTTGAAGTTTGAAAAGTAGGTTTTTGGAATCTTTTTTTCAAAATTCTGTCGTACTAGTGATTGTGGGCGACACGGTGGCCTGGGGTAGAGCACTGTTGCCTCACTGCATGAAGGTCGTGGGTTCAGTTCTGAGCCTGGGAATTCTGAGTGGAGTTTGCAAGTTCTCCTCATGTTCGCATTGGTTTTACTCCATGTACTCCCGTTTCCTGTGGCAGTTCAAAGACATGCATGCTAGGCTAATTTGAGACTCTGAATTGCCCACTGGTATGAATGAATGAATGGCTGTGTGCTTTGATTTCCTACACATTTGGGAGAGTACTGTGGGTGACTGGAGAGATCTGGAAAAATGGCAGAAAGTATCAGTAAACAATACTGAACAAGAGACGCGAACAACAAGTGATTGTTACACTGGTTATGCCATTCTATTCCCTTACTTGTGATCTTATGTCTTTGTGTTTTTAATAAGGGCATGATTATTTGGTTTTCTCTTAGTGCTCGTCAGATTTTTTTCTAGATTTTTTTTTTCCTTTAAACAACCACACCATCTTTTTCCAGAGCATCCTGCATTTCTCTTGAAGTAACTTGCAGATTTTTCTTTGTGTCCCGAACAATTCTCCTGGCAGTTTGGGCTGAAATCTTTCTTGGCCCACCTGACCTTGGCTTGGTGTCAACATATCCCCTAATTTTCCACCTCTTAATCACTGACTGAACAGTACTGACTGGCATTTTCAAGCCTTTGGATATCTTTTTATATCCTTTCCCATCTTTAAAAAGTTGATCTACCTTGTTAGGGAGGTCCGTAGACGGTTCTTTTCTTTTCCCCATGGGTCAGTGTCTAGCCAGATCAGTGCATCCACTCGGGAGCTAACAAACTCCATACACACGGGTTACAATTTAAAAAGTCTCAGGTATGGAAAACTAAACTTTAATAGCCATTTAAACCTGAGTGCTTCACCTTGTGTCTATATAACAAGGTCAAACATTCAAGGGTATGTAAACTTATGATCAGGGCCGTTTGGGTGATTTCAGTCATCATTATGATTTAAAAAGGAGCCAAACACCTACAGTGCTTTGAAAAAGTATTTGCTCCCTTTCTTATTTTTTTGCATATTTGTCACACTTAAATGTTTCAGATCATCAAACAAATTTTACTATTGGACAAAGATAACCCGAGTAAATACAAAATGCAGTTTTTAAATGATGATTTCATTTATTAAGGGAAAAAAGCTATCCAAACCTACCTGGTCCTATGGGGAAAAGGTAATTGCCCCCCCTTGTGAAATCATGAATTAACTGTGATTAACAACATTTTTTGAGTTCAATTTCACTAGCCACACCCAGGCCTGATTACTGCCAGACCTGTTGAATCAAGAAATCTCTTAAATAGAACCTGTCTGACAAAGTGAAGTAGGCTAAAAGATCGCAAAAAGCAACATGTCATACCGCGATCTAAAGAAATTCAAGAACAGATGAGAAACAAAGTCATTGACATCTGTCAGTCTGGAAAGCCATTTTTAAGGCGTTGGGACTCCGGCGAGCCATGGTGAGAGCCATTATCCACAAATGGAGAAAACTTGGAACAGTGGTGAACCTTCCCAGGAGTGTCCGGCCCACCAAAATTACTCCAAGAGCGCATTGATGACTCATCCAGGAGGTCACAAAAGAACCCAGAAAAATATCTAAAGAATTGCAGGCCTCACTTGCCTCAGTTAAAATCAATGTTCATGATTCAACAATAAGAAAGAGACTGGGCAAAAATGGCATCCATGGGAGAGTTCCATGGCAAAAACCGCACCTGACCAAAAAGAACACAAAGGCTCGTCTCCAGTTTGCCAAAAAAAAAAAAGGTCTTGATGATCCCCAAGACCTTTGGGAAAATATTCTGAGGACTGACTAGACGAAAGTTGAACTATTTGGAAGATGTGCGTCCCGTTACGTCTAGCATTAAACTAACGCAGCACTTCATAAAAAGATCATCATACCAACAGTCAAACATGGTGGTAGTGTGATGGTCTGGGGCTGCTTTGCTGCTTCAGGACCTGGACGACTTGCCGTAATTGATGGAACCATGAATTCTGCTGTCTACCAGAAAATCCTGAAGAAGAATGTCCAACCATCAGTTCATGATCTCATGCTCAAGCGCACTTGGGTTATGCAGCAGGACAATGATCCGAAACACACCAGCAAGTCCACCACTGAATGGCTTAAAATAACAGCATGAAAGTTTTGGAGTGGCCTAGTCAAAGTCCGGACTTAAATCCAATTGAGATGCTGTAGCATGACCTTTAACAGGCCGTTCATGCTCAAAAACTCTCCAATGTGGCTGAATTAAAACAATTTTGCGAAGAAGAGTGGGTCAAAATTCCTCCACAGCTATGTGAAAGACTCATTGCCAGTGATTGCAGTTGTTGTCACCAAGGGCGGCACAACCAGTTATTAGGATGTAGGGGGCAATTACTTTTTCACATGGGGCCAGGTAGGTTTGGATAGCTTTTTCCCTCAACAAATGAAATCATCATTTAAAAACTGCATTCTTTCTTTACTCAGGTTATCTTTGTCGAATAGTAAAATTTGTTTGATGATCTGAAACATTTAAGTGTGACAAATATGCAAAAAAAAAAAAAAGAAGTCAGGAAGGGGGCAAATGCTTTTTCACGGCAGTGTATGTGACAAAACATGACTTCACATGATCACTATCCTTAAATGAAAGACAAGTTTTTTGCATGAGAAGTCATATTTTCTAAATAAACGACAACATTTCACAAATTCAGCTGGGGTACGCAAACTTTACACAACTGTATATGTAACTTCTTGAAATTAGAAAATTCTGTGTGGATTCGTCTGAGTGACTGGATGCAATCTTGGAAAAATGACAAAATCAGTAGGCGCCAATGTACTGGAATAACTGTGAAAGGATGCAGTGTCATGATCAGATGGCACTCTTATTGTGTCCTTGTGCAAGGAGCAGATTTTTTTTTTTTTTTTTTTAAGTATTGCGGTACATCTCGCTATGTACAGTAAATCAATTATTTAAAAAAAAAAAAAAAAAAAAAAAAATAGCTGGAGTAAGGTGCCCTGGATATTAGTGTCAGCTTGCTAGTAATGCATTGCAATGCAAGTCAAAATAAAAATATCTCATGCAAGTCAGCATGACTCCAAAATACTCTATGACTAATAACAGGAGCAGTATCACTCTGGTACAACACAAAGCCTGTTCAGCTGTTCCAGGAAGCTGCCAGCACAGGTTACCTCTAAATATCTTGTGTATTGTGGAATCAATCATGAGGGACAATTTTGGATTATTCCTGGAATAATGTGGCTTGGTTTTCCTCGATGTGGAGATGGGTCAGGCTGAACAAGCTTTTGACTTCCGACTCTCGGAAATGCTGCACGCAAATTGTTAGCTGCCATATTATAATATGCGTTTGGAATTTTAAAATGCCTCTGATGAATGGTCTTGTGAGTTACACGATATCGGATGAGACGGTAGGAATTTAAATATTTTCTCCCTCAGCGTATTCAGAATTGGCTTACGGGTAGAGTACAAACCCTAATGATGGGAGTATTCATGTCTGAGCAGCATTTCTCTGGGAGGTGGTGTACCCCTGGGATCAGGCTTGGCGCCTAAATTAAGTATCTTAATGAAGGCAGTCTTAAAAAAACATTCCTTCATTTACTGATGACACAAATTTCATTGGTGTAGCAGTCTCTTTGGAAATCACACCAATAGTCAAACAAAATCCAACTTCTGAGAGCAAATTGTGGCTTGTCTGGACTGTAATAAGATGTGTTTGTATATATTGTAAGTGGATTTATTACTATTGGCTGAGCATATTTGGACTGTTCAGTTCAAGACATATCCAGGATTTGAATGAGATAAACATTTCTCCTCCAGCAGAAACAGTGGAAGCAGAATTAAGCCTGCATTAGTGTTCGAAAACACACTAGATATTTTCTGCTTTGATTTGATCTCAAAGTTTTCTTCTGGCTTTAAGTCTCTGGATATTCAGAGTTAGATCTGCTGATTTTTACTCCCATTTGCCATTTTAATTGCTTATGGATTTCATAGCATCCAAACAAAGATGCAAGTTTGTTTGAAGTTCAGCAGAGCTGATAATGGTGGCTTTGTGGTCTGTGAGACTAACTCCCATGAGGAAGATGCCCATTTGTTTTTTTGTGATGTTGTTAACAATCAGGGTTGGGGTCAATTCTATTTTATCAATTCCAATTTCACTTCAATTCCAAATCAATTCCAAACATGCCAGTTCCATTTCCAATTCCAATTATAGAATTGACCCCAACCGGGTTGACAATGTTCTGATGAATTGGGGGGTGGGGGGTGGGCACACACTGAGAACGGCTGGTTTTCCACCTTCTGTTATCCTTGACATCCAGTGTAGACACAGTCTGGCCAGTTGCTATTAATTGTTTTGTTACACTAATTGTTTTGTTAATTACTAAAAACCTGAGCCAATTTTGGATTCAAGGTCCAGATTTGAGGATCCCCGTTTTAGGTCTTTCAGGTTGCACCTGTGTCTCTTTGTTAATATCATAGGTCTGTGACTTTGTCTTTTTGTAATCGCACCTCACTTGGAATTTGATATGCCGTAACTTTCGATACTTAGCCTGTGTTCAGTCAAAACTTGATGTTCACTGGTCGAGAGGTACTTAATACTCATTGCTTCTTATCCGACTTAAGTTCCTCAGTTGCTCCACCCCTTAGGTGCGCACTTTTTGTGTGTCTGTTCAGGTACATGCATCTGTAAAGTGAATGTGCGGCAATGTAATTCTAGTGACGAAGGTTAACCATACCTCGCAATGCTGTCGTGATGGCTTGTAATCATTCCCTCAAGTGTGCATGATGTGTAATTGTTCTTACATTGCTTGTCGGCAAGATGGAACCGTTTGTCTTCCTCCTTCTATTGAACACATTATGGCTCTTTTACCTTGTCTTGTAACATGGTTGCGATAATTTGGCACTATTTGTTAGATCGTATGTGATGTGTTGTGGTCCTTGCTTGTAAGGCTAGCAATAGGTCACTGTCTGGTGGCCTTTTAATAATGTCATGTAATGCTGATGGCGTTTAACCATTCCTTTGTGTGCTTCATGATGTGTATCCTTGTTTTGGAATGTTTGTTGGCGATGCGTAACTTTCTTGCGCCCTTTTAATAAGGTCTGATAATGCTGTTGTGATGGCGTGTAACCATTCGTTTGTGTGCATAATGACGTGTGTCCATGCCTTGTAAAGCTCGTTGGCGATGTGTAACATTTTGCTTCCTCCCTCCTCCAGTGAGCGTCTCGCGGCCCTGATGCCTGGCCCAGTCCCAGGCTGGTCATCGTAGGGGAAGCTCTCGGCACAGTGACCGGCGCCAGTATGAGCGGGGGAGCGGAGCAGGCCGATATTCTGACCGTGGGCGTTCTGGTGAAGGAGCGATGGAAAGTGGTGAGTACGGGTTCTCTTTTCCCCATTTTCACTCTTGGACCAGATGTTTTAAAAATGTCACCAACTGCTATTTCCAACACATCTGTGTGTTTATTTAAGAAATAAACATTTTTGTGTTGCTTCCATTTCGACCAGTGGGAAATCCCATTGACCGTTTAACACTTTGTCAGCGCCAAATATTACACAACGGTTTTTAAATGGTGATAATATAAAGGGTCTGTCTATTTATACGCCATTTTTACACATAATTTTCAAAAACTTGTTTTAGATTTACATAAAATTTGAGTGACTATTCTGTATTTCTCTTTTTCTATTCAATAATGCTTCTCTGGTATGAATGCATATAACATATGAACAATGGTGTATGGTGTGTGTGTGTGTGTGTACAACCCCATTTCCAAAAAAAAAGTTGGGATGCTTTGTAGAATGTGAATAAAAGAATCCAATGATTTTCAAATCATTTAAACTTTATGTTTTATTTTTATTTTAAAATAGAACAAAGTCAATATACCAGATGTTGAAACAAAAATATTTTTAAATTTTGGAAAACGTTCTCGTTTTGAATTTGATGCCAACAGCACGTTTCACAAAAGTTGGTGCAGGAGCATGTTTAACACTGTGTTGCATCAGGTCTCCTTTATCAACACACTGTCAGTGTTTGGGAATGACGGAGACCATTTGCTGTAGTTTTGAAAGCAAAATGTTTTCCCATTCTTGCTTAATGTAGAATTTCAGCTGATCGCTACTTTGCAGGCTCCTTTGTCATTTTTTTTATTTCGTAATTCGCCACAAATATTGCCCGTGGGTGACCGGTCTGGACTGCAGGCGCACCACTTTAGCACCCAGACTCTTTTACTACAGAGTCATGTTGTTGAAATACGTGCAGAGTATGGTGTTTGGCATGGTGTTGCTGAAATGAGCAAGGCCTTCCCTCAAAAAGGTATCGGAATGGCAGTAAATGTTGCACCAAAAGCTGTATATATCGTTCACCATTAATGGTGTCTTCACAGATGCACAAGTTACCCATGCCATGTGTACTAGTGCACCCCTGTTTTAACGTGTTTCAACGTGCATTTGTGGATGCAGTGACAGACTGTTTCTACTGACAGTGATTTACTGAAGTGTTCCTGGGTCCATGCAGTGATTTCCACTACGGAATCCTGCCTGTTCTTAATGGAGTGCCAGCTGAGGACCTGAAAATCATTAAAATTCAATGGATTTAAAAGTAACCAAAATCAAATCTTCAGCCAATGTATGAGTTAATGGATGAATTATAGGGATGATTTCACAAAAAAAAAAAAAAAAAACAATTCAAACATTTCACTCTAGTCTTTATATTAGAGATGGTGTCTTTTCGTTTGATGACACGATGCCAAACATCTTGTGGTCATGGCCACACGTTGTTTTCATCCCAAGTATATAGGAGTGGAGTTTTACTATATTGCTATAATTCGGCAATTTTGTAGAATGGTTCCAATTTTAGAAAAGACATTTTTTCGTTCGTCCTGGTATTTTTAGCATTCTGCCTGGAAATGCGACTCTGTGTCCTCTGTAAGTTAATCATCTCTCTGGGCTGCCACTTTACCCTGCGAGGGCCAATTTCTATGGCTGGACTGAGTTCACTCAGAGATTACACTGTCGGTTTTATTCTAAATGTGCTTTCGCTCTCCGTGGACCAATATTCGGTCGTGGTGCACTCTCTTTGCTCTGTACATCCTCAGTCAGGCTGTTATTAGCGTGCCTCTCCTTTTCGCCGTTCAAGCCTTGGGGGCCTGCTTGGATCCAAGTTTGCATGCTGGGAGGAAAATTCAATTGAGTGTGGCTGTGATGCATTAAAAATGGGGGTTGGCAGGGCCTTGTGCTGTAGTCTGACTAAAGTGGCGATGGTGCAATCTGAAGACCTTTTCAATAAATGTTCCTCGGTTTCTCATCTATGACAAGGTGTTCAGAGATTAAGAACCTGGCTGACAAGTGGGTGTCCCTGGTTCTTTACGTGGAATTTTTGCTTTTAATTTAACCCTTTGTGTTAAAAATAACTGTTGTTGAGACTACTGACAGAGTAAGGTCAAGATTAGGATAAGGGATAATGACAAGGGACCCTTATCGGTCGTGGTTGTACAGCTGTCAAGATCTAGCGGCAGATCAGATGCGGGAGGGTTGTAACCTAAAGGCTTGCCAAACGTCATCATCAGTTAAAAGGGTATTGGGTGCATTAATGAACTGTATGAAAGCTTGCACAAAACCAGAATCTCGGTGGTTTCTCTGGTACAAGAAAAGCCCTAACGAAAACTTATCATGAAATACTAAGGGTGTGAAGCCAGGGTACACGGGTCACCAAAAGAACAACTTTCACTGTGATGATGCATCTTCAGGTCAGTGCTGGAGGGTATGCCAGTCAATGGAAGTTCTGAAGATTCAAGCTCAGTACGCTACCATTTTCATTATTTTTGCTGTTGTGCCAACAGAAAGGAAGCATAAGAATTGAATATTGCAGTGAATTTGGTGTGAATGAAAATATGGGGACACAAGTTCTTGTGATACATGATATGAACCCATAGGCAGTGGAAGAACCCTTGGGGAAGTGCTGGGTGGAAGATGGGAATGAATGGGGTGAACTTGCCTAATGTGTTTTTTGTCAGAAAAATGGCCTGGTGATTGGATCGAGTTCCAGCGCCTGACACGGCATATGTTTGTCTCTGGAGAACTCTCTGTCAGGGCTGAAAATTGTGGCCTTGAGGTTGAGCCTTTCAATGGAGTTTGCAGCGAGCACTATCAGTAATTTTAAATTACGATTGTGAAAGAAATTTTTCCACTATTAAGCTGAACTACCGCAATAGTGTAACCTGACTACAGCTCATGAAAAACATTTCAAAACCTTCTCTGTAAGGCTTAGGCAAGTACTTATGTTAACAGTTCCATTGAACTGGCTCTTCGACAAACACATGGAACTCGACTAGTTTTTTCTATCCACATTAAATTTGATATGATAATAAATCCTAAACGCGTAGAATCAATTAAATGAAATTCCAGGATTCAGAGAAGTACTTGCAATGGATGATGAGGCAAAATGGCTGCTTATAGATTTGAGGTCAGGATACAAGTGACTGATCGAAGAGAGAAGACAGTGAAAAAAGTGAGGTCTGAGACGTGAAGAAAGTATGGAAGATTCAGATATTTATTTCAGGCTGTAAGTTCAATGCCTGATTCAGCTGATAAACTAATCACGATCGCAAATTGAGACATTTATATGTCAGTCAGGTGTCTTGGTGTTGGTAATAACGAAAGCCTGAACCTGTACTTGTGTTTTTTTTTTAAATTATTATTATTATTATTATTATTATTATTATTATTATTATATTGGGCATCTCTTATACAGACAAACTTTGTGACCAACAGAAGCGGAAAAATTTACAAAAATCTTGGCTAAATTTTGGATTAATCTCCAGTCAGGCAGAAACATGAGGAGGACAAGGCTTGTGAACTGGAGCTCAGTTTCATTCTGTGGCTGGAGTGGATGACTCTGAGCAGACAACATTGATATTGGGTTTTAATCTTTTATTGCATTGAATATTTGTTCAAGTGGGATGTCAGTTATAAAGCAAATGTTAAGCTAATCTGAAAAGGCATTCGATAATGAAGTGTAATATAATTCCACAAAATTGTGCCATTCCAGGAAAGTATATGCTTGCAATTAATGCTTGAATGGTCTTCTTTCCACTTTCTTGATAAAGCTAAATGGATGGAAGGTTTATAGAGAGATACAACCCCAATTCCGAAATAGTTGGGACAAAGTGTAAATTGTGAATAAAATCAAAACGCAATGACTTTCAAATCACACCAGCCAGTATTTCATTCACAATAGAACAGAGGTAACATAGCAAATGTTGAAACAGAGAAATTTTACAATTTTATCCACAAAATGAGCTCATTTCAAATTTGATGGCTGCTACAGGACTCAAAAAAGTTGGGACAGGGGCGTGTTTACCATGGTGTAGCATCCCCTCTTCTTTTTAACACAGAGTGGAGGCGTCTGTGCATTGAGGGGACAAGTTTCTTGAGTTTAGCCATTGGAATTTGATCCCACTCTGGTTTAATACAGGCTTCCAGCTGCTGGAGAGTTTTGGATCTCCTTTGACGGACTTTTCGTTTAATTTATGCGCCAAATGTTCTCAATCAGTGAAAGATCAGGACTGCAGGCAGGCCAGTTCAGCACACGAACTCTTCTACTACGAAGCTCTGCTGTTGTAATAGCTGCAGTATGGTTTTGCATTGTCCTGCTGAAAAACACCAGGCCTTCCCTGGGATAGATGTAATCTGGAGGGGAGCATGTGTTGCTCTAAAACCTTTATATACCTTCCATCACTCATGGTGCTTTTTAAAACATGCAAGTGTCCCACACCATATGCACTAATGCATCCCCATTCCATCAGAGATGCTGGCTTTTGAACTGAACACTGATAACAGGTGGGGTGGTCTTTCTCCTCTTTAGCCCGGAGGACACAACGCCCATGATTTCCAACAAGAATGTCAAATTCGGACTCGTCTGACCACAGGACACTTTGCCACATTGCTACAGTCCATTTTAAATGAGCCTTGGCCCACAGAACACGGCGGCACTTCTGGATCATGCTCAACAATGGCTTCCTTTTTGCATGATAGAGTTTTTGGTGGCATCTGTGGACGGCACGGCGGACTGTGTTTACAGACAGTGGTTTCTTGAAGTACTCCTGGGCCCATTTAGTAATGTCAATGACAGAATCATGCCGGGGAGTGATGCAGTGGCGTCTGAGGGCCCGAAGATCACGGGCATCCAGTAAAGGTCTTCGGCCTTGTCCCTTACGCACAGAGATTTTTCCAGTTTCTCTGAATCTTTTGATGATGTTATGCATTGTCGATGATGAGACCTTCAAAGCCTTTGCAATTTGACGTTGAGGAATATTGTTTTTAAAGTATTCCACAGTTTTTTTTACACAAGCCTTCACAGGTTGGAGAGCCTCTGGCCATCTTTACTTCTGAGAGACTCAGCCTCTCTAAGACATCCCTTTTATAGCCAATCATGTTACATACCTGATGCCAGTTAACTTAATTACTTGCTAAATGTTCTTTCAGCTGATTCTCTTATATATTAATTGCTTTTTCAGCCCTTTTTTGAGACCTGTTGCAGCCAGAAAATTTGAAATACAGTAAGCTCATTTTGTGGATAAAAATGTAAAATGTCTCAGTTTCAACATTTGAAATGTTATCTATCCTCTATCTTAAATAATATATTGGCTCATGTGATCTGAAAGTCATTGCATTTTGATTTTATTCACAATTTACACTTCGTCCCAACTATTTCAGAATTGGGGTTGTAAATAATCTTTTTTGTCTCTCCCATCCGTGACAGAAATTTTTCTTTGACAGTGCTCAACATTCTAGCCTGGTAAAACCAGACTCTGCTACTTCGCTTTGCTTCGTACAGAGTCTGGACTGTCGTGATTGACAAGTGTTAACTTCCTGGTGGGTGGGCGCCTGTCTGAAGTTTAAAATCATTGGTGTACCCGTAAACTAATCACTAATGTTTGGCGATGACGTATGTTATGCGCCCGCCCAGCTGCCTAGTACTTCCGCTGTAAACACAGCCCTTCATACCAGGAGTGCAGCGAAAACAAACTGATGAGTACATTAAAGTTAATACTGTACCCATACATATGCCCATCAACCTCATTTTAGTCTTCACTCATTCACTTAAAAGAACCAAAGGTGCTCTTTCTGTTCTCCTTACAAGAAACAAACTGTTGAGCTTTCGTTTATCCTGCCGATACTGCTGCTATTAAAAAAAAAAAAAAAAAAAAAAGTAAGAGACCTGAAACCAACGGCAGAATCGTCGAGAATAACGCATTATTTACATTAGGATGAAATCTGCGTTAACACGAAAATTGAACCGTTAACCATACTCGTGCTAACATCATACCCAGCTCAATATCTAACTTTATAGTGACATAGTTTGGCTCTAAGCGTTTGGCTGTCTCAGACAGCCATTTCATTCATGGATAATGACAACATAACACTGAGACAGCGAATAAGTCTTCTGACACGAACAAAAACACGGCTTTTAAAAAGTTCGCTGCTAACTTAAATAGTGTGAAATTCGCAGGCAATGTCACTCTAGAAGCTACAAGCTAGCTGAGGTGGTTCAGCTGTCTCTCACAGAGATGAACTGGGTGCCTATTTCATATGTTTCATGATGGATATTAAGTAGATATGACAACTTTTCTCAAAACCTGTAGGGAGTAGCGCTGCAACATCATTTCCATTCAAAAAACTAACCAAATATTCCTCTTGTTGTGGCTTTAAGTCGCTGATACCGGGAATTTTCTCCACGACGGATCGAATCTATGTCCTCCCGCGTATCTATGTCCGTGGCCATTTTTGATTTCGGAGACAACAATTTCAAACTCGGCGCAGCTGCTACATCATGGCTCTCGGCCACGCCTTCTGTTCGTTGGTTGGTCCGGCGTATTTTCTGCCGAGGTAAACGAGGCAGAGCTCCGAGTGACCAGACTGAGTAATGAAGCGAAATGAAATTAAGCGGAAGTATGAATGCTGGCGGAGTCAGGCTATCAACATACACAATTCACATTTAAAACACATTTAAAACATGTTACAAACACATAAGAACTGTTAAAAACAATATAAAAAATGCATAGTTTATACATGGTTATAGGTCAGTGTGCTATGTCTATGTCTGTTTGTTCAGGATGGTTATTGAATATGGAATATGAGACATGGACCATGTGAAAACAGGATGAATCGAAAGAAAGTACTTGAATTGATTATTGTTCCCATTTTTTAAAATATGTGAACAGAATTACTGGGAGGTTGGTGGAGCATACAGTGAAACTCATTGGAATAGGAAAACAGTGAAATTAACGGTCTCTAATGGAAGGTGAAACGAGTAGGAAGGTAATGTGTGACAATTTTCAGTGTAATGTTAATGTCAGGAAGTTAAAACATTTTAGAGGAGTGTGAACTGAACGATTCTTCAGTTGAAACTGAGCATTCAAGCGCCATATGTGCATTTTCTTTTCTTTTTTTTTAAAGATTATTTTTTGGGGAATTTTTCCTTTATTTGACGGTTGTACAGTGTAGAGAGACAGGAGAGTTGGGGAAAGGAATGAGGGAAGACATGCAGCAAATGACCTGAGCTGAAATCGAACTCAGGTCGCTGCGGGAAGGACACAGCCTTTATGGTACGCGCGCTTGGACCAATGAGCCACCGGGGTGCATATGTGCATTTTCTGTTGGGCACAGGTGAATGAAAAATGACCACTGCTTTCATTCTACTTTAACGTTCTGTGAACAACCAGGGAAACGTAATTGGTGCTGGATAAAGTGGATTAGTTGGACGTCAGTCACAACTGTTGCGGGCTGATTAGGGGGCGGATTTAGTGGTCTCATTTAGCAGGCGGGCGTTTATTTTATCCGGCCCAGCACTGGAAGAATAGGCTATTTATTAATATTGACTGTAACTAAACTGAACTGGGCAATGGCATCCCTCCACTCTGCCTGTGTCATCTTCGTTGTCACCATGTACTAGCTCTAGGGTGACCTCCTGCTCTGACTACAGTGACACTGCAGGACTTAAACTGGCAGGTGGCATCCATTGGCGCCCTCCCTCGGGGGTCCGTGCTGACGCGACTACCCGCACAGTCCGTCCTGACCGTCCTCCCCCACTTCCTGTGGGTGGAGCATTGTGTAACTCTTAAGCCTTGGAGCTGAGCTACCATGACTGTGTAATAAGACTGAAGTAGCATTGGAAGAGGAGAGAGTGGGCTGATATGAGGGGAGGATGAAATATCATCTGTGGCTGCAATTGAAATTTGTGACCTCTCGTTTTATTTTATTTAAACTGGTGGTGAAGTGTCCCGTCTTTATGCGCTGCCTCAGTTCTATAAGATATTCTTCAGCAGTGGGTCCCAGTTCTCCCTTCATGTAGCATTAAGCCGAACGCCTACTGGCGGTTTGTGACGCGTCAGAAAATAGGTTCTGTTATTTCATTGGACTAATGCCCACTTGCAGCATGTGTCTGACAACGATGTGTCAACTTTTCGTTTTTCACCACTGTTCTTTTTCTTGAGCGTCAAATGGATGGAAATGCATTTATCTTTTGGGTTATTTCACAGTTGAATGCATGACAAGACACCTTGTCATGGTTGATGGCACGCATTAAGATCGAGCCTGAAATGCAGTTGTCGAAAATGATGGGAACAGCTTTTTGACCTCGTTGTGGTTACAAAATTGAAGCCAGTCATTTTGCTGGCATTTGCGTTCTCAATTACCATTACCTAGCTACACACCTCACCCAAGGTACGCTCTTAAGAACTTACGATTCGTCAGTTGGCTAGCTAGCTAACTCGCTGCTGGCTGAGGTTAAGTAGATCATAGCTAACCTTAACTCATCTTACGGCTATTTTTCTGCGGTAAAATTATGCTTATATATAATGTATAATGCATTATAAGCCTGAAGTCATTCTTAACCATGACTTAAAATGAGCTTTTTCAGTAGGTGTTTTCAAAAGTAAAGGTTATCATACTGAAAAGCTGGAGGGTGACTCAGCTGTGGCTTGCTTTTCAGTTGTGTTGTCACCTGTCAACATTGACGCTGCTGGTGCTTTCAATTGGTGTTTAAAACATCAGGTAACATTTGGCATTTGACGCAAGGTGTTGTTTTCCGCCAGTGGGCTTTGGGCTGTCGCTTGATCCTGGTATTTCCACCCTGTTCACACGACGCCACCGATAGAGGGCTCAGGTTATTTTTTTTTTTTTAATCAGTGCCTATATCTAGCGGGGGTTACTTATGGTGAGTTTTGGGAACCTGAAGGATTAAAATGTTGGTTCTTTGAAAAACCAGTGCCCTAGCTCATGCTGTCACTCGCCCAAAACCCTCCACTACAATCTCTCGATGTCCCCATCCAGCTGAAGAAGATCGGCGGTGGTGGTTTCGGCGAGATCTACGAGACCCTTGACCTGCTGACCCGGGTCAGTGTGGCCCTCAAGGTGGAGTCGGCGCAGCAGCCCAAGCAGGTTCTCAAAATGGAGGTGGCAGTTCTGAAGAAGCTGCAAGGTAATGGACCGACTCTATTCTTCATGAGAATCCGTGTGATTGAAGTGCTTTTTCAATGGTAACTAAGTGGTGCCAGGCGCTGCATACCTCACCAGAGGGAGACGTCCTAGTGCTTTAGGTGTTCAATAACCTGGGACCCCCCTGACATTTGACCCCTACCGCTAATGAATCTAATGACATCACACCATATTGTAGCATACAGTTGGAAGCAATGTTGGAAAACGCACATTTTGAATGCAGGCAGAAATTGTTGAGTGCAGATTTATGGAAGTCATTGCGAAAAAGAAATATTTTTGTGGTTGCTTTTTTTTTTTTTTTTTGCGACTTTGACCTTGATCCAGCTTAATCCAAAATTTAATTAAATGATCCTTGGACCATTACACACCTTTCCTGAATTAAAAAAAATATATATAATTTAAATAAACACTTGTTCCTCTAAACTGCTGAGAAACACAGAAAAACAGACAAAATGGCACCAAAAACAATACCCCTCCTCCTTTGGAAGGGGCAGTAAATATGGTTGGTTTCTGAGGCAGTCATGAGTAGTGTTGTCTTTTTCTTTTTTAGTCCTTGTAGATCGAGGGCTGTAAATATTTTGACACAATTTTAAAGGTCTGTATTTGCTCTACTGTGCAATCAATATGGATGGAAATGCTGCCAATGTAAAGCTTAACTGTCTATCTGTAATAAATAAACTGTGTGGGAATTACAGCTCTTTTTGAAATCATCACTGTCCAAAGACTGAAAGACCTCTGAATAAGAGTTTGTGCACCTGCTTCCTGTAGAAGTTTTTGGTGTGTGTTTGTTTTTTTTTTTTTTTTTTCCCATTACGCTGTGGTTGCCAAACTTTCAGTTGCCATGGCTACTTCACGCCTGAGTAGCGGTGAAAAGTTAACATTCTGTGCTGTGACCGCTATGTCAACTCACCACATATTCACCTTTGTTGGCACTTTTAATGTAGGGTATGATGGTTTAAACCTCAGAATCTGACATATCTTGAGAGGAGGGTCTGGAGAGGAAGTAATGTGCTCTCTGAACGAAAGGCAGGAGGATAGACTCTGCTCTGAGGCTGGAGGGGGAGGAGCATTTTCTCCTGATCTCCAATCCGGGACTGGAGATCAACGGACCAATTAGGAGAGTCCCTGTGGGGACACTGCTCTCATTTCCCTCACCCCCTCTCTTCTCTCTGCCTGCCTGTGTGAAAATCGATGTGCGGGGATCCTGTTTGCTCCATAATGGCCCCCTGTTTGAGCCGTGTGGCCCTGCAGTTTCTTCAGGGTAGTGGGTGGATCCTTGAAGAGCTGCTCTGCTGTTTAGATACAGCAAAATGGGGGGGTTTCAGGCTGTGGCCCCCCTTACTACCCCCCCCCCACACACACACACATTAAACTGCTTCCTGTTTACACTCATTCAGCCTCTTTGAATTGGTCTCATTTACAATTCCATGCAATAAGCTGAATGGCCCGTTTCTGAACAGAATGTCGGTGTGTGCAGCATTGAGCATGCGTTTGGATTCGTCGTTTCTTTTTCTGTGCTTGTGTTTATGCATATTTTATTTAATTTTTTTATTTAACCTTTATTTATACAGGGAAATCTATCGAGACATCAGTCTCATTTGCAATGGTGCCCTGTTTACAACAGAAAACAGAGATGATCCTGTTAGAGATGATTCTGTTGGCATATTTAGTGTGTGGGTGAGTGAACATAAACACCTTCATGCGTAGTTTGCGCTTAAATTCTCCGCTGTAGCGTGTTGTCTTATATTGTCAGGGTCTTAAGTTGGTCATGAAAACCAGACATGGGCGAGGCCCTCATGGTTCAGCCCTGCTGTAGTGCCTGATTAGCCCCTCTCTGTCTCTCTGTCAGTGTGACGTCACTCTGGGGCTGCTGAGCTGACTGCAGCAGTGGGGCTCTGTGTGGTTTATTCCATATATTCTCATGGTTTATCCTGGTCTGACCCGCGACTGCTGTCATATTGCATCACATCAAAACGCTCCCCCGCCGCCAGACTGACCGGTTATTGCCAACATCAGACTCTCCAATTTATATCTGTCTGACAGCTGTCTGTCATCTTTTTGCATTTATGAGGGAAGGAGCATGTAATCACTCGTGACAGTTGAATAAATTGGTTTTCGAGGGCCAGTAATGAATATGAGTGCACATTTTCTTATTGCTGCTCTTTTGGGTAGGGAGGGTTTGTCATAAAAGTTTTGTACAATGTGAGAAAGAAGGTAAATCTCCATAAAAATGCTCTCGTGGTTTGTGATGCCTGGGTGTCATGCAGCATCCAGGACTGGCACTTCTGATGTTGCTTTATTGCTTAATTGCCTACAGTTTGATTTGGGTAGCGTTACTGTGGTTGTGTTGACAATAACATTACATATCATAAAGCTTGTGCAGATATGCAATACACATGCACACAAATTAGCATGTTAATATCCATATAGCTAAATTTGGGTCAACTAAAGTCATTTTTGGTCTAGATTTACAGGTTTTTCTGTCCAGTTCTCTGCCTAGTTTCCCTGGTTTTTTCTCCCCCTCCCTCTGGTATCACTGTCCTCACTATCTTCCTGTTTTCGCCTTTGTTTGTTCATTGTGCCCTCGCCTACGGTTTCCTGTTCATCTGTCCGTCTGTACAATCGTCCGTTACGCATATGTTGTGTGTGCGATATCCTCTGAAGGAGTGGATGAATTTTGACCAAATCTGATATAGTAAAGCTTCACGGAGGGTAGATGATATAATAAGGTTTTGGGGGTCATCGGGTCAAAGGTCAAGGTCTAATAAGGTCCGCTGTTTGCTGGGACCGAAAGGTCTACTTTTAGGTTGTATGAAGCTATGGCAGTGGAGGTATTGCATTGACTTCTACCTTATTCATCATCTGTCTGTGTGGTTTTTCACTCTCCCTGTCCTTGCCTCACCCGCAGTCTACATGAGGTGTAGAGTGGAGCTGGAAGGGAGGTGGAGAGATTCTCTGCAAGTTCCTTATTGTTCCTGCAGGTGGGGCACCTGGTCCTGTAGCTGGGTACTCGTGGTTACTCGGGCCCCATACACCTGGAGTCAGACTGCAGGCAGGTGTGGTCTGGCCAAGCTCTTGGCGCAGCTTAGCCTGGATGGATGTAGCTGGGCATGGTTTGGCCCAGGTGGGCCTGGATCAGCTTGGCTCAAATGCACCCAGTGAAGATGGGCGCTTATTAACCTGGGTTGGGCTCAGGCAGGACTGGGGAAGGGCCATGGGACATGAGCAAAGAATAAGAATTTTTTTAGTACTCACTAATTTTTCCTTCCCTTTCTTCTCTTTCATTTCTTCAGGTAAAGACCACGTGTGCCGTTTTGTGGGGTGCGGCCGCAACGATCGCTTCAACTACGTGGTGATGGAATTACAGGTAGGAGCTGATGGAGAGAGCGAGGGAGGTGTTTTCTGGCTGTTTTTTTTTCCCCTCACTGGCTGTGTGGTGCACTAGCGAGTCGGACTGGCGAGGAGGGTGTTGTTAGTATTTACTCTGTGGACTGAAGGGGGCGCTGTGGTCCCACAGGGGCGGAATCTGGCCGACCTGCGGCGCAGCATGAGCCGCGGGATCTTCTCCATCAGCACCACCCTGCGGCTCGGTCGCCAGATCCTGGAGGCCATCGAGAGCATCCACTCCGTGGGCTTCCTGCACCGAGACATCAAGCCGGTAGGAGGGGGGAGGGTGTGGGGCTGACCAATCGGATTGGGCCAAACTAGAGGGGAGGAGATTGATCAGTATGGGCCAGTTTGGGGGGAGGGACTGTGGGAGAAACCAATCAGGGTGTCCCAGGGTGGGTGGGGCTGTTGGACAGCAAGCCAGTCAGTGTTACCCAGTGCAGGTAGTTGGTTTATGAGCCCTACCAATCAGATGGGACCATATTGGCCAGTGGTGACTTAATGGTGGTGAAACACCAGGGGCATGTTCAAGATCACGGGGTTGAGGGAGAGCCCGCGAGTTCTTGCTTCTTGAACGATTAAACTACGTTTGGTCTTAAGAAGACGAGTGAGAACATTTGCAAACAGTCTCACTTGCTTTTCAACATTGCATCCAGTATTGTCGCAGCTTGTTCAATGGAATTTGATGCAAACCTTACTTGGCAGCCATGTTGGAAAACGCGCAAGGACTCAAGAGTCGTTCAAACCACCGGAGTCTTCCCTCGCGAGACCAGGCGTGAGACACCTCGATTTTGGACATGTCCCAGGCTCATGGGCAGCAGTTAGTTGGTTTGGGGGGGGTGTAGGCGGTGGAGATCTGTGGGGAGTGTGATACTAACATTTCTAATGCTTTAAAGAGCCTCTCCTTCTCTTTCAGTCCAACTTTGCCATGGGCCGATTCCCCAGTACCTGCCGGACCTGCTACATGCTGGACTTTGGTCTGGCTCGCCAGTTCACCAACTCCTGCCAAGAAGTCCGGCCGGTCAGTTCACCAGCGTGTGCGTGCGCGTGTGTGCATTGGACTCTAAGGTGTATATATGCAGGGTGTGTGGGTGTGTGTGTGTGTGTGTTTGTCAGTGTTACATGTTTGAATGTATGCGACTGTGAAGGTCTGTGTGATGTACATATTGTGTAGTGTAAAAGGGAGTGTGTTCATGACTGTGTGTAAGTGTATGTGTGCTTATGAGTGTGTATATGTGCAAATAATGTTTGCAAATGTGTGGCATCTTTGTGAGTGTGTCTATGTGGTGTATGTGTGAGTTTGTGCATGACTGTGGTGCACCGTCTGTGCATGCATATGCGCTGATGATTGTGTATTTGTGTAAATGCATTTGTGTGTGATGTCCTAGTGCGTGCGTGTGTGTGTCTGTGCGTGCATGCGTGTGTGTGTGTGTGTCTGTGCGTGCGTGCGTGTGTGTGTCTGTGCGTGTGTGCGTGCGTGTGTGTGTCTGTGCGTGCGTGTGTGTCTGTGCGGGCGTGCGTGCGTGTGTGTGTCTGTGCATGCGTACGTGTGTGTGTCTGTGCGTGCGTGTGTGTGTGTCTGTGCGTGCGTGTGTGTGTCTGCGTGCGTGCGTGTGTGTGTCTGTGCGTGCGTGCGTGTCTGTGCGTGTGTGTGTGTCTGTGCTTGTGTGTGTGTCTGTGCGTGTGTGTGTGTCTGTGCGTGCATGTGTGTCTGTGCGTGCGTGTGTGTCTGTGCGTGCGTGCGTGTGTGTGTGTGTGTGTCTGTGCGCGTGTCTGTGCGTGCGTGCGTGTGTCTGTGCGTGCGTGCGTGTGTGTCTGTGTGTGTGTGTCTGTGCGTGCGTGTGTGTGTGTCTGTGCGTGCGTGCTTGTGTATGTGTGTCTGTGCGTGCGTGTGTGTGTGTCTATGCGTGTGTGTGTGTGTGTCTGTGTGCGTGCATGTGTGTGTGTGTGTCTGTGCGTGCGTGCATGCGTGTCTGTGCGTGGTCTGACAGGTTTGTGTTTTCTCTGTAGCCGCGGCCTGTTGCAGGTTTCCGTGGGACAGTGCGTTACGCCTCGGTTAACGCTCACAAGAATAAGGTGAACCCTGAACACCCCTCTCCACACCCCTCACTCACTCTCCCTCCGTCTCCCCTCCTTTACTTCGCCTCGCCTCTCCTTCTCTCTCATCAGTCTCTTCCTGTTCCATGCCCAGTTTTCCCCATATTTCCAAACCCAGTCATGTTCTCTAATGCAATATGGTAGAGCCTGGAGGCTTGGGTTTTGAAAAATTATGTTTTCAGTCTCGCTCTCTTTTATTTATTTTTTACATTTTTGCCCAGACTCCTCTCACTCTCCTGTTGTATTGTGCTACCTCACTTCTTTTCATTGTGTAGTTCTCACTCTCCCTCACAAATTCTCTCTTTCTCTCTCACACTCACACTTTCACGCACCTCCCTCGCTGTCTTTCACTCTTTGTCTCTCAGATTCTCTCTCTTTCTCTCGCTTTTGTGTTTTTTTTCTGCTTTGTTCTCACCTGCGTTTGGGGGTTGCTGATTCCACAGGAGATGGGTCGCCATGACGACCTCTGGTCCCTCTTCTACATGCTGCTGGAGTTCCTGGTGGGACAGCTTCCCTGGAGGAAGATCAAAGACAAAGTAAGAGCTACACACACACACAAACACGTGCGCACGTGCACACACATACACACACACACACACACACACACACACACACACACACGCGCGCATATACGCACACAATCACGCGCATGCGCACACACATGCACACATGTGCGTACACACACGCGCGCGGGCACGAATACACACACACACATTTGTGCTCATGCACAGGAACCTTCACATGGTCACTCGCATGGACACACACACACACACACACATTAATGCGCATGCACAGAAACATTCACACACATGCATACACACACACACACTCTCACATATGCATGCACTTACACATCCACACACACACGCACACACACAAACACACGCCCGCATGAGAAGGAAAGGTTGCCTTGAATGTAACCTGGGTGGTTCCAGTGCCTCAAGGGATGCGTACAGTGTGTACCGCCCTGTTTGAGGACAGTCAAAGAGACGGCGATATCTGAGGACCCCTAAAACACGTCCATCCGGTCAGTGTGATTAAAGCGAAGGGAACATCAGAGT
Source organism: Gymnothorax javanicus (assembly GCA_029692085.1). Classification (NCBI taxonomy): domain Eukaryota; kingdom Metazoa; phylum Chordata; class Actinopteri; order Anguilliformes; family Muraenidae; genus Gymnothorax; species Gymnothorax javanicus. The sequence continues at coordinate 28,815,297 of CM056193.1, forward strand.
AATACTCTTCAGTCACTCAAAAGCAATGCAGGTTGATCCCAGTTTAATTCTTTAAATGGGAAAATATCAAGTGTGCTGTGCAGCCTCCTGGGCTACATTCAGAGCACCTTTCCTTTGTGTGCCCAACACGCTCATGCCTCCCTTAGCTCAGAGAACCGCTGCCCCCTGCAGTGTGGGTGCATACACAGCACTAAGCGAGCATGTTTCACCCCATCAGGAGCAGGTGGGAAAGCTGAAGGAACACTACGACCATCGTCTCATGCTCAAACACATGCCGCTCGAGTTCAGCGTCTTCCTGGACCACATCTGCAGCCTGGACTACTTCACCAAACCTGACTATCAGGTAGCCTTCGGGATCAAGTCCTTGCATCTTAAACCATGAGTGTTTTCCATCAAATGTCATATTTTATTAAAGGAATAATCAAAATTTTTGACTGAATTTGTCTGTCGGTTTTCTTTACCACGTATGATTGAATTTGTTATTTTGCTTCTAATTCAAAATAACTAACTGTAAAATACATGCTGCATGCTAAGTGTACCACCTCTACGAATGCCTGCTTATGTAAGCAGTTGCGGGTTTGCAAATTCTGATTTGACTTAGCTGTATATGTATATGTATGCGTATATGTGTTGATCAGAAGGATCATTTTCCCTGAGTTAATAGAGTGGCTCAGGTCGGCTACGTCATTGTTTGCTGTTCTGTGTGTCGCAGCTTTTGAGGTCCGTATTTGAGAACAGCATGAAGACCTACAACGTGGTGGAGAACGACCCTTACGACTGGGAGAAGACCGGGTCCGACGGCACGCTGACCATAAACACGGCGGCCACCACCCCGCAGCACCACACCCGCCTCACCCCGGCCCACATGGGGTAGGGATCGCCCCCTCCCCCACCTCAACGAGTCTCCCTTAGCTTCCCCAGGCCCAGAAGGATAGGCATGCATGGGCTTGATATGATAGGAATAAGTTAGCGCAATGATGGAAACCAGAGATGGATCGTTGATGCGGCCCTGTCGCATATCTTCTCCTCCAACCTAAAGCCTAAATGCTAAAATCTGACCATCTCAGACGTTGATTTGAGCGTTAGCAGCTGCTGCTTGTTTGACTGGCCCATCTCCTAACGGCAGAAATCTCCTCCCTCTCCCGTACAGCATGGCCAACGCATCGCTGGTGCCAGGGGACCTCCTGAGGGAGAACACGGACGAGGTGCTCCAGGACGAGCAGCTCAGCGACGGGGATAATAACTGCCCCCCCGACCGGCTCCCAGGGTCCCCCATCCTGCCCCTACGCCCCCAGGAGCCCGATGTGTGGGAGGAGCTGGACCGTAATCGCAACCGTGTCCGAACTGCTGTCTGGAAGGTACCGGAACTTAGCTTGGGTGATGAGAGACTGTGGAGAAAAAACATGTAAATACAGGGACACATCGCAGCACCCTTAGAAACTGTTTACAGGGACACGCTGATACACTCTTAGCGGTTTACAGAGACTCACTGTGACACAGTTAGGAGTTGTTTACAGGGATACACTGATACACAATTAGCGGTTTACCGGGACATACGGTCAAACACTTAGCGGTTTACAGGGATGCGCTGACACACACATGGAGTCGGTTTACAGGGAAACACCGTTACACGTTTGAGTCTGTTTACAGGGACACGCTGATACACATTTTGAGACTGTTTACAGGATCTTGCTGATACACACTGAGAGACGGTTTTCAGGAAACACTTATGCACATGTAGAGATGATCTATGGCAGTGGTTCCCAAAGTCGGTCCTGGGGACCCAACGTATATGTTGGTTTTTGTTCTAACCACAATTAATCTCCTAGAATTTTAACAAGCAGTTAATTTTTTAGTTACGTTGTAGTTGCTTTTTTACATTTTACCCCCTTAAACTGCATTATGACAGAAATGGCTCTGCACTCCATGATATTTCACAGACCAATTTTCACATTGTTTATTTTGATGTATTCCAAGTGAGCACGCCAGGCTAAGGCGGCAATATGTTTCAATTAGCAGCTGATTAGGGTTTGGAACGCAGGTGTTCAAATTCTTTCCTGAAACCAAACAAGTAACATTTCACCGGTTTGATTCATTAGAAAATGCTTTGACTTCTTTTTAGCCTATTAATAGTTAATTTCTGTGACCAAGTGTCCTCAGTTTTATCAATTAGAAGCCATTTCATTGTTTCATATCATCAACTGCAAATTTCCACTTTTTTATGTTAGAAAAGTAATTTCCAATTTAGTCTACTTTGAAACTTTTTTTCATCATGGCGTCTAAAAGGGTAAATCATCAGTATGAACAAGAATAGTGCAATTAAGAACAATTAGCAACTCATTAACATTCTGAGTTTGGAGTTGTGGTTGGAACAAAAACCAGCAGACACAATGGGTCCCCAGGACCGAGTTTGGGAACCCCTGATCTATGGGGACTGACAAATAATCACTTTGAGATGACTGAGAGCTTGGATCCTCAAATCTGGCCCTGGTTTTCTTTCCTCCCATACAAATAAATGAACAATTATTGCTCCTGATTGGTGAGTTTGTCATTATTTTCCCCGCAAATGTTGCAAGGAACATAATGTTTTACCCTCCGTCCGTCTGTCCTTCCGTCCTTCCGAGCAAGTTTGTCCGGGCCATAACTTTTAAACCGTTCAATATTTTTTCACAACATTTGGTATATCATTAGATCCCATGGTGTAGATGTGCCTTTTGATATTTTGGTTGTTTAGAAATTTTTCTTTTTTCCAGTTTCCATAGTAACAAGTTCAACTTAGTGCATATTGAGGGTGGGGACCTTGTCCGGACCACAACTCATAAACTATGAGAGATTTCTTTTCTTTTCTTTTCTTTTGTTGCGGACAACGTAATGTTTTCCCCTCCTTCCGTCCTTCCGTCCGTCCTTCCGTCCTTCCGAGCAAGTTTGTCCGGGCCATAACTTTTAAACCGTTCAATATTTTTTCACAAAATCTGGTATATCATTAGATCCCATGGTGTAGATGTGCCTTTTGATATTTTGGTTCTTTAGAAATTTTTCTTTTTTCCAGTTTCCAAGGTAACAAGTTCAACTTAGTGCATATTGAGGGTGGGGACCTTGTCCGGACCACAACTCTTAAACCGTTCAATATTTTTTTCAAGAACATTTGGTATATCATTAGATCCCATGGTGTACATGTGCCTTTTGATATTTTGGTTGTTTAGAAATTTTTCTTTTTTCCAGTTTCCATGGTAACAAGTTCAACTTAGTGCATATTGAGGGTGGGGACCTTGTCCGGACCACAACTCTTAAACTATGACAGATTTCTCCACCAAACTTGGCATATATTTAGATCACATGGTGTAGATGTGCCTTTTAATAGTTTGCTCATTCGGAAATTTTTTATTTTTTAGTTTCCATGGTAACAAGTTGAACTTACTGCATAATGAGGTTGGGAACATTGTCCGGACCACAACTCATAAACTATGAGAGATTTCTCTACCAAACGTGGTATAGTGTTAGACCACATGGTGTAGATGTGCCTTTTGATATTTTGTTTGTTCAGAAATTTTTCTTTTTTCCGATTTCCATGGTAACCTTTTCAACTTAGTGCGTATTGAGAGTGTGGACCTTGTCCGAACCAAAACTCCAAAACACTTTTTTCTCAACCAAACTAGGCATATTGTTATATTACATGGTATAGATGTGCCTTTTCATAGTTCTCTCTTCAAAATGTGCAACCAAATATATATAATGGCAGGGAACATCATAGTGCTTCACAAGCACAGATTCTAGTTAAACCTGACTCCCAGGTAAAGGAAAACTAACAGTTCATGGTCCTCAAGGACTGATATAGGGAACAGGGGTTTATAAGGGCACACAGATCCATAATTGGAGACGATTTATAGGGACATGCTGGTGCACATATGCAGGAGAATTTGGTTTGGTTTATTGGGATAAACTGGTGCACAATTAGAGACGATTACAGGGACACCGATACACGCTTTAATGAGTTGTTGGGGAATGCTGGTACATGCTAAGCATCCGTTGACAGGAACATGCTTATATACACCTGGAGACTGTTTACAAGTACAAACAGATGTACTGTATATTCAGAGACACATTGATTGACCCTTGGAGACTGCTCATGTAGACATGGGCGCTTAGCAGGACGATTTACAAGTACGCATTGGTGCGCGCTGAAAGGCTGTTGGAACTACAAGTACACTGAGCTAAATTCACCGAGGCCCATTTCTCATGCTAGGACACATTAGAGAATGCACTGGAGTATGTTGGGTCATTAGGGCGCTCAGGAGGTGTGCTGCTACAGTGACACCTGAGATATTGAAGAGACAGTGTTGAGTCATTGGCTGCTCCTCCCGCACTCATCGGTGTGGATGATTTCTCTCGTTATTCCGCAGTTGCCCAGCACTTATGCATATTTTAGCGCAGTTTCACTCTTAAGTACAGTTTTGTAAGTTTTTGTTGTGGTTAACTTGTGTTGGTGCATTTTCACATTTGTTAGCACAGTTCCTCACGTTTTGGCACAATTTCATGTGATGGCACATTAGCTCACTTGTGTTAGCGCATTTTCTCTCCTGTCTTGGTGTAGTTGCTCTTGCTTTAGCATTTTTTCGCGCAGTTTCACACCATTGTGTCGGCACGGTTGCTCGTGTGTTAGCACGTTATCTCTCCTGTGTTAGCGCAGTTGCATTCGCCTCGGCATTCGTTAGCGCAGGTTGACGTGGTGTTGCGCTGCGTTTTTTTCCGCCTCAGGCCGCCACTGAGGAGGAGCACAGTCAGAAGCAGGGAACGCAGAGCCCGTTCGCGGGGCACAGCCTGGGCTCCCCGGTGCGGGTGCGCTCCGAAATCGTTCCGTCCGACCGGGACGCGCCGCTGCTGAGGAAGCTGAGGAACATCCACAGCTTTGAGCTGGAGAGGAGACTGACCCTGGAGCCGAAGCCCAGCACCGAGCGCTTCCTGGAGGCCTGGTCAGTCCCAGCAGCCCCCGGGGTTCAGTTATGATTCTGTCAGGGGAGAACAAGACTCATGGCATTATTTAATCACGGATCCTTTCCCTGTCTCTCTGACGATCTCTTTCCCTCTCTCCCTCTGTCTGGTGTTACATTTCTTTTCTCCTCTCTCTCTCACTCCCTCTTCCTCTTTCTTTCTTTATGCTATCTCCATCTCTCTCTAAATCCCTCTTTCCCCCTCTCCTTCTTTCTCTCTCCTTCCTTTGCTCTCCATCTCTCGCTCTCTCCCTCTGTCTTTCTTCCTTTCTCCCTGCTTTCTTTCTCCCCCTGTCTCCATCTCATGCTCCCTCTCTCCCTCCCTCCCTCCCTCTCTCTCTCTTTTGTTGACATTTTTCCTCTATCTCTCTCTGTCTCTGTTTCTCTCTCCAGCTCAGGGAAGCACCAGGATAAAGAGGCCCATTCAGGCGCTGGCCTGGCCGTTCCTAGCGGTGGCGGCGGCGAAAGAGTGTGGCAGCTGGATGAGGAGCTGCTGTCGGGGGGCGGGACTCCCAAACCCGGATCCCCGGGCTCGCCGGAGCAGGGGGAGGGCGTGGGGGGCAGCAGCGGGGGGTTCGTGGCGCTGAACCTCAGTTCGGGTCGACAGGAGGTGGATTCGCGCGAGTGGGTCCTAGTGGACCGGGCCCAGGACCTGCAGGACTTCCGGGCCAGCGGAGGGAGCGGCGGGGTGGGGCGATCGGGCGGAGCCAAGGCCACCAGCAGCCCCTCTGAGGACGAGGAGCCGGAGATCCTGCAGCTGGCTGAGGAGCCCAACAGCGGGGAGGGGGGTGGTCCCAAGAGGGACACGCTCGCCCCCCTCATGCCCGCCGCGGGACCCCCCAAGCTGGAGCTGAGCGTGGGGCCACCGGGGAGCCTGGCGCCCATCACACCCACCAGCCCAGCCGAGGCCCTGGCCGAGGGAGCGCTTACTCAGGTAACGGGAGCGAGCATGTGTGGATAGGCACTCGATTCACCACCCTGGCATTAGCACTACAGTAATCCATGAGGGCGCAGGCCCGGCGTTTTCACACTGTGACGTTAGTGTTGCATCCTTTTATATTTGTCAGAAAGAGTGAGTTTTGGAAGATTAGCATCTACCGGTATCCTACGTTTGAACATACTTCTGATGTAACCTGGTACCGCGGTGTTATCAGATGATTGGGGGAGAAACACTGCTTGCATTGTTTGTATGAATGGGTCAGACGTTTGAGAACACATTCTTAGGGCGCTTTCAGACCTGTGCTTTGTTTGCTTTGTAACAATTAAATCCATACTTGAGAACAATGTTAAATTTGTCTCTTAGTTCGGCGGCAACTTTTTGTAACGGAGAAAAATGATTAAAGAGCACCACTGTCCATGCTGCCTCTTGGATAGCGAAGCCATGGCGTGAGCCAAAATTCGTCTCACACAAGTCCCATTATGGGTAGGAGTTTGATTTGGTTCATTGGCCCTCCGGGTTGGATGGCTTTCGCACCAAAGTGTAAACCCCTCCAAAGCTCGTTCGGAAGCGTACCGATGCCGCCCTCTCCAGTTGGCCTGTTTAGATCCACATTCAAGTTCAGTTTACGCACCTGCCCATGCGAACTGAGCATACAGGAAAAATGCCTTGAGTTTGTCTTCACCCAATTGTAGGACTCAGGTGTGAAAACGCGCTCTATGATCTAAATTGAGGAAAAACAGAAAGGTGCTGAGAAAGCAAATCAGGGAAGTTTTTACATCTGGTTCATTTTGGTTCGTTGTTATCCCTGAGATTTTGTTTTCTGAACTCATCCTTCTTAGGATTTTTTGTGTTATTTTTTAATGATTTTTTTTTTTTGTCTAAATTTCGATTGCTACCCTCAAATGGCCTCTCACCTTGCTTCACAGAAAGGCTTTTCCCAGCCACTCTCAGAATATAACACAGCCGTGGCACAGACTGTACCTGCTAATGTTGGGGAAGTAAAAGCGTTTATCGGAATTCTTGACTAATCCTTCCATTTAGTGCAGATTTCACACCTGGACGATGCTTCGCTGCTTCCTTCAAATTTCCACCATCTCTTTTTATACTCAGAATAACCAAACATGTCAATTCTTAATTAAGATGCACATAAATTGCTGTATGTATAGTGTGCAGTATTTTGTAGACTTGAATTTGCAATACTCTGGACTCTGCTTTGTTAAATTGGTATAAATCTAATTTTAGAAATGGAATTAGCTGGCTAATGAAAGATTGCTTTACTTGATGTATCCATTTACATCTATATTAATTTTATAGAGTAGAACTGTAGGAAGCAATTATGGGTCACTGCTAATGATGAGGATTTTTTTAGAAGCTGTTATTCATTTCTGGTGACTGTGACGTTCAGTGTCTGGGTATTAAACCAATTGAGGCTCCTCTGCTCTCTGACCAAACAGCGAATGAGATGGCACTTTTTGGCTTTCTCACCGAGAGTTAAAAATATGAATTTCACCTCTGTCAATCATTTACCAGGTTAACAAGATGCTCAGTCTGCAAGCTATTAGTGTGGTAGTCAGGGGGCGAATTTCCCAAAAAAAAGTTTCATCCCTTCGACAGTATGCGGTGGGGAAAAATTCCATAGCGCCATAGCAGCGGGCAGGAAGTGTGAATGCGGAAAGTGCAATTTCAGCTGCTTTTGCAGCAGCCATGCAGCAACTCACTGCCGCAGCCCCGCAGGCCAGGGGTGGGGTGGGGTGGGGTGGGGTTTGGGGGAGGAAAAAACGCTGATCTCTTTGCCAAACTGCACGTGAGCTGCTACAGGATACTCCTGAAGGTTACTGAGATTGTCCCCAAACAGTGCAGTTTGCCCTCGTTCTGTAGCAAGTGGCGGCAATGTTAGCGGGAAGAATTCCCAGCAGGCCTTCTCCCACAGTGCTGTTTTTATCACTGTCCCTCCTCTTCATGCACTTCCTTTCGCCTGAGAGAAAACCCAGGCCCCCTGCAGATTTTGCGTGCGTCAGGTCTCTTTTTAGGCTTTGTTACTCACAGTTGACTCTTCTCTCATTGTTTTTACTTTGTGTTCTGTGTATCTTGATTATGCCAATTCTATATTGGGTTATATTGCAAGCTCTGTTCAATGACTTTCTTAATGTGTCCTGACCAGGCCCGCTCTTATTGCATTTCTGTCTGTGACTTGCTGGAGGGAGGCTTTATTGTGCTGCAGGTGCCTTTATGATTTTTATTGGCTGCTTGGTGGTGTTTCCTGTAGGAACATGTACGAGTTTGTTGTAATTAACATGTTTAGTGGAAAATGTGTTCAGTAACTTCAAGGTTTAGTTTTGACGGAAATTTTCAAATCCACAAACTCGGCACTGCTGATCCCAGACTTATATTATAATTGAGAAATGTTTTTAAATTGGGAAAGAGTTCAAGAAAAGTACTGAGTAGAGCCCATTTGTGAATTATCAGGAGTGTAAATTACCCTTCTGTTCGGTCATCTTTATTTTTAGTTGTAATTTTAAGTATTTTTATTAGAATTATCATTAAGTGTACTTTGAAATTTTTTTCAGCACTGAACTTTTGAGCATCAAAATTCCCAAAAAATTATTTTAAATGCCCTTGCATCATTTTAATGGGTTTTAAATGGAAAAGGCATTGGCCCAAAAACAGACCCTGAGGAACCCCACTGAGATACTTGCGTAACTGTTTTTGACTGTAGATACAGTATGGACCGCCCCAGTCCGTATAGACCCTGATGATGGGGTATAAAGAAGTAATGCACACTCACCAGACCTTTAGTCCTTCAGACCCAAACCCCCACTTGTGCCCACTGTCTAAATCTATGCTGGTGTTTCCTCCACCTCCCCACCTCCCCCTCACAGCTCCCCACCTCTCCTCCTTCCCTGCCTGAGGAGCTGTTGGCCCGGACATCCAGCCCTCTCCTCCGCTCCCCGAGCCCGCACACCCCCCTGACCACCCTGTCGGACCCCCTGCACCAGCGCACTCCCGGCTTGCGCCGCAGCCAATCGGCCGACCCTGGCGCCCCGCCCCGCGCTCGTTCTCCTGGCCAACGGAAACTTCCCGCTATCCCTGCTGGCGCAGCACACTCCAAGTACCCCTCTGTCATTCGCATCACCCGTGCTCAGCTCCAGCAGGTGAATAACCACCCCCCCACCCTCCCACCCCAAATAAACCCTTATTCCTGAACTCGCTGCGCCCAAAACCTTATTGCTAACTCAATCCCGGCCATTATTACTTCATTGTTCCCAACTAAGTTTTTTGTTTTTATATAGTTTGTTTTGCTGTTGGTTTTTCTGGCGTTTTTGTATGTTTCAAAATTTCCTTTTGTCCATTACTGTCTTATTTTGTGCATTTTCTGTCTTCACCAGTCCCACTGGCAGCTGTAATTCAGAGCAGGGTACCTTGGTATCGATGCTTTTTGAGCGTGTTCTGATGTGAGAGCGACATTTTCCGGTTGTCTTGTGTCTGTGCGTGTTCTTCCAGGTCCTGGTTACTGAAGCCATGGTGTTCTGTCTTGTTGATGGTTTGATCCTTCTGTTATTAGTCCACGCTTCCTCCCCCTCTCCCCCTCGGTCTCTCACTATCACTCTCTCCTTCACTATTTAATCTCCTCCCTTTTGTCTCACTCTCTAATAATCCCCGCATTCTTATATAGAGCCCCACCTGAGCTCAGTGTGCTGTGGAATACACCGGTTTGCAGGACTGTATGCTTAACATTTTTCCTCTTTCTCCCTCCCGTTCCCCTCTTTCTTTCTCCCTCCCCCTCTCCCCCTTTTCCCCCTCTTTATCTAATCTCCCTTTCTCTTACTATTCCTCCCTCCTTTTCTCTCTCCTCCAATTTCTTTCATTCCCTCCTCCCTTCCCCTAACTCCCCTTTACTCTTTCCCTGTCCCAATTTTTCTCTCCCTGGATCTTTTTCTCACCTAATTTCTACGTCCCTCCTTCTCTCCCCCTTAATCTCCCCCCCCGCCCCAATCTCTACAGCTGACAGCTCAGCGCCCATCCGTTCTCTCCTCCCAGTCTGCCTCTGACAGTGTACCACAGTGCCTCCTGCTGGAGAAGCGTAATGAAGCAGACGGCCAGCCCCTGGATGACACCGTTGACATGCAGTCTCCTCAGGAGCGCCCCCTGCAGGCTGACAGTCCTGTGGAGCTGCTGGGAGAAGGTCTGCAGAACGGAGCCGTCGTACAGAAAGCCGCCAGCCCTGTGCCAAGCCTGGAGTCACCCCCAAAATCGCCGCACTCCCCTCACTCAACCCGCGGCCCTGTCTTCGCCAACGGGCATCTCTCGCCCCCTATTGATGCCGGAGGACCCGGCGGCCCGCCTTTACCAGAGTTGAAGGATCCAGAGAGCGATTCGGGGTACCCTGACCACTCCGCCGAACCCCACCAGCACACCCTCGCCGCGGAAGAGGCGGAACGACCCTCTGAAGAAGGCACTGCCCCTCCAGCCTCGTCCCCAACCCTCGCGCCCCGCAAAGACCCGTCCCGACGAATTAGCCGCATCCCCGTCCTGGAGCCGGCCCACCTGCTGGAAGCCCCACCCCCAGGCTCGGCCAAAGAGCTGCTGCAGAAGAAGGCGCATCACCAGGGCCCCGCCCCGCCCTCCCCCTGTGCCTCCCCTTCCCTCTCCTCCGAAAAACGGGCACCGGCTGCCCCCCTGCCCCGCGACCCCCTCTCTTCCACCTCCGACCGCTCCCAGGATGACGAGTCCTACCTGGGGTCCCGCTCTGATCGGCAGGGGGATGACGCCCCCTCCCTGTCTTCCTCCTCCAGCCCGCTGTCCCGAAAGAGCAAGATCCCCCGTCCCGTGGCCCCCGTACCCATCCCTGAACAGCTGGCCACACAGTTCCTGCCCCGCCCACCACCAGGCAAACCGCCCAGCCGCCCCGCTGTGGAGGGCAGGTATGAGCCGTGTAGTTTAAAGATACACGGTTACCAATACTGATACGGTCTATCAGTCCGACACTGACACAAATGGGTGGATTGGGTATCGCTGACAATGGGCCGTTCTGGTATTGGATACGATTATTTTAATTAATAACTAGGGCTGTCCGATAATATCGGCGGACCAATATTATCGGCCGATATTTGCATAAAAATGTAATATCGGAAAAGATTGTGATCGGATTTTTTGCCAATAATGAAAACCGATAAAACAAGAGCACTCAGAGCGCAGCACCACGCCAAGGCAACTCTGTGCACTAGTTATGTTCGTTGGCTGATGTAGGGTATTGTTGCATTCCACCGCCAGGTGGCAGCAAGACCTAAAAGCACGGCGATTGGAAATTTGGCCCATTGGGAGGACTAAATCTGCCAGCATGGCTGGATTTGAACTTTGGCTTATATCTCAGCTGTGCTTTGGCCTAGATATGCCAAAATGTAATTACTTGCATGTTATTTTAGTCGGACTTACTTGCTGCACACAGTTGTACTGGTCCAATATTTTAAAATTTGTGAAGTAGTCAAATTGCCTAGGTGTAGGAGGCATTGCAGGATTATCTCAGGGAGAGTGTGATCCAAACTGTTGAGACAAAATTAAAAAAAAAAAAATATGGCACTTTTTCCATAACTTAAGTTGAAGTTGTTTTCTTATTTTTATCTTATTTATTGTTTACATTTGGAAAGTCTTGTTGCATTTGTGAATGCATCCAGTGGGGCATCACGAGAAAAGCTGACACGATGTGTTAATTCCACGACAGGGGAGATGTCATGTTGCCTAAAATTAGTTTGGGGGGAAATATAGCCGCAAATATCGGTATCGGTGGATATTGGAATCGGAAATTAAGAGTCGACCAATTTCGGATATCGGATATCGGCAAAAAAGGCAATATCGGACATCCCTATTAATAACAATTCATACATTTATATCTATGTTAATTTGTCTTTAGAAAGTAGGGAAAACAATTTTTAAGCCAAGCCTGATATGGCCTTGCGCCTAAAGGAATGATCCTAGTGAGGCACACATTTAATGAATGAAGCGCTGGTGTCCGGGTGCTGCTTCGTATCGGCTGATACCCAAAGTCCAGGTATCGCTATTCGGACAGAAAGAGTCAAATTGGTCCATCCCTAGTGTGGTTTACCGTAAGCCCTGCCCACTTTCTGCATGTGGACAAGTAACTTGCCGGTAACCCCGCCCACTTTACCTCTAAGGTCATGTGCTTCACTGAGATCTAGCCCATGACCTCTTCCACAGTCATACGCATACCTGCATCTTGGAAACAGTTGTATGTACAGTAGCATAGTCCTTACTGTAAACTGTAATTCTGATATTGATTTATTTCTCATGATGGGGGTGAAGTATGTCACACTCCGATGAACTTTGCTGTGCGATTATGTTGTGTGTCGAAGCTTGTCTGCCTGTTGCTGCTACAGCAGGCCCTGATTCCAGGTTGTAAGTTTCTCACAGTCAGGATTCTGTCTGTATTTTGGTGGTCATGGTGAATGAGACTGCAGATTTGGTAACCGCGGTTTCCATCGCTGTCCCTCCCTCCCCAGGCTGCGTCGGTACCGGATCCGGGCCGGGAGCACTAGCGACGCGGACCTGATCACCTGCCTGGCCCAGCTGATGCACGGCAGCGGCTCGGCGGTGTCGCGCCCCCGCGGCTCCGCCCACCTCCTGCGCTCGCCGCAGCACCAGCGCATGCCGCCCAACAGCCCGTCCACGCCGCACAGGAGCTCCAGCGCATCCCCGCGCAGCTCGCCGTCCTCCCTGCAGCGCTCCGTCAGCTCCTCGCCATCCCGCCACCAGGGCCGCAGCCGCTCCCCGCCCAGTTTCTCTGGCTCCCCGCCGCCCCCGCGCCGCGCCTACCCGCAGGAGGGCTGCTGCGGCCGGCAGATGCGCTCCGGAACCTTTCACCACCACGCCGCTCGCGGCAAGGTCTGCTGCGGCCGCGAGGGCAAGTGCCCCAGCAAGCTGAGCAGATAGTCCTCCCCGCGACCCTGCCCTGCCCTACCCTACCCCGCCCGCTGCCTCCGCAACGCGAAGAGGAGGACCAGGAATATGGTTCTGCTGAATCTGTCAGAGGAACTAACTGGGGGCTGGTGCTGCAGTCCTGTGGAGTCTGTCCTGAACGCTGGCAATGTGTGCTTAAAGCGTTTATCCCCCTGCCCTCGACGTCCTGTACCCCCTCTCTCTCTCTCTCTCTCTCTCTCTCTCTCTCTCTCTCTCCCTCCCTCCCTCCCTCCCGCTCCCTGTGCAATGCGTTCACACTGAAGTCCTACACAAGCTGCAGTCTGTCCCTCCTCCTTGGTACGAACACATACTATACCTGCTTATTTATTCATGCTTATAACTTGAATTTTTGTCTGAATATGTTGTCGCATTATATGGCATATGAAGGAACCACAGCAATTGGCTGCTGTTACATCTGTAAACATGTCACTAAGGCCAGATAGCGTTATTGTCCTTTTCTTGAAAGTTACAAAAAAAAGAAGCAAGTGGACTGTGCTTGTTATAATTCAGACGTATTGGCTCGGTGGAGCTGCTTGTATCCACCTGTGTGGTAGCCAGCCAGAGCTCTGGGGAGCATCTTTCCAGTATCCCCCCCTCCCTGCCTCTCTCCCTGCTCTTACAGTCAGACAACTGTATGCAGGTCCTGGGTTGGGGGGGATTTCTGGTGTCTGTCCACACACAACACATACTGTTAGCATTCAGCTGCATCTAACAGCACCCAGGCTGCTGCCCTGTGTATGCACGTGTGTATGTTGCTTACCAAGGCATACCCACAGTGCACTGCTACATGTGTGTTATGGTATTTATTGGTTATTTATTGGACGCCTGTAATGTTTTACCATTCTGGTATATGACTGACAGAGGGCAAGGCCGATTAAGGCGGCTGTTCCCTCCAATTTACTTCCTGGCATTTGAGTTGATGGCGCTCAGTGAGTCTGGTGCCTGAGGTAGCTGTATTGTCTGTGAGAAGGCTGAGGGAATGGGATGATTTGTGGTGGCATCTTCTAAAATGCGTCCTGGATGTTTAATCCCCGACCCCAGGGCAGAAAAGGACGGGCCTCACTCTGAGTGCTTTGGAATGAGGCTTTTAGAGATGTCACCTCATTGTGACATCGTTGCGTTCCATAAGGTCTGAGCCAATGAGCACGCCTGTCCATTATGAAATTGTGATAAGTGTCTGTACTGAATATGGATTTATTTATTCTATTTTTTTTTTTTTGTCTTTTTTGATGTTTGTTTGCCTTTCTCCATGTGAGCTGAACATTTTTGGAGCCTTGTCAGGCAATGTCAAATATGAGTAAACATTTGTCATTTTATAAATGTCTTGACTGTAACTATACTTAGTTTTAGGAGGATAAGGGAATTTTTTATTGAATTGAGGATACTAATTTGAAGGCTTGAAAATGTTCAGCCTGACATGAAAAATGGCTCCCTATCATTTTTTTTTATGTTGGGGCAGTACACTGAGATGGACTACTGTAAAATGTTCACTTCTCATGTTCCCTCATACTATGGACTATGATGATGGTTCAGTATCTCCCTGAGATTTACTATAAAATGCGAATCATGGAGTTCAAATCCTATTTATACGGAAACGTGCCAGTTCTGTGTGAGAACACAGATTTCCCTGTCGCTACTCTCTTGTGCCCTTATGAACACAATGTCTCTGTTACTGGAAGGGAAATTATTGTATTTATTTGGGGGCAGTTGACAGTTTCGTCTCAGTTATTTCAGAAGTATTATTATTGATGAGATTATGCATCACCAGCTGAAATAATCCAATTTCAAGTTCATTCGTCGAACTTTCTTTGGGAAACACTCTTGCTCTCACTCTTTCGCTCTTGCACAATCTCTCTTCCTTGAATTCTCTCCCTTCTGCTTGTAAGATATTGTAATATAAATACTACCAGTACTACTCTTTGCATGCACTACGGTAAAAACAATAATAAATTAAATGCAGCACTCCAGTCGTCATATCCTTCATTCCCTTTCTCAGATGATTGTATTCCAAAAAGACGCTAAAATATCTGTAGATATAATTCTCAATTTTATTTGGAATGTTGTGATTGTTTTCTCTTCCTGCTGTCTTTGTGTGAGGAGTAAAGGCGCCTCGCACACACTGCTCCACCCTCCAACTTGACTCCACCCACTTTTATTGTGATGTCATCAGATTGCCTTCCTAGGAGGGACAGAAGTCTGTTTGCTGAGGACCTCCAAACAATCTATTTTTGGGTCTCAGTAGACT
This sequence comes from Gymnothorax javanicus, assembly GCA_029692085.1. Classification (NCBI taxonomy): domain Eukaryota; kingdom Metazoa; phylum Chordata; class Actinopteri; order Anguilliformes; family Muraenidae; genus Gymnothorax; species Gymnothorax javanicus. The sequence goes on from CM056193.1 coordinate 28,830,442, forward strand.
GGGAATTCTATTCATTCTGTGAATACATTTAGCCCTCCTGAGATAAGATATTATTATGAAATATTTTGGGAATTTTACCCTAACCCCTGGTCTCGTACTACTCTGTCTCAATACTTTAGGTAACGCTAGGTTCCTGTCTGTTGTGTCCTCTCACACCACCTCTTCCTGCTTCATGCTCTACTTGATTCTAGACTCTAGCTAATACACTAAATGTGCAAATTCAATCAGTATATCACACATGCAGAAGTAATAAATTCTCTTAAAAAAATCATTTGCATATTTTTTAATTGGCTAAATTTCTTATTTTTTATTGGTTTGTGTTATTCAAATACATTACGGTGCAATGAATACTCTCCGTGAAGCAAGTTTGTATAGAGAAGGATTTGTATGTACTGCACACCTTATGTGCGATGCGACTCGGTGTAAGCAGGTGAATCTTTGCAGTCAGTTAATTTTTTTTTTTTTAAGTTACACCAGGTGCTTGGGGGTGGGGTTGGTGGAGATCACTGCTGTGCTGTGTTCCAGAGGCTTGTGACATGAATCCTTGCTTGCGTTCACTGAATTTTCTGCAGTACTTTACCCTGTGCATCTGAAGCATGACTGTTTCAGGGCACTGCCTGCACCTGTCTGGATCCCCTTGCTTTACTATAGGTGCATGTTATCAAGAGCAGCCTTATCGTTTTCAATGAATAGCTGTGGGTTGGGAGCACTGGCAGTTCAGAACAACTTCCGGTACTGATTGTTCTGGGAACTTCAGTTCATATCGGCATACGGATTTCCACGGGGAAAAAATCGAAAACTCTAAATCTCTTTTCCTCCCCATCTTTTTTCATTCGATCTGACTCATTCTCTCTCAGTTTCTTACCTGAGCTTCTCAAGAGATATTGCAGGTCTTGCCTTAGCTGTAGCTGTGAAAGTATTTTAAGAAGGAAGTGGGCATGACTGATATCTGCTCATTTTTGCATCTCTCACTTGCGTTCTTCCTTGTACTGGGACATGTCAGCAGTTCTCTCTTCAGAAATCCCTGCTCTTCTCCCATTGGCCAGTGTGGAAATCCCTGTTCTTTTCCGATTGGCTAGTTCGGAAGTCTCCGCTCATTTACCTGTGGTTGTCGGGGGGGCCGGGGTCAACTTTTTCCCCGCTGGTCAGCAAAGGCAGCTTCTTTGGACTCTTGCTTGTCTTGGGGCAGCTTTGTGTTGTGTTGCTGTGCATAACGACCATTCTGTTGCAGTTTATTTATTGTTGATCTCTACTGGTTTCCTATTGGTCAGCCTGTGCTGATGCATGTCCAGCAGACACATGATTGGCTGTGGTTGGTCTGTGCTATTGACTATAGGGTAATGACATTCATGGCTAAATGGCCACTTGTCCTAGGCTATTGGGTTAAAACCTTGCCTGCATTTAGTTAATGTGTTGGATATTTGATGCCAGAGTATGTGAAAAGTGACCCATCACTATCAGGGGAACAGTCTAGTTCATGTGAACCTAGAAACCCTTGCTAGTGTCAGTTTTTCATGTATTCTGTTCTCGCAAAAATAATTTAATCATGGTGATGGACGTGATTGAGTTATCAGTGGCTTTGGTTAGCTGTTTGCACAAGTATTGAAAATCTTTCCTTGGCGTTTTTGCGATTTTACTCATAACACACTAGTTTCTTGATTTGTTTTTTTTTTTTCCCCGCTGCAGATGTGGCAGCCACATCAGATATTTTTTTTAATTCATTTGAAGCTCTCATTATAAGACCGTTTACAAAGAAGCCTAAGATATCGCTGACTGGGAGCGCACCGTACTGTTATTAGCTGATGAAGCAAGCCAGTTTCCTTTTATTTGGAACATGGTCTTTTGTTGGGGGGCGGCATTTCTCATTATACCCAGTATACCCTCTACGTGGTGACTGGGGGGTTCAGTCGACACTTTGGTGGAAGAATGAATGAAAGATGGAAAGGCAGACTTTTGTGGAACAGATGTGTTGTAAACATTTTGTATTTTTATTCAATTTATGAATAAAAGGACCCTACTACCATTACTAATAGTAATATACTGGATGACCTTGGCTAAAATATGATGCAAATATGTCACTTGTAATATTGATTGCTTTTCAGATAATGTTGGCTGTACAGTGCAATGGTGAGAGACTAGGAAGGGATAACCGTTCCTTGTGATTATTTCAGCTCTGTCTGAACCACCCAAACGTGTTATCAATCTGCCATATGTATTTTTGTGATAATGAGCTGATGAGATTTGATTTAGATTTTTTTTTTATTATTATTATTCTAGATGAATACTTTTTAAGTGTTGAGGATTTTACTAATGTCCTGTGACAACTCAATAGCTGCTGAATTGAGTACAGACCTTCTTTTCTGAGACTGAAGAAACATTTTAAGTTTATTTCCCCCTTTCTCATTTTTGTATTGTTTTTGTAACATCTATTTGATGTGATGTACAGTGCTTGTCCATAATGAAGGAGGGTGGGTCAGGTGTGTGTGCTTGTGTGTGTGCATAAGTGTCTCGCTTGGCTTTGGGCAGAGATTGGAGGACACACGTAGTCCTACAGTGGTTATGTATTGTCTGTGCGCCTTGCCCTCCTGTGTGACTCGGTGTGTGAGTTTGCATGTATGGAGACTGAGCGGTGGGTTTAAGTCCCTGTTATATTTTTCATACTGTACTTCTGTACTCCATCTTTGCAGAAGACAGCAGGTACTTTTCTCATGGCTATTCACATCTGAGACGACATGTTTAGCTGGCTCGCTTGCTGGAAGTCTTCATGGAATATTTGTTAATGACCCTCTCTGGACATTCTGTATTATTTCACTTTTTTTTTTTTGCAGTTTTTCCACAATGCTTCTTGTTTTGAGTCATGTTACAATGTTATCATGTTGAATTGTAAGTGTACAGTTACAATGAAAGAATGTAACAAGTGGAGGAATTACATTGTACATAACTGTAATTATTTACGTTCTCTTTCATTTGTACCATATCAATGCCTTGTACAGTGTTTTCTGTTTGTTTTAAAATTATTTTGTATTTTATTTTTATAAACTGGTTATAAATAAAATATTCATTCAGCATGCAGACGAACAATTTCTCCTCAGTCATTCATTTATTGAATCCTTGTGTGTTGGCACCAATTGCTAGTTTCAGTGGAGTGTGTGTGTGTGGTGGGGGGGGGGATGCTTTATGAAGGCATAAATTAAGACTAATCCCTGTTATTTAAGACGTCAGTTTTTTAATGAATTTGATTCAAATACACAGACGAATTTTCAGTCATCACAACCACAGAACATTGCTCATGTATATATTTCCGTACATGACTAAGGAAGTATAAAATGGGAACGTTGAAATATGACAACGGAAAAAAAAAAAAAAACCTTGACGCTGTAGGTTGCTTCGGTGTTGATTCGCTTCGCAGTCTTCCTCAGAAGGTGCCATGTTCACTGAATTACTCCGCTCCGCTGGCATCCTTTTCGTAGTGCGTAGGCTAGAGGGGTGAACTGAGATCTACGTATTTGCAGAGCTAACGCGCGCTACTGAGAGCAATGCAGCAGCGTGCGCGCACTCGTGGTTATCCCCCCACCCCTTTCAGGTCAGCGGAGCCGAGCGGCGCTTGCTCAGTGAAGAATGGCGGCTCTTTTGGAAACAGTGTTCCAAGGGAAAGTGGAGACGAGGAAGGCCGTGCAGTGGCTCAAAAGTGGACAGGTTGGTGAACGAACGGCTCAAGCCGCTTTCTCACCGGACGCGAAACGAATTTTTCGTACGACGGATTACATTCAAAGTGAATGCAAAGACGCGAATAGACGCGAAAAACGCGTGTATTCGCGTCTTTGCATTCACTTTGAATGTAATCTGTCGTGCGAAAAATTCGTTTCGCGTCCAGTGTGAAAGCGGCTTCATTCTGCGTGGATACACGGAGACGCGCCCTGGCATAGTGACGTTGACGAGTTGACGGAGTGACACTGCGCTTTTGCCGCTGAAACTTGTGTCCTCGGTTCTCTGTTGTTCTGGTTAGCCCCGTTAGCTAGTCAGCTATGAAGCCTCCTAATTGCCTTTGCTATTTACTTGCTTTTGCTTTTCCAAAAATACAGTGGTATTAGTTCAAACACATTTCACATCAGTGAAAGAAAACTTTAAATATGGCGAACATTTATCTCGTTTGTCAGGCCTTGACCGGAGTCATATTGCTTCATTTTCGAGATGATTCAAATTTTGTAAGCGAAGTTAGCCAGCTAGCTGCGTAAACTTTTCGTGGCGAGCAAGGCGTGTCTCCTCACAAATTTATGGTTGTTTCCCATGTACCTGGATAAAATTGACGGACTCTTCAATTGAATTATATTTAATAGCCCGCGTTTCAATGAGGTAAATTAACCTTAATGCTTGAATAGAGGGGTAATGCAACTCGTCTTATAGCGAGGAAAATATGTGAAATGGATTTTAATGTTAACCAGATGCCACGGCAGAACGGTATTTATTACCCAAATGTGTGACACACCTCTGTGTCTAGGAATAACTGGTGTGTTTTCTTTATATGAATTTTACCGATGTCTGCGTGCGTTCCTACAGGTGGATGACAGCTTTGAGCCGCTAGTGAAGCTGCAGGTGCCAAAACAAGACTTTGTGCCTTTCTTTCTGAACTTCCTTCGGGAGCAGAGCAGTCACGCGCTGACCAATGGCCCTGCCACGCCTGCGAAGACCCCCAGCTCCAGGCCCGTGCGTGCCCCGGCTGTCTCCAGCGAGCGGCGGGGCTGTAAGATGGGCAGTGGTGCTGGGCATCGCAGTGCCAGCCGGGTCCAGCTGTTCTCCCCGGCCCCATCCGTATCCCCTATGAGTGGTGTTGAATGGGATGCTCCCTCAGGGTCCCAGTGCCTGAGTGGTATCAGTAATCTCAGTAGCCCCTCCTTCAGCATGGGGTTGAGCCCTGCCGTCAGAGCTCCACCCCCCGAGAGACGGTCCAATCATCGGGCCAGCCTGGGCGACTTCATACTGTCCCCCCCGGAGACGCAGTCCTCCAGCCCCGCCCTCCAGCGCAGAGGGCGCAGGAGGAGTGGAGGGCCGGGCCACCGCAGGGGAGGCAGGCGGGTGGGCGTGGTATGTATGAGGAGGCGGGGCGTAGGGAGGTGGGAAGGCGGGGCGGCGCTGGATTTGGCAGCAGGACAGATGTGCTGTCGCCTCCCCCTGCCCAGCTCAACTTCAACAATATGGAGGAATTTCCCCCTGTGGGAGCATCTCCTGCCTCGCCCAAGTACGTTAAACCCTCCCCAATCACATATCTGCTTATTTATCTTCAGCAAGGGCCTCATTCCAGAGCGCTGACCTTTGCACTAGCTGTTCTTCACTTTATAAATGGCTTTTTACATCAGATCCATTCATCTCATGTCTAACCCTCTCATGGTGCGTCAGGGTATCAGGAATGCAGGTGCGTATTGCCTCATTCATTGGACGCGCTCTTTGTCACCATTCAATTTCTTACTCATCACCTAAGGACCATTTAGAGTCTCGAGGATGCATGTCTTTTGACAGAATTGTGAATCTAGTACATTCTAACAAACAACAAATGGGGCAAAGAGTTTGTGTTTCCATTTTACTGCATTCACATAAAATTGAGCTCTGTCAGTTGTTTTGCTGATACTGGTTATTTTGCCTCTTCCCAGGCCTACCAAACCATCTCGCCGAATCAACCCGACTCCAGTCAGTGCAGAGAGACCCTTCTCTAAGTCCAAAAGCTGCTTCACCTCAACCCCCTTTTCTAAGCGCTTAAGCCCCTCCGCAGTCCCAGAAGGAAATGGTGTGCTGCCTGCTCTCACGCCCTCGGGATGCTTAGAGGAAGAGCGAGAGCTTCTTAGGATAGAGAAGTATGTATGGAGAGCTGGGGTTGGGGGTGGGTCTGCAGACTAGATTAGTAATACCTTCTGTAATTAACCCAGTTCAGTTACAGTTTGCTGGTATTTTGTGTGCATATTGAACACCTGAATTGTATTCTGAATTTATTTATTTTTTTTTAGCTATTTTCCATTCTGTATTTTTTTTTATTTAACCATGTTTATCTATAGGGTTCTGTTCTCAATCCATAATTAACCACAGAATTCTCTGTTTTCTGTTTTTTTATCTTCATGTACTTTATCTGTAGTGTTTTGAGTCGCACTTTTTTATTCTGATTTGGTGATCACAGATGGAATGTAAACTGAATCGTGACTCTTGTTAACCCTTTCCCTGCGGGCTTTTCCTGTTCCTTTTTCCTTCTGTCTCCCGTGCTCTCCAGGTCCAGACTGGCCCAGCAGTCCACCTCTCCAATGCCCGCGGCCGTGGAGCCCTGTACCCCAACCAAACTGGGAGGCGGAGCTGGGTCACGGTCTGCGAGTGATGCCCAGGTGTGCTGTGCCAATCCAGCCAAAGTGACGTGTTCTTCTGCCCTCGACCTGCTGGCACAGCTCTACTGCGCCTGCATTTCCGGTATGGGCCCGCTAGAACATTTCTGTGGTTACACGGTCAGGAACATTAGAACCAACCCTGTCCCTGGAGATCGATGGAGCTCTCAACTCCATACTGAACCAAGCGGGGTTCTTTCGACAGCATGAGATTGTGTTGAGCTGCTTTTCAGAAGATGCTTCATATTATGCTTGAAACTGAAATGTGAAGGAGCAGTAGTTCTCTAGGAACAGGGTTTGTTATTACTGTAAAGACTTGGTCAGGAGTTTTGGTGCCAGGAGCCAGTATTGCATCGTTCATTGATGTTGCACTCAGTTTTGTGCATGATTGTGATTGTTTGCTTGCCTACGTGTGTGCATGTATATCTGTGCGTGCATCCACTTTTGTACATTCATGTGTCTCTATCTGAAACATTGTGTGTGTGTGTGTGTGTGTATTCATCCGTGATCCACAGAGAACCTGGTTCCCAATGTGTTCTTGGAGCTGTTCTTCGTGCTGCAGCTGCTGACGTCCCGAGCACCACCTGTTTCTGAGGATGAGGATGGAGAAGAGTGCCTTAAAGAGGGAGGAGCAGTTGGTGAGCACGTCATTCTCCTACCATTCACCGCTTTACCTTCATCTGAATTACTTAACTCAGTGTTATATTGTTAGTTCGTTTACTAGTTAAGGTGTCACAGCGCCCCCTTATGTCTGGTTGAATGTTGGCAGCCATCTTTGTTTCTTACTTCTTGCAGATGTTCTGGAGATGTGCTATTTCAGGAGCCTGCACAACTGTGTTTATTTTGCCATCCAGGTCCTGGAGAATCAGTTTGAGTGAGTCCCCACACCTCCTCCTGCCTGTTAAGTTTCCCACTCCCTCTCTTTCACAGTTGTTCTGCCGATGTTTTTCTATCATGAGCAACTTAGAGTTGATGAGCCAAGGTAGGAGTCAGTCCCTGGAGCAGTGTGGGCGTAGGGGCCTTGCTCTGGGTCTCAACAGCTACACTGACCTTGCTTAGGCTACAATGGGTGCCACAGGTCTCAGATAAGCACCTTTGCCATTAGCACCGGAGGCTAGTGGCATAGGTGCTTGAGTGGGGGTCAGAAGGTTGATGGCTGAAATTAGTGCAGCTGTTTGCCCTTGAGAAAGGTCTGCACCTGCTCATTATTCTCGGGTGGATTAGCTCCTGCTTAGTCTTATCTATGGTAAATCACTTCATTGTGTTTGTTTAATTCAGCGAGAGGAGTTCACCTGTGTATGGGTTCATCAAATGCAGCTTCTTTATTACCTCCGCCAAAGGAAGTTGGCAGGAGGTTATGTGATTGGTGCCGTTTGTGTGTTTGTTTGTGAACAAGATAACTCCAAAAGCAATGAACGGATATCTCTGAAATTTTGCGGGTGGGTTGCCATTACGTCAGGGTTGGACCCTATTGATTTTCACTGCGATCAGCCAAACAATATGGCCGCCACAGCAACCATCTTGAAATCCTGTGACACGCGATAACTGAACTTTGCTCCCACTCAGCAAGATTTGCACTGTGCTGCCTTGGCGGAGGTTTGCTCTCTAGGAGTGCCTCTAGTTCAAATCATGGATCTTAACTCATATATTGAATTCTAGTGGAGATTCCATGGTTTCCAATGATCCCATGTATATCCTGCTGAATTACAGGGAAACGCTGGCACATGAGATCTGGACATTTTCTCATTGATGTAATGCTACGGCCATGAAAACATGTTGTCCCGAGTTTGAATATTTCAGTCATTATTAGTGTGAATTAGCTTCAGTGAGGAGCAAGTTGATGAGCTGGCAGTGAACAGCAGACACAGAATAATTATCCCATAAATGATCAAAAATCGGCGTAATACAGCCATGTCATCCAGGTTTGATAATACACAAGTGTCATACAGCTTTCTCACATTGCGATTGGTCAGATTCCGTTCATTGGTGAACTTCAAACAATTCATAATGGTAACGTTACCAATCCTGCTGATGAGTGTTTCCTATCGCTAGCATTAGCTTTTAGTTGCGGTCTATTCAAGTCAATGGGATGAATAATCCGCTAGCTAGCATTCTAACTTTTTTCACCATTCAAGTAATAAGTTCTACATGTAACTGTTATCATAGAAATTTGAATTTATTAATGGCAAAAAGCGTTAGCATTCTAGCTTGCATATTATTCATCCCATTGACTCGAATGGATTGCCAACTTGAAGCTAACGCTTTTTTTTTTTTTTAATTTTCCACATACATTTATGGGATAATAGGATCTCTAATGAGTGACCGGTGTTGAGTGACCTCTCCTCTCTGCGTCCCAGGCTGGTGTCTCACCTGGACAGGTGTACCCTGCGGCTGCTGGCGGAGAACGAGAGGGTGGGCTGCTTCGCCCCCTCCCTGAGGGACCGCTTCGCTCGCGCTCAGGGTTCCAGCTCTGCCAAGGTTCCCCACCCTGCTGGGTCCTCCACAGTTTGAGCATGACACTGTTTGCGCGCACAGGATAGCTACAGTGATCTCATTGCATTGCAGGCATTTAGGAGGTCTTGTCAATTATTGCATTTTTGCATTGTATCTATGCATAGAGTCTAATAAATACTGCAGCCATTGCCATGAAATACCTTGATGAACGGCACAAGGACCTGGGTATCTAGCCTGCACTCTATAGGTTACTGGGCCAGGTTACTAAGTTCAGTTGCGACCGTTATAGTGCACTCACAGCTCTGTTTATTTTAACCAGTCAAGCACATAAAATGTCTGAATTTCTCCCTCCCTTTCAGGTGTCTCCCTCCGCGTCGCCCTTCATCCAGTCTGTGCCTTTCCAGCCGGCCACTGACAATCGCTCAAACTTCAGCAGCGACCGGGCCTTCCACATATTCAAGAAGCAGAGGTGCAGCCCTTTGAACTGCCCCACTGCTTCACTTTCCTGCCAAAACAGGGCTTTTAATTGCAGAACCAGCCAGCTGATGCAAAATGTCCTTGCAATATTACTGCCACACACTGACAATGTTATGACATCAATAAAATATCGAAGTAACATACTGAGAATATTTCAATGTTTGCTGGACCTTTACTCGAGTAAATGAATGCTCGCTGACATAATATTCAGAGAAAATAAAGATTTTCTATTGAATTTTGTAGTAAGTGTAATGGATACCTTCACATTGATGGCCTAGTGGCTTGCTATTTTGTCTGGGACGCAGAAGGTTGCTGGTTCAAGTCCCGGTGTGGCGACAGTATCAGTGTAGCTGGTGGGCTCTTGAGCAAGGCCCTTAACCCCACTTTGCTCCAGGGTAGGTTGGACCCTGTTCAGGTGACTGAATTGTAAGTCACTTTGGAAAAAAATGGCTGCTCAATGATCGTGAAGTAAAATGGAATATATTTTAATCCTTGCTGGTATGTCTTGTAGAGACATATTCTATGAGCTGCTGCGGGAGTGGGAAGACTGTCACCGGGAGCCGAGCTGGGACTTCGAGCGAGCGCTGGGCTACAGGGTCAGGTGAGGCTCCTCTTGTTCTTTGATTTCTCACTGGTGTTTCCTGTTATATGGAGTATGGGAGCCATTTTGTTTCTCGCCCCTGTCTCAGAGGGATGGTGTGTCAGCTGACCTCTGTGGGAAACCACGCCCACTTCGCACGGCTCTTCCAGAAGCAGCTGGTTCAGGTGAGGGAATGGGTGGGGTTGTGCTGGGGAGTCTGTGTGTTCCTGTCTGGTGTGTGCTCTTGACAGTTTCCCATATTCCTGTACATACTCAAGCTTCATGGGAGTACACATCCTGAGATTTTGAGAAACATGCAATTGTACACATACTTTATCTGCAGGGCATGCACTCACACATCCTGAGAAATTCAAGCGCTTCCTGAGAAATGTATACTACAGACATATACTCGCCTCCCTGCACAGGTATACTCTTTCACGACTATACTCACAGACTCCCTAGCCCTGTGTTCACCATCCTGTTAATGGAAATCTAGCCATCCTGTAGGTACTCACTCCAACTTAGCTCTCCTCATTCAACAACCAAACAATCTTGTTGAGCTGCTAGTTGGTCGTGTCTTGAGGGTCAAATTAGGGTTGGGGTGAAATGTACAGGATGGTAAATCTCCAGGAACAGGGTTGATGACCACTGCTTTACCCTTTCTCCCTCTCCCCTGTCCACCTGGCCCAGATGTGCAAGGGTCCCCCGGTTCTGGGCTCTCCTGGGGACGTCCCGGACCCGGACCTGTTGGGCATGCTGGGAGCGGACAGCCTGGGCCGGCTGAAGCGCCTGCAGGAGCGGCTGATCCAGCCCCAGGGGCTGCTGGGTCCCTGCCCCCCTCCCTCCTTCCCCGGCCACCAGGAGTTCTTCAGGGACTTCCTACAGGCGGCCAGCAGGTGGGGCTGTCGAGATACATCATCATTTACAGCGCATTTTGTCACTCTTAGCTGTCCTAGCTACTTCCGTGTTGCATTGCGATAAGGTACTCTCTTGGTCCCCAAATTGCTTTTTAAGGACCATGCCCTCTGTGGAAGCAAGAGATGGCTCAGGGTCATGTTTTTGAATCTTCAGCAACTAAATTTAAAAAAAAAAAAAAAACTGGATTATGGGTAAATTTTTTTTGTATTGCATAATTCCTCGTGATACGAATTTTGGTACGCGGCAGAAATTGCAGTTAAGTTGCCTTTTCAGTCAGTAGCATGGAAAGGCTTAATTTGCATAAACTAAGCAGTTTACATCTCGAGGACGGAGCAAAAGTAGACACCGATTGAACACAAAGTAGCTGCATTTCATTAGTGACTTTACCACTTCTTATGAGCGTGTTTTCTGAAAGTGCTGTCCTTGTTGAACGGGGAAGAATCTTTTGCTCAAATATGGGATTTGGTAGCTCAGTTTGGACTGAACTCCTCTATGCTAACGGCAGTGTCCCTGACCTTTTGCCCTCTCCCTGACCTTTGGCCCCTTGACCCCCAATAGCTGCCAGCTTAACCAGCACCTGACGGACAGCCTGTGTCAGCAGCTTCTTCAGCTGGACGAAGTTGCCATCCTGGGGCCGGACGGAGCGCAGCGGGAGGGGGAGGGGGAGGGGGACATGGAGCAGCAGGTGAGGGGGAGAGGCAGCCCTTATCTCTCAGTTTCAGCTGCTGAATGGATGATGAAAAGATGCTTTGGACCTGGTTTTTCACTCATTCAACTTACTCAGTCACTCAACTAACTCGTTCAAATCACTAAGTTAGCTCAGCTAGCTCATGTGTACTTGCTCAATTTGTTCAACTCACTTAGCTCACTCGATTCACTGAACTGACACGCTCAACTCAATCAATTAACTTCGCTCACTCAGCTCACCCAACTAATTCACTTAGCCAACTTAACTTGCTCAAAATGCTTGACTCATTTCGCTCTATCGACTCACTCACCTGACTCGATTAACTCACTCAATTAACTTGGTTCATTCTGCTTGCTTAGCGCCCTCAGCTCACCCAAATAACTGGCATAGCTCACTTGACTGACCTCACTCAACTGGCTCAACTCATTTAGTTTACATGAATCTGTCTACCAACTCACATAACTCACTCAGCTCACTTGGTTCACTCCGGTCTCTCAACCCACTGAACTTATTCACTAAATTTACTCTGCTCACTTGACTAACTCTGAACTCTCTCAGTGTATGTGCCCCACTCACTCAGTTACATTTGGCAGGCTGAAGATTATCCACAGGGGGCAGCTATTAACAGACAAAGCACTAGGGGTGCTAGATAAGAGTGGTACTTATAATCAATGAGCATGTCTTTGTTAAAATAACACAATGTTCACTTTTCTTTTCTCCATCTCAGGACGAGAAGCAGCGGTTCTCCTCCGTGCTCCTCACCGCACGCCTCCTTGCAAAGTTCCTGGGGTTTATCTCCTTCCTGCCGTACCGCACCTCCGAGCCCCCTGCCCGGGAGATCCAGGAGGTCTCCCTCTCCCTCAGGAGCAAGGTGGGAATGATGGGTCTCTCTTACATATATTTTATCTTTATTACTCTGTGTAAGGCTTTGTCATACGCTCTGTGTTTTAATTCTGTATTTATGGTCTTTTCTACTTGACATTTATCTTTGTAATTTTTGTGTATGGTATTTTTATTGATGTTTCTTTTTGTGTGTGTTAGTATTTTATTGCCTTTTGTACAGCACTTTGGTAAACCTCAGTTGTTTAAGTGTGCTATAGAAATAAATGTGACCTTGACCTTACATCCGTGAGGGGAATTAGGAAAAAAAACTGCTGCATTAAACATAAAACAAAGTCAGTTATTGTTTAGGCTGCGATTTCGCACTCCCACACCGTGGTACTGAAACCATGAGTATGACATCAAAGGGGAGACCTGGGGCCTTTTTTTGGGCGTGTACTGGCATTACCTCTGTGCCATGTTGGAAGTGCAGTTGTATTTGCGGCATATCATGGGGAAATGCGTGAGGAATTAACTATATCTGATGTTCAGTGTTGACTGCATGTCATCATTTTGTTACCTGGCACGAAAGCGCATTTTGTTTGTTTGAATACATTCTTCTAGCTTGGAATCCATCCATATCAAGCTTTGGTCATTCCCAACGGTCACTTGCTTTGTCTGGCCTCAGTCGGTAGGCCAGCGTTTGACTTTTATTCTATCCTGTGATTGGCTCACAGTCGCCATGCCCCGCCCTTTAGACAGACTTAAAAATAAATAAAATATCACAGTTCTGCATTCAACGGAAGTCCCGCCTCCCGGCTCGTGTTTATACCATGTGAGTGGCAGCAGAGTCTCTGGGCAATGAACGAGCCGGAGGCGGGACTTCCGTTGAATCAAATTTGAAGCATAACTGTGGTATTTTATTATTTTTAGCTGGCGTTTCTAGAGTACTGAGGATAAGAGGGACAAAGCAGACTTGGATTATACTGGACGATCGTTGGGCGATGGTTTGAAAGTTTGTCAACAGACGTTTTGTGGAGTTTTCCTATTGCTACTGGGTGACCCCATTTGCTTCCAGCTAGGGATGTCACAAGAACCGATGCTTGCGATACCATTCGATTCTTAAATGAAAAAATACTGACGATGCCTATTATTTTGAGGCAAAGTACCGAGGCACGGTAAACTATTCGGAACTAATGGGGGCAGTATACCCCAGAGTGTTCCTGTTGATACTTGCATTCAGAAGGAGGTCACGAAAAAAGTAGACCCTTTCTTGGGCGTTCATGTTGGTCACTGCGAACTGTAGCAAGGAGTCACGTGACCATACGTGCTCTCCAGAGCTCGTCTGTTTTTTTGCCAATGAATGTTCAACTCCTAAAAATGATTCGGAAAATATTACGTGGCAACCATGATAAGTGCCTTGCTTTAAATGTTGTGGAAAGGGGTCTCAGTGCCTCCTAATTTACGTCCTTTAACATAGGGTACCACGAAGCATTCTTTTTCGAAAAGAAAGGAGATCACGCCATTCCACAATTCAGCGCAACAGCAATATTTAAAAGCGGCGACCATTCATCCGTCTAATGGCGTAAAAAGCTTCACGTTGCCTGCTTTAAGTACATTCAGATTTTCCACTTAGCGCAGTCGTCTTCCTAAGCTGTTATTTTCCTTTTTTTCCTTTATCTTCAGACATTTTCCAAGGTTAAAGAAAAGTGGTTTGGAATTAGTGTTTAGGATATAATTTTTTTGCCGGTTTGGACGAAGCCTAGCTTGTGGATATACAATTAAAGGAGAGGTAGTAATGTTCACTGCACGCACACGTTTATTTAGATTAAATCGCACTGCAATTGCACAGTTTGAAATTGCGATTGCGATTAGACTAATCGTTCACTAGTTCTAAGCCCAAAAGAAATGTTAGAAATGAAGATGTTAAAAAGTTAATACTGTCTGAGTTTCCGAGTTGTTGTATTCACTGAACAGATAAGATAACATGTTTGATGATAAGATGACATGTTTCTTCAAAAAAAAAAAAAAAAAAAAAACTTGAGCTGGTGAAGACAGGGTTAAAGTAGCCATTACAAATGATACCTCTGGAAGGTGAATCTTAAGTTCTCTTAAGTGATTGTACTGTATTCTGTTATGTTCTGTATGTCTGTTCATAGAAATTATATTTTAATATTTTGCAAATTTTCTAATAAAGATGTTCATGTTTAAGTAAATGGGATCTTTGAAAATACTTCCTTCCTTTTTTTACCTTGGTATCGAAGAATCCCGTAATTTTACTGGTATTGGCACCGACTACTGAATTTTTGGTATCGTGACATCCCTACTTCCAGCAAAAAAGGAATTTGGATAATTTTTCAAAACTCTCCAGTGGCCGTAAAGTTGCGCCAGGTGAAGAACAACTTCGTCCGTTCAAGACATCTAATGGTGAGTAATTGATAGACAAATTATAGTTTTGGGGTGGAGTATCACTTTAGTCTAGCTGATGCAATCATGCCCTTCGAGCTATAGCTGATGCGAATTACAGTGAAATACATTATGTAATTTGAGTAATATTTAATTTAGCCTTTATTATACCGGGGAATCCCACTGAAATAAACAAAATGCAGATATGGCCAAACATTATCCTGTTCAAAACCTATCAACCACTCCAAAAATAAACGTAAAGCAAAGCCACAATCTAATTTTTAAGCTCATGTCAAATAACATTCATGAATGCCATTGCTGGCCAGCTAACTCATATTCGATTGGTAGTTCTCACCAAAAGGTCATCCCATCAGCCAAGAGCAGAAAACATGAATATTCATATGTTCACTTCATTAGTGACGTAAGGGCTAAACGCTGGCTATACGACTGAGGCCAGACTAATATCAGTCAGTGACCGTTGGGAGCAACCAGCACTTTATCAGTATGGATTCCAGGCTAACATTCTTCCGCGGAAGAAATGAAAGTTATCATGAGCTCACAGCTTCACAGAATGAAGATTCAGTTCAACCAAGCTCAGCTTATAATTGTGTAGTGCTTGTTGCTAGGGGCATTGTCACAGAACAGCTTTACAAAGATCAGGCCTGAACACCCTCTAGAGCACGAAGCTCCTGGGCTTGTAGTTGCAAGAAAGTCTGAGCAAAATCTCTTTCAAAGGGGAAAGAGGTCTAGCGTTAGTGCGCTACTGCTTTAAATGAGCTGCTGCATTTAACTGTTGTGTAATCTGCAGATCCTGGATACGTCTGATCGTTGTGCATTCTAATTGGCTGTTTCTTCCTCTCGCAGACCCCTCCTGTGCTGGATGTCTGCGAGGTGCTGCGCAGCTGTGTGCGGAGACGGCGCACCGTGCTAACAGTGCCCTGGGTGGTGGAGTACCTCTCCATGCTGGACTTCACTGGGCCTTTCCTGCAGTGTTACAAACAAGCCCTGTGTCTTCTGCTGCATCTCTATAGGTACTGGGCTGCAGTGCACTTCTCTCAGGGAATCACACAGGGTGTAACACTGTGCTAATGTGGGCATCTCTGTTAGTGTCACTGGTAGAGTACAGACATGTGTGAGGGTGCAGCACCGCATGTGGCTGAATGTGTACCTCCTGTGTCTCTGGATACACTGATGGCACTGGAGTACGCAGATTAATGCCTTGTGAATTAGTGTGGTTTAACCCTTGATAATATTATTTGTTTTATAAGTAGGTCTTGCGCTGTTCCCAGACTCTAAACCTGGGCTGCCAAAACTTGTTTATTGGGACATTCTGTCCCGTAGGTTTTCGCTCCAATTCGAATTGGGCATATGAGATTCTACCATTTAACAGCTGAACACGACTGTTCAACAAAATGTGCTTTCTTACAGTTAAAGTGAAAAGCCCCAGCAGAATAAATGACTGACCTGCTCTTAGCCCAACTGTTGCAAGAGTGAAGCTGTTTGAATTGGCTGTGTGTGCTCTGCATTGATCATTATCATTGCAGCATCTGCATAACCCACTATGGACATCTAGTGGACCGTGCAGGTGTTGCAATCATAATGGTCGTAGTAATGTGATAAATTTGGAGACTCGGTGACACAGTGTGCTCTGTAGGGGGGCTGTGCTGAGGCGGGACGGGAACATCTGCTACCTGAACCAGCTGCTAGTGCTGGCCCTGCTGGGCTGGCTCTTTCAGGTAAGGAGTGTGTGTGTGTGTGTGTGTGTGTGTGTGTGTGTGTGTGTGTGTGTGTGTGTGTATCTGTGCGTGTACATCGATCAATTCATTTATGCATTTGTCTCAAGTTGGCATACCACTGGACCCATCAGCCTATTAATTTTTGTGCACATTTATGACTGTATGCTGGGGACCTCTAGTGGTTGTGGTGATTCACAATTTCTGAAAAACTTCTTTTATTGACTGCTGTTATCTACTGCCTCTTGAGAACAGAGTCCTCACTCCTCTTAACTGGCCAATTTTCTTTCTGCTTGGGACAATGTAGGCCTGCACACCTGGCGGAAATCTGCTGTCTGCTTAGTGCACTCCTTTTTTTGGCTCTGTATTTTGTTTTGGTTCTGTTTTTCGGTTAAAGCGCAAACTGTATTCATTGGCTTCAGGGTGTTTTAACCCATCTCTAATACTATTTATAGAAATGACCGCCGTTTTAATACAGTATGACATGGACGTCCGAATACAAACAGACTGCAGTTTATACCATATAAAACAGCTTCTAATTCCCTTGTTTCTCATTACTTTGTATACTGTGTCCCTCCTGTCTAACCCCCTCGGTGGTGTCAGATTCCTGTGATCCCGGAGGATCTGTTCTTCAGCAGTGATCCTGTGACGGAGCTGCTGGATTGGCCTGCTGCCTCCCAGGGCCTGGTGAGTCACGACATCCCCCTTACACATCTGAGTAGAGGGGGTCTCTGCGGTGTGGTGCTTCCTTCAGGACTATCTGAAAACATGTAGCTGGTCTCTAAATTTTGTTTACTTGGTGCTTAAAGCAGCTCACCTCAAATGGTTTTCTGGCTGCGAACCGCTGCTCTAACCGGGACAGAAAAGGGCACACAGTGACATCAATGGGAAGCAGAATGAATACTAATGACTTCCCATTGTGGAGAATCTTCAGCTTTGTACATGTTAGTCAGTTAATAACATGCCAGCAACCAATGGAGGGGAATTCAATAGGATCCTTGGGACAGCTCATGGCGTGAGGCTGTCCATTGTGCGTATGGTTCAGTGGAGGCCTGAGCAATGGCATGGGTTGTTTTGTTTTTTGGTTGTCTTGGGCATGTGTTGCACATAGGCTGTATAAAAAGATGGACGAAGCTACCGTGACGTCACCCATTGGTTTCAGCATACCATAAAGGAAGCCTCGATTTTGGCAATTTGAATTGCGCCATGTGGTCATTTTAAAACTGGATGTGATTTCTATTGGACGAGAGCATGTATGGAAGATCTGGGGAGGACCGTGGCCCTGGATCTGACCGTATCGGACGAGGACCAGAGGATAGCCACGCCCCTAAAGCATATTCTGGCTTTATCCTTTATTCTAGTCTATATGGGACCATAATTTACAAAAATTAACATCATGATATATCGAAGGAGATTTGAAACTTGCTATAGCTACCATAAAATAATGTAAAAAATCATTTTTTACATGAAAAATCAGGTGGGAAAGTTGGGTCATTTTCTCATAGACTTCTGTAGCATTGAACTTCTTTCTGCAACCACCGACGTCGCCATCTGCTGGCCATTAAATAGAATGCCATTTTACGGTACTTCCGCATGGACTTCATTTTTCAGACCGGGGTGCTGCGTCCATCTTTTTATACAGTCTATGGTGATGCACAGTAGCACTGCTCGGTAGCTTGAAGCACCATTGAATCTCACTTCTGGCTCTGCTCCGCAGGACTGTCTCCCCCTGGTGGACCAACAGCTGCTCTACACCTGCTGTCCTTTCCTGAGTGAGGATTTCCGCCTCACGTATTTTTTTTTTTAATTTAACCTT
Organism: Gymnothorax javanicus; assembly: GCA_029692085.1. NCBI lineage: Eukaryota > Metazoa > Chordata > Actinopteri > Anguilliformes > Muraenidae > Gymnothorax > Gymnothorax javanicus. The sequence goes on from CM056193.1 coordinate 28,848,692, forward strand.
TATTTAACCAGGAAAGCCACATTGAGATTAAAAATCTCTTTTACAATTGTGTCCTGGCCAGGACTGGCAGCAGTATAAAAACAAAATCATGAACCAAACAATTTAAACAATTAATTCAACTGGTTATTCATCAGTCGAGTTATTAAGATGGTGGAAACTGTGTTGTCTGTCATCTGCCTATGTCATCTGTCATCTGTAAACAAATCGACCTGTAACCTCTAGTAATCACAAATACCAATCAAATTTGTCAGAACTTGGTATGCAGCATTTTTAGTACATAAACTACTCAGGGATTGCATTTCAGGCCTGTAGCTGCAGAAGTCTTGGGTGGGGTTGTCTTACTGAAGAACTGAAGTTGTTCATTTTAGACCTTTCTAATGTAGATAAAGACCTGAAACTTGGTGTATAAGTAATATACAATATGACGCGAAATATAAATGAGGGGTTTAACAATTTCTGGAAAAAAAATGGCCTTTGACATTCTTTCACCCATAGACACCTATTTGAACGACCCCCAACTTCTGGCAGTTACAAATATTGATCAAATTTGATGAAACATTGCAGTCAATATCTTTAGGACATTAAGTACTTGGGTACTATTTCATTATGCCTTGTACCCCACTCTCAAATGGGTTTGGCAGGGTGGCAGACCAGTTGCGTTTTAGTTTCACTTGAGCCTCTATTTGCTGTTCTGTTCTGCGGTGTGATTGGTCACTCCTCTCCTCTGTCCTCTCCTAGATGAGTTCAGAAAGCTGCTGGCTGCCTTTGTGGCGGGGAGCTCCTCAAAGAGCGGAGGCCTCATCCGAAAAATCACCCCCACCTCAGCCGAGCCCCTGGGGCCCCCCAGCACACGCTCACAGCAGAAGCTGCAGGTACAGGTTCGGGAGGTCGGGAGCCAGATTTCAGTTGTGATTCTAACACTGTACTTCACTCCACTCTTAATGTGTGTATCTGCAGAAAATCACCTACACTACTGCTCTGTGCTGGAGTTTGGAATCAGTCATTTAGAACAGCAGCTCTTGCTTGTTTATTCAGTAAAAGTGTTTGTATAAGAGTAAATTACATGGAAAAAATGTTAAAAAAAAAAAAAAAATGTCCTTTAGTCTTCAAAGTATTGGGGGGGAATGTTTTATTTGTTTAATGGGATTGTTATTTTTGTTATTTCTCATCAAAGTATCCAGATTGAAATCTCATCACTGCTTTGCAAAATTTAGCAAAGAGAGGACTGTAGTATTTCCCACAGATGTGTCTGAAGTTAAGCACACTTCATGATCGTCACGATCGAGGCGACCCCACTGAAACTCTGTAGGGATGAATCAGATGATTGAGTTGGGCACTCCATATTTTATGATTTCCTTTCCAGAAAGTCCCAGCAGAGTTTGGCTTTATGTTTCGAGTTGTTTTCCTGCTGTAACACGAATTCTTTTTCCCTCCATTCAATCTGAGCAAAAATTATTTGTGATTCCATACTTCTGAGCTACAGTGCTTATTCAGGCATTCGCATGCATTCATACAAACATATGTGAACGCATGACACATGGACTTTTATTGCACTTCTATTGTACTATAGTTTGTTGTATATAACCATAAAATATTTCATGCCAAAAAATTAGAGTGATTCATTCATTAGTTTCAATGGAATCACGTAAGATATAAACCGCTATCGCAAGTGAAGTAAAAAGTGCCCAACTTTGACAGCCTTTATCTCAAAATCACCAAGTGTCATGAAATGTCGATTTTTGCTTGATGCCTTCAAATATGTAGGTCTGTCTACCTATGCATGAATATTTGTTTCTTTCTTTCTGTGTTTCTGTCTGTCTGTTAGTCCGTGCGGCTGGCCTGTTTACCGATTTCTGTGCCTGCCTGTGTCCCTTTGCTCGTCTGTATGTTTGTCTCTTTTTGTGCTTTTGTTTACAGATTGCCTGGCTGACTCTGTCTGTTTTGTCTGTCAGTCTGTGCGTCACTCTGTCTTATTGTCTGTCTGTCTTCCTGCAGGTGGAGCTGGAGCAGGCCTTCTTCCATAACCAGCCGCCATCCCTGCGTCGGACTGTAGAATTTGTGGCTGAAAGAGTCGCGTCTAATTGCGTCAAGCACATCAAGTCAGTGCCAGCCCCTCCTGTAATGCTATACTGTGTCTGACTTTAAAGCTGGTGGTGTTTATACAGGCCCTCTCTCTGTGATTGGTGTGTACTCAGCCATGTGACCTATGTAAGCGGTCTCATTTTCTCTGTGCACTGTGTTTGTCTGCAAATGGCTGCATCTGCTAATGTGTTTTTTGCGTATACATATTGTGCTTTTATGTATTTGACTGCGTGTGAAACTTAGCAGGTGCATGTGCAATGTAATCCATGATTATCTGGGCAGTCACTGTGTGAACATGGACTTAACCCTTTGTTGCCTGACTCTTTTCCTCTTTGCCCGTTTAAGGTGGTGGGTTGGTTCGGTGACTTTAGTAACCACTGTGCATCAATGGGTTAATTCCTTAGAAGATCTGCCAATGTTTCTATAAATACTCTCAAATTTAATACAGATACAGATACAGCTGCATTGTGTCTGCATTGCGCGCTCGTGTGTGTATGTGTGTGTGCACGCGTGTTCGCGCACACGTAAGCCTATTTACTTGCACGTTTATGAGTGTGTTTGTGTACAGATATGTGTGTAGTAGTGTGTGTGTACATATGTGGGTGTATGTGCATGCGCTTGTTTATGTATACATACCTGTGTGTACCTGCAGGGCCACCCTGGTCTCGGAGCTGGTGTGCAGTGGAGAGCAGACCCTGCTGGAGAGGATGGGCTCAGAGGACTGCAGTGCGCTCAAGCACAGTGACTCCATCTGCGCTCAGCTGTGTGACCGTGGCAGGCAGGCTCTGGAGCGCGGCACCAGGTCTCACATCATCACTGCAGCACCACACATCCTCAGTGCTCACCTCCAGGGGAGGCTGAACTAGTCCGCAAGAGGCCCTGGCTTAAGTCACTGCAGTTGGGGCTCTATAGGACAGTTTTTAGGGTCCCCTGCTACAGTTAGTCCAGGTGTGTCGAGTCTTCAGTACTGGAAGGCCGCAGTGTCTGCAGGCTTCTGTGGTCGTCTTGTAATCATCACCAGTGAATGCCTTGAGGACTAGAATGGCACACGGAGAGCACAGACCTCTGCTAAAGCCAATAGTTCACTATGATGCGTAAATCTGCTAGCGCATCCATCATAATTCTACACTTGAGTATGTTTTCTCACTATTGAACTTAATTATCATCTACTGGATTTTTAGATGTGTGATGTTTATTCTGCCCTATCTTCCAATGGTAACGAAAGTGAAAAATAATTTGTGCATCCACCCTGTAATTTGGATTCACTCTGGAATTTTAATAGGTTCTTCCTAGACCTTGTTACACTCTTCCACCAGATTTCTGTAAAACGGGCCAGTAGTTTTTCTGTAATCCTGCTAAGTAACCAACAAACACAACAGATCACATAACCATCTTGGTAGTGGTAACAAAAAATTTTTGCACTTTTTCACCAGTCAGTGAGTCAAAAGAATATCTTATCTGGAATCGCACCAAAACTAAACGGGTACTGTGGCCCTTCTAGATCGAGGTTTGACTCTCCTGTCTCCGGGAAATGATATGGACACACATTCAGCTCATCTCTTCCAAGGAAGACCAGACACCCTGTTGACACATTTTCTCCCCTAACTCCTGGAACTCCCATGTGGCTGTGCATGTGTGCCTCAGACTGCTGCTTGTATGGGAATGACTCTGGCCCTCTCTGACCTTTGACCCCAGGTTCTGCAGTGAGAAAGGTCCAGAGGCTGTCCGAGTGCTTCTGCCTGAGGAGACCTCCCCTGCAGTGAGTCCCTTACGGATGCCAATGCCACTACAGTCCACTGCATTGCATTACATTAAATTAAAATAAATTGTACTACAATATGATACATTACGCTGCTTTACATTACTTTAGATTACACTAACTTGCTTTATAATGTTGTACATTTACAATATAGTATATTGTTGTGTATATATATATATATATAATTACAATATAGTATATTGTTGCATACATAACAGTAAATTCCATTACCATACGTTGTACTATAATACAGCACACTATGTTACACTCTTTGCATTAAATTACTTAACGCTGCAATACAATGTAGTGCATTGCGTTCCATTATAGCGCAAGACAATACGGTGCAGTACGTTCCATGAAGTTGCATTACAATACATTACTCCCTTTTGATAAAGCGTCATCTTGAGCGGGTTGCATGGAGACAAACACATAAATCAGGGTCAAGAGTGAGAGATCACAGAGAGTTTGGAAGCAAATGCTCAGAAATCTGAAACACCCACATGGGAGAGTCCTGAAAGTTGCGAAAGTCATGGATTAATGGTGTCAGACATGCTCAAATCTCTGTCTTCCACATTCAGGGAACATGTAGACCTCTGTCTGAATTTTTTGTATGAAAGAAAATGGCTGACTGAAATGCTCTGTGTGAACTGCAGGTTCTTACCACATCTGAGAACATCACAGTTCGTCTGGCCACCGCGAAAGCCTGCGATTGGCTGTCCACCAACATCACAGGTACTGAAAGGGCCAGGCATCAATCAAGGGATGATACTTTACAGGCCGTAGGCCAGTAATCTATTGTCGTCACTTTGCGTCCGGCGGCGTCGTCCGTTTAAACCCGTATCTCAAAAACGGTATAATGAATTCTTTTTTAATTTGGGGATGTGATCAAATCGGTCATCAAGTTAATGCCCGAGCAAAAATACTTTTGATTGAATCGTTCGTTTAGACTTGGCGGCCATTTTTATGTTGAAAATGGCCATTTTTGGCACTTAGGTGCAATTTTCTCAAAAAACTGATGAATTTTTTTTTAATCGCAGCAATGGAATCCGTATCATGACCTGCTTCAACAGTGTAAACGGCGTTTTGATTGAATCGCTCCTTCATAGCGCCACCTAGGCAACGTGTCTGGACTTCATCATTTTTCGGGGTGTTTTGTGCTATAACTCTCTTAATATAGCATTTAGAGCTTAGGTATGTATGAGGCACTTACAGGTAATCAGGTATGCCGAACATTGTGAGTCAGTCACTTTTGACCTTGGGCCTCAAGGTATAGGTCAAATGGCAAAAATGTGCTATAACTCTCTTAATATAGCATTTAGAGCTTAGGTATGTATGAGGCACCTCTAGGGAATCAGGTATACCGAACATTTTGAGTCAGTCACATTTGACCTTGGGCCTCAAGGTATACCCAACATATACCATCTACACACTATTTAACTCTTTCAACCCCAGATATTCTAGCATCACTATACCCTTCAACCCCACAGCCCTCTGTAGAGGGCTGGTCATTATCTGGACATTGTATCTTACTGTTATCTCTGGAATCCCATTAAATGTAACCTGATATGTTCCAATCAATTAGTCAGATTGTTTGAATTTTCCCTACAGGAATTTGGGGTTGAAGGGAATATGTTGGTCAGCCCTCTGTAGAGGGCTGTGGGGTTGAAGGAGTTAAACAGTCAGACTTGCTTCTCCTGCATCACTATTGGCTATGCTAACTGTGACCAACATCCCAAACGGCCCTTTTTAAGGCCAATGCTCCCGCAACATCGGTAAAGCACTTCATATTTTTCAGCTGGACAAGGAAGGAATGTCCAGGGCAAAGAATGACTAAATCTCAAGATCTGCCAAAAATCTTGAAGTCGATGTTCTCTTCCTCCAAGAGACCCACATCACAGACATGACGTGCACTTCTAAGTTCTGTATTTGTGGTTACAAGCTTGTGACCGCAGTGTGCCATGGAAAATATGGCATTGCCACCACCTTCAGGCATTGCATAGACGACTTCACCTTCCTAAAGAAATCTAGTTCAAATGTTATCTTCACTGCCACAGTGAGGATAGGGGACACCACAGTCACCAATGTCTACAAACCCCAAGGATCATAAGGCCTGTCCCTGTGCTACCCACATACCAACACCCTGAGGTACATGCTGAAGACTTTAACAACCACCAGTCTTCCTGGGGCTTCTCAGCCAATGATGTAAATGAGGAACTACTATACAAATGGGCATCTAACAATGACTGCTATCTTCTTCTTCTTCATGATGCCAAGCAACCAGGCACTTCTCACTCGAGCAGATGGAGACAAGACTACAACCCAGATCTCTCTTTCACATCAAAAACTGAGAATGGGCTCCCTCTCCATGCATCACGCAGAATTCTCCCACATTTCCCACTCAGACCACCACTGATCCGCTCTAGTCCCAGTGCAAGTCCCAGTGATCTCATCTAAACTAATCCCAAGCTGGAATTTCAGGAAAGCAGATTGGGAAAGTTACATGGCAGAGGTGGAGGAAAAGGTCTCTAACTTTGAACCTGTCCTGAAGGACTACTAGCTTTTCTGTGAAATTGTGAAGAATGCGGCGAAGAGGCCCATTCCCAGAGGTTTTCGACAGACCTTCTCTCCCTACTGGCTGCCAGAAACAGAAGAACTCTTAAAGCAGTACGAGTTTTCCGGTGACACAGAAATTGTCACAGACCTGCTACTGTCCTTGAATGCAGCAAAGTGTTAATGCTGGCAAGAGACAGTAGATGACCTGGACTTTACAAAGTCCAACAGACAGGCATAGTCTATTCTTCATTATCTTGTTTCAGCTCCTCCTGCCCAGTACCAGCCCCCCAAGGTCTCTGCAAACGCGACCGTTTCTTGTCTTGTAGCAAACTCGAAGATACCCTCCACCAAAGAAGCTTGGCAGTAAGTAAGAAGGGCCTGAAAGAGTCAGTCTCCTCTTCCCCACCCTCAAGTCAAATCTGTGACCCCTACTCTCGAGCAGGTTGATAAAGGACTGTCCTCAACCAAAGCAGGGAAAGTTGCTGGAGCTGATGGGATCTACTCAGAATTTCTGAGGAACCTTAGCTGCAATAGTTGCAACTGGCTGGCAGCCTTATTCTCCCGTGTCCACATCACCAGTACCATCCCAAAGGTCTGGAGAGAGTCTAAGATCATTACCCTACTCAAACCTGGGAAGCCTGCAGAGGATCCGGCTAGCTGCTGACCCACTTCCCTCCTTTGTACAACATACAAGTTGTTTGAGCACCTTCTCCTAACAAGGCTCTCACCTTTGGTTGAGCCTACTCTGCCAAGGGAACAAGTTAGTTTTCGACTTGATAGAGGCTGTGCCGATCACATCTTGACCCTCACTACTAACGCTGAGGTTGTCTTCCAACGTGCCCAGAAAATTGGATTTAGTCTCATTAAATTGTCCTCAACATATGACACTGTCTGGAGATGCAGATTATTGAAAACATCCAGGATCCTCAAGTGCTAAACTACTGTGCACTGCTTGACATTCATCCTCATTAATCACAGATTCAAGGTCTCACTAGGGAACCAGCCCAGCTCTGTTAGGACCCTAAATGATAGCCTCCCCCAAGGCTCCGTCTTGGCTCCCCCTCTCTTCAACATCTATATCAGTGATTTACCACCAACCTCCTGTAGGAAGTTTGCTTATGCAGATGACCTCGCATTTGCTTGCCAGGGAACTTCCTTGGAAGACATCAGCAGAGTGCTAACCCAAGACCTGAAAGTCATAGAGGAATATTTCACCTGGAGACTCTGCCCCAACCCCAAAAAGACAACTTTCCATCATAGTAACTCTCACCAGTGCCGAACTCCAGGTGTCCTCTTGCAGTAAGCTGGTGAGGAATGAGGAGTATGCCAAGTACCTTGGGGTCAGGCTTGACCGCGCACTCACTCACCGTGACCTTTCAATCTGTGGACAACTTTGACGTCAGGACTGAATGGTCACAGGGACTCTGAAATCAATACTTCTTTAGGGCATCTCTCCCCCCCCAGCAGTTGCCAGCTCTGACTGGGACCACACCACCATTAAAGTCCCTGTCTGGTGAAATCTGTGGACAACTTTCAACCTCCCACAAGGCAGTTGCCAGCTCTGACAGACACTGAAAGTCCCTGCAGTGAAGCACACCCTCCATGCAAGAACCGGACCCCGTCTGCACAAATGGAGGATGATTGACAGCCCTGCTTGTAACTGTGGCCATCATGATCAGACAGTTCACCACATTGTGAATGATTGCCATCTGCGGTGTTTCGCTTGGGGCTTCAACGAGCTGGACAGAACATCCGATGGTGCCCTTGCCTGGATATCATCTCTGGACCTAACTTTGAAGATTTGTAGCTCTGTGTACTTCATACGAAAGAAGAAGAAACTATAATCAAAACTAATTTAGCATTGAACTATAAGCTGGTAGCTTTCAGTAGGTTTGCCCAGGTTATTTTGAATGAAAATGGTGCACAACTATTAAATCAACACAGTTTGGATGCTACCATTACCTTATACAGTATTATCAGGTGGGAGACTCTTTGAACTAATTTGTTACAATCCATTTTAAAGATGATTTGTGTTCAGGCATATAACAGTTTGGATTATATTCCCCCTGGGCAACGGGTTATATTTCTCTCATTCTAGGTCACTTACTTGGCTGGGGAAGTCTGAAATTTCTTCAGATTTTAGATCTGTTGCACCCGTTTCGTAGTGGGGAATAATGTGAATTTAAACTTTGTTACAAATTCTGAAGCAGTGCTTCCCAGCCCTATTCCTTGTGTTCTACAGCCTTGTAGGTTTTCACTCCAACCCTAACAAAGCACATATCATCGGAACGATAGCGATCTTGTCAAGTAGGGTGTGCCTGATCAGGGTTGAAATGGAAACCTACAGGACTTTCGGGCTGCAGAAACTATGCTGGGAACCTCTGCTTATGAAGTGTTCTGCCAAAAGCAAACATTTCTTTAACCTTGTGGATGAGAAGAGGCCTCGAGCTATCGGATATCAGGGAGAGTAACTGGCCTCGGGTGAGTAATAACACAGACTGCCCCCCCCCCCCTCCCCCTCAGCTCTGATTAAGCGGGAGTGGAAGACCGCCTTCGATCGTCTGATGAAGACCCTTCCCTCCGCCACCCCCTCCACCCCTGGGGATGGGGAAGGGGTCACCGCAGGGGCCCCAAAACTTCAGTCCCCTACGAAAAGAGAGGACCCCAGCTCCATCTGCCCCAAGGACTGTGACCACAGTGCCCCTCTACCATCAGATGTCATCATCGAGATCAAGGTGTTTGATCTGCTCACTGGCTCTGTGTGTGTGTGTGTGTGTGTGTGCATATATCTGAACTGTACTGTGCTTAAGTTTTAGGCTCTTTTTAAACAATCTTGTGTGGCGAAGATGCTTCCAAAAATCCAAAAAAAAAAAATTGCGAAAGAATGAATACCCAACGGTGGATGCTCTCAATGGATTTAAACTCTGAACCTTTTTAACTATTACATGACTGTGAAAGCATTGGTCGCATGCTGTATTAACTGGGCTCCCATGGAACGATGATGGTGCTGGAGATCATGGTGGTGATGCTGGGCTGTTTTGTGTCTGTTGCAGGAGGTGCTGAGCATTAGCGTGGGCCCCAGGTGTGAAGACGAGCACCTGAGTGTTGAGTGCCTCCAGGACCTGGTGCGCAGGCTGGGACGAGCCCTGAGCTGCAGAAGGGTACAGGAGTCACACAGGGCTCAGCTGAGCTGACCTGAACAGCAGGCCTGAATATCAACCCTTCTGCTCTCCTCTCTCCCCCACAGGTCCTGTCTCCGGTGTCAGAGCAGATGCTGGTGCGCTGCAGTGTTCTGTTGGCCCGAAGTCTGGGTGAGGAGGGCTGGGGACAGACAGGGGAGGGGTACAAGGATGGGGAAGAGGGGAGCAGGTGTCCTAGTTGGGGAGGGGAACAGCAAAGGGGGGCGGTCTGGCAGGGGTGGGGAACAGGGATGGGGAGCAGGGTAGGGGAACAGGGAGGGGGACAGCCTATTTGGGGAAGGGAAACATGGATGGGGCGGGAGGGAGCAGGCTAGATAAGGTAGGAAACATGGAAGGGGAACAGGGGAGGGATCAGCCTAGCTGGGGTGGGGAACAGGAGATGGTGGTAGGCTTGTTCAGGTGGGGAACAGGGATGTGGAACAGGGGAGGGGTCAGGCCAGCTGAGGTAGGGAACAGGGGAGCGGTCAGGCTAGTTGAGGTGGGTAATGGGAATGGGGAACAGGGGAGGGGTCAGCCTCGCTGCGGTGGGGAACAGGAGAGGGTGGTAGGCTTGTTGAGGTAGGGAATGGGGTTGGGGAACAAGGGAGGGGTGCAGTCTTGCTGGGGAGGGGTTTATGGTGAGGGGGAGGGGTCAGCTTGGCTGGGGGGTGGGGACTAGTTGGAGGCGGGACACCGTACTCCGCAGCCCCCACTCTCGAGGGCGCTGTACCTCAGCAGGTTTTTTCAACTGTTTAAAATGAACACAAGCAGAGAGAGGAGAACCGTGAGAGTGTTTAACCTGGAATCAGTACTCGGGAGATAAGCCCTGTCCGGGCCCCACTATTGGCTTGCCAGATGTCTGGACTTTGCAGTTGCTCATAAACTTGAGGGTCCCTTTCCTCATGAAAATGATTGAATGTCCTCAGTTATAGAAAAACATAAATAAATGACTGCAGTGTTCATGAAAATATAACTTCATCAAAGGTACTTTGAAGTGCTTGAATTTGCTTTGTCGAGAGATTTTGCTGTTGTTCTTGCAAACCGCTGTAATTCCACAGTGTGTGTGAACTTCTTCCTCAGAAACTGACGCCAGATCAGAGTGGACTCTGTTTGGCTTTGGGCTGGGTTTGACAGCTATATCCCTGGAATTAATTTTCTGTGTAATTGATTTCCATTTCTATTTCTATAGAACAGAGATACTGAAAAATGCTGGTTTTCTTTTCTGTCTGATTAATTGACTCGCACCACTGATTGTCCGGATAATTCATCCTTTTCATGTAATTCATCAGCAGCAGTTCTGTTGACCCCAGTGACCAAGTTTGACTTTCTCTTCTGTATTGGCTACCGGAATTTAGTGGGTCCTTAGGGAACTGAATCTTGACTGGCCTAGTTTCATTTCTCATGGCTGTATGGGAACCTGTATTCATTTGTAGGGTTATTGATTTATGTTATGAGTGTCCATTGTTGAGAAGAAAGGATTTTGTGTTTGTTTTGGCTACAGCGTCTGGAGAGTTGCCTCTGGCCCCACCTGTAGAGGGCGCTGAGGCTGATGACTCCAGTACGGGGAGAGACTGTCCTGTCAGGGCTGTACTGGAGCAGCTGGTTCTCCTGTGGGAGCGCGGAGAAGCATGTTCCTCAGCACCGCTTCACCTGCTGTTCAGAGATGCAGCACTAGCTGCTTTTATTAGAGGGAGCACCACACAGGTGAGTCACTAGGTCACACATGCCAGGTCTGTGTTAGACCATGCAGTACCTAACATTAGGAGTACAGGATATCCACAGTAGTCTAGTACGTGTGTGTGTGTGTGTTTGTGCATGCGTGCGTGAGTGTTCGCATGCTGTGTGTTGGTTTTTGTCTGTTTCTCTTTCAGTGTTTTTGCTCATGTATGTGTGTCTGAGTGTGTAAATTGAGTTGTCATGTATTGTTAACCCCTTCAAAACTTTTATTGGATTTTCCTGCAGTGGCAAAACTTCCTCTTCCTGGTACGGCAGATATTGCAGAAGGGGCTGCTACGAGAGGAAGACGTGTTTGCTTATCAGAGCACCCTGTCTCATCAGATCTGGCCCACGGTAAGTAGAGCGCTAACATTCATGTACCAATGTAAGGCATTATATTCCAACCACTGCTTTACAAAAAAAAGGGAAAACTGGGCACAAAATTGTTGAATTGAACACTTTCGAAGCATTCAGGTGCCTGCTTACCAAGCCTTTACAAATTTTGTCATTCAGGATTCCACGGGGAGGATTGAAGAGTTGTCTTCTGCTCTCTCCGAATTCCTGCCCACTCCTGCCGACAAAAACACTGTGCAGAGCTCACAGTGACCAGCAGGGGGAGTACTGCGACAGGGAGCAAGTCGTGTCTGCGGTGGCTTGGTTCTGGACCGGACTCGTTGGGAAACTCCAGCACTGGAGATTAGCCGTGTGTGCTGGTTTTCTGTATGTTTCAGCACCGATTATACATTTAAATCATTGACTGGCCAAAGTTTGACACCCCTGGGCTAAGAGGTGTATCCAGCTGAACCTCTGACTGATGTTTTGATGGGTTGGTCTAACCAGCATCACAGGTGTGCCATCCTCCAATCCTTAATTAGCAAAAATTTGGAGGTCTTCCTCGCCTTATATTGAAGGACCTGCAATCTGAGAATGCGTCCCCTTTGTTATGGCTTCTGCAAATATGGTATGCAAGCTTCACACTTCTGCTGTGCACAGTGACCTTGGTGGGCCTTAACTCTGCAAAGGTAAACTAAATCTTGGACCAAATGAGGACTTTGGAGTTGGATATTGTGAAATGACAAAAAAGAAGCATGCATATTTCCACTTCACACAAATTATACAGCCAAACACATCATGTTGCCTTATTTATTGCTTGGAGAGTCTTCAGAACAGCTTTTAAGAATGTTTTTCTTCTAATACTTAGCAACTGTCAGGTCTGGTTTTGTGCTTGGAATATGCTATCCATATCCTGATCCCATGAATGCCCTTTATGTGCATTTGTGATTGACATCTGTAGTTCATATTGGACTTCTAATTTGAGTACCTCTTTTAAATCTCAATTCCTATACTGTGATGAATAAATAATAAAGTTATTTTAGACCAAATAACTGGTAATTATTTCATTTTCCAGTAACTTGGTATCCCCAAAAGGTGCACAGTTTCAAAAGGTTGTTCTCACCACAATGAACACTCAGAGAATTCCTTTGTACACTGCCTAAACGGTCAGGTTCTTGCAGTGGTATGAAATTTTACTGTCAAATCTTGCCGATCTGAAGGAGTTGAAACCAATGCCAATGATTTATCTCCACATCTAAGCTTCGTGCAATCAAGTCGTTCTGAAAGGAGACTGCACATTTCTCCCGATAACTGAACAGATGACGGTACCACCGTTTCACACTATCAAAGTTATACATCTGCTTTGGATAAAATTGTCCTGCAAACAGATGTTTGACGATTATTGTACTCATAATCTGAGAAGTGGCGGCGGGGCACGCATAAACTGTGCCCCGCCTCGCGCCTTCAGCCCCTGACGCTAACCGTGCAGGAAGTTTGACTGGAGTGTCTCCCGCACGGCATCAGTCAACGGACTTGCTTGGAGAAAATGGCACGAGGTAAAGGGAGCAGGGGTATCCCTTTGTCCTCCATGTGGCTTTGCCTAAAGTCGGTTTAGTTTGCCTTGCAAGTTCGCGGATTTCATGTAATCGTGAAGCCTGAAAGGCTGATTTGCCGCCGGCTCGCCACCGTAAGAGTCGGCAAGTCCGAAAAGCTGCGAAAGTCTCTTAAGGAAATATGGCAAATGTTAAGGTCGCAATAAGAGTTCGACCACTCAATGCAAGGTAAGTTGCAATAACGTTTCTAAAAATTTATGCTAGCTAACTTGATCTTGGAGGAGGGTGTCACATGCTGCACGCTGTCTTGTTAACTTTCCGTTAAAATGACCAATAATTGCCGCTAGTTATCGATACTCGGCTAGCCTCCGATACCTAAGATCTCCAAAGATTGTTGTAGTTGGCCGGCTAAATAGGAGGGGTTACAGTAAACGAATAGATTTAGCAGGTAGCTAATGCCTTGATGGCTGTTTTGAAAGGCAAGCGAATGGAAAATGTCTTCCAATGTTGGAAGCTGATGAGATTTCATTTGCATAAAAGTTATTCGTGGTAACGGAGGTAATGTCGATATATCAGGTAGAATATGTGGTTGACAAAGGTGTATGAATAACACTGAGGTCGTGGATAAGTTACAGGAAAATCAAAATCTGAACAATTGCAAAGCTTGCTATCGCTGGCTATTTTTCGCTTTTGCTCAGGTCATCTGTGCAGTGGACCAGAGTCAAGCCGCTTTCACACCAGACGCGAGACGAATTTTTCGCACGGCAGATTACATTCAAAGTCAATGCAAAGACGCGAATACACATTCGCGTCTTTGTATTGACTTTGAATGTAATCTGTCGTGCGAAAAATTCGTCTCGCGTCCAGTGTGAAAGCTGCTTTACTGTGTTAAACGTTTTTGTTGAGAGCCAAAATTTGTTAGTCATCAACCAGCTTATGAAGAACTGCGGTCTCGCCTGATCAGCTCATGCACTGAATAACTGGTACAAACAAGTTTTACAACCTCCGGCTGTTGGAAGCGCTTTTATTAGATGCGTGTCTGTAACTAGGCTCGGTAACGTTATCCGAAACATCCTTGTGTGTAATCACAAACACTGCTTCAGACCGGTCAGGAGCAATGGTAGCGCTGAAAATCAAATTTTGAAATGTGATTGTCAACATTGTCATATTCTCACAAGCGGGTGAAAAGGGGTAGTGAAATTACGACATTGAGTTTTCGCTGACTGATTTAAGTTATTGTCTTCTGACATGTTTGGCTGCTTCGGAACAGTCCTCGAAGGGGAACCAATCACCTTGCTGTCGGATACAAATTTATCGTTGCTGATATTCTGACTTAATGGGCATCAATTAGCATGTCAAGCAAGTGACACTTATACAAAAGGCTCCATATCCTTGTTTCCCATTGTTTGAAGGGATGGGTAGTTTTGAATCCCTTGCCAAAAATCGAAGCATTCATTTCTTTAATAGTTTCGCAGCAATCCAGTCAATGTTGATAAGTGTAAACTGCAGTTGTGAACTGTATTAACAGCATTACATAGAAGCGTAGCAGCATATCGTGTCTTTACGAAGTGCTTGCTTCAGCAATGCAGGACGTTTTCCTCGGTTATCGGCTCATGAGAGAGAGTTGAATTTATCGGTGGTGTGTCAAACTGATATGGTAGAGCTGATGAAACACTGCTAATTTAGAGTTTGGGGAACAAAAAATTCTGATTTCCCGCTTATCATCTAAATTCTTTTCAAATCTTTGGGTTGACGAGCCACTTAATGGTTACCAACCTGACGCACAGTAGCCTACACCGCAACTCGTTCAGTCGGTCTCCCATTAAGGTAGCACAAAACCGCAGTTTTTCCTCGGTCCGTTTTAACATTGAAATCAAGAGATCTTAGGCGGGCTGGGTATTATTTTTCATAGAAGTAAACGGCATGTTTCCCACCCTCTAAAATCCCCCACTGCTACCCCCTACCCAAGAAAGGGGAGATTAAAAATCCCCGGCCCCACCTACCAACATCAGCCAAAATTGCTACAGTATGTTGTGTTAAATTCTCTAGGGGTGAAAGGGGGAGAGTTGTGGCTGGTAGAGAGTGGATATTAAAACAGAACCACTTTGCTGTCAGAAGTTCAGTCCATTGTTAGTTCTTGTCCTCATAAGTCCCAGTTCCTCATTTTTGTCCTTCCTGCAAAGAGCATCCAATATATTTAGCACAACAAAGGCCTGCCATTCTAAGGCTTACTGTTGCTGTTGTGCACATTCATGCTTGTTGCTTCTTTCTTTGTCTGCGCATACACATCCTTGCCGTTGTAGCTTCTAATTGTTTTGCTGCATAATCCGTTGAATAGCTGTCCCTTGTATGCAGTATCATTTTGCACACTGTATTTGGTATGACAGCATTGAAAGGGTTTGTAAGGAGGGAGGTCAGCACTATTCACTGTTCTGACCTAGAGGCAGTGTGTGACTCATCAACATTTATGTTTCGAATGCAGATTATAATTTTCTGACCAGTAACCTTCAGTGGCTGTCTAGTCAACCATTCTGAAATATTCCATCAATAAAAAGGCCTACGATTAATGTCTGGGGTCAAAGTTGTGCTACGACTTTATTGTCGGACTGCAGGGGGTCATTCTGTGTCTTGGGGGCCATCCGAATTCTCTAAAATGCAAGGAACCCTCTTTAGGAGCAAACAGGACCTGGAAGTTGTTTGGCTGGCTGCCATGATGAGTAGCATCTGAATTGTCTATTTCATAAAGGAAAGGAGGTGATTGGCTGCCTCATTGCTTCCTTCTAGAAAGGAAACACGGGACCAACTTTGGAAGAAAAGAATGATCAATCATAGATCAGAATCCTTTGCAGCTGTAGGGATTTGATAAGTCATTCCTTGTGGTTTTCAGTTCGGAACAGTCATTTCATTATAATCAGCCTCAAGCTCATGATATTGAAGGAATGAACATCCGATTTTTCTCAAACATGTCTCAAATAAACTCCAAAATCACCCTGTAACTTTCTCTTGACTCGTATGGCATTTTCTAGCAGGGTCAAGGAAAAGTGGAGAGGAAAGGAAAAAGGCTGCCTTTTTAATACAATTTGCATGTAGTTTTCTATAAAGCTTTAGGATATGCCTATAGTTTTCTTGTAAACAGAAGGTAAGACAGGGTGGTTGCACTGAAAGAGGCTTCGCTAAAGTTCTCCTTAATGCAAGCAGAGTTTGGCTTTATCTAAATCTTCAATAATTTGTGAAACTGAAAAATTATACACCAGTGCTATACTGCCAGTTACAAGCAAAATGCCATCCTACTTGAGGAGCACTGTGTTTAACCCTAATTGCTTCACTTCAGTTTGGCGTACATGCATTTGAGCTAATGTGTGGTTTAGCTTGCGCCGCTGGTTTTGTGCGGGAGGTGGTGTTGGGGAACTCATTTGTTGTTTGTTTTGGACGGCTGCGGCGTGTGCTCGGACAGTGGAAGGGTGAGCCGAGTTTGAGCTGACATGCCCAAAGAAAGCGAAACTTCCCTTTAAAGTGGTATGGCTGTTCTTCTGTTTATGTAGTGAGTCATGCTATCGTCCCGGTCAGCAGGATTTTGGACCGTGAGCAGAGGGAACTCCTCTAAATTACACAGCCTAATGCGTCCTCAGTCCCTCAGTTCATTCTCTTTGCAAACTCAAGTGTTTAGAATTGATTTTAATATTGAATATTGTACTCAAATGGTCAGCTATGTGAATTGTTTTTGCATCCACAGACACTTACTGTGGGGAATTATTTTTACATGTGTTCGGTTTGAAGAAGTTGAGTAAATTTTCATTTTTAAGGCTAACAGAAGGTACACAATTGCTCAGCCCAGCTCACATCCCAAGTGGCTAACTTTGGGGCGGCCCTTTGGATAATTATAAACCTTATTGACCATGAATTATTCCACTACAGAAAATGAAAGGCAGAATGTAAGTATTTCCTGAGGTTTACGAGGTTAAAGTTAAGGGCACTGTGAGAGCGGAACCCAAGTGGGGGGGGTCAGCTGGACACGAGGGAAGGGTGGGGATGGTGGGTGGATGTGGCATCGCACTCTGGATTTCTCATGCGCAGTAGAGATGCTGTAATCCCAGAGTCACCGTGGGCTCTTCGGCCCCCCTCCCCTCCTCGCTCGGCAGTGTGCCTCATGCTGAGGGTTCCCATCATGGCCGCCGGCCGTGGATTTCTCTCTGTTGCATCAGAGAGGCTGGAATCTGCAGCTGGAGCTCGGGGCTGGCGTCCTTACACTCTCTATCCCGCTCCCACACACTCACATAAACACACTCTACTCGCACAGACTCACACACTCAAACACGCGCGAATGCACAAGCATATGATACAGGCACACTGTGCTGTCAGCCACCTGTAAGCTGTTGTCCTGAAAGACTATTTAAAATTGTGACTGCGTCTCTCATCAAACTTTCTGATCAACGAGAAGGCATTTTTTTGTTGCAGTCTTGGCCTGTCAGACTGCTGAGAAAAGGACTTATAAGAAAAGCATTTATGGACTGTTTGGTAAAAATTGTCTTAATATCACACTTGAGCACATGACTGACCATCATCTTGTAATAAAGTCAGTGGTGTTTGAGTAGATGGGCAATAGTGGAGACTCTCTCTATGGTCTTTTGTTCATTTTGTCTTAGGGTTCTGCATCTCATGCTTCATTGCGATCTCATGACCATAATTTCCCCTCCTCTCCCTGACCTTTGACCCCTTGATATCCCAGCGCATCTGTGTTTACTGGGTGGATTCAGGCTGCAGGGTATAAGATGAATACAGGGACATTTATTCTCAAAAAAAGACTCACGTCTCCTCCAGTCTCAGGGCTTCAGACAGGGATGTGATTCCTCCTTTAAGTGTAGTGTACTAACAAGGCTGGTCAGTGTTTTTAATGGAGTGCATTTATGCTCTGAAATGGACTGTGTATGTGTGTGTGTGTTCTTGAATGAACTGTTGGCTCCAGGCAAAGCATCTGTGTGCTCTAGACAGGCTGTGTGTTCTATAACAGTGTGTGTACTGTGTAATTGTGTGTGTTTTGTTATAGATCATAGAGTGCACGTGTTGTATAATAGTGTGTGTGTTTGTGTGTTCTGTAGTAGACGCTAGTGCATGTGCTGTTTAATAGGGCGCATTTGTGTCTGTTTGTGTGTTCTGTTATAGACAGAGCACTGTCTGTGTGTATGTGTGTTCTTTAATAGTCAATGTATTGTATATCAGAGTGTACTGTATACGGGTTTGTTTTGTTTTAGACGGAGTGCATGTGTCATATAATAGACTGTATTTTCTGTATTATACGGAGTGCATTTGTTGTATAGTAATGTTCATTTGTGTCTGTTTGTGTGTGATCTGTAATGTACAGAGTGTGTGTGTGTGTGTGTATGTTCTTTAATGGAGTGTATGTATTGTATAATAGAACATGTGTGTTCTGTAGCGAACAGAGTGCATGTGTTGTACAATAGTGTGCATTTGTGTCTGTTTGTATGTGCTCTGTAATTGACAGAGTGCATGTGTATGTATGTTCTTTAATAGAGTGCCTGTGTTCTGTAATAGAGAGATGCTAAATGTCCCGGGGGTAGCCTCTCCTTAAGGTGTCCCTGTAGAATGCCAGAGGTATCCATGGTGATCTGTGCAGTAAGATTCACTGCGGACTGCGGAGGGATGTCTGATTTTCCCTTGGTTTTGGGGACAGCGTTTATTTAGCATCTCTCGGCTGATGATGCTCTCAGTGCGCAGTCACAAACACTGCCTTAGGGAAACTTTGGATTGTACCGTGCTTTTGTGTATGGCAAGTTACTAAACATCAAGGAAAGTACTGTAAAGGACAGTGAATGGCTAAAATTGACATACATCGACCACCCATTGCCCTTCAAATTACATTTTTGGACACACTATCGTAAATTTCTATGTGAAAATGGGCTTGGAACTTTGCCTCAAGCGTATTGGAGAAACATCTACAGTTATCCTTAACTCTGGCTCTCTCCCTCACTCAATCTCCTACAGTAATTCCAGGCAGCCTTCATCACGCAGAGGTCAGGGCTCTGTGGAGGCAAGAACATCCACTACTTACCACAAAATGCATTTCTGCGGAATATTTTTTTTTTTTTTTGAAAAACAATTTGTAAATCTCTTATCTGGTCTTTTAATGAACATTGGCAGAAAATAAAAGATGAATCTTTGAGCGTAAACTGAAGTAAAAATGTTCAATGCTTCTGAGGCCTTTGCCCAGGACTGGACATTGAGAAAGTTCAGCTGTCTTACTGCAGTGCTCTGTGGTTTAGGGGTCACCTCTGCTTTTTCCATCCCTTTGTCCTTAAAAAATATCCTCCTACTGATTCCAAACTGCTTCAAGGTCAACAAAAAATCAACCTTTGACCTTTAATCAGTGTTAATTGATAGAGTATGATAATTCAATCAACTAAGTGTTAAGGTAATTTGATTTATTTATTTTTTTTAATCATAATGCCAAAAAAGCAAGCATGCAAAGTTTATTTATATAGCACCTTTCACAGACACCAGTCACAAAGTACTTCTCAGGCAAAGATATGAAATCAAATACAATCAAATCAAGAAAATATATCTTTTCTGAATTACAGAGACACTGTTTTGTCTGGAAGAAAGGAAACCTAGATTACCTTTTCCTCAGGCCCCAGGCTGTGTTTCCTGGTTACAGCTGGTACGCACTGCAGGCCTGTCTGTACCTCTCGTTAGATGTTTTCATAAGACAGGATTTGTGTGCTCAGCTTGTGGGGTAATAACTGTACTGTGCTGACATGCGCATGGTTTTTCCACAGGGAAAACAAAGATGGCGGGCGGGTCGCTGTGCAGGTGGAGGATAAGGTGGTGAGGATCCGGAACATGAAGGTGAGAGAGCTCATGTTAGCGGTCACCTCTGACTCTTACCCCAGAGGGAACTGAAGCTATTGCAGGCGCTGCCACTTTCACTTCTGCTGCTAACAGTGCGAATATAGAGTAAACACTGGTTTTTCACTCTCATTTTGAACCGATATTTGAAAACATAAAGAAATATGTCAATCTAAAATATGTTGTTTTTTTTTTTTTTTCAAAATTGATCATTCGCATTCAAGAACTATTTTGTTTCCAGTTAGCCAAAGTGGGGGTCATAAAGATTGGTTCTGTTGCAAACATTCTAATAACATATTTGTAATCTTAGTGTTAACGCTAGATGTAATTATCAAATAAAGGAGTTAAAGTGAAAGTATCGAGAGTAGAATGTCCAGGTTATTAGTTATAGAGGTAGTCGCCCGTGAAATGTGTTGGTCTCAGCTGGTCAGACTACAGAGAATTAAAAACTATGGACCAGGCTTGCTGTGACGTCACCCATTGACTTTCCTTGGCTTCTGGAAACAGTATTTCAGCACAGGGGAGTTCTCCAGCGGTGCCATGTTTGGAGCCCGGGTCCAAGTTGTCAACTAAGTGTTAGCGCATTGACATAACCTGCTCCTAATTCGACCGCAACACATTTTGTCTAAATTGGTCAGTATCTGAATGAATCGGTGCACAGGAAAACAGAACGAAGGGGAAAAAAAAAACACCTATTGAGCATGCATATGCTGATGGCGAAAAATTATTAACTTTCTATTTTTACACTAAAGTTTCCTTATGGTGAAAGTGTGATTTTTATTCTGTACTGAAGCCGACCAAGGAGACACTAGTGAGCAGCATCTTTTGAAGTTACTCAGTAGTTTGCATCAAAGAAGAAGTCTGATTGTGGCTGTTTACTGAACACATAAATCTAGCCAATCAGAGATGGAACATGGGGACCTTATGGGGGGGTGAGCTGGGGGACGGAGATGTGGATGGATGAGGTCACCCGTGCTGCAGGATGTTTACAGCGAGGGTCGGCCACTTCCTTCTCAATTACTGTGCTGTTTATTATAAGATCAAAACACGCACACACACACACACCCATGCGTACACACTAACACAGACCGAGTAGAGACACGTGGGCACACACACAACCAAGCTCTCACATTCACCTTCATGCACGTTCATGCACGCGCACAAACTGGCAGACTTGCTCACACGGGCAGCTGCGTGTACATACTAGACCAAGTTCACACAAAATACACGCTATACACATGCACACACATGCAGTCACATACACATTACACACACATATACGCATATCCACATTCAGGCCCACGCCAAACAGTAGGTGAGGTCGTTGCTTTGTTGCTTCCCTTGGATGTCTCGGCACAGCTGCCCAGAAAAGCACAACCAGGGCAGTAAACACACCTCTCTTCTGTCCCAAATAAGAAAGGGTGTTTATGGTGCTCTGAGCGAGAGGATGTTCAAACTGCCCAGAATCTCCGCTATTCTGGGACTTTACCCTTCTGCTTTGAGCGGGGCAGGCCGTTAAAAACCAGTTTTTTGGAGCTCAGGAGAGCGTGACGCCCCTCGGAGATTATAGGGTGTGTGTGAGGTGCAGGAGAGCCCCCTGTGGTGAGGGAGGGCAGCATTTCGCTCTCAAGATAAGGCCATGTAAAAACAGCTGGTTATCACCCTTCACATTTCAGCTCTCAGGCCTGGGCGGGAGGTTATTTATTTTTTATTTTATAATAATAAGAGTTTGCGATCCGAATGGTGTAACAAATCTGAATCACGTGTATATGTATTAACATAAAAAAGTTAATCTTCCAAACCCGAAGATGGCACAGTGATCGAAAGCAAAACACATCGTCTGCCACATGGACAAGGATTCTGAGCATTTTTCTCACTTTGTTTTTGGAACAATTTTAACACTTTTTTTTTTTTCAGAAAAAAATTTTTTTAAATTGGAGATTTGCAGTTTTTCTTGGGCAGGCGGGGATGGTAACCAACAAGGTTTTTTTTTTTTTTTTTATGGCCTCTCGTAGATGCCTGTGAACCGCTGTGATCTGCAGGCCTGTGGGTTCACAGCAGCAGCTGAGCCCATTCATTCTGTGCTTGGGTTCTGAAGGCATACATTAGGCACAGGAACCAGAGAGGTGTGGGATTTAACCTTAGCATGGGGCCACAAGACTTTGGGTTCTAATGGAAACTGAGATTCATGAGGTTTATAAACCAGAAAGGGGAAACGTTTACTATTTGTAGCCCAGCAGCATTTATTAAGCAACTGGGGAGTCTTGAGCTTACTGCTTAAGGCTTTATAATGGAACTCGAGCCCCAGGGGAGCCACAGTAGGATCACAGCAGCTGTTGGGCCCTTGAGCAAGGCCCTTAACCCCACATTGCAGCATGTAAGCTTGGCCCCTTCTGGCGTGAAATACTCTGGGTAAAAGTGACTCCTTAATAACTGTAATCAAACCCACTGAGATCCTTGAGGCATAATGACCTTAGAGAGGCGGGTTTCATCACTGGACTTAGAGCCGTTCAGGCAGTCTCGCTGTGCAGAGACTAGGAGGAGCTGGGTGAAGGCCTGTGTGGCCCAGGCCTGGTCTGTATCAGAGAGGAGGATGTTTTTGGAAAGTGGGTCAGTGGAGCGATGGGGAGGAACATCTGCTGCCGTCCCCAGGACGGACGGATGAGGTCAGAGGTGAAAGAGGGCGGGAGTGCAGATGATGGTGGAATGCAGAGGGAAACCGGGGTGTGTTTGTTACTGCCGCCGATTTGTTTCTATTTAATTCCAGTTCCTTATGTGTGTTTGTTACAGTTTATTTTTGCGCTGACGCTGTTGCTACCTTTGGCTGTTCTTGCCTTATTATTGTAGGGATACCAGCACAAACTGCAGATGGCTACCCAGGAAAAGCACTAGGCTTGAGCTGTAAGCAATCAGTGCTCATCTCTTCAATGAAGAGGAGTCTGTTTACACTAGATGAACCCTCCAATGCCCATAGAATAACATTGTATCTGAACAATTTGAACATTTATATCACTTCAGTTGATGTTTACTTCAGCCTTATTGGTATTTACTTCAAATCCCTGGGAACTTAAATGACAAATTCTCTTTTACTGGTATTTTTGGGCCTTGGGAACATACAGTATACATGCACAAAGTATGAGAAGATGACTGCTTTTCCCTTAATAGATTTAAAAATCTGAAGATTTTCTTTTCCAGGTGGCTGGATTTAAATTGGGGGTGAACCTTTTCATTCCTAGGTGATGTCACATTGTACTGGTGTAATTCATCTCATTTATTGGGTAGGAGCTCAACCAATCAGTGTCAATATCAATCACCCCCACCCCCTGAAACATTCATTATGGCCATGCCCATACAGTGTGAGAAAGCTCTGATTGGTATATTCAGGTATCTTTGTTACACATTTTGTCATGCATATTTAAATTTTTTCCATTCAAACTTTGGTGGAAGCTTAAGAAAAAAGTCGATTATGAAACATTACATCAATTTTAAAGATTTATTCTGTGTTCCCAGAGGCTGTCAGCTTTGCTTATTATCATGTGATGCATTCGCTGGCCTGTCAAATAAGGTTAGGAAGATTAGATTTACTTCTTCAGCAGTAGGAGTCTGGGCCCCCTAATTATGAACTGTAAACAACACTGATCAGTTATGTTTGTAAAAATACATCCATACTTGGATGTATGTTTAACTTTTGACCTCAAGTATGTTGATTTTTCTGCTCGTCTCAGCGCTGTGGGATATAATGATTAGGGAACTAACTGATACAAACTTCTAACCTCGAGGCTGGGGGTTCAGTTCCCCGCCGAGGACACTGCCTTCATACCCTTGGCCAAGGCTGTAACCCTGCGCCGCTTGTGTAAACACCTGGCCGTGTAAATGGAGAGCAGATAAATGTGTGTGAGCAGAGAGTCTAACTGCCGTTTAGGGTAAGGCTTGAAATATACTCTCTGATCAACCATGCGTTTGCATATTCAGACGGCAAACATCGTGTGCTTATTTGCCTGTAAACTACGTGTGTTACGGGAGGATTCCAATTGGCGCCACACTGCAGAAATCAATCGGACAGTTTTGCGTAAAGTAGGCAGATATGGCGACACTCGAGAAGTTTAGTTTATGGATCATGGTAGTACACTGCCCCTACCATTTAGACGCATTATTGCACCTTGTGTACGCATCGCATTAATTTTTGAGGATGTGCATAAGCTACGCGCCAAACGAATACAGGATACCTGTGGTTGGTATCTTGTGTATGTGTTGGCGTATTTAAACGCTAGTATATTTCCAGCCTAAGACTGCATACTGGAGCTATGTTTCTGCTGTGCTTTACCTCGGATGGTGGCTTTGAGGCTCAAGCAAATTAAAAGCCGGGACTCAACTTTTTTTTACTATAATTATTTGATGTTATTGTTGAGACAGTCTTGGCTGGGACAGGGAGCGAGAGAGGCAGGGGGAAAGTGAGAAGGAGATTCAGAAGGAAAGACAGGGAGGTAAGGAGAGAGCAGGACCACAGAGAGAGCCAGAGGGGAGGGAGAGACTCAGAGACCTGTAAACAGTTATAGGGAGAAAGAGAGTGTCTGAGAATGAGAGAGAGAGATTTCAGGGGACCTTCCAACACTTCTCTCTGCAGGTGCTTCAGATTGAGAGGCTACTAGTGTGGCACTCTCGCCTTTCGCCCTGATCAAAAACAGAGAGTGAGAGCAGAAAGCGAGAGGTTAAGAGGGACTAGCAGTGAGTGAGGACGCATCTGAAACGGAGAGAGCAGTCGATACTGACAGCAGCTTGACTGAGATCTAATCTGGTTGAATCTCCACACACGCACTGAAGATCTTGGTTGTAGCCTCTGATTTCAGGCAACCGCTTTGTGTGAAAACTGGACTAAGGGCAATTAGGCTGGACTTTGTGTGAAGCCAATGGGCTGTGAGTAATGAACTCTCCAGCCTCCATGTTATTCTACCCTCTCTGTGCTCACAATGCACTGGGGCTCAATGTGATTTTTCTAGCTCAACCGCATTAGACTGGAGCTCGGTGTAACTGTTCTAGCTCAACCACATTACACGAGAGCGCAGTGTGACTGTTCTAGCTCAACCACATTACACTGGAGCTCAGTGTGACTGTTCTAGCTCAGCCACATTACACTGGAGCTCAGTGTGACTGTTCTAGCTCAACCACATTACACTGGAGCTCAGTGTGACTGTTCTAGCTCAACCACATTACACTGGAGCTCAGTGTGACTGTTCTAGCTCAACCATATTACACTGGAGCTCAGTGTGACTGTTCTAGCTCAACCACATTACACTGGAGCTCAGTGTGACTGTTCTAGCTCAACCATATTACACTGGAGCTCATTGTGACTGTTCTAGCTCACCCACATTACACTGGAGCTCAGTGTGACTGTTCTAGCTCAGCCACATTACACTGGAGCTCAGTGTGACTGTTCTAGCTCAACCACATTACACTGGAGCTCAGTGTGACTGTTCTAGCTCAACCACATTACACTGGAGCTCAGTGTGACTGTTCCAGCTCAGCCACATTACACTGGAGCTCAGTGTGACTGTTCTAGCTCAACCACATTACACTGGAGCTCAGTGTGACTGTTCTAGCTCAGCCACATTACACTGGAGCTCAGTGTGACTGTTCCAGCTCAGCCACATTACACTGGAGCTCAGTGTGACTGTTCTAGCTCAACCACATTACACTGGAGCTCAGTGTGACTGTTCTAGCTCAACCACATTACACTGGAGCTCAATGTGACTGTTCCAGCTCAGCCACATTACACTGGAGCTCAATGTGACTGTTCTAGCTCACCCACATTACACTGGAGCTCAGTGTGACTGTTCTAGCTCAGCCACATTACACTGGAGCTCAGTGTGACTGTTTTAGCTCAGCCACATTACACTGGAGCTCAGTGTGACTGTTCTAGCTCAGCCACATTACACTGGAGCTCAGTGTGACTGTTCTAGCTCAACCACATTACACTGGAGCTCAGTGTGACTGTTCTAGCTCAACCACATTACACTGGAGCTCAGTGTGACTGTTCTAGCTCACCCACATTACACTGGAGCTCAGTGTGACTGTTTTACCTCAGTCAAAATGCACTTGAACTTGATGTCAAAGCTTCAGCATTACCCTGAATGAACTGGGGCTGAGTGTGACTCATCCACCATTACTCAGAACACATTGGGCTTTAAGCTGACTGGACCAAAAGCTATTGTTTTCCTGGTGCCATTTTTTTAGGGCATCGGTCCATTACAAATGGGTATTTCCTTGAAGTCCTGTCTTAATTTCCTGTATGGCTCTGTAACTTGCTAAAACAGGCCTTGTGCTATACAAAGCCCTCTGGGAAAGCAGCATGGACTTCGGATGACTGCAAATGTGGGCCAAAGTACATCACAGCATTAGTATTGCCGTGTCAATTGTCTGTCGCTAGGACCGACCACCCATGATGCCCGGACATGTTTGGGCATGTTTTATACTGGCCTTACCAGCGTAATCAGCATTATTCATGCCTAAAGCCTAATTATGGTCGTCCAACTCCGTCAATGCGCAGGCACGCAGTTGTATCGACAGAGATGTGGACCTTTCAGACTTCTCCGTTGCTTAATGAGTGTTGCAAAGCAATTCACCGCCAGGACAATAGGGGCCATAGCGTTTTTTTTCGGAGACCCGCCTACTATTTCATGACGTCTATGGTCGAGGATTGTTTATTTACCTCGGCCTGTCGCACACACCGGAAACCGGAAGAGCGGCATTCCGGAAATGATGTAGTTAGCTGACCAATCACAGGCTTGCGCAATCCGTGGGGTTTCCGTCGTTTTGACGAATAGTTAGAAAATTTGGGAGATGTCCGTCATGCGTCCGAGAGCATGTCGGAGAGGGTTTGCGACGTCGGAGAGGGGCTCTCCGTGTCTGCGCATTGACGGAGTTGGGCGACCATAAATTAGGCTTAAGAGATGAAGGTCAATGGGAAACAGCGGTGTGGTGCTGTCGGACGGTAGTGCTCGATTAGTATCCTGCATTATTAGCTGACTGATTAGTTGGGTGTGTTTGGTTCGCTTGGTCACACCTGATTGGAGTTTCTCTCAGCTGTCACAGTGAGTCATGGAAAAGCCTTTTCTGTTCAACTCAGATGATTTTTCCATCTGGACTTCTGTCCAGTTTGTGAATCTTGAGTGGATCAAATTCTTTCATGATCTTATAGCAATGCTTCCAAACTTGGTCAGTCCCATTTGTGAAGTAGATTCATTAAGTATTCTGTTGGTTTTGATCTAACTGGCAAGACACGCTTACATAACCAATTGGGTCAGTAAGTTGCCTGCAGAGCCTCCATGGCTAAAATAGATCATTTTGAACTGTTCATGCCTGAATCTCACCTTCTAACCCTGCTTTTCCATAGTTGGAGGGACGCCTGGACAGCCCCGGAGACTCCAGGGAAAGGTGGATGGAGTTTGGGTTCGATTATTGCTACTGGTCTGTGGATCCAGAAGCTCCTCACTATGCATCTCAGGAGGAGGTGAGACTACGTTACCTAGCATACACTGCAATGTGAGGCAAGGGTTCCAATTCACTGCACGAGCCATTTGCATCCTGTTTACCCTGTGATGGTGTTCTACAGATGAATTTGAGAGTGTAGCCACATTGTAGCCTCCAAATGGGACAAACCTCTTATTAAGCCATTTTGATGTGTAAGGTCACAAATATCTGATCAGGATATTCTTACCGGAATAATTCCTGTGTTGACGTAACAGTTTCTGCTCGTAAACAAAAGCTTTCGTGCACTTTATCAGAGCATTAGTGAAGACTGGCTTGGAATTTTGAAGGAAAATTTCATAAACACCTCATTTTCAGAGGATCAAAGTGAATGTCTGGCTGTTTACAGCGTTTCTCTGAAGGCCTTGTGTTTCCAGCATCCGTCTCAGTTTGATAGCATCTTAACTATGTGTTCCTGTGTTGTGGGCCGATTTCCACCCTGCTGAGTTGAGAGGTTGACACGCTATGCTAATCAGTTTACCCCTGGAGAGCGTGGCTTCCCCTATCCAGCCATCCCCTACTGTGGTGGGACAGAGAGAGCAGGAGGGAGAGAGAGCTGTCAGTCCGCTGCTGATCAGAACCAGCTCTCCCTGACTGCTGTCTGAGTCTGTGTCATTACAGCGGTACAGTCCTAGTCCATACATTCCCCACAGTACCTCAGGAACAGAGCTGGAAAATCCATGAGTCAGGGAGTCAAATTCCCACCATGGATTTCTGCTAATCTGTAGCTCAGCCAGCTAAATTTACTTTAATGTAATTTAAGCTCCTGGCTGAGAAAATGTGCTAATATGGAATTTGGAAATTGCAGGTGATTAGAACAAACAGCCGGGGAGTACTTCAACTTCTTAAACAGGATTTTACACCTCTGCTGGGGGGTTTAGGTTTTGTCTGGAGATGCTAGCTGGGACCTCAGGCCCCACTTTTCCAGTTTGTCAGGGTGCACCAAGTGGCGGGAGCTAATCTGTTATTATCAATGTTTCTCAATGTATGTCAGTGTGTTTCAGCTCATAGCTTTGTTAAGTTTCCGCCAGTGACCATAGAAAAACACTGCTGGCGACAGGAAAGTTGTGAACTCACCCAAAAATGGAAAGTGTGAAGAATAGAAAATTACACACTTCTCTCCTTGCAAAAAAACCTCAATTTTGAAATTTGAAAATCTCATCTGAAACCTGTTGGACTGTGGCCATTGTGACACTTTCATGAAAGTCTACAACCAAAAATTTTCTTGATTCTGTGAATTTTATGTATTCAACAACAATAGGCAAACACATTGTTGAGGAGTATGAAAATGGTCCCTGCCAGACACCGTCCCTGCCCTGTTATAGCTTAGCCGCCGAGCCCTCCCACGCTCAGGCTGAAATCAGCAGGCCAACGGTTTTCCCCTCCCAAGTTCTGCCGAGTCACAGCATCACAGTGACATTCCCGATTCCCAGTGCCGACCCCTGACCTCGGGATGGGAGCGAATAATGGAGACACTGTTTCCCTTCTCTGCACGACCCGCTGGCCTGAGCAACCACAGCGTGCCCAGAGGTGGGCAGGACGCTGGCATGGGCCAGTTTTAAGACCAGCGCATTTGAATCCCTTTAACCTCTCTCACGAAATGCAAGACCTCTTTAAAACTTCTACAGAATGGCACAGTGCCCCTGTGAATTCTTTGTGTGGTTGGGACTTTACAGCAGCAAATGTCACAATAGATTATCACTCCAGTTTATCCAGTTTTCTGTCTGCCTGTGGCAGTGATCTTCCAATGCACAGTCTCCTGCTTTTTTTGTTTTTGCCTTAATACCAGCAACCAATTCAGAAAAGCAGGAGGGGAGGGAGAACCAGGAAATTAACTGCTTTAGTTATCTCTTAACTACCACGCTGCAGCAAAAAACAGTGGACACTGTTGCCCACCAACAGCTGGAATGGAGATCCTCGGACCATTGGCATTACAGTTCTAACCATGATTTGGCACTTAAAAAATTACTTTTATTTATTCCCTTTCTTGACTTATAAAATTGAGGAGTGCTTGAGCTCCTTAGTGTAAGTGGAAAATAATTCCTCTGTTTGGAGTGGCTTATATGTATCAAGTAGTTTTTCCTTGGATGCTATTTGTTTGGAGTGGTTGGCTTTCACAAATAAGGCAGTCCGACCAAAAACAGACTGAAAAGCTCCAGTCAGTAACACAATATACCAACATCGGTCTGTTTGTTATCTGTTGATGTTTTCTGTTTTATTGCAATTACAAAAAAGACGTTGAGAGGGGCTTGGGTGATAAAGATGTAACTGCAGACCCACATCAATCAGAATATGAAGATGTGGAATTTATGAGTCTGTAGCAAAAGCACAAGGTTTTATTAGTCGGTTGGTCACATGCAGGAGACCGTCGGATTTATTGGAACAGTGAGCGCTTTGTGTGGGTTGTGGTTTTTGCAAACCCTTAACAACCTTATAACCTACTGTGTTGCTGTGCAATCATTGCTGCAAAGACAGCTTATATGAGTGTGTGCATAAACAACACGTGTGTACACATGCATGCACACCGGTACGCATGTTACAAATGGACACACACCGACACCAGCAGAAACCAACTGCACTGTGGTCTCAGTTTTACCATCTGTTCTTTTGCTGTAATTTGGTTGTGTTGTGGTTACTCTTTGTTCAGCAAGATAAACAGTTGGAAAAGATCCTGTTGGACTCACTGTTTATGTTTGTGAAGCTTAATCTCAGTCTGGCTTCAATCACAAATTCTTAGAAAAGGAAGAAAAAAGAGATTTAAAAAAAGAGTCGCGTTCATTCTCTGCGTTGGCCTTGTTTATAAGCGAACAGTGAATTCTGTAATGTGAAACTGGTGCTGGTTTTGCAACTGTAGGGGGTCCATTTTGGAGAGTGCAGGAATTGACAGGCTGTGCCGGATTGTTGGAGCAGAGCCGGCTCCGCCCCTCTGAGCATGATTGACGGTTCAGCTGCCCAGGCTGGGTTTCCTGTTGGCTCCTGGGGGACCTGGAGTATCTCAGCTCCAGGGTGGGGACTCAGGATGGGTGGTTGGGTGGATATGACTGTAATCTCCATCTCACTGCAGACGATAGCTGGCTCAGATGGTGGTGCTTCTATTTGGAAACAAGATGTTGGGTTTCCCGAGAGTGAGTGAGTGAGTGAGTGTGGATGTTTGTTTGAATGTGTGCTGTGTGCAGGTCTCTCTGTGTTTGTTAATGAAGTTGTGTGCGCGTGTATGTGGATGTTTGTTTGAATGTGTGCTGTGTGCACGTGTCTCTGTGTTTGTTAATGAAGTTGTGTGCGCGTGTGCTAGTGTGTGTGAATGTTTTAGTATGTGCATGCATATGTGTGTCTGCTTGTGTGTTGCATATACATTCCTGCCCAGGCTGGCCGGCGAGCCGTGCCTGGGGTGGGGAGGGTTAGGTTGGGTGGGTTTTATGGGGCAGGCAGGGGGAACTGCACAAAGAGCCATAATGAGACCCAGAGCAGTGCAGTGGGGAGAGAGGGGCAGCGCTAACTTAACCCACTTTTACAGGCCTTAATCTGTGTGAGGCACTTAAAGAGCAACATAAACCCACCGAAGTCTGCGGTGAGAAGTGTGAGGGGCTGCAGAAGCCAGGGGAGAAATTATGGCTGCACTAATAACACACAGCGATGTGACTCATCACCGTAAATCAGCAGGGGGACACTGTCCGTGGTTCCACATAAATCAATAAAAGTGACTGTGATTTAGCTTGACTGAATGCTTTCTGCAGTTTTGGATTGAGGTGGTGGGGGAGTGGATCTAAAGGGGGTCGTCAAACTTCGGGACCCGCCCTCCCTCCCTCTGAAGGTCCCGTGCCGAAAGCACAGCTGCCTCAGTTAAATACCATATCCATTATATTTCTTTTTTTTTTTCACACGGCGGAATTTCGCTCGGCGAACGTCATTGGCTAAGCAGCACAAAGCTGGTTTTCATTAGCAGATGAAGTCAGCCCTCAGTGTTTTGTTTCCTGCTCCCCCCCCCTTCAGTCCTGGGTCGACAGCGCCTGGGTCGATTCTGCGCTCCTCATTTCTGGGTTTGTGTGTCAGTGGTGCTGTGGAGCTGTAAAGAATAGCCGCACTGTTTGTCAGATGCTTCTCCCACACGCAGCGGAAGGAGAGACCGAGCAGGGGGGATACGGTCAGAGGCTGTACACCGCACACTCTAACCCTTAGCCGTCATGCTATGCTAAATGCCAAAAGGCCATGCTCAATAGTGTGCAGCAGAGTTGTGGTGTCCACCCTGAGCATTAGCACCAAGTGGCTAATTGGGCCACTCTCCTGCGGTTCGACAGGGACTTTGTCTGAGAAATCCTGGTGGGAAGTAGAATTCGGTCTTCATTTGTAAAGCATATGTTCGCATATCCATTTCGGTGAATGGTTTGTCGACCCTAAGAATTTAGGCTCTCAAAAGGCTCCCTCACCGTGTGCCTGCTGCGATAGGCCTAGACCTCTGCCTTAACATGCAGAAGCACGCGTTTTACTAATTTAGTGGATGACACCCCTTTAGTGTCAATGGACGGCTGGTGAAGGCAGGATGGTTCTCAGTCAAGCAGAAAGGCAGTTGTGCTCTATCTCTCTCTTGAGGTGTTGTTAAGTTGAAGTCCTGCCATTGCTCGAGCATAAAGACATCAAACTGAGGTACTTTCTCTCTGCTCCTTTTCTCTGGTCGTTAAATGAAGTTCTACTGACAGAGCTATGAATCTGGAGATAAAGCATGTAGCTGCCTCCTCTGTAAACATTTCTGAAGTGACAAATCAAACAAACCCTGCTTGTTTCTTTCAATAACTGGGTGTACGACATTTACAAGCTCTGTTGCCTTTTTGCACGTGCAATTGAGCGTTTACGGTAATTCCAAAAGCCTGCTATCAACTCCAATCTAGTGTGTAGCTATGAAGATATGTTTGCAGGCTTCTCTGGATTAGCGATAACAGCCGGTGCACGACTATGCAAGGTTTTTTATTTCTCCCCATAGGGAAAGTATCGTTCCAGAACTCTCCCTTACAGAGAGGAATGTCTTTTCCTTCCAGCTGAGGTTTAAATTCCTCCGTAGGCCGAGGAGATGATTCACTACTGTACGGGTACCATTTGTTTCAGGCCTAAAACAAACCAGAGCAGCTGCACAGAGTATTTGCTGCAGCAAATGGGGGCAGGGGCTGCTTTCCCAGGGATTACATTTGATTAGCGTGCCTGTCCGTGTGTCTTCTGTGTCTGTGTGTTTACGCACAGGCATGAATAATGGAGCACAGAATACCACTACAGTCCCCCCGGGGGTCCCCTCCCCCTCCCATGCAAATCTGACCTACAAACTCCGCAGCCGTCTGACAAACAAGAAGAGCTGAGCTCATGCCAATGAACTTTTTTCCCTTTCTCCTTCCCTCTCTCTTTCTCTCTCTCTCTCTCTCACACATTTGTGTCCCTTTTCTATCTATCTGTATCTCTCCCTCTCGCACACTGTTTAACCTCCGTTTCTTTCTCTGAGGTCCAAACCAGAATGTTTTTGCAACAAAATCTAGGAAAGAATACAGCGATAACTGACTGCATGCATAAAACACGAGGTATATTTCAACTTTTATTGTTGGGTAGTGGTGTGCAGTTGGTTTTCATCTCAATACTAACTAAGCACAGCTGACTACCATTAGCTATTAGCAGCTCAGTGAGAACTCTGGCTGTTTGAGATTTGAAAGCCTGCTGGGAGGTTGATCCTGTAGAACAAGGTTGGTTGTTGGTGTCATTAAGTAGCAATGTGTGCATTATAAGTGGTAACCAGTGCCCAGTGAGGTTTTAATATATGGTGAGGTCCATAAGTCATTTCTTCAATCTAATTTGTGGACATATTTTTTTCACTGGCACAATGGTGGGGGGGGGAGAGCCAATAAGCTATTGTCATGGTTTTTCGTCCATCGTCCGGAGCATTTTTTATCTTTTTTTTTGGCCTGCTGAATTTTCCTGAATTTTTTTTTTTTTTTTTTTTTTTAATCTTTGGATTTTTGATTGAATTGTTTTTTTTTTGGTTTTATGGGCCTTCGAAATTTTGGCCTCAATGTTGATGGATAGGACTTAGAAATAGAAATTTCAAAAAATTACCTCTCAAAAACTGTAAGCTACTGAACTTGTGGTCCTATTTTTGTCGTTTAACTGAAGGCTGTACACAGTGTGCACCATAATGCACTGGACGGTGACACATTTTTTATTGAAGTTTTGTGCTGAGGTCAAACGTGGCTGTCAGCTGTAACATGATGTGTTTAAAGGCTCATTTATGCTCTCTTTACATATGAAAATGGATATGTCCATTTGAAACGTTGTAAACGTCTCTGCCCATATACAGTACTTCCATGCATCTTTTGCATTGGCATAGATGTTCAGCAGTGAATCCACTAGGGCACAGCTCAGAGTGAAAAGTTTCCGACAACAACTTCATTGTAAGTTTTCTTCGTGTCTCGTTCATATTCAGTCTCTTTTACTATCGGCTACACTGTACCCACGGTTGGTGGACTACTGCTCCGTTTCGTCCGTATCCGTGAGCATCCTGCAAACGTGCAGAAATACAGATGAAGTGAACGCAGAGTACGGATAGAAAGCTCATTCAGTATCCGTAGCTGTACTTAACGTTGAGCATAAATGTGCCTTAAGTCTGTGACCTGTTCTTACATAGCCATCACCATCATGCTGGGTATCTTCCCTGGTGATGCTCTGCCTGGCCTGTGCAGCAGCTGTCTTCAGTTCATGCATGTTTCAGGGGCTTTTGGTTTCAGTCTCCTCTTCAACATTTAAAATTGCAGGTTCAATTGCATCCGCGTCCTGTGATTGACTTGGCACACAGAACCGAAATTACAAAGAAATGCGTCGCTGTTCAGTGAATTATAGTGCTCATTGTGAATCCTTATTCAGTGAGTCATGCGGAAATCGGTGTCTCTGCTTCAGATTTTACAGACATCACTGTCACTGCTTCCATGTGTAGCGTTTACCCCATATAGAACGTGCCGGAGGTGCTCACAGAGTGCTTTTGATTGTGCTGCAGCCACAGCAGAGCATGCAAGCGTGGCGTAGTACTGCAGCTCTGGCCCCCGCCCTGCACTGCGTTCTGCTGGCGGCTGTGGGAACACTGGGAACGGGGAATTTCCGGCTCCGCTGAGGCCCTGACCGCTTTAAAGGGCTGCTGTCGTCAACAGCCTCGTGATTAGAGCGCCTCTCTGAGCGCGCTCATTCGAGGGAGACGGCCTTCCTGCAGAAACACCAGCCCTGACGGTCACATCTGGAGCCCAGGAGAGGTGTTGTGTGGAGAGGGCTGGGGTTTTTACTGGCTACACCACCATCAGCCATAACTCAACCACTGCTCTCAGGACAGCTGTAATACCTAACCGGTGTCTGTAACTGAGTCTGTAGGTGTTGTAATCTGTGAGTGTGCGCACATGTGCATTTGTGTGTGAGAGATGGAATATGTGTATTCAGGGGGTGGACAAAATATTGGAAGTACTCCTTAAAAATGGCTTTGACATTGAAGTCTTTAAAATGCAGCCACAAAAGTATCTACACATGTGATTCCTATTAATTCGAATGGTAATTAGAAGCATTTGTCTGCTTAAAGGAGCAGTACTTTGCTTGGTAATCTCTAATGCAAGATGAGGATACATAGAATTGACTCAATCCACGTCTGTACCACACTCAACCAAAGCAGTATGTCAAAAGCTTCACAGAGTTGGTATTAAGGCTGTCTGTCTGATGATTTTTGTGAATTTCGCATGTAGGAAAGACTGTAGGTATGATTGAGTGTCAGTGAGAGAGAGACTGTGGGCCTGTATACTGCCTGTGCATGGATATACCCTTGCTGAATGAACGTGGATCTGTGTTTGTATGTGAGAGTGTATGTCCAGGACTAGCCGCAAGTTTATTCACTCCTAAATTTTTGGGGAATCCGATATTATCCAAGGAAATAAACTCATTTTATTTAGCAGAAAAACCTAATTTTAAATTAATCAAAATATCAACCTTTTGCAATAAAAATTGCAAAACCAGTAACGTCAGCAATGATTGGTGCAGAACAAAATGCCCTAGCCAGTCACTGGCCATGTTATTGGTTTTGCATGGACAAAGTGATTTAGCATGTGCAGAAGACTGCAGTGAATCTGGCCCCCAGGGTCACACCAGCACAGCTGTAAATCCTCCCACAGATGTGCTGCACTTACGGCTTGCCTCTCCTTGTCTTTCATTGCTGGCTGCGACAGCGTTAGCTGGGATTGTTTTCTCCATTTCTCCATCCGATTATTTTGCCAAATATGCCTTCTTTCACAAATTCCAAAATTTTCTACGCTACCCTCTGAAGCGAATTGTCGCTTCTTGCCTTCTGACTCGTAACTTCTTTGCGTGCACGATTGGAGGTTATTAACAGAAGTGAAACTCGGTAAATTTCTCCAAATATAGAGTGAAGTGTGTCCAAACCTTTTTGTCTCGTATTGCATGTACGGTCTTTGGAGTGCAAATGGCCGTGCAAAGTGACGGACGTTTTACATAACCACCTCAAAGATTACTGCATAGTGCCTTTTTAGCCACATTTCATTAATTACCTTGACTTGTATGACGTAACTAATGTGACTGCATCATCAACACTGTACTGTAACTGCGTTGGACTTGCCTGGTAATTCACCTGACCTCAATCCCATTGAGAATCTCTGGTCCATCATCAAGTCATGGCTGCAGCAAAAGGACTGCACCACAAAAGCCAAAGTCATCGAAGTAGTTGTCCAGGTGTTGCATGACAACGAAGAAATCAATGCAACCTGCAAAAACCTGGTCAGCTCCATGCCAAAATGGGCGGAACAGCTTAACAAGTACTGTGGAGGATGCATCTCGTACTGAGTGTTGAATGTAGATGCTGTAAAGCCTGTAAACCTTTGTTGTTTGGTTTTTCCTACTCCAGCCTGCTTTATCCAATTAATTAGCACTAGACTGTACAGTACATGTACTCAGCCTGCTTGTGCGGACAGTGTTCACTGTTGTCCAGTGCTCTGTTTGCTCATGGACTCCAGCTTCACGCCCATCTCCTGCATTTCTGTACTCATGTACCCATCCCCCCCACTTGGTACCACTGACCACTGACCCACTTTTGGACACAGTTCTCTGCAGCGGTCCTGCTCTGAGTCTCGGTTCACTTGACTCGAATGACTTCAACCTCGGTTTCCATGCCCCAAGAATTGTATGTTCTATTTCTTCCCCTGTCGTCTGTGTTTTCTTCCTGCCTAAGAAAAGTCCCGGGCCCGGTCTCATTGTTTGCAGATGGAGCACTTCCTCTCTGGGTTTTATTTAAACAATACTGAGCTTATTTACAGGGTCTCAGCATCAACACTTACCCCCCCTCCTTCAAAGTTCATCATAAACACACAACCATGCATGCGCTCACACAAACACACACACACACACTCCTCAGCCTTGCTTTTTCCGGCTGGTTATGTCTGTTGTGTCTGTTGGGTTTGGGTCCTGTGACTGTTGAGAAATGGAGAGAGAGAGAGAGAGATATCTGTCCATCAGAATCAACTGCTGACCCAGTTTCAGAATACCAAAAATATTTGACCTATTAAACCCAACTTTATTATTACACTGCAAAATAAATAAATCTTGCCTAGTATTTTTTTCACTTCTCTCGCTAAATAAAAGAATGTGCAGTGCTTTGACTCAATTCAAGACTTGACTGTATAATGAAGCAAATTATCTATACTACTAAAGGAACAGAACTCCACGAAAATCTTAACAACCATGCAATGTACACACCTGTAACTTCGGACACACTTTAGCTATTGTGCTGTATCTAAAACCTCCCCTTGCCAATTTGTGATTATCACCGAATTTTCGAGCCTGTGTGATTCAAAAATCCATGACCTATTTATAGAATAGCTACCAAACCCGCATCATGCACCGAACAGTGGCGAGATATCCTGATTAGCCCATTGCTGCAACTAGCGTAAAGGATATACAAATTGCTACCCAGCCCAGCAAGTGCTCGCATGTGGTTTCGCCCTCTGATTACAGGATTTCAACAAGCTCACTGGTACTAATATGCTAGTTTTTAAAAAGTAAGTTTAAAAAGGAAAAAATAAAAGGACAATCTTAAGCCACATTATTGGACTGAAACATTTTTGATGTATATGTTTGCTGATGAGGCAGTGAAATTTGTTAAGCTCTCTGTCTTCTTTTTAAAATGCATAAAGAAGAACATTCAGCAGTACACTTATCAGCACTTTGGGAATGTGCCATTAGTTATGTGCATTATTCATTTCATCTACAGATTAGCATTGGAGCTCATAGCGAGTTAAAAAGATACGGTAATAATGAGTGACAATGACCCCTCTGATGGGGAATGAATGAGCCGAGCTGATGGATGACCCACACTGAGAGTGGATTGTTCCATTAAGAAGTGTGGGGGTGTGTTGTGAGTCTTGGTGCCCGAATGAGATGGATAGTCTGTCGTACACAATTGCAGGCGTGATAGCGCTGTGTTAAATCCTCTTCAGTAACGCCGACCGAATTTTGTGTGTGCGCATGCGTGTGAGAGAAAGATGAATAGTAGAAGAGCAGTGAATATACTCCTTTTTATGGTCTTTGAAAAGCATCCTCAGTATATCATTGTTAAGGTCATTTCAGATCAGGGCCTTGAACAAGCTTCTTTTGTGCAAAGATTCAGAGGAAACTCCCCTCTAATTTGCCACAGGAAGCGAGAGAGAGCTGTGGCTCGTTGTCATGTAACCAATCATGGTGCCTTGCAAAAGCCTGAAGGAGATGGTCTCCAGTGCCTGCACCAGTCAGAGACATTGAAGCTTCTGGAAAGAGTGAGTAAGGGGAAGATCAGTATTGAGCTTATCATTATCCAACTCATCATTTAAAGCACTCAGCGTACTAGTGAGGAGGCACGACTGTGCTGTATTCAATTTAGCTGGTATTTCGTTCCAGAGACGAGTCGACCTCATCTACTAGCACTTCACAGTTTTTCTTAATCCAGATGTTGTGAAGTTCTCGTTGGCCGATGTGAACATGTATCCTCGTGGAACTGCTGAGTTATTAAGATGGCACAAACATCCTCGCATATCGTCCGTTTTCGGTCGTAAACAGTTCGACCCATAACCTCTAGCGGTCACAAATATTAATCAAATTTGGCAAAACAAGGTATGCAGCATCTGTAGCACATGAACTACTTTGGGATCGAATTTCATTCCCGCACCACGAAAAGTGGGTGTGGCAGGATGGGCATATTGAAAAACTGAAGTTGTCCCTTTTATACCTCTTTAATATGGATAAAATTGTTACGTAATATACAACATGTCTCAACATGTATATGACGGGTTCTGTCAGTTTCTGAAAAATGGTCATTTTATGTCCTTTGACTGTCTTCACCCATAGACACCCATCTGAGTGACCCGTAACGTCTAGCAATCACAAATATTGATCAAATTTGATGAGACGTATGTACCATATTTTTAGCACTGAGAATAGTTAGGTATAATATGTCACCCTCATACCCCTCACCCAAATAGGCATGGCAGGGTGCAGACAGTCGAGTTTCAAGTTCAAGTTTGTTGTGGCAGAAAAGTGCTGGCAGGGTGCTGAAGAACGCTGGGACGAAGCTCTTGTGTGGTAAGATTAAAAAACAACAAAACAACCGTGTGCATGGGTTTTGTTTCTATGGCAACAATATGTTGACGAATTTTCCACCTTTAATTAGATACCGTAGGTGACAACAGTTGTCAAACTGAAGCAGATTAGCAGTAGCTATTTAGCTAACTTAATGCCTGCTGACAACGAGCTAACAATGCATAGAAGAGTACAACACTCTCCAGCAACATTCTGTGCCCAGCCGATCTTCTCCCACAAAGGTCCTTTTCTGTCTTTTTATTTCTGTCTGATAGTTTCTGTCAGAATACCATAATGCTCAGGATAGACAGACACAGCGAGAGCAAACTTCTCCTCCATTTTTTGTCACCAGGGGGATAAATCTCTCTATGATTGGTTGATTGAAAGGAATCAACCATGATGACACTAGCTCCTCTCTGAAAAGATCAGCAAATTCCATCAAGAAGCTCTCTGAGCAGCCACACAGTTAGAGCGCTCTGAAAAACACTAGGTATAGGGCTTTTTCTCTAGGCAGCCGCATACGCTCTCTCTTCTTTGGGAACAAGCAAAAAAATTTTATAAAATGCAGTAGGCGCCAACGCAGAAAAAGCTGATTTACTCAAAATGAGTAAAATGGATATATTGCATTTTGGAAACAAACTCTTCATATATCCCAAGATAGAATAACTTGGTTTAGCTGGGTAACTGCCCTCAGTAAAACCCAGGGCAGGTCTTAGATAAGTCCATGGTCTCATGTTATTGGGAACATTTGTCAAAAGAAACGCTATATGGACACAAGCCTTTAGTGTCAGCAGTGTCTCTGAGGGTCTTTCGCAAAGCAGAATTATTTGGTTTAGCTGGGCAGCTGCTCCCATTAAGCACAGTTCTTTTTAGATAAGTTCATCCTCCCGATTTTGGATTCTTGCAGGTTTTGCGTATTGCAGGTAACCAGCTAACTCAGTAATCCTAGTGAAATAAGAGCCAGTTTGTTCAGTTGAGTTTATGTGAGGTAGGCAGGAGCCCTGGAGAGACCACACCCACTATACTCCTACAGCCATGCAGGAATAGTGTAGCCTCCTGATTGATGAGCTGGTCCTACTGCGCCGCATGGAGAGATGGAGCCATGCTTTTGTGACGTGTGTGAGACAATACAGGGCTACTCCTGGCAGTTCTCCCATCTAATCTCTGTGTCTGTGAAAGAGAGTGAGACCAAAGGTTTGTGCGTATGTATTTGTGTAAGAGTGGGCATGTCTGTATGTGAGTGAGAGATTGTTTAGATGATGCATATTTCACAAAAATATTACAGAAGGATGCCCATCCTAAACAATAAATACTAGATTCTGGACAGGAAAATATGTGAAAACTGAAAAAAAATCAGGTCTGCATACTGGATAGTGCTCCCAAGAACATTAATTTACGTGCCAGCATATAGATTCAGAATGTTTATCAGAGTGTGTGATTCGTTGTGTGGTGGATTGATTTGTAAATGTGACCGTTTCTTTGATTGGTTGTTGGATGAAGGCTGCATAGATCTGTGGTTTGCTGGGACATATGTAGTCTGGTCCTCATTCGGCATCTTCCGGCCACACCTGGTCAGCAGATCTCGCTATATTGTCTCAGCGGGCCTGTGTTTTTCGCCAAGGCTCTGATCAGAGTTGGGGAAGATGAGGCTGAGTTTGAGTGAAATGTGCAGCACTCTGCAGTGTCCTGTTCCCTCTATTAAACCTCCCTACCTCCCTGGACCTGGGGCCCCGCGGCCCCTCTGACTCCCAGGAGAGGAGAGAAGCGAGGACCTGCTTTTGTTCGGGCCTCCAATTCCTCCCCTGCTTACTGTTTATTTTCCCCATCTTTCATCTGTCCGTGCGCGGCCGGACTGTTTTTCTTGGGAATGTATCCCTCCGCCCCCCGTTGTCCTTACCCAAACACCTCTGCAGGAAGAGGGAGAGCCCTCGGCTGGCCCCCGGCCAGGGCCTGTCTGGATCCAATCAGCTACGGCCAAGCGCCAAACACGAGTCCCTGGGTTCATTCCCTTACACACATAAAATATGCACACTCGCTCTCCCACAGGCATATGCAAATACAGGCATGCGCAAGCTTGTGTATATGTGTATCTCTTTTTCACATTTAGAATATGTGTGGATTTTTCTTGTGGTTGCACAAACAAATGCATTAATGTGGATGAATACAGGTATGCATGCATGCATGCATACCTACAGATATGCACTGACGCATGTAAACACTTGCATGCATGTGCACCTGCTGACAAGCACACTTATAGGGTGCTCACAAGTAAACATGCATAAATGTTCAGATGCACACATTCTTGTATATGCATGCATCGATGTGCGCGCAATCCCCTGCATGCTCCGCTGCACAGCCATGAATACTCACACACACACACACACACACACACACACATACACACGCACGCACGCAGAGACACATGCATACACTTATTTGCAGTTGTGTTTGTGTGACGTTAGAGTCTATTTGGCTCCTTCACTCACCATTTTGTGTCCTTTTCCTGTTACAGGTGTTCCAGGATCTGGGGGTTTCGGTTCTGGCTGGTGCGTCAGAGGGGTACAACGTGTGCCTGTTCGCTTACGGACAGACTGGCTCAGGCAAGACCTACACCATGATCGGCACACCGGTGTGTATCAGAGGGCCATCATCTGATTTTGGGGAAGATTGCCTCTGCTCAGGGCTAAAGCTGAGCTAAATCTTTGTGTTGAGTCTATTCAGTCAGTTATGTCAGTTATCTTGTATGCAATCTCTTTAGCTGACGCCATCTTGGCTCAATGCTAGTATTGCTGTGTGGCCTCCCTGTTGGATGTTTTCATATATTTGTGTGCATATTCTGACTCCTTCCTTCTTTTGTTCTCTCTCCCCAGGCCTCCATTGGCCTGACCCCAAGAATCTGTCAGGTGAGCGACCGAACCCCAATTTTCTGGAAATAAGTTGTTGGATACTGACAGTACATACTCAGTGTTGGTCTGATTAAGTCCTTGGTCCTGAAGCATCTTTCACTGCATAAACCTTATTCGCTCCTGAGACGCCGGTTGGCACCACACGTGGCAGCCCTGTGCTGTTGGTGTGTGTGGGTGTGTAAACAGGTGAGTAAGAGGCATTTATTATGAAGGGCTTTGTGGAGCCACATTCACAGGGAAAGGCAATGTGTGACTGCCGTGCTTGTTTATACTCCCTCCAGTGTCGTTCAGTGACATGGTGCTCGTGTGTGTGTGTTTGTGTGTGTGTGTCTCTAATGTCGATTAGTGAC
This sequence comes from Gymnothorax javanicus, assembly GCA_029692085.1. Lineage (NCBI taxonomy): Eukaryota > Metazoa > Chordata > Actinopteri > Anguilliformes > Muraenidae > Gymnothorax > Gymnothorax javanicus. The sequence goes on from CM056193.1 coordinate 28,891,127, forward strand.
ACGGTGCTTGTGTGTGTGTGTGTGTGTGTGTGTGTGTGTGTGTGTGATGTCGGTCAGCGATGCCGCACTTGTGTATGTGTGCGTGCAAGCGTGTGTGTGTGTGTGTGTGTGTGTGTGTGAGAGATTTTGGTTGTTGAAGCAGTGCCTGTGTGTGCGCAGGGCCTGTTCAGGACAGAGGACCAATCTTCTGAAGGGCAGAGCTCCAGCAGGGTGGAGATCAGGTGAGCTTCTCACTCTGCCTCAGGTTCTGTGTCTCTGTGGCTCCACAGTGCAGAGGTCACTTTATGTAACTACTTTCGAAGGACACTCTAAGCATCACTATAAACACTTCTCTTTTTCTCTTCATCACTTTCTTTTTGCCAATCGCCATTTCATTTCCTGACTTCCCCTCTCCTCACCTGTACGTCTTTCTGTTCCCATTTCTCCCTGTTTTCTCTCTCTCTCGGGTCCTCCCTTCCTTGCTGTAGTTTTTTGGAGATTTATAATGAGCGCGTGCGGGACCTGCTGCGGCGCTCTGAGGAAAAGAAGCCGTCCCCCCTGCGGGTCCGAGAGCACCCTGAGAAGGGCCCCTACGTGCAGGGTACGTTTTGGGGTAAAGGGGCCGCGACCAGTGGGATCTCTGCCACACCTCCCCTCAAATCACATTCCATCAGGGTCAGAGCCACTGGATTTCCACCTTCCTTTTACCTGAAAGTCAGGTGTGAAGACAGTCTGGCCAATCACCAGAGGCAGTCTAACAAATATCATTCCAGTGAGATTTAAATCTAGTTTTGGGAAAAATACTTTTTCATATACAGCTGCATGCCATTGGAATAAGCTGCACATCTCGCAGAAGTTAAATCCAGCTGAGAGGAGAATTAAATCCAATCTCAAGAAATGGCTGTTGGATAATTTGTCACTGTACTAAAGTTTTTACTGTTTTTATTATATTTGTCATTCTTGCCTGACACTCACCTATTCAATCTGCTATCTTGGACTGTGATTTAGAGGACCACAATGGAAATAAGCCTCAAGGCTTTATTGTGTATTTATCCTCGATGATCTTTTAAAAACTTATATGGAGTCTGTGATTCGATCAGTCTGTCATGTATGTTTTTTAAAGTTTTGTCAAATCTCGATCTATCTATCGAGACATTTATTGTTCATTTAATCACCCAGGGGTATGAAAACCAGGGCTGGATTTGGATTGGTGAGACAGAATTGATTGTCTTAAACACTTGAGCAAAACCTCCTGTTTGGACCAGAGAGGAAAACACCACTGACTGTGTACATTTCATCATTGCTGCTACTCCTGGCCAGATAGTTCTGAAATTGTGCAGGGCACGCTGGGTGACCTTTGACCATCATCCATTGTCCCCATCAAAAAGACCCTGCTGGCTCACAGTCACCTGCATCCACGCTCTACACTGTTGGAATGACATCAATCAAGCGCTAATTTGGCACATCAGATTCTAATAAACAGAAGTTCTACTAGTTCTCTCATTGTTTGAAGAGCTGTGCTTTGTTAGGGTTGGACTGAAAATGTGCGGGATAGTAGATCTCTGGGAACAGGTTTGGACAGCCCTGGCTTAGTGACAGAGTAAATCTTAGTGGCTGTTTGTCTTGCACTTATTGTGGCTCGTGAAAGCTTCACTAGTAACCAGCAATCTGAGGCCTAACTGACCAACCCTATCAGGGCCCTTTATTAGGAAAATACGCTTTGAAGCTTGCCCATAAAAGTGCTGACAAGCTGAAGGAGTTGTTAAATAACCCAGTGGCTTTTTTGTATGTATTTAAACTTGAAGGCTATTGTCAGCATGTTATTGTGTACTTGTGTGTTTATATAAACTGAAGAACTGAAAGAACAAATTTCTTGCTGTGAGATCAGTATGCTGTGCCAAGCCTTGGTTAAAAAAAAAAGTTAAAAAGGAAAAAAATTAGTTTTTTATGTCTTTTTTCTGCTCTCCAACTCATACTTTCTCTGTACTCCTTGTCCTACATTTGCTCTTGCCTGTATTAGGCACAGGAAGTGACATCATTAATGAGGAAGTGTCTCTGAGGCTTTGGGATTACATTGGAGCTGCTTTCCAGTGTGCTCAGCCTGTCTCTCTTCCTCTGTTCCCCTCCCATTTCTCCCATTTAAACGGGCACGCGCGAGGCAGGAGGTGGGCTCGGTTGGGCGTAAACTTCCTGTTGATTCCTCTACTTGGAATCTTCTTTCTGTGTAAAAGGCCTGAGCTGCTCTTAGCTCTGGATTAATCACAAATCACTCACTAAAGTCTGGACTGAATCACAAAACACTTTCGGGATTTATGTCCAGTTTTGCAGCAGACCGCATGCTGCCCATATGTGAACCCGGCGAACATCTCGCATTCTGGTTTCTAGCCATTAGCCTCTGGACCATTCCTCACTGGGGGGTACATCTGGAGTTTTATCTGTGGAGGTACTGTGTGTACAACACAGCGAAAGACACCTCAAAAATGCCCGTGCCCTGAGACTCCAACACAAACACAGAAACCACACTCTCAAGTATTATAGCACATTTGGACCCTCAAACACTGGTGTAGTATACAGATATTACCGGGAAATTTTATTATTTTTAACAGGCATTTCCGGTTCCTTAGCACTGAACTGTATCGACTATTCCACTACCTTTTCATGCATCTGTATGATTAACCTGTAACTGAACGGCAACAAAGGCAGATAATTATCTCTCTTTAACTTGTACCTGTACACAGATGAGCTTTTGTAGGTTTTATGAGATTTTAAGGTTTACAAGGTAGTTAATACTGTCTGCCAAACTCAGTCCGGTTCAAAAAGCGATCTGGTCTTTTCCATATACTGTATTTTGAAATATTTTTTTCCCCTCATAATAACATGGATCTAACTGAAAATTACTGAACACCTGGATTGTAGTTGAGCAGTGATTTGGTTATTTTTCCAGCGAGACTGGAAATGCACAGGAATAATGATATGAGGTCAGGATTGAGTGCTACACGGTAATGTAGGGCACCAAAGCTGACTCAGCTCAGAGAAGTGCTGTGTTCATACATCTGTTGAGGAACACACTCTCGCAGGGCTGAGCGAGCCGTGGGGACCGCTTTTACCTGGTAAACAACACGCTCCGCTAGGCCACCACTTCCTAGCCCCAAGCTCTCCTGAGGAGACTCTCAGATCAGAACAAGCAGTGGCCCTATCTTATTACTGACAGTTCCTCAACTTGTCCATGGAAGTATCCAGAATGCTATTCTGGGGCTCACCACTCGCCACTGTTGACAGACTGATGTTGTTACTGATAAGTGGCCAGTTTTTCAGGTTAATCCTCAAGGGGTAAAATACAGGTTCAGAAAGTTTAAAAGTTGCCCCAAGTATTTTGTTCTAATGACCATGAAAGGGAATTTGTTAGTGAAATCTGCTGGCTTCATACTATGTGGAGCAACCATATGGCAGGACTTTTACATTCTGACCATTTGTATTCTTTTTGTTGTCCCTCTGTCTGTCTGTCCATTTGTCCATTCCTTGTCCTGGGCTTTCTCAGCACTTTGACAGTTTGGTTTTTTTTTTAATTGGTGGAAGTTTCTCATACAGTTCCTCTTTTTGTCCGTCCATCTCTCCGTCTGTCTTCAGGTCTCTCGCAGCATGTGGTGTCCGAATACAAGCAGGCGGTGGACCTCCTGGAAGAGGGCATCTCCAAACGCATCACAGCCGCTACGCACATCCACGACACCAGCAGCCGCTCGCACGCCATCTTCAGCATCCAATACACCCAGGTCAGGCTAATGCTAACAGTCCAATACACCCATGTCAGGCTAATGCTCTTTGTCCAGGACACTCCGGTCAGGCTAAAGTGAGTTCAGGCTAATGCTAACTGTCTAGTACACCCAGCTCAGGCTAACACTATCCATTTAGCACACCTAGGTCAGGCCAATGCTAACTGTGTTGTACTCCCAGGTCAAACTAATGCTAAGCGTCAAGTACGCCCAGTTTAGGCTTACGCTAACCATCCTTTACTCAAATGTCAGGCTTCAGCGCACCCAATTCAGGCCAGTGTTAACCATCCAGTAAAGCCAAGTCAGGCGAGAGATCACTGTCCAGTAAACCCTGGTTGGTGCGACACTGGCTGTCCAGGGCACCTTAGTCAGGCTTATGCTGACAGTCCACAGCACTCCGCTCAAACTAGCACTTACCATCACATATGCATAGGTCATGCTCTTAATAAAAAAAATAAATGATAAATAATAATAATAATAATAATAATTTATATTGTACTTTTCTTAAAGTGACAAAGTGCTTCACAGATAAAACAAAAAGAACAAACAAAGAAAAACTACAGAGACAAAAGATAGATTAAAGATGCAGGATGTGAGAACAAATTAAAATGAATAAAATTAAGAATGCAGAAAAGCCCTCCTATAAAAAAAAAAAGAGTTTTAAGAGCAGATTTAAAGGAATCTTCACCATCCACTTAGAGCAGCAGCTGGGTGCTGCTAATTAGCCAACAACATTTAGCTAATCCTAATTTGTGTAGATCATTGATTTTGATTACTTCAGTGCTGGTTATTTTTGACTGTAGAGTCTCTTAAGCTTCTACCTGTGTTGTCTTTGCTGTTATATATGTACAATATAATAATGCCGTTCATGGCTCATGGATGCATAATGGTGTATTTTCTGCATTGATGACAACAGGCTATTCTTGAGAACAACCGTCCATCTGAAATTGTCAGCAAGATCAACCTGGTGGATCTGGCTGGGAGGTGAGGCTAATAAAACCATATGAATCCTCCTCTTGTATTCACTTGGAAAACAGTTTGCAGCCTATGAGTGGACTAGTGTGGATGGGGTGTAAAGTAGTTTCTGCAGCAGGCGGTACTTGTGTGTGTTTGTTGCCCTCTAGTGGCTGTGAATATTCACTGCAAAGTCATAGGATCTTTTTTTTTTTTTTTTTTTTTTTTTTTTACATCTAGCCAGGTTTTACTTATGTTTTTAACTTGTGTAAAAACCTTATTTCAGGGCTGCCCAATCATGTTCGTAGAGATCTACCATCCTGTCCAACCCAACAAAGCACAGCTCACTCATCTGTTATCTGAAGTATATTATTAAGCCGCTAGTTAGTTGAATCAGGTGTGTCAAATTTTGGTTCTAAAGAAATTGTACTGGGTGATCGGTGTCTTTGAATAGAGTTGGGCAGCCCAGTCTTACCCTTCAGCATTTATCATTAACTATCAAATCCCCTAATAATCTGAGTATCTGCATTTCTCAATTTGTTTATCTGATATTGTTTTGTGAAATAATGACTTATGTCGTTATGTCCTGTAGCGAGAGGGCGGACCCTAACTACTGTCGGGACAGGATCACCGAGGGCTCCAACATCAACAAATCCCTGGTGACTCTAGGGATCGTGATCTCTGCTCTGGGTGCGTGTGGAGTTGGGGAGGAAGGGGGAGGCAGGGGGTTTAACATATAAAAATAAGGTGAAATGGAGTAATTCAGTTGCTGTTTATCTAGTTAAGCAAATTAAACTGGAAGCTGGGGTCTGAACTTAACCAAACAAACAGTTGTTTGTGAAAAGATGTTGACAGTTAGGCTATTAGCCTTTTTGTAAGCAGTTTTTGATGAAGAGCACATTGGATGGACTGGTGATGGCATTTTGACAGTAGTGATTGATACCATTGTGGTTGTCAAATAGTGCCCACTTAAGCTTTGAATTCCTTTTGTTCTGGAACCTTCTTACCTTCATAATGGAAGTCAGGAAACCATCAACATTCTTTAAGATGTGGAGTTTGCTTGCTTCATAAAAGCCTGGAACCTGTTCTGTTGGAAAAGAAAGCTGAGAATCTAAGAGTCTACTTCCTATGTTTTTTTTTTTTTCAACAGAAAAAAACTGTTGTTAGAAAAACAGATTGAGCTGTCACACATTCCTGGTGCTTTGTTTAATGTGAGACCCGACTCTCTTGCTTGTCTGGTTCTGGCCGGCCCCTGCAGCCCAGAACTCGCAGATGTTCAGCAGCTGTCAGAGCATCAACAGCGAGCCGAGCGAGGAGGGGGGCAGCACAGCGGGGAGCCAGTCCAGCTCTCTCTCTGGGGGTGGCCGACGCCACTGCTTCATCCCCTACAGGGACTCTGTGCTCACCTGGCTGCTGAAGGACAGTCTGGGGGGCAACTCCAGGACCATCATGATCGCTAGTGAGTGCCCCCCCAAAAAAAAAAGACACTGATGTGGAACAGGATCCTACTGCAGACTCTAGACACTAAATGCTAACAGCTCTGATTTTCTCACTTCTTAATCCAATATCTTTTCCTCTCAATCTCGTACCATCTGCCTCCAAAATTGTATAACCTGTCGAAGTCAGGGATTCAGGAAAAAACGCAACAACTCGATAACCGACCTGAGAAATAAATCACCCAATTGTTCCTTCAGGACTTTTCCAATCTGTGAATTGAATGTCCAGCCTTATCTCCAATTTAGTTGGAATCCTTGTGTCTCAGTTCAAAATACAAGCTCATTTCTTTCCGTCTCTTTCTCTGTTTCACACTCTCCCCCACAGCTGTCTCGCCTTCCTCCAGTAGCTACAACGAAACGCTCAGCACGCTACGCTACGCAGCGCACGCGCGGAACATCGTCAACAAGCCCCGCATCAACGAGGTGTGTGTGCGCGTGTGTGTGTGTGTGTGTGTGTGATGGTGCAGTTCTCTTACCCTAAAAATGTGTCTATTTGAATACATTAAAGCTTGTAATGGGTGGGCTAATCTCTATCGATGGTGGGGCAGTTGACTGATTTCGGGTAGAGCATGCAGGCCTCTACAGTAATGTTTAGTACTGAATTCGGATGGGTTGATGAGCTCCTGTTAAATCATTTATACTCCAGAGCCCTTATGGGCTGATGGGGTATTCTTATACCATGGGGCATCCAGGTGGGCGGGCAGCGGCTCCATAATTGTCCCATCTGAAATTGATATGCAGATTCCTTGTGAGGGGTAGGTGTGCAGCAGAAGGGTCACCAGTGGATTTGACTTTTGACCTTGGCAAAGGGACCTGGGCCTTGCCATAGGTCGATGCCGCTATTTATTAATATTTAGTGAAGGGCTGTGGGGTTCTCCCGGCGCTCTGCTTCGGCTTGTTACAGCTGGCATACATCCGTTTTCTTGCCATTTTTTTTTTTTTTTTTTTTTTTTTTTACAATGGTTTCTCTATGTTAAATTTCTATTCTTGATATATATGAGTTGCTTTGTTCTTGTAATGCATATTAAAAGCACCTCAGGTTTTGCAGAGATATTGCCTCTAAAATGGGAGCTCTGGAACCCCTCCTGGCTGCACAGGGTGACCCATCTCCTCTCCCTCCTGTACAGGACGCCAACGTGAGGCTGATCAGGGAACTGCGGGAGGAGATCGATCGGCTCAAGAGCATGCTGCTGAGCTATGAGATGGTACAGCGATCACCCTACTGGGGAAGGGGAGGGGAGGGGAGGGGGTGTTGCTGTCGAATTCAGGCTGCAAACTGCAGTTAAACTTGATGTGGGGCAATTCAAATAGTTAGTTGTGGTTCATTCTTGCTGTAAAACTGCCTGACCTCTGACCTCTGACTTCTGCCCAGCAGCAGCGGAACCCCAGTCCTTCTCTGAGCGAGGAACGGGACGGGAGCATCTCTGAACTCGTGCTTCAGAATGAGCTAAAGGTGAGGGAGTTCCATCTCAATTATCCTCTATACAGAGTGAGTGAGTAAGTGAGTGAGTGAAAGAGGAAGTTGGTGAATTAGTGAGTGACTCTATGAATTAGTTAGTGAGTGAATGACTCCTTGACTTACTTAGTTATTGTCTGTGGGAGTCAGTTTGTTTGTGAGTGACTTACTGTGTTAGTGAGTGATCCAATGAATTAGGGAGTGAGTGAAATACTGAGTTAGTGAGTCACTCAGTGAATTAGTGAGACTGAGCAGCTCTGCGACTTGGTGAGTTATTAACTATTAGAGTTGGTTAGTGAGTGGCTGAGTTATTTAGTGAATTACGCAACTGTTTCCTTGGGAGCTTCAGATCTGAAAATTCAGGAATATTCTGTTTGCTGATGTGTTTCTGAATTGTTTTTTTTTTTTTTTTTTGGCAGACATGAAATATTGGAGAGAAATTCTCCTCGGAGCAGTGTAGGGCCTGTGAGCCGTGGTGTGTCCCTGTTTGAACCAGCCAATCCACATTCCAGCCTGTATTATCATGACCCTCCCTTCTGCCCCCCAGGTGGAGCAGCTCACTAAAGACTGGTCGGACTGCTGGCGAGACCAGCGGAAAGTGCTGGAGCAGTACAGTGTGGACATCAACCGCGACCGAACCGGCTTCCTCATCCACTCGCACCTGCCGCACCTCATCGCCCTCGACCGTGACGTCCTGAGCACAGGGGTCACATTCTACACCCTCAAGGTGAGGCGGGACCCCAGGCTAAATGCCTGACACTCCATGTCGGCGTACAAGACAGATGGGGAAATAATGGGATCCCGGATATATACCGTTAGACCCCTGCAATGAAATGTCTGCCCATAGTGTGTTTGGCACTCTTACAAAACCTGAAATGTTGGACCCTTACTGCAACCCCATTTCCTGAAATATTGGGGTGCTCTGTTAATAAAATGTGAAGAAAAACAGAATATAATGATTAGCAAATCATTTAAATCCTGTATTTACTGTATTTGAAAATTGTACTAAGACAGCATATTAAATGTTGAAACTGAGAAGTTTTATTGTTTTTTGAAAATTATCTGCTCAAATTGAATTTGATGCCGGCAGCATATTTCAAAAAAGTTGGGATGGGACAACAAAAGATGGGAAAAGTTGCATGATACTAAAAGAATACACCTGGGGGAACATCTCATAGCTAATAAGGTTATTTGCAAAAGGTTATTAGCACAATTGGTATTAAAAGAGCATCGCAGAGAGGCTGAACCTTTCAGAAGTAAAGAGCGTTTACCCAACGTAACATTACCCTACGTAAATTGCAAGGAATGAGGGGAATTTTATCATCTGCGGTGCATAATGTCATTAAAAGATTCAGAGAATCTGGAGAAATCTCTGGAAGAGGTGTAAAGGGACAAGGCTTAAAACGAATATTGAATAGCCCTCAAGTGGCACTGCATTAAAAACAGGCAGGATTCTGTTATGAAAATCACTGCATGGACTTGGGAACACTTTCTAAAATTATTGTCTGTAAACAACGTACATCTGTGCATCCACAAATGTGAGTTAGAACTCTACCATGTAAAAATGAAACGTACATAAACAAGATCCAGAAACGCTGCCGCCATCGCTGGGGCTGAGCTCATTTTAGATGGACCGAGGCAAAATGGAAATTGTCCTGTGGTCTGACCAATCAAAATATGAAATTCTTTTTGGAAACCATGAACCCCGAGAGGAGAGACCATCCAGTTTGTTACCAGTACGCAGTTCATAAGCTAGCATCTGTGTTGGTATGGGTGTGCGCGCACGTCACGGGTAACTTGCACGTAGGTGAAGACCGCATTAATGCTGAATGATATATAGAGGCTTTGGTGCAACATACGCAGTCATTCAGACAATGTCATTTTCATGGAAGGCCTTATTTATTTCAGCAAGTCAATGCCAAACCATAGTCTGTATGTATTACAATAACATGGCTTCATAGTAAGAGTCTGGGTGCTAAACTGCCCTGCCTGCAATCCAGACCTGTTACCATGAGAAAAGGTGGCGCATTAAGAAACAAAAAATATGACAAAGCAGGCCACAAAGTGTTGAGCAGCTGAAATCTTACATCAAGCAAAAGGGGAAAACATTTGCTTTCAAAACTGCTGAAATAGGTCTCCTCGGTTCCCAAACGCTTACAGAGTGTTGTTAAATGAAGAGGTCACGCAACACAGTGGTAAACATGCCCCCGTCTCAGCTTTTTTTGAAAAGTGCTGCTGGCATCAGAATTTAAAAGCATATATTTAGAAAGAAAACACAATTTCTCATTTTCAATTTTTCAGTTGTTAGCTCAGCAAGACCAAAGGTCCGGTGTGCTTAGGCCATGGCCTGTTTGTCCGTCGTTTGTCATCGTTCGTCGTGCATAAACATCATCTTCTCTGAAACCACTGCACCTATGAAGCTGCAACTTGGCATGTTCCTTCCAATGAGGACACGAAACTTTATGTAAGAGTTTTCAATCCAATCTAAAATCCATATTGAAAATGTCACATAGAGCCATATCTTAGTCATTTTGGCTTCACCAATGAAGCCGAAACTTAGCAGACATATTCATTCCTATCAATGGGGACACCAAACTTTATAAAAGACTTTTTGATCCAATTCCAATATGGCCGCCATGGCAGCCATATTGAAAATGCTATATAGAGCTGTTGATTGGCTAGTTTTGCACCTGATTGAGCTGAAATTTGGTATATGGGTAGCTTTCAGCAAGCCAAACGAACTTGGGAGGGAATAAGTTTCATTTCATTGTTTTTTTGGAATAGTGAATTTGTTCATGAACAAAATCCTGCTATATTTGTGCATGTTCATCAATGTATTAAGTCTTCTGGGCATTTCTTATGTTGAGTAACACATTTTCAGTGTTGTACCTACAATCACTCTATACTATATATGTACCTGCCATCACCATGTACCAATAAAATATATTTAAATGGAAAAATGGACATTCGCCAATTAAATGCAATAGTCACCAACTTGCTATATCTTACGAATGTAATTGTTGCATCATCTTACTATCTGTGTTTATGTATGAATATATAGATGCAGTATATGACCAGTGTGGAGTGTAGTCTCCAGCTCTGTGGACTATATATGTTAAAACATAATTATTCATGTAATGTGCATGTAGTGAGAGGGCTGTAAGTGCATCACTTTTGCCCTTTCTTATGGTCACTTTAGACAATAAACTATGTAAAAACTAATATTTGATGGCTTGTCATAGGTTGCAGGTGTCCCAGTGAGCTACAAAGCCCGTGGCACTATTTTATCTTTGTTTTATTATCAATTAAATATAAAGTATAAATGATTTGCAAATCATTGCATTCTGTTTTTACTTTCATTTTACACAGTGTCCCAGCTTTTCTTGGAAACGGGGTTGTATGTGATATGCCTATGAAGTGTAAAACTGCTGAGGTGATCAAAATGTTTTTAAGTGAACATTGCTATGCTAATGTAACTGGTTATTGAAATCAGTGAAGTTCCGGGACCCTGACTTAGACCTGAGCCTAGGGGCTGTCCTGTGTCATTCTCTAACAGCTGTTGCAGGACTGAAAAAAAAATGGGAACAACATCTCGCCTTTAACTTAATGTCCTCCTGTTGCCATATGTATCAATTCCCCAGGCCCCTAATTTCCCCATGAAAACTGTTGTAAACTAAATTGGCCAAAACTAAATTAAATGGTTACAGAAAATTTTGCTTTAAAATGTGCCTTCTGGAACCATAAATTATGAGCTCTGGACCTGATCGTTAGCAATTCTGGGCTTTTGTTTTTAATTTTTAATGTGAGCACGCTTGTCTCTGACGTGCATCTTTGGACTTGTGGTATCTTACAGGCTCCATTTTCTTTTTCTGAGCATTATTCTCAGTGTCTCATCTCTAACTGACACCCTGTCTTGTCTCTCAACTAGATTCTCCCTTCATTCCTGTCTTCTTTTTCTCCTTCTGCAACTTGTCACTGTCTGCAAATCTGTTCAGATCTGATGTATGCAGGTAAAGGTGTGTGAGCAAGAAGTTAGTCTTCTCTTTCCTTCATCTTTAAAGCATGAATCTTCCTTTTCCTCGCTTAATTTTTTCGTTCTCTACTTTCAGTTCTTAAAATTGAAGAAGCAGGTTTTCAGAGTGTCATTTATGGAAATAGTTATCCTGCACTCTGCACGGCGTTGTAAATATGAAAAATGCCGAATACATTTCATGGAGTTATATTTTGGTGAATATAATGCTGTATCTGAATTTGGCAGTAATGTGTACATATGCACATAAAGTGAAGCTTTGCTGCATTGTTCCTTAGCAAAATGCTTTATTCTGATATATTGCCTTGTTCTCTATTTGCAGTCTGTCTTGAGAGCTTAACCCAGATGGGATGATATTGTTCTACATCAGCTTTTTTAATAAACTTGCGCTTTTACCCGTAAAATAAATTTACTAAATGCAAGCACGAGCGGCAGCCTAGCAGGTTAGGGGGGTTAGGAACCCAGGTATTCACATGAAAATGTTTCATGAGCTGGTCTTGGCTTATGAAATCTGACTTGCTTTCTCCTATACCTGCGAATCACATCCTCTATTGACATTGTGCTATCTCTCTCACAGGAAGGGGTGACCATGATCGGGCCACATGACCAGTCCCAAATAGGTGGGCACCTCTTATTCTACAGTTTCATGATTTTTACTATCTGATGGTTGTGTTATTATATGAGCTTCGGCTGGTCCAGGTGGATGCAGACACTAAAACATGCACAAGACATTCTTTATAATACATTTATTACATGGCTTGTGTATATGAGAATAATCTTATTTTGATGTATGTATATGTGTGTCGGATGGGGAAAATCCTTCCTCAGATTGTGAAAGTTCTCCTGTAACCTGGATCTAAAGAGTACATTCAGTCGGTTGTTAATGGGTGGAAGAAATATATGGCAGGACTTCCTCTCTCTGGCTCTTGGGTGTTCCACCTCTGGTGTGTGTGGTGATTTTTCATGTTTGCAATAATTGTTTGCTGTTGTTGCATGTCCAGTGCTGCAGGGGGAGTCTAGCTGTGAGATAGTGAACCAGCAAGGAACTGTTACCCTGAGGCCCATACCAGGCAGTGTCTGCTTGGTCAACGAGCGGGAGGTGACTGAGCCATGCCGCCTGGCACAAGGTGACCGAGTTTACACACATAAACACACAAACACAAGCACACGCGGCACACACACACACACACACACACACACACACACACACACACACCAGAAGCACCTCTCAAATACTTGCTCTCATCACATAATGTTTCTCACTCACACTCTGTCATAACAGACTAAACCTCTCTGCAACTGCAAACACAAACCTCCACAGCACCACACACATACAGCTGACTGTGGCGCTGCCCCATTTGCACAGAGGCGTTCTCAGTAGGTTTCTTTTTTAGGAAACATGGTTTTACTTCAGTAGGAAGCATAGGAAATATCCCAGCTACGTTCCATGATTGGGAGAAATTACAAGGAAACAATCAAGGAAACATCGAGTGGTTCCTACACAGCAATGGAAATGCCACAATTCCTTGCGATGAGCTGGGGATTCCCTGTTTGGATTATAGACTCAGGATAACGAAGGTTTTTTTCCATAAATTTCATACATTTCATACATTCACCATTTTTTAGACTGGAAATTGCCTGTGTTGATGTTGAATATTGAATGCTTTGAGGGAAAGGATTTTGGATTCAAAATTTTCTCCAGGCTCAACAAACTAGGTGGACAGCAAGCTAATATTTTCCATGGAAACTGCTGACACCACTCTGAGATGTGTCCTTCCTAGCTGGAGTGTGTTGCATTTCCTGTAACCTTTCTAGCAAATGATTACTATGAAGGAAGGGTCCTAAAAAGGTACCGAGATGATAGGAAGCCTCCTCGCAAATGAGACCGAGCCTTTATGCCAGAATGAGTACAGACAAGGCGAGGAGTCACTGGCTATCTGGGGCAGACAACACCAATTTAGCAATAAGTATCCCTGTAATGAGGTGACCTCACACTAATAGTCCAGGTTTGTCTGACGCCTGCAGGGGCTGTGATAACACTCGGAGGAGTGAACAAGTTTCGCTTTAATCACCCAGCAGAGGCGGCCATCTTGAGAGAGCGGAGACGGGTGAGCAGTTCTACAGCATAACATAATTTTTATGGTTATGGTCACACTGGCACTGAGTCGACAAATTTTTACTTGCTTCAGAAGATGTTTTTAAGTACATTTTTATTTAGTCATGTGCTGTGTCTTGGTTGCATTCAGTTGCATTTTTTACAAATGCAGCTGTACCTCTAATTAACCCATTGTTATTTGTTGCGATATGAAAATAAATTGCTTGTCTATTGTGTTATGTTTATTGCCATTTGATTACATTTTTTTATCTTATGAAAAAAAAGAACTGGGGCCTTATCTATAAAACTTTGCGTGGATTTCATACCTAAATAATGCGTACGCACAAAAGAATAAAAATGACATTTTGTGGAAAATAACCTGATTTATAAACCTATGGGTAAAATAAACTGCATGGAATTTTCATTTATTTAATCAGGATGGACTTGTAATTTATTGACATTGTGCATAATCTTAATAATTTCCCTTTTTGTAATGTCAAGTTTGTTTTTATAAATCAGAAATCTGCAAAGAAAGTGACGTATGTATCTTTTTTGTGCCTACGCACTGTTTATAAATGAGGCTCCTGGTGAGTTTTGCTGAATATTTGGGCCCAATAGTTGCCAGTAATGTATACTTTTGACCTCTGCAGGAAGGTGAGGGCACAATCAACTGCTACTCTGCTGATCTGAGTCCCATGGCCTCAAACACCAGGTAAATTTCATTTAGCACAGCAACTTTACAAGTACACTTTTCCTGGACTTGCTCAGGAGGACAAACAGCTACCTAGCTGGCTATGCAAGGCAAATGCTGGGAATTCCATTTATGTACTGTGTATGTGCTTCAGTAACTGATAGACGACAGACACTGGTATCTCAAGGTTATGTTTATGTTTGACTTGCTTTGAGCTACATTACCTCAGCTGGGAAGTAAAGTTTATGCTGGATGTATTGCTAGGCACCAAGCCATTAAGCTGAGATGTACGCGCACATACACGCACACACACACACATGCACACACACACACACACTGGCCCAACTCAACTGAACATAATAAGCTCCAACTGAAAGTCCCAGAGAAGAATCCCGGCGTGTTGTTTGTCGGCTTGACTTCTCTGTTGCTGGGATACGAGAAGGACGCTGCATTGAACTTGATTCACACTCTCTGACTGCTTTTTTTCTTGGGAGGCTTCTGTCTGTTTATCTGAGATGGGCATTTTGAAGTCCTTTCTGAATTTTACCTAGACTCAGACATTTTGCGGAGTCGGAGTTAATGCTCCAACAAAAAAAAAAAAGATAAAATAACAGTGTAGATTTTTGGTCATTCTGAAGGTTGCTTAATCTGATTGGTAAATAAGAAGAAGTGAGATCTAAATGCTCAAAGTGCTTTTGTTTATGCGCTTTTATTTTACAGCCCCGTGTTCATTATTTTTTGATATACTTAGTAAAGAGGATGCCTATTGTGCTTTGCTTTGATTTTTGTGTTATTATAGTCTTATTATGATTGTCTTATTTTGTAATTTGTTATTTTGTAAGTTTATTTACAAAAATTATTGCTCGTACATCAGCCTGTGTGTCTCCGTGCTCATGCAGGCCAGAGGGGGACGGGTGCTGGGAGCAGGGTGAGGGTGGGGGGTCAGAGGCACACCCCCCCAGGCAGCGGCTAGAGGAGCAGCAGAGGTACATCGCGACTCTGAAGGAGGAGATCCGAGCTGAACAGCAGTGGGCCGAGAAGGACCTGGAGAGCGAGCAGGCGCACCTGAGGCAGCAGCAGAGAGAGAGTGAGTGCAGCCGACTGCATCTGTTTCAAACACTAAAGGAGTCATGTGACTACTGCACCGTGGAATATGGGATACGAGTGACCACTGGACTGCCGTCAAGATGTGGTCACCTGTGTAGCTCAACTGGTGATTGGTGGTTAAAACATGCAATGGAAATACAGAAATAAAACAATAGCTCAAAGCACTCATTTGTTTACCTACTTTGAAGTACATGCTCAACTTTTATATTGGCATTCCTGGGCACAAAAAGAGCAACAACGTGTATATGTGTATGTCTGCTCCGTCTGTAGTCCAACAGTGGATACTTCTGGAAAAACAGCGTCTGGCTGCCACAGAAGAGCAGGGGAAGCAGGAGCTTGGTGTGCAGACAGACCCAGTGTCCTCGCCCCACTCAGAAGAAATGGTTTCAGCAAACAAGGTGGTTGGGGGTGCTCCTGCTGCTCCGACGCTGTCAGTTACGGTTGGTGACAGGAAGAAGGTGGTGCAGGAGGAGTTGCTACGACACCATGCCTTGCGGCGGGCCGAGAACAGGGTGCGCCGCAAGCGTCTGAACTACCAGCTGGCGAAGATCGCTCAAAAGCGCCACCTGTTGGAGGCTAAAAGAGAACTTCAGCGGCTGGAGAATACCCTTCCCCCGGGGCAAGACAGCCCCACATCAACTGAGCTGGGGTATCTATCGAAAACGAGGGGACCTCCTTACGACATCCGCAGGCACTCTTTCTCTGCAGATATCCTGTCTCGCCTATACCCACAGCACGCTCCCAGCTTTTGGTCAGTATCTGTGTGCCAGTTTTACACCTAGTGCTATGTATTATGGCTGTCCCTATCATCTAAGTTGTAAATTTCCCAAGAAGCGTGTCTGTAGAATTTCTGGTAATGTTTAAATAAGTGTCTAATTGTGAAAGTCATGGAAATGTGCTTGAAATCTTCATGAATGCTGGATGGTTGTATTTCAGTTATTAAAACTCCTCCAATTGTTTTTTTTTCTTATGCATTGTTATCTGCTGTTTTTTTTTAGTCATTTTCTGAGAAGAAACAAGTCTTCAGATTTTTCACCGGCATTTTGGAGGTCTCAGGGGCCCCGAAAGTGGGTGTCTGAGGAATGTCTTCCATCCAAGAGAACAAGAAGTCGTTCCAACACCATGCCCTCAGAGTCAAGCCGTAGCACGGTGCAGCAGACAAGCTTTCCAGAGAGGCTGAACAACTCCATGACGCATGTTCCTGTTCTGATCAATAGGCCAGAAAGGAGATGCCCACTCCCGATTAAAAATCCTAAGGAAGATTCCCAGGCAGATCCTGGCTCTCCAGAGCAGTGCAGAAAATCAACAAAAAAGAGTTCTTCGATGTCTGTAACGCCTAGTCGTTCTAATGCACCTAAAATTGTCAAAAGCCCCTCTCAGGGTAATAAAAGCCTTGAGAGAATCCGAAAAGCATTTTCCCATTCTGTTGGCCCAGGAATCCGGACTGCGCTGTCGAGGGTATTTCGGAAACCACCATCCGGATTTAAGCGTAAGAGTTGCAAGTCCCCCAGTAAGACTACAAAGAGATCACAAGACAATTCCGAGGAGAGGGAAACCAAGGTTACAGACGGGCAATCAAGAAAAGTTACATTATCTTGTGAGGACTTGGGGAGGTCAACAGCATCTGGAGAAATGAGGCAAAAGCGCTGGAACAGTACAGATGTCTTGGTCAAAGTGCCTGAAACACCAACGAGTAGGCAATGGAAGCTGGCAGGCTGTGTGGAGAACAAGCTAGAAGATCAAGGAGATGGTTCCTCAGACTGTGACAGCTCATTCTCTGTGGACTCCTTATCTTCTGCTTATGCTACAGCCTTAGCTGAACAGCTGAAGCAAGAGGACTCTGACTTGAGTGAATACGATGACAAGAGTGAAGCAGGGAGTGTGGACAGCCAGATGTCCCAAGATTCACTGGTGATGGAGAGCAGCAAGAAGAACACAACTGTGAGGCCTCTTTCTAAGTCAGCAGAGGTATACCATCACCCAGTCATGACTCATCACTGTCAGAGTATGGTCTTCAACTGGCAATCGGCTGGAGAAGGCATGGAAAAAATGCTCCTCTCTTGATTCTTGCATCTATGATGAGATGCCGGCAGAGGCTTACTGGAAACTACACGGTGTGTCCCAGTCAAAAGTATCACATAAACCCAAAGTGATGAATGAGGTTGCTCAAGCACCAAAGTGGGCTGTCGTGTCTGGAGATTTGCAAGAGACTCAGCCCAGAGAAGAGCCAGCTAGTGGTCCTCTTGCGACAGACAACACTGTCCGTCCATTTTCAGCCGCTAGCTCTAGGGAGCCAGAGAGCTTGCTGGTGTCAACTGATGCATGGTCTTCCACAGAAACCACGGATAGTCCCAGAACTGACAGAGTCTCAACTTTTGCAATCCATCGGGTATTGCACGATTCAGCAGAGTGTAACAGCAGCACTCAGAGTAGTGAGGTCCTCTCAGACAGCCTGAGGAGTTCAGAGAGCCAAGTTTGGTCGACAAGTGACTGCACGGAAGGTGAAAACACAACTGTAGAACTACAGAAATACTGGGGCACTGGGACTAGCACCTGCTCATCCATGTTACAGAAAACCCTTGAAGAGGTGAACATGCGATCATCTGCAGACACCATTGTAGACCCGGTTCCAGAGCCCTTATTAGGTGATGTCTGCAATTCTGAAGGATGGCCAATGATTTTATCTGACAAGGAAAATAAGGGAGGGGCAAGTGCTGCTATGGGAATATCAGACTGCCCTGAAAGATATGGTAACAGTCGAACTGAAAGCATACCCTCAGGGAACAATCTTGAGAAAACTGTTCCTGCCTCTACTTCTAAAAGCTGTCCAGCTCCGACCACAGTCCTCAAAAATCTGAAACCAGACAATGAGCTTGAGACATCACATTGCAACGACAAACTAGCAGTTGGCTCTATACCAAAAGAGCTTCAATTAGGCATATGTATTGCCGACTTAACTATGGAAAACAAGACCTCAGGTAATACTGCAGAACATTCACCCAAATATGATAAATCATCTTCTGAGGGCAGCGTACGAGGTGAAAATATACCAGAGGACCTGACTCTTGCTGTAAACTTGCCTAAATTTGATACTGACACATTGAGTGGGCTAGGCAAAGAAAGCAAATTATCATCATCTTCACTTTCAGACCCTCAAAGTAACATAAATGAAGGATCAGTCATGCTCAGTTTACAAATCCAATGCTGTGAAATTGTTCAAAAGAGCTCACCGGAGGAATCGGCTGTGGATTTTACGCCTCAAAATGACTGTCCAGATGCCAAAAATACCTCTGAGTCACTAGCACAGTCAGAGGAGGGTAACATTGCAAATGTTTCAAAACCATGGCAGCATGCTAATTACCAAGACAGAAATAAAATGCAGAATGACATAGAAGCTGAAGGACTGAATTTGTCAAACACTGACAGCCTGATTACTTCAGGAGGAGTTTGTAGAACAGATCATTTTGTGTTAGAAAATGAGCAGAACATTTATGCATGCACTACTACTTCACATTCTCAAACCGATCCTGTGGAAGGTCATCAAGTGAAAGCGCTTGATCCTGTGTTCAGCTGTAGCCCTGACTCCGAATTAAGGACTGGCGAAAACACGCTCTCCTCCGGTTACAGTCGAGGTACAGGTCATAATGCAAATGAGCAAAATGCAGCCATTACGGCAGAGGAAGTTGTCGAAAGAGAAGAGAAAAGAGGGACATTATTTCTGCACAGGCCTACAACTGGCTATAAACCCTCGAATGATGGGGATGAAGCCAAAGTATTTACTATTTCCAAAACTGAAGTAGAGGTGAATAAGAAGATGGACATTGAATGCAATGACCATACATCTTGTGAAATGGATCGGGATGAATCGGAGGGTGATCAAGGGGAAGATGAGGGAGACTGGCAGGATTACGAGCCTGGAGAGGTCAGGGATTGTTTAGAGGAAATTGCTCATAAGCAATGCAAGCCTGAAAAAATGGCTGTGCTCTTAAAAAAAGGTGTGATACTGAGGGCCAGGGCTCCCACATATGAAGCATCCAAGCTCTCTTGTCTACAAAATGGTTCACGACTGCTAAAAAAGGAAAAATCAAGCATGCATAGAGGCGAAGAAATCTTGCAGAGAATCCCAAAGAAAATATGCATGGAAGCAGGAGATAATTTAGTTGATTCAGCTGCAAGTAATATGGGGAAATTTGGCAGTGATTTGCAGGGTGACTTCTCCGGAGAAGAAATCACGTCACCTGCATTGGATCTATCGAACTATTCTCCTGTTCATTGTTACAAGGACAACAGTAAACAAATTGAAAATGATTTTGGGTTTGCCACCAGCCAAAATGATATTCTCATGTCAGAGATCTGCGGTGAAACAAGTAGTTTCATAGCAAAAAATGAGGGCCTGGGAACTCATCATGAATATCACGTCAGAGAGCGCAGTCCAATTGACCAGGAGATCTTTGAGGTCGTACAAAAACTCATGAAAACATCTTCAAAAGAAAGTCAAGATGACAGTAGTGGTGGTGAGAATGAGTCTAGTTCATTTACATCGAATGTGCCCTGTAAGCAAGGACCATTTGAGGAATCAAACCCATGTGCCTTGCCCAGTACCATCACACCTCGTGATGAGGGAAATCCATCTCGTCCTCCTGAAAACCGTAATGGCTCTGAAGTTAAAAACCTGAGAGATCACCTCCAGAGTGCTGAAGCGCTTTCATTCGAAAACTCAGTGCCTTCAGTATTTCTACCATTTACTGAGATCAAATTCCATCAAGATGACTATGCCAGGGTGAATATACCTCACTGTTACCCTGAACAGTGCAATCCTAATGCCGTTGCATTAACTTCACAGACCGTAGCAATGTCATCACCCAAAACAATGGAATTAGGTCCCCTAGAGAAGCAAAGAACTTCAAACTGTAAGGGCCATGACTTCACACTCAAGGACTTAAATATGCAGTCAAATGATAGAATGAATTATGTCCAAATTGGCAGCACTGGTAAAATTTGCTCAATTGCATGCGAACCTGCAACCAAAGAACAGTATTGTGCTCAAATGAAACCTCCTATGAGCCTTGAGCCAAATGACAGTAGGCAACTGCAACTTAACAAATCAAAAGTGACAAGCATTGATGATTGTGCTTCTATAACAGATACACAGAACCACCTCTCTCTTGCTGCAAACCCCATCCCTGCAGAAGTTGTGGCTGAAGAAAGGACCTTGGAAAATGATGCTAATAAAAATCCAATGGAGATGAATACCTCTGGAAACAAAACTGAAGGTTCCGGAAGTGTAGTTCAATCCAATAGCTTTAGGAGGGACTTGACTGATGTTTCAGGGAATGATCAAAAGCTAAACATCAATAGGAAACAAGCAGTTGAGCAGGCAGATCAAGAAAGTAGAACATGTTCTCCATATCTTTCTGATGACGCTCTTTATTATAAATCGCAAAGTAATATGCAGTTTAAACAAATTGACCAAGCACACATTTGTGTGCCTCCACTGCACCCAGAGGGGAACTATTTAGAAAATGCTTGTGCCTCATCCAAAGTGCGGTCTGTTTCTTTGTTCAGGGAAGAGAAAAGAAGTGTAATTTTTCCCCCTTCAGAGAGCTTTGGAAGTAATACTCCACCCAAACAATCCTGTCCTAAAGCAAGCTGTGGTGAACTTAATTTATCAGGTAATGAGGACTACCTTGATGTACGAATGTCCAGATGGACTACTTGCCTTCATCCTGCCTCCCTGTCCAACATGGAAGAAGTATTTGAATCACATCCTGGACCCCCTGATTTAATTATCAAGGAAGAGCACAAGTCCAGTAAGTGTTCCTCTAATTCAGAGTATGAAGACAAAGGCAATACAGTTTGCACATTGAACACGGTAGAGCTGAAGTTAGATGGTGAGCATTCACTTCAGAGTGACTCTGAAGGCTATTTGTGTTCAACCAAAGACTTTTTCCCCGAACATAAGGAATGTCAGCACTACAGTGGAATGAGTGAAATTCCTGAGATTGACTGCAATAATACAACTAAACCAGCTGGTGTTTGCTCAAACACCACTGGGTGTGAATCTGTGGCAATTGCATGTTTTCTAGACCCAGAATATAGGAGTGGTGATGAGGAAATAGTTAAGCAGATTGTCTCAGAATCCAATGTACCTTCCCCTGAGGTACATTATGACTGTTTACCACATTTAAGAAACAGTGAGACTAACATGATTAAATTTGCTTCCCCCATTTCTAGTCTAAGCAAGAATTTAGGTGCGCCCAATCTTACAGAAAACCATTTGATATCTGTTTATGATCAAAGTGAGACAGGATTTAATGCCCAGTATAATGAAAACTGCACTCCCATCTATCAAACTGAGTTTGCAACCAAGTTGCGAGATATAAGACATGAAATCCAGGAGGCTAACAGACAGAAAGCTTCATCTGGTCTAAACGCTGCACAAATTGAATGCACTGAAATGGCAAAGGGTTTGTTACTTGAAGGACTAAGTAAAACGGAAGTCACTGGGACCAATCGCCATGTAAATGTTAAAGTTGAATTCAAAAAAGGTTGTGCCACCTCATCTCATTCACCATCTGAGATGAAAGTTGTCTCTGATTTTGGAGACAGAGAAATATTTGGGTCTGTTCATGCAGGACATCAACAATGCAGCAATAATGGTAATGTTGATCACCGAAGGGGGAAGCAAAAGCATTTTCGGAGAGCAAATCGAAGGGTGCCATCCACATCTTCAACTGAGTCAATGCTGGACTCGTCCCCAGAAGAAAAGGTTGTGTGTAGAGTTTATCCTGGCAGGATGCAGAATAGACCTGAAGCTCAAGCTCGCCACAAGCATGATGTACCTGTTAGTAGCTGCAGGACATGCAGTGGTTTCACCAAAGGCCATCCTATGGCAACTTCAGTAAATAAGAATGTTGATGAATTTGATGGTAAACTGATAAATGGGGGCAACAGGACTCAGAGGGAACCTAACTCCAACATGAATCCAGAAAAAACTCTCACCATGGGACAAGTACGAAAAAAGACAAATATCTTTGGTGATCATAGTGCCTGTGCTGTTGTAAGCTCGGATGTGGGTTCCCATGAGACTCTAAAACCCTGCCTTAAGCCGCATGAGAAAAGTGTTGCTAAACTAGGAAATGTCCTGAGCCAACAGGAGAATCAGGCATTACCAAAAAAGGATGCAGGAATGCACTTTGCTTCCAGTGATATCAACCCTTTTCTCCACTCTTGGCAAGAACCAGAGCCAAACAAGGGGACTTATAAAAACCAGATTTTTGGAAGTGCCACTGACATCTCCTGCAAATTACCTCAGCCGCATGATCACAGTAATGCTGTAGCTCGGTGTCACAGTGCTGATAATGGGTTAAATAATGAAAATTCCCCATTTTATTCTCATCTAAGCACCTATGCTAACAAGAGGGAACTCTCCAGCAGCTTCGAAGACTTCAAGGAAAGGGATTCCATGGAGTGTCGACTGCAGTCATGCCACTACACTTCCAACCCTGACTGTGCACAGGACCCAAGAACATGTGACTCTTTCAGGAATGTCGTCTCTGGAGACCTGAGCAACAGCTCTGGTCAAGTGGATGAAATAATGTTAGTTTACTCCTCTGAGCAAGAGTCCATAGCTTGCCCACGCAAGGACCATATTATGTTGACCCGTGACCAAAGCACACAAACATTGATTGTGGAGGGCAGGCAGAGAAGGAAGAACCGTCACAAGCGGAGTAGTACCCAAGAACCAATGACCAGGATGGATACCATGGAGACTGGAGCTCCAACCATGTGGGCAAGCCTTCAGAACATGTCCCTTCATCTCTCGGAGCTGATCCATAACACTTCTGATCTGTTAGGGGATATCCGCTGTGTCAGAGCCAAAGAATCCTTTCCCAAAACTGATTGCTACAGTAACGTAATGGCACATCTGTATTCCTTTGGATCGGGAAAGAGGGATTGTTCAACCCAAACTGCTGTGGACATTGGGTTACAAACCAGAGAGTTCCCAGTGCATGAACGTTACAAGGAAATGAACGACAGACAAGTAATTGAGAAGGCCAAACCTCATGAAGTCAATGTGATTGTCAAAGTTATTGGATCAGATGTGCAGGACATATCACAAAATCTGGAGGATATTACTCTTAAAGTGCAGGGCAGGGTAAAGGATGGAAGTGCAGCCGAAAAAAATGAAGAGTATGCCTGATCTCCGCCATGAAAACTCTGGTGCAGCAGGCCAAGCTCATATCTCAACAGAAGCTGCTCCTCAGAAAGTTTGGGTTTCCAAACCTTCAGTAGTGACTAATTTAAAGAGTTACAATCACTGTAATTCTGATAGCCCTCTTGAAGTCTTCCCCAGGTATGCACCTGAAATGGTGAGCAGCAATTCATCAAATACAGCCAGCCTAGAAAAGCAGGACTCCTTAAGGGGTGGATCATGCTGTCTTAGTGGCCATCAGAAAATGTGTCCCAAGCAAGTGTGTTTCATTGACCGTGCTTGCTCACCTATACTTACGCTAGAGCCCGCAATAGGTACTCAGATGGGCAGGAGTAAATCCACTCAGTGCCTTGTGGACCAACAAAAGGTTGGAATGAATAAATCATTTTTGGAGCAACATAATGTCCAGTCTGCCCCTTGGATAAGTTTGAATGGCGAAGCTAAACCGGGATTTTCATCGAAGCATGCTAACAAGGAACAACAGGGAATGCAAACTTTGGATGGCTCCTCAAAATTGGTTGGACTGACTTCAAACAGATTGATTAGTTCCTTTAGCCCTGAAAATATTGGTGATGTTGGTCAATGTAATTCCGATGTAGTGGAGGGGTACTTCGTGAATCTGGTCTCTAACAAAGGCAGTGGAGATCAAAAGGTCTCAAGGAATGTTACAGCTGGAACTAAGCAGCAAACCATTAAAGAAGTACCAGTTTATAAACCTTCAAGTGACCAGAATCCGAAGCGCGTCATTCTGTCTCCATATTTGAGTGATGGAGCCCCCATTCATAGTCATGTTTCCTCGGTAAACTCTGGGAAACAAGAGGAGTGTGTGCTTCTTGACTGTAGACAAGAGTTTTCAAGTGAGAAAACATCTCAGCTACTCTCCCCCCTTGATGACCAGTTTAGCTACTGTGCAGCTAATCTGGAAAACTGTCAGAGGATATTTGAAAATGTTGGAGAGAGCTGGAGTGGCCCCTCTGAACCCTCAAATATGAGTGAGGACACCATCCAGCTTCAGGAAGATGATGCAATATCATTGGCCCCAAGTGAATGCAACACTGATATCCTTATCAACATTAATCCTCTCCTGAATGTCAATCGGAAGGAGCACCAGAGGGTCCCTGAGGACCTTCCAATGCACAACAAGTTCACCAACTGGTCAGGTGTTAGTGATCAGCCGCCTTCAATTGCAAGCAGTAGCATGGCGCAGTCAGCCTCAAAGTGCTATGATACTGTGAAACAGAAAAGCAGCTGTATCAACCCAAGTCGTACGGAAAGCCAAGGGTCAGGTTTAGGAGCAGAGGTGATTTCACCTAGACGGAGAAGGGCAAAAGAGATCGAAATGCTTCGCAAGGACCGGGAGCAAGTAATGGCTGCGATTAGGCTGGACATGAACCCACACCAACTGACAGTTGAACTGACCGAGGCTAAGTTGCATTATGGTCTCGGGGAAACTGATGCAATGCTGAAGTTACTGAAGACTACATCAAAAGAGGAGCCCCCTGGGTTCCCAACAAAACAGCAGCTATATAACAGGTATGGTACCCTTTCTTATTCAGCGCACTATTGTTTTTGTTGCAGGAAAAATTGCCTTCAGGTTGGTAAGTGTATCTGCATGTGTCTTAATTAAAAGTGATCCTTATTGATTTGTTGATTATAAATCTGCAGGCATAGGAGGACCATTGAAGGATTACGCCAGGAAAGAGAGGTGCGCCTCCAAAATTGCCGAAGGGCTCGCAGCCTCAGCCCTGGCAAGCAACCCTCCTCCCCACGCCAAGGAGCAGAACCTCCAACCAGGGCACCTGAATTGCCCAGCCGGCGTCGGGAGTACCTGCAACACCTCCGCCAGGAGGTGGTGGAGGGCACCAGGTTAGACACACCTTGTTCAGTGATATTCTGCATTTCCAAATCTACATCCATGTCTATTCAGTGCATACTTAGGATTTCTTGCACGGTTTCCAGGTATCGGTGGTGGATTTTACTGTTTTGTGGTTTTTTGACCACAGCGAATTCTTAACGCTTCCCAGAATGCAGGAACCCCCAAAGCAGGCAGCCCAGTGCCCGTCTGAGATTGAGCTAATGCTGCGGGACTATGGCCGTGCCAGAGAGGAAGCCAGGATGGAGATCGCCCGAGCCAGGGATAGGCTTCGTGAGAGGACCGAACAGGAGAAGAGACGGCTGCAGCAGCGGGCCCTGTCTCGAGCCATGAAGGTCAGTGGAATGCCTCCCATCCTAGGTGAAATTCTGACTAAAACAAAGTCAATGTTTGTTTTGTCACTGCCTCGCGTCGCTTCATACGCCCTAAAAGTTGATCTTCGCCCCCCCCACATTCAACTGACCCTATGTGACATTGACCTTTGAGCCAATGACCTTCACAACCTCATCAGATCAGCTACCCTCTGTGGGGCATTTCCTGGTCTGATTTGGTGAAAATCCCTCCAGTCCTTCAGTAGATACAGCGCGGACGAGATATTTGTGATGGACACATGTACAGACTGAGAATCGAGAAACTGTATGCCTCCCGCCCACTGTATCTGGTGGAGACATAATAAATCCATTCTTTTCAGTTAGCATAATACCATGTCCATTTCTGTTATCTGTTCCTCCAGAATGACCTGCGTGTACGAACCCGCGTCAGTAGCAGCACCCTCTGCACTGGGTCAAGCCTTAGCCTCTCCTCTGGGCCTACCTCTGGCTATAACAGCAGCAACACTGCACCCCTAAAACAAGGTGTCAATTCTGCCCAAACACTGCAGGTAAGCTTTTATGGTGCAGTATGCTAAAATCACAATTAAAATGCATGAACCTGACCATTAAATGTATGCAAGCTCAAATGCTGACCCTGCTACCCTTTAGTGTATCTTTTTGCTATTGCTAATTTTACTGGATTCTAAAAGCCATTTCTGCCCCATTAATCCCCCTACTTCTCCATCCCTTTCTATCCTGATTAGGTGCCTGGGAGCCCTCATGATGGAGGTTTGAAGGTCAGAGGTCGTCCACCAATACGTGCCTCACAAAATGTTGACACTCAGCGCCCATGGCTATCAGTCCAGGGTAAGACATCACCTGCAGTACTGGACCCACACTGGGCAGCTTGCTCACAACTGCACAGCATATCTCTCTGTGTAGAATCCTGGTGAATCTTGTGTGATCAGTAGTGTCGGTCTCAACGTTTTATTGATGTGTCATTTCTGCTCTCGCACTAGATTTACGTTTGGAGGTCCCAGTCTCTGGGAGTAACTCACAACTGCCCTCCCCGTGTGGACACCCTCGTACCCTGTCTACCAATTTATCTTCCTCCTTATCCACCTGCTACCAGGACATCGCCAAATACACACACGAATGCGCTGTCACAGAGGTACTTGCCACAGTCCAACCCCACATCATGTCCATAATATAAACATTCCTTCCGACCCATTTTAACTTGTCATTTCCCTAACTCTGCGTGACTCACCTGTGCACAGGTGCGCTCTGCTGCTGCAGGAGACCTGGGGAACTTGCTGGAGGGGAAAGCCTACGGCGGATGGAAGTCAGTTGGCTTTTATTAACACTGGAACTTGCTCGTTAGGGATCAGATACTCTGTTTAGCCTTCTATAATAGTGCTAATTGTTTCCCCTTCTTGAATCGCAGGTATCAGGGAACAGAGCGAGGCGTGCAGGCCTTCTACAAGCCCTCCTCCAGCCCCACGGTGCATGGCTTTCTTGGGGTCATGGAGGTGGAGAGGCCCTTGCCCAGCCTGTGGTGCATGATCCGTGACCACTCCAAGGCTCACCTGTACAACGAGTCGGTCCGCTCTGCCTTAACCCGGCCTCTAGATGCCAGCACACAGTTGGGTGAGTTCCTGCGGGGCCACTTTCTCCAGAACACGGTTTAATGACCACCCTACGTCTCCTCCTTTTACCTGGACCTGTTTGTCTATGCTTCTACCCCAGTGTACCTGTTGACTGATGCCTCGGCCTGCCACCTAAGCCAGCCTAGAGACTTCTGCTGCATAAGCACCGAGTCCAAGCAGGTCAGACAGGTCCTATATCTGCCGTTGTCCATCCTCCTGCGCTGTTAGGGGTGCAATAAGAGGCTTTAATCCCTGCCTGTCTCTCACTCTCAGCAGGAAGAATGGGTACTGGCCATGCGCTCAGTGTTTGAAGAGTCTCTCCCCCGCCCCTCTGCTGAAGCCGTCCGGGGAGAGCTGCTCCCCAGTGCCTGGGTCCTGCAGCCAACCCTCCGCCATGGTCGAGAGGTCGTCAGGGTCATATACCTGTTACAGGTGAGGCGCAGGTCCATTATCCCCTACCCATTAGAATGCTGGTGTGTGTCCTTCTCTTGCAACCTTATTCTGAACCTGCAGGTAACTTCTGAAGGCCAGCCATTGAGTTAGGTTTCTGTCGAGACTGTGATCTTGTTGAGGCGGTTCACCATTTGAAAATTTTTTGTACTTTATCTTGGCATCAAAGTGTTCTAGATCTCCTCTGCTTTCAATTACATCTATGTGAGAATGTTCACCTAAGAACGTTCGGATTACTTATTTGTGATAACACTTGGTATCAGTGTCTTCTGAGGTTTGTCATTTTCAGGGTTTTTTTTTGTGCCTCTGCCAAGAGGTAATGTTTTCACTGGCATTTGTTTTTTTGTTTGTTGGTTTTTTCTTTCATTCATTCATTCATTCATTCATCCATCAGTTAACAGGATATCTCAAAATGTTCTGGAAGGATGATAAAATTGTGCATTGGATGTGTGACATTTATTGCATTGATAAATACTGTGTTTAGGAGTAAAATCTAACGCATACTATTGATCCAGGATCCGAGAGAATTTCTTTGAGCGTAAAGACGGCACTGTCGTGCACCGGTGTCATGTTAAACTAAAACCCAGCCATAAGATTACTTATTCATGCAAATACTATATGCTTGGATAAATCTGAATCCGTCTTCCTCCGCCAACTAATTTCACAAAGGTGGAGGTCATAAGCTCTCTGAGTGCCTTCTGGTCCACTCATTTTTTTCTACATGTCTGTTCATCCTCAGCCTCCATCTTCCCACCTCACTCACTCTCTGTCTCCTCCAGGTGGACTTGGGGAGTCCTGCCCTCCCTCAGAGACTCCTGAGCGTTGTCGCTAAGAAACAAGCAGCGATCATCGCTGAGCTGGATTCATTTCTGTCGCTATGAAAATATTGCGGGGATGCAGCACAATAAGCACATAATCTAAGCCTTAAATGGCATTATAACTTCACTCATTTTTTTTTTACTTTTTGTATCTTGTATTTGTAACTTCAGCTGATGTGAAATTGAGAGCACTGTCGACATGTTGATCTTATAATTCAAGTGATCAAGCAGCTACTTTTCTTTTTTTAGTTTTGTGTTATAATGATGATGCTTTTTATTTGTTCTTTATGCAAGTTGTCATTCTTTATTTCCTGTAAGCTAAATCCCAAAGAGTGTAGCTTTTTTTTTTTTTCCCTTGCCAAAAATATCTTGCTAAGTCTGGTCAAGAGAAGCACTGTTCGTAACACTAACTCAATAGTACGTCATTAACGGTAAAAGTAAAAGCATGTAATGAGTTTAATGAATGTATAATGGTCTGAGGATCACTGACTAGAATCCTCCAGCCAGCAGTATTTCTGTTGTGTATAGAATGTAGTTCATGCTAACATGGCTCTGTAGCTAGTTAAACTGCATGTGCAGTCTAATCCCGTAGTGTTCATAGGCCTTTATTGTTTAAAGCTTGAAGCTGGCCTTCATTACGTACAGGCTCATAGCTGAATGTGTTCTTGTGTGTTTATGTAAGTGTGTTCTTTATGGTGCTGGTAAATATTTTTCTAAACTATCGTTTTTTTCACTGATCTAAGAGCATTTTTGCGATGCTCAGTAAAACCGAGTGAAGGTGCTTTTGCCTGTGTTCAGTAGCATCACAGCGTCTCTGCAGCTTGGGCACATTCAGCTGTTTTCTCTAATGTAATTGCACATGGCTGTGGATATTTTCACATTGGATCAAATCAGTTTCGATCAGCCTTGAAGAATTTTTGCACTCGCAATTTGTGGTTTTTATTGCTCGTTTTAAATGAGAAATAAGCCAAAAATGTTTTAAATGATGATGGATGAGGTCTCATTGCATTTTGGGTTACAAACCAAATTCAATTTAGGGGTATAATAAAATCAGATTAACTGATGAGAAATTATATTTTGTCACTCGCACAAACGGACCAGTCTGGTGTTGAGTAGAAAAATCTATATGCCATTTGACTGTAGAGAAACAGGATATATGTAATGGTGTTGCTTACATGCGACCACAACCTTTGCACTATTATGGGTTCTTCCCATGTCTTGATGAGCATAACATACAGGTTACGTTCCAGATTTGAGCAGTTGGTAGCATAGTGGATTTATAATGGGTGATTGCTCAGGGTCTCTTTACTGTGGCACTGACTTTGAACACAGTGATTCTTACAGGAACCGTAATTGAAGAAACCTTCCCTCCCTACCCATGGCAGAGATGGAAACTGTAGCCAAAATGGCAGTGGTACATTTCTGATTGCATTTTGACACTGCAATACCTGCATCCAGAGAGGGAAATAACGCATGCAGTAAAATTGTTTATCAAAGCTGTGCTTCATGATTGGCAGTCTTGTGGACCACCGATAATTCTTTCCAAACAAAAGAACAATGAAGTAATAGACCGCAGCTTTAAGCATTTGGAGTAACCACCTTTCTGGATGCCTTTAAATAGCATTTTATAGCTCTGTTACACATCATCTGCTCTCTGTTAACCTTGCTTGCAAACCTGATTTGGCTATTTCACAGCTAAGCTTTAACTTTGATGTTCTGCTATGCTTCCTTGGACACCTAATTTAGTGTTTTTCGTAGACATGCTACGCAGCTTGAATACGCTAATAAGCTTGCTTGTACATTATATTTATAGGGACTTGCATCAGTTAAAATGGGGAATAAGCTAAATACACTTTTTTCCCCTCATTCTTCTCTGTAAAGACGGTGGTGCATTATATAAGCAGGTCTTTGTGATCCACATCTGCAGTGAGACTTGCAGTGGATCAGGGATTCCCCTGGCCTGTGTTAATGAAAGCAGCAATGAAGGATGTACATTTTATTTTTGTAAATATTCTTCTAAACGTGCCCAATTATATACTTGTAAAATAAATAATTTTTGTATTGACAAAATTAAAAGTGGAAATATTTATCTTTTTCAATTGTTTGATTTGAGTTTTTTATATTTTAGAAAATATTATATTCCAAAGCTTTTAGCATCAATATTTTGAGTCATCCAATTTTTTTTTATGCTAAATTTATTTATGAACGTAAATTGTATTTTCCTAAATATATGTAACATTTTTCTGGGAATTCTCTTGTGCTTTAATTTTATGTATGTTTCTGTTGAAGTGACCTTTTGTTATCTATGCATTTTAAATCACAAAAATGATTGATAGCATTAATGGACCTACAGGCTTTGATTTTCATATTACTTTTAACAAATCGTCCAAGGTGAAAATGTCATGTATTAATTTCGTACAAAGCACATTTTACGGTTAGGAAACATGGCACTTTGTTATTTTGTATGGAAAATATGCTGTCTTGCAGAACACATTATGTTTATAATAAAAACTGAATATTGCTTTTAATAGTTTGAGTCTTATAGTTAATTTTGTATATATTGTGACACACGTTTCTGGTGCCTCATGTCCAAATCAAGTAATGCTGTGTTGAAGCATTCAAGTGATTAGCGTACGGTGCAAAACGGCCTATGGTGTCTCGGGAGATTTTTACCTGAGCAGGTAAGCTTGATAACCCAAGATTTACTTGGGAGACTTCATGCTACTTGGCAACAAGGGCCCTGTGGAAGAAGACAGGGATGAGGCACACCGACAACAGTGGGTCATGTGACCATCGCCTTTTGACATGAAAATCCTTGTGTCACCTCAGGTTTACAAATGGCGTAACATCTATTAATTTAATGATAGTTTTTGGATTTCAGGCCTTATCGTGTTCTGGCAAAAAACACGCGTTATGGTATGAATACCAGGTAAGCATTATTTTCAAATTGCTGCCCTCTGGTGGTTAGATAATATTAGTAACTGCTCAACTCGAGGTAACCCATGTCGGTCGGCACTGGTCGGATTTAAGTCTCATTGCCCACGATGTGCCTCTTGTTTTGTTTCTGGGAACATCATAAATAGTCATTTTGGATTCCATTACATTACAGATAGTGTTGTGTGCTTTGTGTTTTGTCAATACCTGGTGAATTATGGGATGATGTATCAAAAATAACGGCGCCTTAAAGCTGCAATCCAATGCGCACCAACATCTCTCTTGTAATTGTGACTCAGCTTCTGTACCCTGCCTTCCGTGGCTTCAACTTTGTGCATGTGTATGATGTGCAAAATTACTAAGTAGTGAATATGTTTAATTATATTATTTTGGTCTTTAAAATTCTAATTTATTTGTAATCATGATCATGCCATAATACGTTGTAATCATTGCTCAGATTTTATGCGAGCTTTCTGGTTCCGTTGCTGACCTATATTTAGTAACAATCCTGAAACAGTAGCTCGGAATGTAATCTTTACCACTGAATTGATGACTGCTAGACTAGACCGGCATGGGCTGCGGAGACTTGTCAGGTGACTTCTTCGGTTTGTGGCACTAAATCATATTGCAGCCCACAGCCGGTAACAAAAAGGGCGAAGTTAAATTTGTCAATTCGCCCGACCCTAGTCGTCGGGATTGCATTCCCTTGTTGATATGAAGAATGGGTGCGAGGGGAACGGAGATGACATTTCGGAGTGGGGAGGGGGTGCGGGTGCAAGGGGCAGTGGGAGGGAGAGGAGGGGGCGCTCACAGTGAGCCTGCCATTTAAAGTCACTGCCTCTTGAAAGGAATGCCTGCTCCCTGCGCTGCAAAACTTAGGGCGAGTTGTACGTACTTTATTTTTAACAAGTTGGGTGGGTCAAACGGCCGTTGACTGGAATGAGCAGTGCGTGCGGCGATTCTGTCTGTCTGTCTCCTTCCAGTCCCGCTTCCCTAGCCCCTCTCCGTGTTCAGTCCAACCGTACTGTGACCGCGACCCTGACCCGGACCGCTCCGGTCCCAGTGGAATTAGAACTGGTAAATTAATAACCCGGATTCTAAAGAAGTCGCAGCACAAAAGTAAATAATTGGACCAGAAAATTTTTTAAATAATCATATTTCATTTTCAGGTAAGTTTTGTGATGGATTTTGGAATTTTCCTCGGAGGTGCTGGGAAGATAGAATTTACATTTATCCTCGAGAGTGGCTTGTCAATGCTTTGACAGCTAGAAAGCGTACTGTAGGTTGTCACTGCATGATGTGTTCGGTAGCCTGTTTGAGTCATTAATATTTTCTGAAAGAGGGTTTCATGCCGTAATGTGCAAAATTGCAAATTAGTCGCTGATAGCGATGGTTAAAATTATTTTCAGACAAAAAGAATAGCTTCGATAGCTTCAGAAATCAGCATCGATATGTCTGGACCTGACATAAGTTGAAAACGTGCTTTTTACAAGTAGCTAAAACTCAACAGGAGCTGTCTGTATTCGGGTTCAATCCTTTAATAAATGTTAAGAATTTTTACGCTTAATTACAAGTTCGATCCTCGGTGAACTTGATATTTTATTGACTGGATGTTCAAGACCACAGTACGTGTTGCCTGCCGATTGCTTGATGGTCGCTCTTTTATTCTTTTTATGGTGTTATTAAGTTATAATGTAGCGTAGGCTAAAACCTTGTCCGCTACGCAACTTCCACCTGTTACATGATGCCCTCACTTCAGTTTCTTTAAACCGTGCTTTCCTGCTAATTTCCCACGTTGTGGCTACACCTTATATTGTTGCGATTTCACTGACGTTATAATTTTCAAAGTAGGCTAATTAAGTGAATAGCACAACTTCTGAAACCAAATTTTAATTTGTCAGTTTAATACAAAAAAAAAACATATTGCGTGCGGTATATAATAAAGTGGATGAACCCGGGAGAAATTAAATGGGTTTTATGGTTATTCCGTTCGACGTAAACTTCCATGGCCGAGTAACTGTACAGCAGTTCTGAGTACACGTGACTGAAGCTCGGATCTCCAGCAGCTGTTGAGTGCGGCGCACTTGCGCCAACTGCAATGGGAATAAAAGGAAGCACGCGACACATTTACCTACCTTGGGGTGATGTAATTTCTGCTGTAGTCTGATGAATATAGTGGGACGAGTTGCCTGCCCTGGTTACCTGCTTGAGTCTTATGCGTGTGTTGAGACAAGTGTGGGGGAAAAAATGGCCATTTAAGTGTGATCACTCATTGCCGATGATTACATGTGTATTGGGGTACAGACTTCCTTTGAATTGAAACGCACTGGGCCTGTCTTGTGACCACAAATGCGGACAGAATGTCTTTATAATAGGATAATTACGGCACTGCTGGAATTTTAGGTCACCTGAACTGGCAATATTCCTACTGAATTGAATAACACATCCCAAAACTCTCAATCAGCCCTCAATTCGGCATCTCTGACTATATTTGTATACTCTTGCTGAGATACTGTTACCAGCCTCTGGGTATTCCATTTATGCTCAACCTAAGGTAGAATCCTTTGGAAGACTTGTTTTTGTTGGCTCAAAATTGATATTGCCTTGATTTAGGTCTCATTCTCAGCACTATAATAACCCGGTGCTATCAAAAGGGCTTCTAACCAGTCAATGCCCTTCGCAATGATGCACACCCTATTTGTGGGAAACTGGCTGCACCTTGTGGGTCAAGTCCCCTGCAGTCTCTCTCAAAAATGTCCAAATGGTGTCACCCTGCTTCATCCTAAAACTTTGGTTGCCTTAGGACTTCAGATTCAGGTTATGAAAATTTTGAAATGTGTCGGGAGGATATTCCAGTGTGATAGATAGCATGCAGTAAAATATCGGTATACCACCAAGAAAAGGCAATTTATGTTGATTTGTTCTTTTGGCAGGAGGGGAGATTAATCTGTGCAAGGCGAATAGCATGTGTCTGCAATAACCATGAACAAAGGTTTATGACCCTAGTGGAATTTTCTGAAGATGCTGACTATCTATTTTGTTCATTATTGATATGCAACTGATAAATAATATTACTGACTATTGTTTAATATTTTCACTTTCGGCATTTATCAGGCACCCTTACCTAGCATTACAAACGTACATGCAGTAACAGCTGTATATTGAGTAAATTCTGGTTCATTACCTTGGTCACGGTGGCCAAAGGTTGCGGTGGTACACTCAAACCAGGCATCAGATCTGATGTCTTGGAATTTCTAGTGCAGTTAGTGAGTTTCCCTTGCTGTGGGGTCTATTTTGTATTTGATCTATTTATAATGCACTTACAGAATCAGATTTGCTCTTGGAGAGATTAGCAACGCAAACTTTCCGGGGATTTTGACAGATGCTTGTGCAGTTGGTCAAAGTGAAAAACCAACATGCCAATGACTGTATATTAGGACTGATTTTATTACCTCCCAAAGCTTTAATAGACAGTCATAATTGATGGGAAGGACATCTGTAATTTATGATAATTGTATTTCATTAGGCTTAGTAATGGCATCTGTATGGACTGAGGAGAGATTGAAGGAATACCATCCTCTCTCACTGCCCAAAAAGAACGCCACAGAGCTGTAGCAGTTGAGCAGTTGTCTCTGGTCACCATGGCAGCACTTTACAGTTTGTAATGTTTATAGGAAAATGTATCACGTACCACCATGTTTTGTTTTCTTCTTTTTTTTTTTGCTTCAAGACAATTGGCAGTGAATTAGAACTGAGATTCCTTTTGTTTACTCAAGTCTGGTTTTTCTGCCTGGTCTCTTTAAGACTTCCAGTTGACAGACGGATAGATCACAGTTTTCTGTTTGGCCAACGTTTTGTCTCAGTGTTTTGGAACTGACTGTTGCATGGTAATTTTCAATGGGATGCACAAACATATTGACCTTCTTTTAAAACAGGGGTCTTTCAGTTTGTATGTCTTTAGGGGAGGGTTTTCTTTACTGGGAGGATTTCCATTTTCTTTCTTCCTGTTGTAAAAGAGGAATGATGTTGGGGTGAGGTCGCTGGATGGGGCTGGTGGTGGGCGTAATGTGTTGTGCTATTTTGTGCGGAAGCCAGCACTGGGCAGAGAAAGCCCTGTCTACAACACAAATTCAAAGGTATTTTCTCAGCGCCTTTCTGTAGTGCAATGCAGAATTGGAGCTCGTACTTCATTGGCTCAGCCTGTGTCATTAATGGATAGAGTTGGACTGGCAGGGTTTTGTGATTGGGTCATTTGGAAGAGTCAACTCTGCGACTGAATGAGTACATCATGTACTTGTGTGTGCATCTATGCGCGTGCGTTTGCGCATATAGTACACTATGTATGCGAGTGTGTGCCTTTGTTCACGTCTGTGTCTACATGCGTGCACATGTGTGTGCAAGTATTTGCGCACAAGTGCATGTGTGTAAAAGTGTATGAATGTATGATTGTATATGTGTGTGTGTGTGTGTCTTTGGGTTGTGTACAGCGTGTGGTTATGTGTAGGGTGATAAGGGCATTCCCACTGGTGGGTGGAGTTCGGGGGAGTGCGTCAGGCCCAGATAATGCCGCCCTGCACATCCCTGATACAGAGGAAGACTGGGGTTTCTGTTACTCCTCTTATTCACAGCCGTGCTTCCTCACTGCACTCCTTGGGGCCCCCTGTTCGTAGGGCTACCTACTGATTTTCTTTCCAATGACAATTTTGTTACCTCTGCCAGGAGGTTATGTTTTTGCTTCCATTTGTTTATTTATTTGTTTGTCTGTCTTTTAGCGGGATATCTCAAAAACGGCTCCATAGATTTTAACCAAACTTAGTAGGACGTTAGAGTAGCACAAGAGGAACAAGTGTTTAAATTTTGGTGTATCTAGGCCAAAGAACAGCTGAGATATAGGCCAAAGTTCAAATGCAGCTATGCTGGCGGAGGTATGGGCTCTCGCAAGTCCAGCTCTAGTTGTTCCTTTTTCTCTGCTGAGTGTCACAATATGACTGAAATTTTGACATTTTTGTACTGATTAGTTGAAGGACTGCGGTGAATCAATTGTCCATTCATTGGTGCGTGGCCTCAAAAACAAGTTTGTTGATGAAATTATGATGGATTTAAATACAAAGCTATCCAGAGGCTAATTTGCTATTCTCAGACAGTGATGTGGTGAAGGGTTTATGCAGATAATACAGAGAATATGCGCCTCTTTTTCAATCAATGTACAGTATAATCACCTGAAGCTAGAAAGCCATTGAAATACACTGGAGAGTATACCCTCTGTGGCTGTAGTGATTTACCAATCTATCAAACAGGCTATACCCACTACTCCTGGGACCACTACACCTCTGCTCTCCGGAAAAATGACAAACCGAATCATTCTTGAAATTGAAGGACATCATGACCGTGGGATTAAATGGGAAACATAGGGATAGTAATCCTCTTAAACATGAAAATCATGACTTTTAATTAATATGGGAAAATTCTGTGACTCATAGCTGGCTTGTTAAAATTGTGGGATTGCAACTGCAGTTGGAAAGACAAGGAACATTCACATGGATGTCCTACGACCGCAGGTGTAAACCAATTGGTTAGCCAGCTCATACCCTCTGGTGTTAAATCGTAAGTGTATGAAATTAAATGCCTGTCAACAAATTTAAACTAAAATGGGGAACCAAAAGTGTGGCAGATCCCATGGGGATGAAGGATAAATGAGTGGCAGCTTTACTCCATTGACCAGAGCCATAGTTATGTAATGATACAGCACACCTCAGCTGGAGCTGGAGAGACATATTTTTTGTCCGTTGGTCTCCATGGGAACAGGTTTGAAAATTCTCCATTCAAGTGCAGAGATGGCACTTAGAGTTGAGTCCATGCAAATGTAAAGCTGTTGGTGCAGGGTACTGCGGTGTTAGCATTTTGATATCACTTTGAAACTCTATAGCTGCGGTGCTACTTAGCCTCTACTATTAAAAGAATGACTGTGTTTGTTGGAGCCTGTTCAGTTATTTTCAGTTATTTGAGCTATTTTTGTGTGAACTCCTGCTGCGGTGCTTTGAACATTGTTTGTAGATAAGCGCATCTGATCTGAGGAAGCCATCTTGGGAAGAGAATACTGATATAAAAAGGCTGGTTACACTTTTAATCTTTTTCCTTTCAAATATATTTCAGTGAATTGCATCTCTATTGCAAAGAAGAGCTTTCAACTGCCTCTGTCAAAAATTTTTATCGGACATGTTGATGAAGTCTCGCGGGGATCATGATGTACTCTATTCGAGTAAAACAGCTATAATAAGAGGCTGAAAAAGAATGTGAAAATATTGCTTTGTGTTATTTTTAAGCTACTGAAATGCATTAAAGGAGATTCTCACTTTTCAGTCCATATGTTTCTGGAGACTAGTCGTACTCTCTTAATGTTGGAAGTAGCCATACTCTGTGGCACTGGGGAGATCAGGGCTGTCCCGTCTTCTGTCTGTGCAGAGCTGATAAGGCAGCTCAGTGGTAACACGCCACAGAACGATAGCACTATCAGAGCAGAGAATCCCCTCCTGCCATTACGCTCAAGCATTATGGTCAAGGCACTCTGACATCACACACACTGTAACACATGCCGCCATACATTTGAGTGCACCATAGGCTGTATAAAAAGATGGACACAGCACCTGGGTCTGAAAACTGGGGCCAATGCGGAAATCTCTAAAATTTGCATTCTATTTAATGGCTAGCAGATGGCGACGTCGGTGGTTGCAGAAAGAAGTTCAATCCTATAGAAGCCTATGAGAAAATGAACCTACTTTCCCACCTGATTTATCATTTTAATTATGATTTTTCACATTATTTTATGGTATCTGTTGCAAGTTTCATGTCTCCTTCGATATATCATGATGTTAATTTTTGTAAATTATGGTCCCAAATTGACTAGAATAAAGGATAAAGCCAGAATATGCTTTAGGGGCGTGGCTATCCTCTGGTCCTCATCTGATACGGTCAGATCCAACAGTAGATCTACCCCTCGCTCCTCCCTGGATATTCAATTCATGCTCTCATCCAATTGGAATCACATCCAGTTTCAAAATGACAAAATGGCGCTATTCAAATTGCCAAGATCGAGGCTTCCTAAATGGTATGCTGAAACCAATGGGTGACGTCTCGGTTGCTTCGTCCATCTTTTTATACAGTCTTTACACACAAATATTGTACACCACATTTACACATAAACACATATTGTAATCCCAAAACCTTTGCCTGCCATTGCACACATACACATATTGAACACCATCATTGGACTCAGACACATACTGCACATCCATATTTTACTCAAACACATCATGTAACCCTATTCTAGCCAAACACATACTGTGCCCCTCATTTCACACAAGCTCACAATGTACCTCCCATTGGACGCCAAGACACACTGTACCCCTCACCATTTCACTCTTACAAGTATAATGTATACCCCCATTTTACATGAACACATAATGTACAGTGGACCAACTTTTTACCCTCGCACGGATACTGGAAGGGTCATGGGAGTTTGCCAATCCAGTCTACATGTGTTTTGTGGACTTGGAGAAGGCTTATGACAGTGTCCCACGAGGTATCCTGTGGGGGGTGCTGCAGGAGTGTAGGGCTCCAGGGCAGTTAGTTCGAACCATTCGATCCCTGTGCAAACAAAGCCGGAGTTGTGTCCGCATTCTCAGCATTAAGTTGAACTTGTTTCCAGTTGGTGTTGGACTCCGCCAAGGGTGTGCCTTGTCACCTATTCTGTGCATGATTTTCATGGATAGGATATCAAGGAGCAGCCGAGATTTGGAGGTGTGCAGTTTTGGTGGCCTCAGGATTACATCTCTGCTGTTGGTGTAGCCCTGTTGGCTCCATCACGCTGTGACCTCCAACGCACACTGGAGTGGTTTGCAGCTGAGTGTGAAGCAGTCGGAATGAGGATCAGCACCTCCAAATCTGAGGCCATGGTTCTCTCCCAGAAAAAGGTGGATTGTCCCCTTCAAGTGGGGGGTGAGATGTTGCCCTAAGTGGAGTAGTTCAAGCATCTCGAGGTCTTGTTCACGAGTGAGGGTAGGATGGAGCATGAGATTGACAAACGGATCGCTGCAGCATCTGCAGTGAAGCGGGCATTGTACTGGTCCGTTGTGGTGAAGAAGGAGCAGAGCATAAAAGCTAAGCTCTCGATTTACTGGTCGATCTACGTTCCAACCCTTACCTATGGTCACAAGCTTTGGGTAGTGACCGAAAGAATAAGATTTAGAATACAAGCGGCCGAAATGAGCTTTCTCCATTGGGTGGCTGGGCTGACCCGTAGAGATAGGGTGAGGAGCTCGGACATCCGGGACCGGCTCAGAGTAGAACCGCTGCTCCTCCGCTTCGAGAGGAGTCAGTTGAGGTGGTTCGGGCATCTAGTCCGGATGCCTCCTGGACGCCTCCCTTTAGAGGTTTTCCAGGCATGTCCAACTGGGAGGAGCCCCGGCAGACCCAGGAGGGATGGAGGGATTATATCTCCCGGCTGGCCTGGGATGGTTTGGGGTCCCCGAGGTAGAGTTGGAGGAAGTTTCTGGGGAGGGGGGCACCTGGGCCTCTCTAGTTAGTCTTTTACCCCCGCGACCCAGCCCCGGATAAGCGGCAGAAAATGGATGGATGGACGGACATAATGTATACCACCATTTAATGCAGACATAAGTATCTAGTACACTGCCTTTTCACAAAAACACATAATTCCCCCCATTTTTTTTCTTACCCAATAAAAGTACACTGCCCCTACTATTCAAATATATTCTTGGGTAATTTTTGAATTTTTGAACAACTAAATCAGCTCGAGAAGATCAGATTTATACGTTGCTGGCGGTGTGCCATGTTTGTTGGAATTGGGGTAGCCTGCCGCGTCTCCCGGACACCGGAACTCTTGAGCGCGTGGAGGTTATACATTAAATTAAACCAGTGGCATAATGAGAACTGACAGTTTGGTTGGGCACAGGACATCCCTTTAAAACAATTATTAGTCCTGACTTGTTCTCAATCATTTTTGTAATTAACTATAGATTCACTCTGAGAGCACTCCACACTATCAGGTGTTGCTAGATCTCCTCACTCAGGTAAGATAACGATAATTTTTTTGGACACGTAATTTTGTGCATTTAAATCAGTGTTATTCAAAATTGCATATCTGATAACTCACACGCATATAGCGTTAGTCTCACGCTTTTTAGTGGCATATCAAGTTCTCGCGCTGTAGTCGGCTATCTTACACTTAATAACAAAATTGAAGATTGAAAATTTACTGGGCGATTCAATTCCATATTTTGCATAAACGTGCTTTAGGAACAACCGTGACTCTTCATTGAATTCGAAGTGCAACCACTTTCGTCACAAGTCAGGCTTCACCAAGGGAAATCAGTGCAAGCTCAGGGAGGTCTGAGTTATCTGTATTGTCGGAGCAATCAACAGCCGCGCACAGCGGCATTACGACTGATTTTGTCGCTCAGGTTCTCATAATGATTGGGAATATCGGACCTCAATCATTTGGCGGAAAATTAAGCTGCAGCGCAAGTGATTATCAAGACTGATTTGTATACACTTCATATAGATCAGCTGATTTCCTGGCATCCAAGCGCATCATAACATCCGGGACATTGCCACGCGATGTACTTTTGGATTGGCTAAAATATACGGCGTGGCGGCATTCATGAACTTGAGCTAATTAGTTGTATTTCAGAGTTTTGAGGTTTGATTACTTGATACATAAAAATCATCAAAATTCGCAAAAAATATTTATGGAAGGGGAAGAACATGTAGTCGCATGTGCTCACTCTTTGAAATTTTGCTTTCTATCGCCCCGTTACTGAATTAAAGGGATGTTGACAGTGATGGTAGCACATGGGATGATGTTTTGGAGGCCAGCCTGGTCTCCGATAGGTTTTTGGGCGCCTTGTACAGGCATTTTGTGCTTCTTTTTTTGAACTAATGCACCCTGTGTTTATTACAATTACAAAGATCTTCCGGGACACAGTTTAATCTTTTAGTTTCACAACTGACTCATTTTATAAACATTGTCTTGAACTGAGAGAACCGTGTGTGGTACGTTAGTGACAATGATATAGACCAGGCAGACAGTGTACAGTGCAACATTGGGTAACTATGCCAACCCAGAGCTTTAACTCTATTAACACAGTGCTGATAACAGTAACACATTGCAGCAGTTCCATTGTAAGCAGTCTCTAGCTGTGAGCCTGCTATGATAGCTTTGTGTGGGAGTAATTGATTGGGATGGGACAGAACATGATCTTTGCTGCATTGTGGGCCTATCCTGTTGCACCATTTGCCAGTGGCAGCTCCTCTATCATCAGTCCTCCATGCATTATGTTTTGTTCTTTGTGGATGCTTCCTATGTACAATTTAGCTTTTAATGGTAAAGAATGTGTATTACCTGAGCACAAATGCTAAATAGCTACGTTAAAGATTGCATAAAGGGAAATAATAGTGGAATGAAAATGCATTGATAAGCTGAATGGCTTGTTCTTGTCATTATGTTTATCGTTACCGTATACACCATATCATGTTTCATTATGCTCCAGACAGTACTGTGCAGAAGTCTTTGGCACATTTAAAGCAATTTCGTTGGGCGAATACACTTGCAAAAATGATTAAATTAAAAGTTTCTCATGACAGAAATGTGCTGTCCAGAGCTGTAAACTGTTGAAAACTAAATCAAAACAATATTTGGTGTGACTACCCTTTGTCTAAAAATTAGAGACAGTGTCCTGACAGCTTTATAAGATTATTGGCTTTTTGCTTGATCCAAGAAGAGTGGAAAACTTGCCTCCATTCCTCTGCAGACTGACTGTCTCACTTTGGTCTGTCCCTCCAAGTTACTGCAGACATCCATGATGATGTTGACTTCAGGGCCCTTTCAAGACTATACTATCTGCACGAACTGTTTTTAATGCAATGCAAACATTTATTTATAAAACTAGTTTTTAAATTAGCATTTGGAGTTTTAAATATACGTTTTATCTTCAGCAACACCAATGTGGAAAACAAAATGTAAGCATAAAAAAGCCAGATTAAATTTTTTTTTAAAATGTAAGGTGCCCAAAACTGTTGCACAGCACTGTATGTTTCATCTTCTGTGCAGAGCTGTAAATGACGAGATTTCATCAGATGAATGTTCTTGACTCGTAATCATAACCTTGGTGATTTTATTTTGATCTCTGTTTCTCAGATACCCCCACCCCTCTGAAGTGTGAGTGCTTTTGAAGTCCACCCATCTGCCCCACCATCCATTGTAACCCCCCCCTGCACTATAAGAAATCCTCCCATCAGCAGCGGCAACCATGACCTCAACCACTGACTTCGACAACCTGGAAATTACCCAGCAGTACAGTCACATCAACACCAGGTTCGAGCTCTCGGACGAAGAGCTCGACAACGACAACAGCTCAGCACGACTTTTCGAGCGATCCCGCATCAAAGCTCTCGCAGGTTAGGAGTGGGGACCAGTGGGTGTAAGGGGGGATGGGGGGGGGGGTCTACTGTTGTTATGTTGCTTGCTGTGATTTCGAGTGTGGGTTGGCTGCCTGTGTTGGCCATGTTTGCTGTTCTGCTGAGTGATCTGAGTTTCAGGCATCTGATCTGTACACGGAGTGGAGTGATTAATCCAGGATCCTCCAAAAGCCAGTACATGCCAGTGCAAGTTTGCACAGCTATTCCAGGTTTCACCCGGTGATGTAATCCAGCTAACTCAGTTATATTCTGTTGTGATATACGTCTTTACAGCTGTGGTTCTCAGACTCGCTCCCACGGGACCGTTGTGTATGTTAGTTTTAATTTTTAGTTCAGAATTTTTACAAGCTGTTAATTTTTTCTGAATTTTGCATTTTTAATGCGGGAGTACTTAAACTCTTTAAATCACATTCTGCAGAAATATATGATATATACCATGAAAAATAAATATTTTGGGGGCATGTAAATGCTTAACGATCTACAAACGTACAGTATATTGCAAACGATGAAAGCAGTCTAATGTGCACAGAACTGCGCGAAAAAGTAATTTATCTATAAATAATCAAATTGAAGTCTGATGTCCATCCATTTTCTCCTAATTGGTGTGAGCATGGATACCTCAGCGCCAAACCTGACCAACTGGAAGATAATGAAGAATTCAACAACCAAGCAATGAATGATATGAGGGAA
Source organism: Gymnothorax javanicus (assembly GCA_029692085.1). Taxonomy (NCBI): domain Eukaryota; kingdom Metazoa; phylum Chordata; class Actinopteri; order Anguilliformes; family Muraenidae; genus Gymnothorax; species Gymnothorax javanicus. The sequence continues at coordinate 28,935,135 of CM056193.1, forward strand.
ACTTGCGTTGCTTGAATTTTTTGGAAATAATCACAGACTTTCAATGCTCATGTGAACCTACTAAATTCTTAACTAGATGAACCAACTAAATTATTTTGCTCACCCATAAACCTCAATTTTTATCACGTCTTTTTATGTAATTGTTGGTTTTGTAGTGCAGTGAGATATATTTTACATAAATGAGGATTAAGATAGTAAATTACCCCAGTGAGCTTCAAATGCACCTAATCAAGAAGAATGAATACTGTTGAAATTTTGGTGTTGCAATCACCGTTGTAACGAAGACCAGCATATACAGGGGTTGCCCTGGACCAAGTGTGAGCACAGCTCTGGAGGGCTTGCCCTGCGTGTCAATAGCTGGCCCTGTTTCCTCTCACGGGTGCCTGTGAGGTCAGGTTGGTGCTTATTAGTGTCCTCAGTCACAGTCCATCATTTATAAACAGTCCCAGCTGCTCCACCCTCCTTACGCGGAGAGCTGAGCGTTCGGTCAGATCTTATTAGATGTGTGTATTTTCCACTACCCCCTCCACTGGAGGCTGCATTTTTGCTGTAATCCAGACAGGATGTGCCCTGTTTAATTCATTTATCTCACAGCACAAGGCTCTTCACTGCTTCTCAGATCCTGCATAGATCGATACCATTACGGGGGCTCTGAATGCATTTGGTGCATCATCTACTGTGAGGTGGGGTGGGGGGGCGGTGGAGGGGGTGAGAGCTGTACTGGCTTTGAGGCCTGTTGTGGAAAAAGTGCCTTAATGCTGTTTGTTATGAACTGCCCCTCCTTCCTCTTCAGAAATAGTAGAAATAAAATATGGCGAAAAAGTGCTGACTGAGGGTCTATGACCCTTTGAAAAACCAGGTATTTGGAATGTTTTTTTTTTTCTAAACATGTATTGGTGCTCCAGAACTCTTCTGCTTTCTGTAGTCAGTGGTTTTTTGGTCCCTGGAGATGAGGGTTTTCTCTTTTGGAGTAATGGATTGATCACTAAGGAGAAAGTGGATATACTTTCTTATGTATTTCTACGGGTGATTGGTGATTATACTGTAAGTTGACAGATGTAGAGGTGGATATATTCTGTATACCTGCGTATACTTTCCACTTCACCACTGGGTGTGGTATATGTGAGGTGAGAATTAGAATGCTCAGTTAAGAAAATTCTAATCGCATATTAAACAAATTAAGGGGATATAGGCTTTCTACTTCCTGCTGTACCTCATCTCTGATACACTGTTCAGGGTGCAGACCTGCTGAAGCAGGTGTGTAGTGTAGAACCCGATGTAGACAGAGTCCAGCAGCCTGTGTGTAGTCCTTGGGTGCAATGGCTGCACAAGTCAGCTGGGGGCACTGCTGAGCGAAGAGAAGAGGTAGCTGGCAGGACACTTTCCAGACTTCAGATTACTGTCTGTGCGTTTTTTCGGCTAGATAAGTGAAGAAGGCGGTAGCTGTGCTTCACCTGCTGAAGAAAGATTCCTGTGGAATTCCAGTATTCCCCTTGACACCAACCTAGCTGTCCATCTCAGGGTCATGTGACACCGTGATTTTGCTGTAGCCCCTCCCTCTTTCTCCTGCAGCCACAGTTGTCAAATAGTTAACGCTATACACCAGCCCCCATCCCCCTCCCCCACCTTGTTCCCCACCCTATGGATGGTGCGGAGCTTTGCTGCATATTCTGAATACTTCATTGATGGATCAGGGCAGCTGCCCACCGTCCCAGTACTGCAGCCCCTCCTGCCCCTGACGTTCTAACCCGTGGGGTAACTACAGGAGCTGGTAATCCTGGGCACCTATGTGAGGGTCAGTCCTGAGAGGGGCTGGGCTCTTTATATAGTCTCATCTCTGGGACAGATGTACGGGGACATGGCCTGTGTGTATGTGGGACAGAGGGAGGAGGTGCATATTTTTCAGACGGACTGGTTTTTGACTGGGTAAAGGTTAGTTAATGAGGTGGTCTTGGGTGCTGAGGGTTCCAGCTCTGGTGAGAACTGAGCCAGATATCGTCCTGTCTGGTGTGTGTGTGTGTGTGTGTGTGTGTGTGTGTGACTGCAGATATGCCTGTGTATGTGTGTCAGTGTCTGCTGCTGAGCCGAAAATAGACGAGGCAGAAAAAAAATCCCTTTAACTGATGATTGGTCGTGACCCATTTCAATTATTTTTATTTATTATCTAGTTTTCCAGTAATCAAAGTTATACATTGGCATATAAACACACTGCTTCTTTAAGAATGCTCTGGAAGGGCAATTCAAAAGTAAATGTAATTAAGAAAAGTAGCTGTTTTATTCACAAAGTACACTTTACAAAATATATAAACAACTTGGTTATTTTCAGTGTTAGCTTGTGGCACATCCTGTTCGCAAGTGACCAAACCTGCTCTAGATTGATTAAATTAAAACAAATATGAGCAACATGTGTCTACAATTTTGAATAACACTGAGTTTATTGCACCCAGTTTCACATACAAATAAAGAGATCTATATCTTATCTTCCCATAATGCAGAAAAGTGGCTACACCTGATAGATCTGAGTGTTGTCTGAGTTAAAGCATTGCTAATCTAGGAAAATGATTGAAAACAGGTCAAGACTAATCATCAGTTTAAAGGGATTTTTGCACATCCTCTATTTTTAGCAAAGCAGTTGCCATGGGTGGGTGTGTGTGAGCATGTGGAGGGGAGTTGCATGTGTAGCTGTATCTGTATGCCCCTGCGTGTATGTCCGGGGGGAGTGTGTGAGGCTGTATCTGTGTATACTTGTGTGAGTGCTTGTGTGTGTGTGTGTGTGTGTGTGTGTGTCCATGTACATTCACAAATGTGCAGGTGCAGAAATCACTCCCGTCTTAAAATAGTTAGTTCTGTTTGTAGCTATCAGATATTCAGTATTTTTCATTGCACTGTGGTACTAATGTTATCTGGATTGCAGAAACACTTCTTTGTATTTCTTCACATCCATTCCTTATGTGCAATACACATGTACTGGTATTTGATAGCATATCCACGCAGACACATTTGCGCACATATGTACTTTTATACACAAACGCAGTCACACAGACACACACGCGCGCAGATGTCTGTTTTTGTTTTGAACTGCCAGCGCACCTCAGAGTGCTTGATGATGTAAGCGCGGACTGCTGTGGGGTGGGGTGGGGAGGGGGGGGGGGGGTGCAGGATGTCGGAGGAGGCAGTCAGTTGCGCTCGCATTCAGGAGCGCATCGCATGCACGGCTGGGGCGACGACGCCTCTTCGCTCTGAGTGAATGCACCGTTAGCGGCGAGCAGGGTGAGAAACCGGAGAAGAAGAGAGAAGAGAGCAGGAGGAGGAGAAGAAGAAGAGGAGGAGGTACAGGAGGAGAGGACGCGTAAGGAGGAGTGCCAGCAGTGTGGTCAGTATGAGCAGCCCTTGTCTGTACCGCGCTCCGGTCTGTCCCCCCCGCCTCCCGGAGGTCAGCATCAGTCTGAAGCCCAGCCGAGAGGGGTCGGGCCGCCCCGCGGGGGGTGGTAGGGTGGGGGGCGGCGGTGGAGGACCGAAGGAGACCCCCGCGAGGGGTGCGGGGTCGGGCAGCCGGAGTAAGAGCACCCCCCCGGCCCACAGGGCCCAGCGGGGGATGGAGGGACGGAGGGTCGTCCGTGTCGTGGGTCGGGTCGGGGGAAAGCCGGGGCCGGAGCTCCAGCCGATGAAGAACGGGACGGTCCGAGGGATCTCTCTCGCCCCCGTCACCCCCTCCTCTTCATCGTCATCCTCTTCCGCATCCTCCACTGGCATGCCGGGGCATCGGAGCCCCCCACTGCCCCCGCCCCCGTCCCGAAACATGCGCCGCGCCCGCTGGCTGAGTTACAGCACCTCCAACATATATAACTCCATCCTGGACGGGCGCTTCAGACAGCTGCAAGGTACCCCGGCCGGGACAGTGTAGAGGGGCCCTTAGCACTGTGTGTGTGTGTGGGGGTCTCTGTGTGCAACTGTGTGTGTGTATGTGTGTGTGTTTTTGCATATTGGTGTGTTTGTGTGTGTGTGTGTGTGCGTGTGTGTGTGGGTCTTTGTGTAGTCTGTGTGTTTGTATGTGTCTATGTACATGTGTGGGTCTCTGAACACGTCTGTATTTGTGTGTGTGTGTGTGTGTGTGTGTGTGTGTTAGTGTGTGCATGTGTGTGTGTGTGTTGATGTGTATGGGTCTTTAAGTGTCTGTGTGTATGTGCATTTCTTTGTGCGTCTGCCTGTGTATGTATGTGTGTGTGAGTGTGTTTGTATACATGTGTGTATGTGTTTGTGCAGGGAAAGGAATCTATTGCCTAGTTACTGCGCATGATCAGCAGTGGTCTTGTCTTACTTACTTATTGAAGTAGACATGCCCCAATTGTTAACATAAGCTGAGTTGGCCTTAAATATTTTATGATACATATGGCTAAAACAGTGTACATCTGTTTTTTTTTTCTTGAGGTGTATTGGGGAGGTGGCATAAAGTTTTCTGAATATTTATTTCACTGGGAACCCTGACGTGTTTCAAGAAGTCAACACCGACTTACTGCTGTTAATGCAATACTATCGTGCCTGCTTTGGGTGCACTGAGCATGTGCGAACTCTGATGCCAAGGTGGCCCCATTCCCATCCACACCCTCTTATCTAACCCCACCGAGGATTCTCCGGGCCAGATCTTTCACACTAATCCACTGTGCAGACTGCTTCTTCTTCCTGGGGGCTTTATTTTCATTTCTTTTCAAAGCTGTATCATAACAGGCTGGCTGATGATGGTTCTTGAATTGACTGCAGTGCTATGCAGTCTCTGACCATTGTAAATATGAGTGTATTTTGAGGACGTGAGTCATGACTCTCAGTGTTATCGGGAAGAGGAGGCACTCATTCAAAATGACGAAAGTGTAATTGAATATTAGAGCAATTCGCTGTAATTTGACTTTTGATTTCAAAGAGGTGTCATCAGTTAGTGAGCCGAAATATGGAGGATGAATACCTGAGCTGTCAAAATAAGTCCCTGGGTGACCATTCTCCCGGGCATTCTGGGATATTTGTCTGTGGAGAGACTGGCCAGGGCTGATTGATGAAGGGAGTCAAGTATTTTGGTTTTTATTTGCTGACTATGGATGGAATGTGTTTTCTTTGCTTAATGATTTGACTATTTGAAGACTTGTCTGTCTGAAAGAAGCAAGTTGTTTGCGATGTTTTTGGTCAGCTTGTGACAGGGTGATACCCTCTAATTGTTATTAGTGTTAAAGGCATTTTTGTGTTACAAAAAAGCCATTGCAGGATTCTTTGGTTTTTTATGTTTAGCCTAATGATTAAATTAATTGCACTCTCCCCAAAGCTAACTAATGAAACAGAAAGCTACTGTTCTGCATGGGTTTTGAGGGCAGCGTTGACTTTGAATTGAATTTCCAGTTACCATAGATACTCTCTGTCTGCTAATTAGCAACTCGGCAAGCTGTTATATGCGTGCTTTATATTCTTGTAAGTGAGACATTTCCAAAACGGGTACTAAAACAAGCATTCTGCTCACAAAATTATTTTGTAAAAAATTATGTTATTGTGGACAACGGCAGACCCTGTTATTTGTCAGTGAAAATTCCAACCATCTCTATCTCCCATTGATGTTGTCCGTTACTAATGCAGCTGAATGCTCATCTCATGAGGATAAAGTACACTTTCCCCTCGCTCATACACATGTTGTGATTGATTGTGTTTTTGCTTTGGGTTCTCCAAAGTGAATTATTTGCTTTCTGTTTTCACCATTAAAATGCCATTCTACGTCCCTCTCCTGTCCGCCCCCTATTACCGATGCATTACATCCTCTCCCCATTACCAATGCATTACATCCTCACCCCATTACCAATGCATTACATCATTACGTGCATTACGTCCTCACCCTGTTCCCATGGAGTTGTGTTGTCATGGCATTCTGTCCTCACTCCTTTACCAAGACGCTTTGTCTTCATTTGTTACCATGGCACTGTAGCATCACCCTGTTACTGCAGCGTTCTGTGCTCAGCAGTTCCTAAGCTGTTCCCCTCTTATCCTGTATGTACGATTTGTCTGCAGTAACTCGGGCCGGACAGGAACATGCAGGGATTGAAATGCACTTCCAGTAAGAGCTGACTCTCAAAAAAAAAAAAAAAAAACAACCAGGTTGCATACAGGAAAAATCCATCAGTATGAATAAGTCATGTGGCAGGAGTTTGTGTCGTGCGCTGAGGCTGAGAACTGCATTCTTCTGTTACAGCTAAAAGCTCAGAAAGAAGAGATTACCCCTCTATGGCCTGAGGGAACATGGCCGTTATCTAACAGTAAAATTCCGCACCGTCACTTGATTCATTTTATGAGGCATCATTCATTCCCATGAGGAATGAATGGCTGGCGTGAGTCTTATAGGAAAAGAAGACGGCGCCTGTACACCAGTCTTTTATACTCCATCTTATCGAACTTCGTATGCTCAACATTTCATCGCTCAGGTCTTCATCAGGTCAGGCATTCACTGTGACTCAGGGCCACAAGGCAACTGGAGCGCATCCCAGCATGCAAAGGTTCACAGGAAGAACACCCCCTGGATATTTTCCCTATTCACTGCAGGGATTCTATGGTCCAGCACAACAATCCCAATCGAGGAGCAGGTTTCCAAAATGTGCTCGGGCCAAAATTTTCAGAATGGATATGATGGCATTAGCACATTCTTGCAATATAGTGTTATATCGTAGAGGTTCTGAATACTGCATTCCATGCTCAGTCCAGTTCTATCATGCACATGAAGTTTTAAAAAAGCGTACAAAAAAGGAAAACAGCCCCAAATCAGAAAAAGTTGAGATGGTATGGAAAATTTGCATAAAAAGAGAGAGAAGTGATTTCTAATTGACCTATGGCTAAGCCCCGCCCCCTCCACTGACTCGGACAAACAATCAACATTTTAGAACAGGCGCTAATGGCTGGTTTCACAGTTGGAGATATTTTTCAGGATGCTATGGATGATTTTTGGCGATAGAAGGCTCAAATATCATCAAGAAGTCAGCAAAAAGGGTTACACTATGCATTGGAGGGATACATTAATGAATTTAGAGTGGAGAAGGTCAACGAAAAGTTTAAATTAGAAGCTAAAATTTTCAGGTCTCAGTGCAAACGCGATCAACCGCATCTCGTTTCTGTCGCCCTCTCACACAAGATAGAGAATCAGCATTGTTTGTGCACTGCAGGGTAATAAATTTAATTTGGCATACATATTATTATTGCTACTGAATTTAAGAAATCTAACCTGCCGTGACTGAACTTCTTCTAAGTAAACAAGGTGACATGGGGAACAACGCAGCCAGGAGCTCACGTTAAGCCAACGTCCGTCAGTACTGAAGTTAGCCATAGAGTTTACTAACTTTAGCTAATGTTAGCTAACTTAGCGATGTCAAAGATAACTTTACATTAATCTCCAGCGAAGTGAAAAGATGTTGACTCAGCTTGGAACAAATGTAGACATCCTTGTTGACTTTTGTTAGCTATGTTAAGCTGATAGTGGGGTCTTCCACAAAGCTTTATCCAGAGGAGACACTTCTCTCGGTTATGATATGGCTTTGGGAAGGGTATAAAATACACTCCATCGCCCAGCCTCCCAGGATACCTCGTATCGGAGTTACATTTACCCAAGCACAGCGTTTGACCATTTTTTTTTAAACTTAGAAACATTTTAAAACCCCATGAAAGCGAACGATTCAGAGTTTCCTTAATGCATTTCAATGGAAGTTCAGGCTCAGAATGTCCGAGTATATGGGGAGAGAATACGCACTGTGATTGCCTCATCGCATTTGAGGGCGGGGCTTAGCCATAGGTCAATTAAGCGCTCTTTGTCACTTGAACTGTTGGCACTGAACTTGCCTCCTTGGAGCTCTGCACTTTCGTACTGAACTTTTGCACTTTTGTACGTCGCTCTGGATAAGGGCGTCAGCTAAGTCCCTGTAATGTAATGTAATGTAATTACTACTTTGACTTCTATATCATGGTAGACAGTATGAAGACACGATATGTAATGTTTTGTCTCATCAACTTCACTTTATTTGTAAAAATATATCCATTCCAGCCATTCAGGCCAGCAAGGCATTCCAAAAAATTTGGAATGTGGACGATTTAGAACTAGTAATCTGGTTTAAAAAAAAAATTAATGAATTAATTAATGATGTGATTCAAAACAGATGATGTCAGTTGGTGTTTTAATCATGACTTGATACAAAAGCGCCATTCAGGAAAGGAGTAGTGCTTCAGCAGCAAAGATGGACAGAGGGTCTTCAGTTTACCTGAAAGTGTGTGAGAAAATCATCGAGAGGTTTAAAAGCAATGCTCCTCAAAGAAAGATATGAAGGGATTTGAATAGCTCATCCTCAACAGGGCATAATATAATTAAAAGATTCAAGGAATCTGGAGGAATTTTTGTGCATGCAGGGCAAGGGCATAAGCCTTAGCTGAATACACGATCTATGCTCACTCAGACGGGACTGCAAGACCCTGTAAGTGATGTAACCACATGGACTCAGTATTACTTTGGCATCCCTTGACAAGTTCTACAATACATGGTTACATCTACAAATGTCAGTTAAAACTTAACTGTACAAAAAGGAATCCTGATGTTAACTGTGGCCAGAAGTGGCGTTGTTGACTTCTCTCAGTTCGGAGGTACCTGCAATGGACTATGACAGTAAAAAAATGGTCAGAAAAAGCGATACTTTCTTCATGGAATAAATGGATGCCCTGTGCTCCTAACCAGAGAAGAAAAGGACCACCCAGACTGTTACCAGCATCAGTCAAGAAGCTAAGCCCTGTCATGGTATAGGGTTGTGTTAGTGCCCTTGCAAAGGGGTAAATTACACTTCTGTGAAGGCACCTTTAATGCTGGAAAGTGCACTTGGATTTTGGAGCAACATATGCTGCCTTCAAGACATTTTTCCCAGGGACATTCATTCATTTAAACACAACAAAGCAAAGTCACATTTTGCTCTCATTTCAAAGCTGCGCAAGGAGAGGTGCTGGACTGACCTGCCTGCAGTACCAACTTGTCCCCAGTGAAGAATGTTTGCAACACAAAACGCGAAAACAAATAACTCACTATTACACGCCCTAAGAGTTGTTTGCGGGAAAAATGGGACAAAAACGTGTTGTGAAAAGGAATGATACGGAAACATTTTTAAAGTTTTTTTTGAAATATGTCGCAAAAATCAAATTGAAATAGGTGCTTATTTGAAAAATTCAGTAAAATGAATGTTGTGAAGCATCAAATAATGTGCTATATTATGTATTATGTATTGTATATTTTATGTATTTTCTACATAATACAGGTCAAAGATAATTTACGAATCACTGCTTGCAGTTTTAACTTCAGTTTTTTACTCCATCTCAGCTTCTTCTGATTTGGGTTGTATTTTTTGACATTTTCGCGATTTACTCAGAGTCATTTTGATGTGATGTGAGGATGTTCTGGAAAATCACTCCTCAATTTATTAGTTTTACTGTAGGCTCAGTGACTTTCTTTCAGTGGGATTCGAAGTGTAATGTTTTGAGATTTTGTCCAAGGCTGTTTTTTTTATTATGGGCCATACATAAACAAAGCAGTCTAAGCCTCTGACCGCACACTTATCATTTTCCTAAGTCCTATTTGTATCACAAGCACTACTCCAGACCCAATAGGGTTTGCATATTAAATTGATTACAGCTGTGAGTTAATGTAGCATGGTTGATTAAAATGCTAATCGCTTTGATGATCGAGGGGGGAAAAAATTGACTGAGCTAAGGTTTGAGTTTTGTCAGTAGTTTGCTGTAGTACAATGAATAGTGGTGAGAGCTCTACAGGGCAGCTGGAAAACACTGGAATAGTTTCCACAGCCTCCACAGACCAGGCCGAAAAGTGCTTGTCATGCTCCCTCTCTCTTGTTTTATCTCCCTCGCTCCCTTCGCACTAATTCAGCTGCTTCTGAATCATTTATTGTGTAAGTAACTGCGGATGCTGTTTGGTACTTTTGGGGGTCGACAGATAAATATATACATGGCGCAATCCTCTCGTCTACACAGTCCACGCGGGTACACACTGTGAAGCACAAACGCGCTTGCACATGCAAACACGAGCGCTCCCGTCCGCACACATGAACACATACAACCTGGAGGTGGGTTACACGCATGCACACTTGGTTTCCCTCGCAAAATTTGTTGATAGTATATGAACACATAGATGCGCACTCACCCATACAACACAGTTTAAAACCTCTGCACAGAGGCAGCCTGACCCTAGATGGGCATCTGCAGGTGTTTGCAGTAGTTTTTGGAGTGTCGTCACTGCAGGATGAATAAGCTGTGGTGTTCACGGCGGGACAGCGCCCAAGCGGAACATGTGGACCTGCCTGTATTATAAATGAATGTGTTGGTTCCTCTCCAGACTCCTCTTTCGCCCACTCCGTCTCCTACCTCTCAGGCTGCTCTGTCCCAGATTACAGAGGGCGGGGCTCGCAGCTGAGCAGTGTGGGATCATGTTATTTTAGGGTTGTTATGAAATTACGGTTCCAATTTCCTGCTCCTGTGTAAGGTGCCACTCCAATGTGACCTCATTGCTTGCTGAATTAATCGGATTGCTGTCCATGAGTAGATACTTTCTTACTCTTTTTCCCTCAAGTCTCTTATAGGTATTCTGACTTGAAAAACAGTATACATACAGTACTGTGCATATGTTTTAGGCATATTTAAAACAATTCCGCAAGGCAATGATGCTTTCAAAATCAAGAAGAGAATAGTTTGGGAATTTTGAAAAATTTACCTGAAATGTCCGCAAACTGTTCAAAACTAATGCAAGTCAACGGTTGGTGTGACTACCCTTTGCCTAAAAATTAAAAACACGGGCGTGAATTTATAATTTTTACAAGACAATTAGCTGTTTGGTTGTTCCGAGCATTTTGGAGAACATGGCTGCTCATTCTTGTTCATACTTGTGCATACTCACAGTTTCACATTCATCCATCTCTCCAGGTAATCTCAGACAGCCTCGGTGTTGTGGAGGTCAGAGGTCTTTCAAGGCTTAATCATCAATATCAACTGCTTTTAGTGAAATTCAAACATTTTTTGAAAGAATTTTTTTTCATTCACATTTTGTGTCTCAAATGTGCTTTTTATCCGCAAGAAACTGAAAAAATAAACATTTAAGGCCAAATTTGGGTGAAGGAAACATTACCACAGTACTGTCATCTCTACAGTTTTTTTTTTTAATTTACTGTTGTGCTCAAAAGTTTGCATACCCTGGCTCAATTTGTAAAATAGGTGGCATTTTTTAAAGAAAACATGAATGGCCAGGCAAAACACATTTATTTTGTTTCTTTTTTGATTCATTTCCAACTGTAGGTCATGTAGAATGGCTCAGTCATCAAATAAAATATGGCAATAAGGGAAAAAAATGACCTGAACCCTGTTCAAAAGTGTGCATACCCTTTGTTCTAAATACTTTGCATTGCCCCCTTTAGCATCAATAACAGCATGCAGTCTTTTGTGATAGTTGTCATTTAGGCCCCTATTTGTCTCTGGAGGTATAGCTGCTCAGTCTTCCTTGCAAAATGCCTTCAGCTCTGGCAAATTCTTTGGTCGCCTGGCATGAGCTGCGCGTTTGAGATCTCCCCAAAGCGGCTCGAAGATATTTAGGTCAGGAGACTGTGATGGCCACTCTAGAACCTTCAGCTTTCTCTGCTGTAACCACTGGAGGGTCAACTAGGCCTTGTGCTTTGGATCATCGTCATGCTGGAAAGTCCATGTACATCCCATGCGCAGCTTTCGTGAGGCAGAATGCAAATTGTCTGCCAGTATTTGCTGATAGCTTGCTGCATTCATCTTGCAATCAATTTTCATGAGATTCCCTGTGCCTTTAGAGCTCACACACCCCCAAATATCAGAGAGTCACCACCCTGCTTTACAGTGGGAATTGTATATTTTTCACCATGGGCCTTGCTGACTGGTCTCCAAACATAGCACTTATGGTTGTGACCATAAAGTTCTATTTTGGTCTCGTCACTCAAAATGACAGTATTCCAGAAGTTGTGAGGTGTGTCAAGGTGTTGTCTGGCATATTTTAGGCAGGCTTTTTTGTGGGATTTGCACAATAATGGCTTCCTTCTAGCAACTCGACCATGCAGCTCATTGTTGTTTGAGTACCTCCTTATTATGCCTGTGAAACAACCGCACCATCTTTTTCCAGAGCATCCTGTGTTTCTCTTGAGGAAGCTTGTGGATTTTTCTTTGTGTCCCAAACAATTCTCCTGGCAGTTTAGGCTGAAATCTTTCTTGGCCTCACCTGACCTTGGCTTGGTATCAACATATCCCCTAATTTTCCACCTCTTAATCACTGACTAAACAGTATTGACTGGCATTTTAAGTCTTTGGATATCTTTTTACATCCTTTCCCATCTTTCAAAAGTTGAACTACCGTGTTATGAAGGTCCTTAGACAGTTATTTTCTGCTCCCCATGGACTCAAAGTTTAGCCACATCAGTGCATCCACTCAGGAGCTAAGAAACTCAATGATTGTACGCAGACAGTGATTACAATTTATAAAGCCATAGGTGTGGAACCCTTAATAGCCATTTAAACCAGAGTGTCACCTTGTGTCTATATAACGAGGCCAAACATTCAAGGGTATGTAAACTCATGATCAGGGCCAGTTGGGAGATTTCAGTTATCATTATGATTTAAAAAGGAGCCAAACACCTATGTGATGATAAATGACTTTTCATGATCACTATCCTTAAATTAAAGACAAGTTTTTGCATGATGAGTCATATTTTCAAAATACATGGAAACATTTCACAAAATCAGCTAGGGTATGCAAACTTTTGAGCAGAACTGTATTTTATTTATTTATTTATTTGCTCAGTAACATTTTCAGAGATAATTTCAACTTTATCAGAGTAAATGTAAGTCCAGTTCGGACGTGGTATTAGTTCATTTTAAAGTTAAGTTTTCACTGCGAAGTATGTGTCAATTGATTGATTGAATTAGTGATTTAATTGCACAAATATGAAAAAATAAACACTGTTTCAGACAAATACTTGTACATAGTTATTATGTATGATTATTTGAATCCTGTGATGCCCTCAGCTCGGATTTCAAGCCAGAGCTTTCACTTGATGGGTGAAAAGGGGGTGGTGATTCTTGGGGCCCACAGTGTGGAGGACCCCACAGCTGGAGGGGGCTCACATGTTTTAATAAATGAGGTGGAACTCAAATTATGTTCCTCCAGGTGGCCCAGAATTCCTTTCCACGGCCCAGCATTGAGCTTTTCATAAGTGTTTCTACTTTTGTTCTGGGAAGTCAAAAGACTTGAATGTGACATGTTCCCCTGTGAAATAATCTAAAATTAACTTGTCATTTGTGATATTGCTGTCTTTAAGCAGTCGGAGTAGAAATAGCTAAAAATAAAAACTGTTCCCTTTTAGTCTCCCATCTTAGCAACACTCTGAATTCCCCTGTGCGCCCCTTTAGATGAGAGAGAGGCCGTGCAAAAGAAAACTTTCACAAAATGGGTGAACTCCATCCTGGCCCGCGTCAGCTGCCGAATCTCGGACCTGTACCTCGACCTGCGAGACGGCCGCATGCTGATCAAGCTTCTGGAGGTGCTGTCTGGGGAGAGACTGGTGAGTGGTAATAATATTTGTGTTTAATGCATTCCTTTTATAAAAAGCTCCTTTTACACCTCGTCCCAGGATTACAAAATTATGTTCCACTCAAATAATGTGTAACCTCCCCGCTGAAGAGATCCTATTTAGACCAGCACTTGTTAAAGCTGCATTTACAACAGTTACAGATGGCCATAGCTGGCATGTTGGTGTTAAAAGCAGGTCTGTGGTTGTTCTGCAGTGGTTAAGATGATAGAGTAAGATGGTGGCCCAATTTGCTGAACTGTTGGATGTTCAGCTGGTGAACAGCTGGTCAACAAACAAAAATCAGCTAAAAATTTTGTAAACATTTCATGCCAGCTGGGCAATCACCTGTGGGATGCGTCCTACCTATTTTGTGGGAAAATGCTCACCACTTATCAGTTGATGTGGATTGGAGGCATTCATCAAGTTTAACGGAGGGAAGAATACACCGCAAAAAAAAACTTTAAGTTAAATGAAGCCTTTGTTTAAGAGCCTTGAGATCTTCACTGACCACAGTGAGGGTTTAATGTTGGCTTAGTTTTGCATTTGAAATGATATGTGACCAGGCATAGCCCAGTTCATAATCCAGCCTGGCCACTGAGCCTCATCAATCAGTCATTCTTTACCACATTCCCAGGCCCAATCATGTCCTGCTAATACTGCATAAATAAATGCAGGAGTGTCCCTATCAATTCTCAAAGCACTGTTGCGTATGCATGCATTTTGCAGGTTCCTCTAAGCTAGTTTCTAATTTGGCCTTGAGAAGAAGATTTTGTCAACTTTGTAGCCAATGAGTGACTTTAATGAACCATACTTGCTGAGAAACGACAAACCAAAAACTCTGAATTTCAAAGGTACTCAAGCCCTCCAAGGCTGGAACTTGACCGCTGTGTCTTATTGCCGAGTGATTTATCCTTATTGGCAGTTGTGGGCTTCAACCAAGTTTTCTTTCCGTATTTGATAACTGGCTCTTCATACTTCATGTATGCATTGCAGTCCATGTATATTTTGACTTTCAATCAGTTTTGCTATTTTAGCTCTGTCCTCCTGCACCTTTGATATGTCGACAGTGAAAATGAGCTTAAAGTAGAGAATGACAACTTGAATTAGTGGTTGTTTGCATCCATACCCTGTGAGTCATGTAGGAATTCAACCCCTTTTTATGCAGCGTCACTCCCCAAACACTGATGGACTGCATTGTATTCCAGCTCAACAAGGCACAACCTCTGCTCTCTTCCCCCTCTCTCCCATCAGCCGAAGCCCACCAAGGGGCGCATGAGGATCCACTGCCTGGAGAATGTGGATAAAGCCCTGCAGTTTCTCAAGGAGCAGAGGGTTCATCTGGAGAACATGGGATCCCACGACATTGTGGACGGCAACCACCGCCTCATCCTGGGCCTCATCTGGACCATCATCCTCCGCTTCCAGGTGAGTTCCTGCGCCTGAACCTCATTGATGGTAAAACTGGCTCTGAAAGAAAACATCCTCCCCAGTGTTTTCTTTCAAATCTCCTTGGATTTGCAATTATGCACTATTTCTTTACCACAGATGAGGGGAAAGTCAACCACAAAGTTTTAGGGTGGGTGCAGGAATTTTATTCCAGCCACATAGTGACACGCATGATTCTACTCCTGGAAGCCCTTAGCACAAACTCTTAATGGTTTAATGATGGAATCAGGTGTGTTACCAGGTTGTGTGACAAATGAGTGAAATCATGCGAATGAGTTTAAGACTGGAAGTGAAACATGGGTTCCTTCATTCTGACCTCTGGATTTTGCTCTGCTGACCATGGCTCAGGTGAGGGACTGAACCATCAGAGCCTGGTTCCCCATTCATGCAGCAGTCCCGCTGGTCAGTTCAATGTCACCTCTTTCAGAACCACTTGAACAACAGAAGTGGAAAATAGAGATTCTGAGAGTAAAAACCTTGCAGTATTTTTTCCAATCACTTGGGCCCTGATTCAGGAAGCAGAAAAACTGGGTTGGCTGGGTAACTTCAGTGAGTACAGCTGAGAACTATTCAGAATCTGGAGCAAGAGCTGCGGTAAAAGGTGGTGGTTAAATTTTTTACTGATATTTATTTGACCGTGTTGCCCTGCATTGTGAAATACCGCTCTGTATTCATTAAGGAGCATAATTTTTCAGCCAGGAGGTTGAAAAGATTGAGATCCACTGGTTATGTTAATGAAATAAGGAGACTACACTGTATGATTGAACTTGTGTTGTCGTAAGGAATTGGAGGGTTACATATTTATTTTTAATTTCAATATTTGGCTGAAATAGTTATTTTTAGCAAGGCTGCTATGTGAAGCGTAGTGTGTTGCATAATTTAAATGTGGACAAAGGAGACGCCGACAACAAGACGATCGCTGCTTTCACTTTATCTCCTAGCCGTGCTCCTGGTAGCCAGTGGGAGTTCAGTCTAAATTTAATCTCTATTTGGCTTGAACTCTCGTTTATGGACTCTAAATAATCCCCAGGACATTGATTAACAAAACAGCCTGTGTGAAATTCCTTCAATAATTGGCTTTGGTTACCAGCTGTAGATGTTAAAATTGGATTCAAGATATTTATAATCTCCTCCATTCCCACTTAGCTGTTCTCACATTTTGCAGAGTGCATGTGAAGTTCTTTAGTTAATCTTGATGCATATATACTCTTGGGCTCAAAGTATCTTACAGTGAATTGTGGAAAAACTTTGCTTTTCCCTCCACCTGCATAATGTTTGGTCGCCATTTTGTACCATCTATTAGCAATATAACACTCACTGTTGTGCTGTGTCATAAATACAGTCAAGTCACAACATCTGAGATGATATTCTGCACAATGGATAGCAGTGCCCTGGTTATCCTGTATAGCCAGCAAAGCCTTACGGACCATATTGTTTTTAGAAATTAAGTAAAATGTAGAAAGAACTGACAACAGAATTTTATTTTATTTGTAGTATTACTTTTTACCCCTCAGCCGACGAAAGTTATGGAGGGGTATTGTCATGGCAAGCGGCATGCGTCTGTCTGTCTGTCTGTTAACTTCTCGTTTCCGGACGATGGCTGAAAAACTCCTTGGCCAAATGCTCTCATTTTCTGGTGGTATGTTGGGGGTGGTTAGAGGAAGCTCCCAATCGATTTCTGTCCCGCTGCGATAATCAATATGGCCGCCACGGCAGGGCAAGTGCAAGGCTGAGGGGTCCCGCTCGCGACAGCGCGCTATTTTTAAGAAATCATTTGCGCATCCTGTTTAATTATTGCTCTGTATACACAATATCTGCAGTACGTAATTTCAGACAATCAGCATTAAGGATCATATTTAACCCTTCATACCACCTCATTTGTATCCCCTTTGGGATGGGTCTTTTTAAATTTATTTATTGTTATTGACTGTTTTTTGTCCTCAGATTCAAGACATCATAGTCGAGACGGGGCAGGCGGACCAGAGAGAGACACGCTCTGCTAAAGACGCCCTACTGCTTTGGTGCCAGATGAAAACGGCTGGGTGAGTGGGATTGCAGATTAGGATTATTTTACCTATGCACTGGCTGGGACAAACAATTTTTCCCCATTCCCTGTTAATAGGGCTTCTTTATTCTGACTTAATGACTTCCATTGTGCTGAGCAATTTCACAGTTTGAAGTGGGTGAGAGCACTCGCTGGCATACATTTAACAGACACTGTTCCTATCTCAGGCAGTGTTGCCCTGATTAGGGCTCACAACCAGACCACACTGACATTTTAAAATTCTTTTTCAAAAAATCATTCTAGATTGCCGTTATTTCGCAACCCCTGGATGTTTAACTTCTATTATTTTCTTTTTCCATGTTTTTTTTCTTCGACCTTGGTTGAGTTACGGGCTGCAATAGGACATCTCTCCAACCTGGGGACACATGGCTAATACAGGATACATACGTACATTAATATAGTTATGTTTTCCCTGCAGGATTACTGTCAAACAGTAGTACCTTCTTGCTCTTTTTTCTTTTTATAATTACAGCTTACAAGGCAAGGTTGATTCAGTGTTATGGTACAAAAAAATTGTTACCTGAAGACCTTCAGTTGGTCCATTTGAAAATGCTTTGGCCAGATTCTTGCATGATCTGACTATGTATTTATGTTTGTACCGTATTTTATCTTATTGTTCTTTAAATTCTTTCTCAGGTACCCAAACGTCAACATCACAAACTTCACTACAAGCTGGAAGGATGGTATGGCATTCAATGCTCTCATCCACAAACACAGGTAATATTAGTATCTACAGATGAAGGGAGGGTGGGGGGGTTTATTTGTGATTTCTATTTCCACCTGAACCTGTGGTATATTAGTAGCTAGCATAACAGACTGATTGTGGGTGGGCGGATGGTGATTAAAATAAGTATTCATTTCAAAAATTACAGAATTTTTCAATCAGTTTTTTCAGACTGAACATATTGTGGCTTGAAAGTAAAAATAGACATCACCTGTAATTTGAAAACATGACCCCCAGGTCAAAAAACAGGCATCTGGTACACTAACTTCCAACCACATACAAGTATACCTCCAGGGCTCCAGTACTCCACTATGCAGCGGTATCCATATACACCTTCAATACATCAATAGCCTTCTCCTTCACTGATCGACCATATCTCCCCTTGCATGTACATTGCAGTACATTCAGGTATTCAGCAGACTCTATTTCCCAGAGTGACATGGAAAAGAGCAAACATGAGGGGTTATGGCAGTGTGCTGAGGCGATGCCAAGCCATGGGGCCCTCACTATTTCTCCTTGCATACAGGCCGGATCTGGTGGACTATGGCCGGCTCCAGAGGTCCAATCCCACCCACAACCTCCAGCACGCTTTCAACGTGGCTGAGCAGCAGCTGGGCGTGACCAAACTCCTGGACCCTGAGGGTAGGTAATGTACACTTCAGGGGTTCTTTACAAAGCTGTGGGCAAAGCAGTCTGTTATGCCCGTAGTGACACGCCTAAGTGACATCACCACTGCAAAAAATGAAAAACAATTTAGACTTAAAGGAGCTGCGTCACGATTACCGTGCCTGCTCAGATGTTTGAACATTGTTAGCCCAATAAAAACACCAAACGAAGTGAATCTGCTCGACTGTTAGTCACAGTCTGATTCCATCATTGCTGACCCATCTTTGTTTCAGGCATTATGCTTTTTATATTAAGAAGTTTTCTATGGAAATTTGCGGATTTAAAGGATTTGAAACTAAACGAAACGACCGGCTGTTTTGCTAGGGCATCCGGCTTGTTCTCTTCCAGCTTTTGTTGAACAAGTGCTAGTACTCTAACAAGAGTTTTGGGAATCATCCTGTACAAAGGAGAAGCAAATAATCTGAACTTCATGTCACCGTAAGACGTAGCTTACGAATGTAAAGTCAAATTGTGGTTGAAATTTGGCCTACAAAGGCAGTAAAAACACTGTGGCCAAAACAAAACGCAGAAATTTACCACTAAAGAGGTACCTTGGTCTGCCAAAGCGCTCATTTCTGCAGTATACTGATGGAAATCCTTGAAGAAATCTCTTGTAAAACTATGATCATTACAAGCTGGCAGTTTTCACTTGCGCTCCTGGCCTTGTTTACTCATTGTCAAACATTGTCAAACATGACCATGTGCAGAAATCGTGACACCGCTCCTTTAATGGGGACCCGCCCAGATGACGTCATGAAAAACGTGAATAATCGTCACGGGATGCGGATGTCGGGCAAGCATCGGGCATCTGCCATAGAGAACCATTGAAAACGAGACGCACTAAACTGCTTGTTATTCGTTTTTTCTCCATGGAATGAAGCGGAAATGTGTGCTCAAAGGTAGTTTAAAAATAGAATTACTCCTCCCGAGGCATATATTGATGAATATTAACTGATTACACTAAATGAATGGGCGAATGACGAGCTGTAAATTTAGTCACACTCCTCCCTTTCTCCCCCGTCCCGGGCTGCAACTTACGCCCAGGTAACCGGGGGTGCATCTCAAAGCGTAGGCTACTACCCTCATAGGCAGCATTTTTAGGGGTGGTCACTTAATTCCATCCGCCAAACTGACATGACATCATTTGATTTCTGTTAAACGGCTTTGGCTTAAGCGAATTGTCTCTGGTTTCCCTAACCCCAACCTTAACTCTAACCCTTAACCCTAAACCTAGCCCCAAACCTTACACTAACCTAAAATTTAACCTTATCCCTAACCCTAAAAGTCAGTTTGACAGATGGAAGTAAGTGACAACCTCTAAAAATGCAGCCTTCGAAGGCCGCAGCCTACGCTTTGAGATGCACCCCTGGTTAACCTGCTGCCTTTCGATACTTTAGTAGACCCACCAGCAGCAATAGGTGTACAAAACTCCTTTAGTAGTCTTCACAAGCTTTGTTCCCTTACCTAGCATTATTCTTGAACATCAACGTATTTTACATACACTGCGAGGTTTGAAATAAGCGGTATCGCATCACATTTGCAATTTAAAAATGCCTACTTCGGAACCAAAATGAACAATACCGGACAAATGAATCGCAGCCGCTGCGAAAGAAAATCCTAACAACATAGGTGGAATAACTTCAAATTCTAGCATAGAATCATACAGCTAGTGTATTATCAAGTAGCTTAACAAACTGTTACCAAGCTAGCTTGCCGTTACAAACGTGTCACAGGGGTCACAAATTAAAGTATGAATACAAAGTCTTCCTCATTATCCTGCCGGGATTCGAGCATTGAACACGTTGCTTTTGCATTTCTGTAGCTGGCAAAGTGCAAACGAAAAAAGCTTTGTTATTGTAGCGGTTTTGTGTTATCTGGACTGCCCCTTATTTGTGTTTCCCCGTTAGTTGTCAATGGTGAAGTGAATTTTTTCAGAGCCATTGTTGCTATCGCTGTTGCATTTCCTGTAGCAGCAATGTTTTTTGGTCCCCATTGTCCACAGAAGTTAGATCTAAAATAAAAGTAGATAAAATCACCTGAAAACCTACTTCTCCTAGCTCGGCACTTTGCCTCCTGTTGTTCGCTTGCCCGACTTCCGGGTTCAGTGAATGACATTAACCTTACACATAGGCTATTTTTAGATATCAGGCGGGTTCCCATTCTATCACCTTTTTTCTTTGTAAGACAAAAATTCTGCCAGTGAGTTGAGATTATTTTGGCTCTTTTTTAGCTTTGTCAACGGGATAAGCAAATTAGTCTGGTCAAGCACATGGCAACTTAAACTTCACAGCAAATGCTTTCTCCTTGAAAGAGAAAAATAATAAGTAAAGATTTAAAAACTTTTTAAGTCAGACACTTTTTGCGGTTGGTGGGCCCCATCCCCAGGGATAACTATTTGGGGTGAAGGGCCTTGCTCGGGGGCCCAACAGCTACACTAATTTTGCAGCTTCACTTGGGTGTATCATTTTGTCTGGAAACTCTAACCCTTCCAGATCCTAGTCATGAACCTGTGCGGTGATATGCTTATAAAACACCATGAACTGTGCTGTACTTTTACATAACTGAACTTGCTTTGGGTTTCTTCATCACAGATGTGTTCACTGACAACCCTGATGAGAAGTCCATCATCACCTATGTTGTGGCTTTCTACCACTACTTCTCCAAGATGAAGGCCCTGGCCGTGGAGGGAAAGAGAGTGGGCAAGGTGAGGGAGGGTTGAGCCCTGCTGTTTTCACTGCTGTCTTCTGAGATAAAACGTTTCAGAGTCCTTTGGTTCTTTTTTAGTGCTATGGTGTTAGGTGACTAGCGTAAAATTTTCAACACTTCTGACAAAAATCGTTGTTGTAATACAGTATTTGGCCAGTGGAATTAAATGGGCTGCTATTACAAGATGTGGGTAAAATTGCTGGCAAATATTAAGGCTGACTGTCTGTACTTTAGCCTCACTCTTTTATAATCCAATGGGGTAAAGAGCCAAAAGACAAAACTTGATAAGTGTCAGTGTTCAAATGCTCACAGAATGCACTGAATGTGACATGTATGACTGAGGCAGACATAGATTATAGACCCGGGCTCCTCAAATCACGGTCCTCGAGGGCCGAGACTTGCTGGTTTTCCACTCTCCCGTTATCTGGGAGTCAGGTGTAATTACAGTCAGGCCAGTCAGAGGCAGTAATTGTTCACTTCATTGACTGGAAGGAGAGAAACCTGGGGCTGGATTTGGATTTGAGAGCCAGGTTTGGAGAGCCCTGCCATAGACTGTAGTGATGAACCTTGATAACTTACTCACTGTCTCCCTCTTCATTTTTTCTCTCCCCTTCTCTCATCTGCCCTCTCTCTATCCCCCTGTTTCTGCAGGTGCTGGACCACGCCATCGAAACAGAGAAGATGATCGATAAGTATGAGACCCTCTCGTCAGACCTGCTGACCTGGATTGAGCAGACCATTATTGTTCTGAACAACCGCAAACTGGCCAATTCTCTGACTGGCGTCCAGCAGCAACTGCAAGCCTTCAATTCCTATCGCACCATGGAAAAGCCGCCCAAGTGAGTGAACTAGGTGGTGGATGAGAACTCACTCAACGGTCCCAGGGCCATTTACAGTGGTGTAAAGGGTGGCAACCTTTTTTGAGCCTCTCAGATGTGGGGGGTAGGCCTACAACAGGGCCAGTATAAATATTCTCAGAGTGGATCAGACCCAGCAACTGTTGTAGCCTGTTTAAACAGGACTGTCTTTAACGGTCTTTGCTGGGATTAACAACAACTTGGAACTGATATTTGGTCAGTTAAAAAAAAAAAACATCATTAACAGTGTTGCATTTGAAGACCAGAAAGAAAAATGAGTCCAAATTTAGCATTTTTGTATATTTTATAAATTACATATTATTATAATATTTATGATAATATATAATAATATTGTATATTATCATAATATTTTATGTATTTTATATTTTTTGCATATTTTTTCAGTGTTTTGTTTCTAAGATTGTTTTGAATTTTTAATTCATCATTTCTCCACAACGTTAAAATGTGACTCTGATCATTTTTCCATTGTGATCTTCATTTGTATTACATTATGTTATGTATTTGGGTGTATAGTTGTTTGGGTCACTGGACTTCCAGATCCAAAGCCGTATAACTTATTCCAGAGTGATTTTGCCATTGGGCAAGTGCTTGGAATGCGAAGTAAATGACAACTCACTATGAGTGGCTTTCACCTACTGGGATTAACCTTGACTGAATTGAGTTTAGTTTTAAATCGAGCCCCTCAAAACAATAGTGGTCTAACTCCAATTTTCTAATTTTCCGAGTTAGACCCATATTTTTCATGCTAAAGGTAAAATCTATTCATGCAATAATGGGCCAGAAGATTGTTAGTTCCACCTCTGAAATATAGATAGTAGTGCAAGGGTGGTCTTACTCCAAAATTCTTAGTTTTTAAGTGAAACATGCAAAAATAACAAAAATTGTCAAGATTGACAACAAAATACTTTCTGACCATGAAAGTGAAGATTCCAAGGATGTCACTTCAAGACAGGTCTAAATACTCACTGGCATGATGAATTTGACAACGTTGAAACTTTGGAAGCTGTTTTCTCAAAATGATAAAAAATGGAGTTAGACCACTATTGTTCTGAGGGGCTCAATTATTCTAGGACTAGGCATAACATGTATGTATGAAATGGGTCCTAAGTCTAAATTTGGACTAAAAGTACTGACAGTGAAGAGTCAGTAAGACCCTTCTAAAGCAGCTCCTAATCCACCCAAACATCCATCTATCTGTCATTATCATATTCCAAGGGGTGCTGGAGCCTATCCCAGAATGCAGTGGGTGAGAGGTAGAAATACCTCTCTCACAATGCATGCCCTAGACAGGTTGGTTGTCAATCGTGGGGCTACAGTGGCTGTAATGTGTTTTTTTTTTTTTTTAGGTTCCAGGAGAAAGGAAACCTGGAGGTCCTGCTCTTCACCATCCAAAGCCGCATGAGGGCCAATAATCAGAGGGTGTACACCCCGCGGGAGGGGACGCTGGTGGCTGACATCAACAGGGTGAGGGAGGCCTGGGGGCTGGACTGGAGTGAGCCCAGTTAACTCACAATGTACTCACCATATAAATTTAAGGTTTCGTGAATGTGATCACTTTGCCTCAACATGATAAGAGCATTAAGTTTAGACGGGGACAGGATCATGAAATTTGAATCCCCATAATGCAGAGGACTTTGGGTTTATAGTTTGCTACCCTAAAGGCCGTTTCACACCTGGATTTTGTTTTGACTAAGGCATTGCTTGGTTCTGTAATTTCCCATGATTATCCATAGATTTTGCTGAAGTAGCCGAACCCCAGGGCTAAGATAGCCCTGCTCACTGGCTGGATTAGAACTGCAATTGTGGCAGCAACTTTTAAAGTGTAAAACCAAATTTTTTAGCTGGAGGTAGAGGCTACATGGGATGGATTTTTCAGTCCCACACCGTCTGCTGTCATGGGAATCTATCCCGTGCCCGCCGGCTCTCCCAAAAATATGTAGCACATTATCCCTCTCCCTGCCCATATTTAAATTTTTTGTCCCACATCCCGAAGCAAAAAAAAAATTTTAAAATCACTTTTTCTGTGGGCTGCCTTTATTTGTTGCCCTCTTGAACAGGAAAAGGATGGATTCTTTCGCAACTATTGGCCAATAATAAACTGAAAATAGCCTTAGGTCATATGTGAGGAACAAATTAAGACATGCAGCATTGACCGTTAAAGAAAAACAGACATAATTTTGGCCAAATATCAATATACATAGCTTGCAAAAGCCTGAGTTCAAATTGCTTGTTGACAAAGTAATAGTTTTCATAATGCTTGACGAACTCATATTAATGCCCAACATAGCTTTGTTTCTGAAATGAATATTACATAATGTTGTGTTCTGTGGTCATATTTTACAGACACAGTCAGTTTAAAAGTAAATTTTTGTCAGATATTCAAAATCACTGTCTAATAGGCATCATTGGCTAACATGACCTTCTTGGCCCTAAGATCCAACTGTCTTCTCTTCCTTTCTGTCTTGCTGTGCAAAGCAGAGATCATTCTCTGGGACAGAGTGAAACCACATGACCTATTATTAGTGAAAATATCTGTAATTTAAATTGTTGCTCCAACACCAGCATGAATATTACTTGTTGAAAAATTGAACAAAAGCGATTTCAGCAGCAAACGATATTAGTATTGATAAATCGTTTTTGCGGGATTCCAATGAGTCGTCCTTTCCTCCCACTCCTGCCAACACATCTTTGCTGTCCCGCACGCTCCTCTATGCAGCAACGAGAAATTGTCCTGCGCCGCACAATTTTGCCTCAGGTCCCCCTAGAAACGCAGACATCTAGTCCGTGGCTATGTCCATGTCCCAAGCTTTTGATACATGGGTTGATTTCAGCCAGGTGTGAAAAGGCTGACAGCACCCTAAGGACTGTCCCACACAGGCTCCCGGACAGTGTTTATTGAGAGCGTTTCATGGAACAAGCATTTGAATATGTGGCTGTCCATTTATCCGTTATTACTACCATCTTTCCCCTCGTACTGGCTCCCCTCCCCAGGCGTGGGAGCGTCTCGAGAGGGCGGAGCACGAGCGGGAGAGGGTCCTGCGGGACGAGCTGATTCGGCAGGAGAAGTTGGAGCAGATGGCCCGCCGCTTCGACAGGAAGGCAGCAATGAGAGAGACCTGGCTGGTGGAGAACCAGAGATTAGTGGCACAGGTAATTTGCAGACACAAACACACACACACCATAAATGCAGTTTCCATAACAACACACAGTCACTGCTACTCATTGGATTTTGGCTGGAAGGCTCACTGTTGACAAAATTAGCTTTTTTCAATTTCTCGAAATTGGATTATAGCAGACACTCATACTTAGCCAAACATGATAATCCTGGTGTCCTGTTGAGTTTCTTGGCATCGCGCTAAATTTATTAGTCCCTCCTGTCCTGTACTTGGCTTTGCTCTCCAGGACAACTTCGGATTCGACCTGCCAGCGGTGGAGGCGGCAAAGAAGAAGCACGACGCCATCGAGACGGACATCGCGGCCTACGAGGAGCGTGTGCAGGCTCTAGTGGCCGTGTCCCAGGAGCTGGAGTCAGAGAAGTACGAGAGGCATGGCTGCATGGGAGAGGTCTATCCACCTCATTCACCACAGAATCAGGGATGTCAGGCAGCCAGCTATTTTGTAAACAAACTTCCATTTCATCATGCCGCACAGTTCAGAGTGGTCCAATGGCAGTAAACAAGTACAAGCTGAGTCGTCCATATCGCTACTGGTTTAGTGGGTTTGATGGCGATTCTTAAGAACAAAACATAATGATGTGTATCTAGCGTGTGGTGAAAAAGGCTGTCTTAACATTTTGCTTTCTGTTAATTATCTTGAGCAAGCTAGCCACTAAAAACAATGTCTTTGTTTCGCCTGAACTGGTATTTTGTCAAACCATTAATGAAGTCACAAAACAGAAGTGGATAAAGTGGGCAGGGCTGCATAGGTTTTTGGCGAGGTTGGTTGTTCAAGACCCATATGTAGCTAACCAGAGTCACGGCTGCTGGTAGGCCCTCAACTCAGCCCTTTATCAGAGGAGGAAAATAAGGGATCAGGAAGTCAACATGTTGCCATGTGCTCAACCATCCAAGAATTCAGCCTGCTGGTTTTGCTAATTTTCTCTTCTGGCTGCTGATTAGCAAACTAGGTGGTTGTGGCTTCTTCTTCCTGAATCTGGATTTTCTTTTATCTAATTTAACTGTTTCTTAAGTCTAATTGTGCATCATTTTAGGTTATATATTACAATATGTTATGCAATGTATTGTAATCCCCAGGTATCACGACGCAAAGCGCATCAACGCACGCAAGGACAACATCCTGCGGCTGTGGGACTACCTGTTGGAGCTGCTGAAGGCGCGGCACGACCGTCTAGAGAAGAACCTCACCCTGCAGCGGACCTTCCAGGAAATGCTGCACATCATCAGCTGGATGGATGAGATGAAGGTGCAAGTCTGAGGGGGTGGGGGGCAGTGTCAAGACGCGCTGTAACATTGACTGAGACCATCTCTGTTTTTCAGTTGTACTGTTTCGAAAAGCAAGTATTTTAAAACTGAGTGCAGTTTCTCAAATACACGATCAGGTTAGCCACGAATGCTCCCTTGTGAAAAAAATAACATTCGAAGGATACAGTTTAGTCGCGTTTCATGTATTCTGACAAATGCATATTGTACTTAGGCATACTTTTTCACACTGGCTTGTAGCAGACCACCTGAAGAGATTTGCTATTCTCAATATGGTGTATCTCTTGAGAGTTTTTGATTTAACACCCAGCCTCCCTCCCCAAGCGAGTGAGTTTCCATCCAAAATGCTTGGCAAGAAAGATTTCTGCTGAAATCATCACTGATTTGCCGTCGTTATATTGGTGGCTGGAATACTTAATGTATTTTATATGGGTCTGGTTCCAATAAAAACACAGTAGTCCAAGGTATTTCAGTAATGACCATGTATAAAAGAGTTGAAATTCCTACATGGTTCTCACAATATGGATGTAAATGTCCATATGTTAAACCTGACAGTTTCTACATTATCCTCACATTCATTGTCTAATATGGTAGTTGTCAGAGCCCAAAAGGCAAAATTTGTGTCACTGTCCAAATACATATGAAGACTATATGGATAGAGTTGGAAATTTCATCAGTGTTTTCTTTGCCTTAGTGACTCTTTATTCTTCCTTCCTCCTCTGTGTTGTTCCCAGGCTCGGCTACTTTCTCCAGATTTTGGGAAGCACCTGCTTGAGGTAGAGGATCTGCTGCAGAAGCATGCTCTGGTGGAGTCTGACATCGCCATGCAGGCCGAGCGAGTTCGATCCACTAATGCCGCTGCGCTGAAGTTTGCCGACGGGGACAGTAAGTACAGAGACGTCAAGCATTCAACCACAATTTAATAGCTGCTCCACAATCACCTTATGGGGTTACCAATTATCACCAATTATCATCAATCGGAGAGAGCTGGGCTCATCTTTGTTGGCTTATTCGGTCGAGGCCAAATGGTTCTGTAATCAGATGACTGGATTAGCTACAACACAAAGTGACATACTACGCACAATTAGAAGCTCTTTGGAAAAAAGTGACCTGTACATCTTCACTTTGACTATTTTCAGAGAACCAGCACTGAATTCTGAGGGTGTGGTATGCATGTACAAATGGTGTCAAATGACATCCTTGCGCTTTTTGCCATTTCTGCATTGCATTTTGGGTGAAAAATATATATTTTGTGACATAGCCTTTTTGTTCTCTCTCAGGCTACAAGCCATGTGACCCTCAGGTGATTCGAGATCGGGTCGAGCACCTGGAGCTCTGTTACCAGGAGCTGTGCTCCTTGGCGGCTCAGCGGAAGGCTCGGCTGGAGCAGTCCCGCCGGCTCTGGAACTTCTTCTGGGAGATGGCGGAGCTCGAGAGCTGGATCAAAGAGAAGGAGCAGATTTTCTCCACGCTGGACCACGGGAAGGACCTGACCAGTGTGCTGATCCTGCAGAGTAAGCACAGTGCCTTCGAGGATGAGCTGGCAGCTCGGCGCGCCCACCTAAAGGAGGTCATGGACGAAGGTGACAAGATGGTGAAAGCCAAGCACTTTGAGGCGCCCAAGGTGAAGGCACGCATGGACGACGTGCAGCGCCAGTGGCAGCAGCTTGAGGAACTGGCTGCCTTCCGGAAGAGGAACCTCCAGGACACCCAGAGGTTCTTCCAGTTGCAGGGTGATGCAGATGACCTTAAGGCCTGGCTGCTGGAGGCCCTGCGGCAGATGACCAGCGATGACCTGGGCCAGGACGAGTACAGCACCCAGCGGCTGGTCAAGAAGCACCGAGACCTGCAGGCCGAGGCGGCCAAGAATGCGGCCACCATTGACGCCCTGACTAAGCAGGCTAACAGTCTCCCTGAGGACCTCCGCAACACACCGGACATCCAGCGCCGGCTCAAGGACATTCGGGACCTCTACATGGAGCTTCTCTCTCTCTCAGACCTCAGGAAGAAGAAGCTGGAGGATACCCTGGCTCTCTACACCATTTTCAGCGAGTCGGACGCCTGCGATCTGTGGATGAACCAGAAGGAGACGTGGCTGGTGGGGCTGGAGACCCCAGAGAAGTTGGAAGACCTGGAAGTGGTGCAGAACAGGTGTGTTTGCGAATTAAATTGCTAAAATTTCATGCTACAATGGAATCCTGCTTCTAAAGAGCAAAAATAGAACTGCTCACTGACAAAGATTTGGGCTTTATTGAAGTAAGTTGAGCTGAATAGTATGTGTCTTATTGATGAATTTGCTCAGATAATGTGTTGATAATTGTTTCATATTATTTGGCAGATGTGTTGTGTTATTACTCTGCAAATATACACTATTGACAAATTGAATTAAAATGTAATGCATAAATATTTTTTGTGACTCCTGTCAGGTTGGGTATTCTTGCCCAAGAGATGGGTAAAGTTCAAGAGCGAGTTGATGATATCAATAAAGCATCTAAGCAGTTGGAGGACAGCAGACACCCAAGCTTGAAGAGTGTGAAGGACTGCCAGACACGGCTGAACAAAAGGTGAGAGGCTCTAAATTCAATGTAAAGACCCCCTGATTTTTGGAGATGTGAAAGTTTTCTTTGGTAGCCTTTTTGACAAAGTCATCTCATTGTGAAAATGCGTTTCATGTTACCCTGGGAAGAATTCAGATTCTGGGTCATGCAAAGGAGCCCCCTCTAGTCAATCTGATGCTTGCAGTCTTGTTGGACATACAGTCATGTAATGCAGCAGCTACTCAACTCAGTAGTGCAGTGAATAATGTTTACTGAAAAGGGGCATGAGATCTGAGCCTATTTGGCTTCAAGGATCATGGGCTAATTCAAGCATGGGAGCAAATGACAAATACAGTTTAGCAGAAAGAAAAGGTCAAAAGTTAATGTTATTAAAAAGTTAATGTTACCCAAAAAAACTAATTCCCCCTCCCCACCCCCATCCCCACCTCCCTCAGGTGGGACGCTTTCAAGGCGATGGTGGATGAGAAGAAACGCAACGTGGACTCTGCTCTCAGCTTGCATAACTATGGTCTGGAGTGCGACGAGACTGAGGCCTGGATTAAGGACAAGACGCACGTCATCGAGTCCACGAAGGACTTGGGCAATGACCTGGCGGCCGTCATGACCATCCAGCGGAAGCTCTACGGCATGGAGAGAGACCTGGCCGCCATTCAGGACAAGCGAGACATCTTGAAAGGCCAAGCAGAGCAGCTGGCTAAGGACCATCCCGAGAATGCCGCTGAGATCCTGGGCCGGCAGCGAAAACTGGACCAGGCCTGGGACGAGCTTAAGCGGACCATGAAGGACCGCGAGGACTCTCTGGGCGAGGTGAGCAAGCTCCAGAACTTCCTTCAGGACCTAGATGACTTCCAGGCCTGGTTGTACAAGGCCCAGAAGTCCATCGCATCTGAGGAGATGCCCACCACCCTACCGGAGGCAGAACAGCTGCTGGACCTACACGACGCTGTGCGAGAGGACATGGACCAGCACGAGGAAAACTATCACCAGGTGAAAGACACAGGATCAGCAGTGACCCATGGCGAGACTGACCCACAGTACCAGCAGCTGGAGCAGAGGCTGAAGGGCTTGGACACCGGCTGGGACGAGCTGCACAAGATGTGGGACAGCCGCAAGAACTTCTTGGACCAGGGGCTTGGCTTTCAGCAGTTCATGAGGGATGCCAAGCAGGCTGAGGCCATCCTTAACAACCAGGTGCACACTTAAACTGCAGAGACAAACGGCACGAATAAACAAGTCTTTAACTGTGCAACAGTGTACTTAGCATTGAAAACAAATCTATAAAAACAATGTGATGAAAGAGTGATGGACACAGCAGATAGAAATAGAGAAATACTTGGTTATCAAGATGTATATACACTCTTTCATCAGCATTTGTGATTTATACTCAAATTACACTTTCTTACTCACACCGAGAGCAAAGCTGGTATTATGCACTGATATTTTGCCACTGGTTAGAAGTGTATGTTATGAGATGCTCAGTTGTTTTTTTTTTCAGTGGAATAATGATCGTTTTTGAATTTGCATTCATTGTGAAAATAAAAACTGGACCTTTACCATAATTTCTCTCTGATAATCAGAAAGTGGTTCTGCTTCCAGCGTGCCACCATCGGAGACCTATAATGTACTCGCCTCATTATATGTTCTCAATGATAATTACCTTCCTATGTTTTGGTAGGAATACACCCTGGCCCACACAGACTGTCCAGACACGCTGGACGGGGCAGAGAAGGCCCTACGGAAGCATGAGGACTTTGTCAACACCATGGACGCTAACGAGGATAAGATTGTGGGCACAATTGAGGGGGGACAGAGACTGGTGGACAATGGGAACCTTTATTCTGAGAAAGTCAAAGACAAAATAGGGTCCATCGAAGACCGGTGAGTCTATGTTTCCTTTTTACTGCAGAAATCAGTTTGCTTTTTGACAGAGTGTTTTTATCTGAGAATAGTTTGTCATGCATATAGCAGTGTAGAGATATCCATAACATGGATTCAGGTCTTTTGCCAACCCATTTACATTGCCTGTATTTAGAGCTCTAATTTGTGCTTAGCAGCTTACTTAGCGTAGATGTTTGTACATTTTTGGCCAGTTTCACAGACAGATAAAGCTTAATCCTAGACTAAATTTAATTTTTAACAGAAAATCTCTATACAAAACTCTGCTTAGTCCAGGACTACGCTTAAGCCATGTCTGTGAAACTGCCCCATTATAAACTAGAAAAGCACTCAGAGAGCGCAGACCTCTGCCAGGTGGCCGCAAAACCCAAAAACACGGCGATTGGAACTCCGGCCCATTGGAAAGACTTGAAATCTTGAACTTTGGCGTATATCTCAGCTGTACTTTGGCCTAGATATGCCCAAATCTAATCACCTGTTCCTTGTCCTAATACCCACCTTGTCTGAAAATTTCATCAAAATTCATTAATAACTTTTAAACTTCTTGCAAACAAACAAACAGACAGACAGACAAACAAACAAACGCCGACGATCACATAACCTCCTGCCAACTTCGTCTGGCGGAGGTAACAACTTTGTTTGGCGGAGGTAACCAACTTCGTTTGGCGGAGGTAATTAATACAGTTGCATTACTGAATGGGTTATGTGTCTCAAGCCATCAAATCATCTGTGCTTCTTAACCACAGTGCCACCAACTATAGCCATCAAAATTTTCAGTGAATTCTATCTGGGTCTAAGTACTTGCATTCAGCTTGCTTTAAAAGCAACTATTATATTTTTGAATTTTGATTGGTAAGTGGTGGTCAATTTGATTACAGCAGGTAATAATTTTTCTCGGAAAAATCAATATGGCATTCAAATGTTTTAACATTATTCTAATATTTATTAGAAGTACACTAAATAGATGTGGACTCTGTTGCCCCTTTCCATGCGTCTCTTGGCTTCGTTGAGGTTTCATTCTAATTTTTGTTGTATTTTGAGCTCAATTCTGCAGTGATGTAAAAAGTTACTGTTGGTGTAGGCTTGCCTTTAAAAATCCCTGGTCTTGAATTGCTCCCATTTGAAACAACATTATTTAGTGCTGTTTATAACGTTCATCTTTATCTCCTCTTGTGCTGAGCCAAGCATTATCAGTCTAGAGTTACGTCCATTAAAATGGGAATTTAGCTTGAAGCCTCTGCCATTTTCCATTGAGTCTGAGCCTCCTGGATCCCCTGGCGGAGGTATATACGTATCTGCTCATGATGGGTATTGATCTGAAAGTGCTCTTTGCAGCTCAGCTAAGTCCAGAGATGGTTACGAGTATTCGCTATATAGCGGCGTAATTGTGCAAAGGGCTGTGCTGCAGTGGCTCTGGCAGATAAGCGCAACTTCATCCGCAGAACTGCAGTGTTTACAGAGAGCTCCTGACGTTATTTTACCCACATCCCCATTCACTGCAGGTACAACACCAACCAAGGGAAAGCCAAGGAGGTTTCTGGGAAACTGAGGGACAACCGAGACCTCCAGCACTTCCTGCAGAACACTCAGGATGTAAGTTTGTTTTTGATTGACAAATAAATAAATGTGAAAACCTGCAGAAATTTCATTGGTTTCAGAATCTACAGCAGGGATGGATGAATTCATGATCCCTCTATCCTTCTTGAGAGCTGAGAACTGCCTGTTTTCTGTCCATTATACCTGCGAGACACCTGTGTGATGGCCCTGATTGTTCAGAAAATGACCCAGAAGAAAATAAATCCAGCACTGGGGTGCTGGTTTGAGGGTGTGATTTGACAGTCCTTTGTCTAAAAAAGGGCTCCCCACATCTGGCCCTCAAATCCAATTCCAGCCCTGAGGCTAATTCTCCTTCCAGGGAATTAGGTGAACGATCATTCGCACTTTGTGACCTTAATATTGAAGGGTTCTATCTGCCTCAGAAATATACGCCTGATAGAACCTCATTATACTGAGGTGACGACTGATTGGCCAGAATGTCATCAAAACTGACTCCCAGGTAAAGGACAGTTGAAAAACGAGCTGTTCTCGGCCCTCGAGGACTGTGATTTGGGGAGCATTGATCTGGAGTTTTCCTGATGCTTTGGGACCTGCTCCCTTCTCTTTCATTGACAGTTCTGTGTCCATCTCATCCCTCTGTTTCTCGTTCTTTTCTCTCACTCCACTCCTCTGGCTCTCAGCTCACCCTGTGGATAAATGAGAAGATGCTGACGGCTCAGGACACCTCGTACGAGGGAGCTCGGAATCTGCACAGCAAATGGCAGAAGCACCAGGCCTTCATGGCCGAACTGTCCTCCAATAAGGACTGGCTTAACAAAATCGACCAAGTGGGTGGGAGCGAAGGCATAGAGAGAAATGACTAAGTCAGTCATCTACATTCCTGTCCTGGAGAGCCACAGGGCCTCATTATTTTTTCTATTGCTGGACTGTTACTGGATTGATCAGTTGAATTAGTTGCCCACTGTTGACTCTCTTCTCCTTGTTTCTTTGGGTGTGAATAAGTTGCTGGTATTAAGGTGAAAACAAAAACCAGTAGACTCTTCCTTAGGAGCCTCATATTGATCTTTGTGCATCAAATCACATCACAGAACACTTCTCTTGACTGGATGCATGTGTGTTTGTTTCAGGAGGGCAATGAACTGATGAAAGCAAGCCGGAATTTCGGCCTGTGGTGCAAGATCGCCTGTTGAAGCTGCATGAGCTTTGGGATAAGCTTGAGTCCACCACCAAAGAGAAGGACCGCCTGCTGTTTGACGCTAACCGCTCAGAGCTGGTGGACCAGAGCCTGGCCGACACCAAGAAATGGCTGGGAGACCTGCAGCAACAACTGCTAACGGCCGAGGACGTCAAGGACCTGACCAGCGCCAACATCCTGCTCAAGAAACACCAGGTGTGTGTACAGGAGAGGGACTAAATATTAGACACACCCCTGAAAAATGTTTATAAGTTTGAATTGTCTAAACCACGATTACAAAGGCAGCTACACAGGTCATTCCTGCTAATTTCAGTGCTAATTACCAGCATGTCGAAGCCTTTCAACAGGGACAGGTGGACAAAAGTAGAATAGCTGCTCAAAAACTACAGACACTGCAGCTCTGAATTTCACCACTGGATTGAATCAATCTAAATCAGAATAAGTCTTGAGAAAAAAGAGTTTGGACCAGGTTCACAGACATAGATTATGCATGCAATTTTGAATGGAGGTTATCCATGCTCAATTTCTCAATCTCTATTTAGACACTAGGAGTAAGCTCTATCTATGTTGGTTAATTAGGCCCTAAATTGTCTTAGGAAGTACTAAAGTCCTTAAGTGAAGCTTAAAATTTCACAGGGCGGTTTCACAGGCACAGATTAAGCATAGAACTGGATATTATATGAAGAATATTAATTCTATTCGCAATAGAATTTAGTTTTGGATAAGGATTTCTGTCTGTGGTACTGGCCCTATTTTTTCTTCTGCAATATAGAGCTGACTCACTTCATTGTGCCTTTGTAGCAAAACAGTAATATAAATTTAAATGTGGATATATGCAATGCGAAAATACATGTTGAGGTTTTCTTTTTATTTTTTTCTGTTTTTCTTGGATTTTTGTTGTGCATCTAGCAGAGATGGGCAATGAGGGCCTATCTGTTCCTGGTTTTCTGGCCAACGTCTGGTCTCTAATTACTTAATTACCTTAATTAGCCAAATCATTCATGGAATTATACATTTTAGTTGCATTTCTTGAAAAGCTCATGAATGACAACTGAAGACTTCTCCTTTGTCCCTGAATGAAACATTTTACTGTGATCTAATCCATGAGTACAATCATGTATGGTTGTTGAGCCAATGTGCTAGTATATGCAGGGTAATTGGTAGAAATAAAATGTTGCATACACGCTGGGCCTTCAGGACTGGAGTTGCCCATCCCTGATCTGCATTGTAGAGCATAAACTATGTATGTCACATCAGTGCGAAACAGGAGAGAGGGCATTGAATGGGATATAAATGAGTCGAATGTGTCATTCCACCTTACCAGCCACCCTAACTGACTCCCCTGCTGTAAAATTTGGGCCATGCAGGCAGTGGAGAGCCAGGTTCGGGACAGGGAGCGTGAGATGGATGAGCTCCGGGAGGCGGTACTGAGGAGGGCCCCACAGAGTCCCGAGCTGGAGGCGGAGCAGCAGGCCCTGCAGAGAGAGTTCCAGAGGCTCCACGCGCCGCTCACCCAGAGGCGGGAAAATCTGGAGAACGCCAAGGCCGTGCAGCAGTTCTACAGGGACCTCGCCGACGAGATTGTGAGCAAGCACTCTCAATCGATCGATTGATAAATCTGTCAAGCTGTCAGACAGTCACTACTCAATTCAATTAATAACCCAAGTGGAAAGCCAAACTCTGGGCTGTATCTGTGCCGATTCTCACCCAGAATAATCTGGAACCGGCGCAGCTTGTGCCTGAAATTTGTTAAAATTTATAGAGTTATTCTATCAGCCAACCGTTTACTGACGAATTACCCTTGTCCTAATTAACTGCAAAACATGCGACAATATGTTCCATGTGAAATCAACTATTGTCTTATTTAGTGCTCTGACAGCGAAATTGAACACTGGAGATTTCATTACACACCTCTATGATAACATTTCTGTGAAAATGACTGTTGAAACACGATCGAATTGTATCTGTCAGTCTTTATTGCGTGTTGAACTGTGTACAAACAAACTGCCACAGAATGCCAAGTGTCTTCTCTGACTTCAGACGTCTCATATACTTTTTCCTCTCTCTCTGCGATCGTAGCTGTGGGTTGAAGAGAGGTTACCCCAGGCAACGTCTCAAGAGCACGGCAACAACCTCCAAGCTGTGCTGCTACTTCAGAAGAAGAATCAGGTGAGCACTTGACATCACAGATGATCAGAGGTAATGGTGCTTTGGAGACATGCACAATAACTGGTGGTAGTTATTATGCAGTTATACCATGGGTTGGTTGGATACTCAATTGTGATTGGTTTAGAGAAATTCTTTGGGTGTGCATTATTTTCTGATAAATGCCTGCAATTAAGTAGTGGCAAACATGTTAGCCTTTTGATCCTTTGTATTAATTCACCACATTTGAGTTCAAGGCTAAATTTAAATGCCACTTTGAGTCACTAAGTTACAAACATCAGAAGTAAAGGCTAAAATAAACAACGTCAACATTTATTAGTTCTCTAGTATAACTATTGAAATCTTTGGCTAGTTTGGTGATTATAGCAAATAGGAGAAAGCACAACATGACAACAACCATATGACTGAAACTATGACTTGAAGGAATTAGTAACCGCAGGTTTGTATCACAACGAAACAAAATAGAACCAAAGAATGCATTCTTGCTCATAGCAATGAAAATTTCAGCTTTTTCAAAGCAACTTATGTTCATAAATGGAAAGCAAAAAAGCCCTCATGTAAATGCAATTTTTGGATGAATACGAAAATTATGTCTTTAGCTTAGCATAGGTGTGGTATAACAGCTCCATATCGGTCGTTATACAAAAATGATTGCACAAATGATCTATGTTGGGCTGTATTAATCTTAAGATGTGAAGTTATTTTTGTATAATGTTGTTGTTTATTGTTACATAGTATTCATATTTAGTGCCACCTAGAAGTAGAACCTGAAGTGGAAGTGTAAATCTTTTTTTTTTTTTTTTTTTTGTTTGGTTTATTTTATTTGTAAAAGGACAGTACACATTATTTAACATTACTGTGAATGTGCCAGTTTTAGCCAGTTGGCTAATTCGCATCTGCAGTCCTTCGGCAAGATGTTATGAAACCACAAACCTAAAACAGTAACAATAGAAGTTAAAATCAATAATTACAGTATTTACAGAACAGGACACCATGGTATTACATGATAGCCAGTACAAAAAGCACAGAACAGCAACATGCAGACGGATAGCAATCTAAACATATAGACAGCCATGAAAAGCAGCAGTATACATGCAAATAATCAGCCATGCAGAGCAACAGTATACAAACAGGGCAGCAGAACTTGAGCAAAGTAAAATAAATACAGACAAGGCATTAGTCAAACTATTACGTGTGCGTACATACCACGCCAAGCAAAGCTGGGAGCCTGACAATAAACAGAGACATTTAGTAGGTTAGCAACAGGTTGTAAAACAATAGTGAGGTACACAATTAAGAGTGATTGCATTTTTGGTTTTTTAAAAACCAGGTCTTAAGTTTTTTTGTAAAAGTGTGGTAGGTGGCACAGTGTCTTATTTCAGTTGGTAAGGTGTTCCAAAACTGTGTGGCTCTAACAGCAAAGCAAGATTGACTAAAGGAGCTGGACCTGAAAGGAACAATACAGTCCCCTCTCTGGGAAGATCTTGTAGTCCTGTTGTCAGATGTTTTTGCCTTAACAAAGGCACTGAGAGGTGGAGGGGCCATGCCATTTCTAATCTTAAACAACAGGCAGGCGTCAGTGTGTTTTGTTGGGTTTTCCCAGCTGAGGATTTTGTATTTGCCCATTTTGTACCAATTCTCTTCAACTTGTCTTTCAAACCACTAAGATTTGTAAGTACGCTCATACTTCAGCCAGCAGGTAGAGCTCATGAACAAAATGAGCTGGCACTGTTGGATTTCACCCCCGGACCCCTTTACACCTTTGAAAATCACATGCGGAGCTCCTTGCTGTCTGACCCTCTTCCACCATGTTCCTCCTCTCTCTCTTTCCCCCTCCCAGACATTACAGAGGGTGATCGAGGGGCACCAGCCGCGAATCACCGAGGTTCTGGAACGCGGGAGGCGCATGCAGGCGGCAGTGGGGAGCCCCGAATCGGAGCGAATCGGGGAGCAGATGAAGGAGCTAGAGGATGTGTGGGCGCGGCTACAGGAGGAACTGGCCAATCGGAGGAGGCGGCTCAACGACTCGAACATGGCGCAGCAGTACTACAATGACGCTGACGAGGCCGAGGCCTGGATCGGGGAGCAGGAGCTCTACATGATCTCTGATGACAAGCCCAAGGTGCGGGGGGGGGGCAAGTGGGAAAGGTGGTATTGGTAGGCTTACCTGATGCATGGGTGCATGTGAGGGTACTGGTGTGGTTTCAGCAGAGGGTGAGCCGGGGGGCAGATCAGAACCTTGGGGTTGGGTAGGGGGCTGCCAGAAGGTTAGTGGATACAGTGCTTGTCTGGCTTTCAGATGCTTTAAGCGTCAGTGTAGTCAGGATAAGGATAGTGGAGATGTTGGGCCCTGTACTACATCCCTCAACCCTGAACTGCTTTGGTGGGATTCATTCCTGCTTAGAATCAACTCTTAGTGTTGAAAGCATTCTCTGAATAACGGCAATGTACCAAGCCAGGGGTGGACCCATGTCAGAGCTGTCTGGTGCTGGAGATCTACTCTCCTGTAGCTCTTTATTTCAGTCATAATTTGGTAGTACGGATTGCACTAATTGTAAGCTTGATGCGGTTTCTAGCTGTTGAATGAGGTTCACTTTGGAAGGCTTTTGAGTGAAAACTCTCAGTAATAGGGTTGTCTGCTGTGTCTTGATCCTTGAACAAATTCACACGCACGGGAAGAGGATTTAAATATTTGGTGATTTTCTGTGATAATGAAATGCGTACCTCAAAATTGATGTATACCGAGAAATTTTAATGTGATCACTGTCCACCCTTTCCATAAGAAAATTGAAGGCGAAAAATATCCGCATGCTGGATTATATCTCCCAATACTTCATTAAAATACAATGTATCAACCTGACAAGGGCCTCATCAGGCAAAAAAATAAAAAAAGAAGACGCTATTGGGTCGAGACGTGGCTTTTTAGCCAATAAAGTATTGGGAGCTATAATCTAGCGTGAGGACATTTTGTTGTCATCAGTTTTATGAATTTTAGTTCTGCTCCTGGCCTAAAAGCAGCTACTTTACTGTATTCTCTCAAACAGAGAGTTGAAATAACACTGTTGTAATAGCTTTATAGTTGTTTTGCAGTGTTTGTTCACAATGTTTAGTTTTTTTTTAGTTTTCAGGTGTGTTTGATTTCTTTAGTCTGGATGCGGTGAACACCGAACCCAAATTTATTTATGGTTACACTGTTCTGTGGTTTCAGGATGAGCAGAGTGCCATGCTGATGTTGAAGAGGCACCTTCTACAGAAGCAGAATGTTGACGGCTATGGGGACTCCGTTCAGAAGCTGGCTGACCGCGCCCAGAAGATGCTGGCTGAAGACCATCCCGACGGGTGTGTGGGTGCAAGGGGGCTTTCAGTTTGGGGTTTTGATACGCACAACCTTGGCAGGCGTCTTTATTGTGTTAATGCTTCTCTCGGTTTCTCTCTTTCTCTCCTTCTCTCTTCCCTTGTCTTTGCCCTGCCTCTGTTTCCTGTCTTGTCTTTTTCTCTCTCCTTCTTGCTCTTCTCTCCTTCCTCCTCTCTATTGTTCTCTCTTTTGGGCTCATTTTCACTCTTCTCTCACAATGATTCTGTTTCTTCCTCTCTCTCTCTCTCTCTCTCTCTCTCTCTCTGAGGCCATAATCCGGCGGCAGGGTCAGGTGGATAAGCAGTACGCTGGTATGAAGGAGCAGGCGGAGGACCGAAGGAACAAGCTGGAGCAGGCATACCACCACTTCCTGTTGAGCCGCGAGGTGGAGGACCTGGAGCAGTGGATCGCTGAGCGTGACATGGTGGCGTCCTCACAGGAAATGGGACAGGATTTGGATCATGTCACGGTGAGCAAAAGATACAAATGTCCTAAAAATACATTTTAGAATTTGAATAATTTCCCTCTATACTGAAGTATTGTCTGCTCTGCAGTGAGGACAGTACAGTGAGCAGACTGTCATTTGAATGCTTTTGGCTTTGCAGAGTGGTTGAAAAATAACCAAATTTACTGAAATTAAATGCCCTCAAGTTGAGCTGAATAAAACATATAATAAGTCCAACTCCAAATGCAAATCCACTGTTAGAAGTTCTTTTGTTTTCTTTCTTGTGCATGAATTAACGGTATAAATACATAAAACTGGTTTAGAAACAGTGCAACAGCCTGTTTTCTGATTATATTTACCAAATGAAGACTTGTGTGCAAGAAGTACTTAAGTCACATTTTGCAAAAAATGAGCTGACACCAGTATTAAAAGCCACAATGGCCAGAGCATCATCTGATACCAAAGATTTCTGCAAAGAAGCGCTCATGTCTTGTGTGCTGGTGTGTTTCCATTGTCCATTGTCATGATCTGCAATGTGTTTTGAAAACTTTGACCCCCAAAATCTCAAAAGTATTATTTTGTGACTTAAGTACTTCTTGCACACAGGTCTTCAAATTTGGGCTGGAATTCCAACACAGTTCCTCCCATATGATTATAAAAGTCCTCAAATTGCAGTCAAGCTGACTGTCTGCTCTTCTACTATCAGGTTCATTCTTTCAATTCAAATGTGGAGGAGTCTAATACAACAAAAACAGTGTCACTGTACCAGTATTATTGGAATGTATTAACTATATGATGTATTTTTATTATATGCCTACAATCATGAGACATTATAATTCATGCATTATGGCTTTTCTCATCCCTAACCAATCAGATCCTGCGGGAGAAGTTCCGTGAGTTTGCCCGGGAAACGGGGTCGGTTGGCCAGGGGCGCGTGGACGCAGTAAACCAGACAATAGATGACCTGATCGAGTCGGGCCACAGCGAGGCGGCCACCATGGCGGAGTGGAAGGACAACATAAACGAGAGCTGGGCGGATCTGCTGGAGCTCATCGACACCCGAGGGCAGCTCCTCACTTCCTCCTACGACCTGTTCAAGTAAGTCCGGGGATGCTGGGAAAATGAGTTTTTTTAACAGTGAATGGCTGTCAGAAGATATGGGGAAAGTAGTTTTATCAAAGTACATAGCTGTCTGAAGGTGAGAGGAAAATGAGATGTTTTATAACATTTAACAGTGTAAGGATGCTGGGAAAATGAATTTTATTACATGACATTACTGTCTGAGTGTGATGAGAAGATAAGTACTGGTGTGTGTGTGTGTGTGTGTGTGTGTGTTGTAGAATTCTTTTATTATTAGTAGTAGTAGTAGCAGTGGTACTTGAAGAAGTAGCAGTAGTTGTAGTTACCAGAATCAGGATAATGCTTGGTTATTTATTAATTATTGCATAAAATCATGTTGGATTACTTTCTTCATATGATATTTAATAATACTGATAGTTTTTTTTTTTTAATTATATCTACTTCATGCCTTAGCAGTTTAGTTGTGCACTGGCCATTCAGTCTAGCCTTCTTGCGTTAAAACAGTAAATCCTTGAAAGTCAAATTCTGCACTGGGAAGATGTTTCAAAGGGTAATAGAGCTGAAGAAGGCGAGACCCCAGCACTCTTCCCTCTGCTCCTCAGGTACTTCGATGATGGGAAAGAGCTGGTAGCTCAGATTCAGGAGAAGCAAACCGAGCTGCCGGAAGATGTGGGGGAGGACTTCAGCAAGGCCGAGTCCTTCCACCGCATGCATGCAGCCTTCGAGAGGGACATCAGCACACTGGGAAAACAGGTATAGAGGTGCAGTAGATCCCCTTCCTGTTGGATGGGAGGAATGAGTGCGGATATAAAGTGTCTGATCTAAAACAACTTCAGCTACGACTCATTTGGGCTGCGGGGGAGCCTAGTGGTTGGTTGCATGGTTGATAATTGCAGAGTTGCTAGTTTGAGCCCTTGGTGGGGCT
The DNA here is from genome assembly GCA_029692085.1 of Gymnothorax javanicus. Lineage (NCBI taxonomy): Eukaryota > Metazoa > Chordata > Actinopteri > Anguilliformes > Muraenidae > Gymnothorax > Gymnothorax javanicus. The sequence continues at coordinate 28,976,870 of CM056193.1, forward strand.
TGGACTATGTTTTGATCTGGAGAGATGAAGTTGGGAAGAACTCTGTTGTTAAGCCCTTGACCAAGGCCTTTAACCCCTAAACTGTTCCTGAGACTTTGCCCCCACTTGCATCTTTTCCATCGGAAATTTCTGCTTGGGAATCCTCCCCAAAGAGAAACATAGTTCACAACTTCCTTGTTTAAGTAAAGGAGTTCATTGAAGCTTGCAATCTGATCTTCTGAGATCTTCTGAGAGGACTAGGCTATGGAGAATGTTCATCTCATGAGTCTTGTGTCTGGTCGAAACTATTGCCAGCTGTCCATTCAGTGAAGAAATAGTGCTCAAATGCTGTTGTTTCCTTTGAAGGTGAATGGAGTGCTGCATTGATGGCTTTTCAATCTATTGCTTTTCTGTACCATGTTCTTCTTTAACTTCTTTAGAACCTGGATTGAACCTATTAGCCTGTTTTGGTCAGTGCCACATAAAGCCTGATTCATGCTTCTTGCGGTCGGCGCGGTCAGCACGGCCCACACGGTGAAATGACGCAATTGCGGCCAAGGCGACAGAGCGCTGAGGGTCCGCGGAGGCTCTAAACGCCGAGCCGCGCACCTGGAGGATTTTGTAACAATGCGCGGCCGGGGTCGCACAGACTGCGTTGCAATGATTGGCTTGCTTCAGGACCCGGAAGTACGTATACCTATTAAAATTAAAAATGGAAAGCTTTAAAGAAAAGCCAGCTGAACATACAAACAGCTGAAAATACAAACATCTTTACCACAGTTCCTGTCAGATCCACAAGGATGCTCATTGCCAGACATCGGTGCAGAAACTGCCGAAATGCAAACCATGTCAACTTAGTTTTCGGAAGTTTCAAGTGACCCAATTATCGTAATAGTGGAGAAAGAGTGGCCAGTAATATTTGTTTTGACAGCGACGCACTGTCTAATCTAATTCAAAATAATCGAGCCGTGTGTTTGGTAGTAATAATAATAATAGTTACAATATGATAGAAAAATGAACGTATTGATCAAAGAAATAAGATTCAGTAGCTCAAGAATAGAACAGGCCCATTCTTGGAGCCGCTTTCACCGCATCAAGCATGAAACAACTAGACGTTCGTGGGGACCGTGCGCGCCGTCCGCACCGCTGAAACCGCGCCGACTGCAAGAAGCATGAATCAGGCTTAAGACCCCAGTGAAATGCTCTGTCTTAAATCAACTCTCACTGGGTCAGTACGGTCTCAGCTGGACTAATTGGTATGCTAAGCAGTACAATTGACACTGGATATTTAACTGTGGTGTTATGTGCTCATGTAAAGGAGATATAAAGTAATGTAAAGGAGTAAAACAATGAATGCAGGTTTACAAGAGAGAGATCGAGGTTGACTGCAGTAAAGCTTGATTTATACTTTTGTAAAGGAGAACTTAACTTTCTTGGATAAAGTGGAGCAGCCCTGGTGGTGAGCAAAGTTTTCTTTAATCCTTTTTGCACAAGACTTCTTTTCAGAATGTCTTGCTAATTTGTTAATGTGTTAAATAACAATTGTAAAAATCAAACGTCACATTACGAACCATTTCTCCGACCAGTCATTTCCCAGGTGAAGACTTTCATTGATGTAGGCAATCAGACAAATTTCAGCCCGGCGAATACCATGGCAAAACAAAAAAAGTTAGAAAACTAAGCCATTATTCGTTAGTGAACTTATGCTAACTGCAAATGAAACAGCATACCTCACTGTCCTTTAGGTCCAGCAGTTCCAGGACACGGCGGGTCGGCTGCGCGCTCAGTACGCGGGCGACCAGGCCGCAGCGATCCAGTCCATGGAGCGGGAGGTGGTGGAAGCCTGGAAGGCTCTGCTGGCTGCCTGCGACGGGCGACGGGCTGAGCTGGAGGACACGGCCGCCAAATTCCGCTTCTTCACCATGGTGAGGGACCTTCTGGCCTGGATGGAGAGCATCATTCAGCAGATAGAGACGCAGGAAAAGCCCAGGTGAGGGGTGGGGAGCTGGGCTGGGGCGGGAGGGCGGGGGTGGGGGAGCTGGGCTGGGGCGGGGGCGGGCAGAGGTGGTGGTGAGGGTGGGGAGCTGGGCTGGGGTGGGAGGGCGGGGGGTGGTGAGGGGTGGGGAGCTGGGCTGGGGCGGGAGGGCAGGGGTGGTGAGGGGTGGGGAGCTGGGCTGGGGCGGGAGGGCAGGGGTGGTGAGGGGTGGGGAGCTGGGCTGGGGCAGGAGGGCAGGGGTGGTAAGGGGTGGGGAGCTAGGCTGGGGCGGAAGGGCAGGGGTGGTGAGGGGTGGGGAGCTGGGCTGGGGGGAGGGCGGGGGGGCAGGGGGGAGCTGGTGAGGGAGGGCAGGGGAGCTGGGCTGTGGCAGGAGGGCAGGGGTGGTGGGCAGGGGGTGGGGGGAGCTGGGCTGGGGCGGAAGGGCAGGGGTGGTGAGGGATGGGAAGCTGGGCTGGGGCGGGAGGGCAGGGGTGGTGAGGGGATGGGGAGCTGGGCTGGGGCGGGAGGGCAGGGGTGGTGAGGGGTGGGGAGCTGGGCTGGGGCGGGAGGGCAGGGGTGGTGAGGGGTGGGGAGCTGGGCTGTGGCAGGAGGGCAGGGGTGGTGATGGGTGGGGAGCTGGGCTGGGGCGGGAGGGCGGGGGATGGTGAGGCTGGGTGTTTGGGTGCAGTGGGGCACTGAAGAATTCAATCCCTCTCTCTTTCCTCCCTATATCTTCACCGTCCCCTTGTCCCTCACTCCTTGAACCCCACCATCCCTCTTTCCTGTTTGGCTGCTTTTTAGCTCCGCTGTGACGATAGTCCCAGTCAGCGGAGCTTTTCTAATGCCGAGTCCTCCGGCGTCCGTCTGTCCGTCTGTCCGTCTGTCCTGCGTCAACTTTTCACTTCAAATTTGAATATCTCAAAAACTGTCTGATAACTTTTTTCTAATTTGGTGTGAGCCTTCCTAATGATATTCTGAATATTCACTGTGAAAATTAGAAAATTCTACTTCCCGGCTTTTGCGAAATTAAGCATTTTGGACTTAGAAAATCAGTGTTTGGGTTCATTTTTTCAGTCTTTCATTAATATCTCAAAAACTGTCTGATACCTTTTTGTCTAATTTGTTGTGAGCCTTATGATGTTCTGATGATCCGCTGGGAAAATTAGAACATTCCACATCTTGGTTTTTGAGAAATTCTGCATTTTGGACTTAGAAAATCAGTTTGCGCTCATTTTTTCTATCTTTCATTAATATCTCAAAAACCGTCTGACAACATTTTTGCTCCACTGTCACCATAGTCAGCAATCAGCGGAGCTTTTCTAATGCCGAGTCGTCCGGCGTCCGTCTGTCTGTCCGTCCAGCGTCAACTTTTCACTTCAAATTTGAATATCTCAAAAACTGTCTGATAACTTTTGTTCTAATTTGGTGTGAGCCTTCTTTATGATATTCTGAATATTCTCTGTGAAAATTCGAAAATTCTATGTCCTGGCTATTGAGAAATTCAGCATTTTGGACATAGAAAATCAGTGTTTACGCTCATTTTTTCAGTCTTTCATTAATATCTCAAAAACTGTCTGATAACTTTTTGTCTTATTTGTTGTTAGCCTTCCTTATGATGTTCTGATGATCTCCTGCAGAAATTAGAAAATTCTACTTCTTGGTTTTTGAGAAATTCTGCATTTTTAGAAAATCAGTGTTTGTGCTCATTTTTTTCAGTCTTTCATTAATATCTCAAAAACTGTCCGATAACTTTTTGTCTAATTTGTTGTGAGCCTTTCTTATGATGTTCTGATTATCCCCTGCGAAAATTAGAACATTCCACATCTTGGTTTTTGAGAAATTCTGCATTTTGGACTTAGAAAATCAGTGTTTGTGCTCATTTTTTCAGTCTTTCATTAATATCTCAAAAACTGTAAGATAACCTTTTGTCTAATTTGTTGTGAGCCTTCCTTATGATGTTCTGAATATCCCCTGCAAAAATGAGAAACTCTAAGTCCCGGTTTTTGAGAAATTCTGCATTTTGGACTTAGAAAACCAGTGTTTGTGCTCATTTTTTTTCTATCTTTCATTAATATCTCAAAAACTGTCTGATAACCTTTTCACTCCACTGTGACCATAGTCAGCAGTCAGCGGAGCTTTTCTAATGCCGAGTCGTCCGGCGTCCGTCTGTCTGTCCGTCCAGCATCAACGTTTCACTTCAAATTTGAATATCTCAAAAACTATCTGATAACTTTTGTTCTTATTTGGTGCGAGCCTTCTTTATGATATTCTGAATATTCACTGTGAAAATTAGAAAATTCTGTTTCCTGGTTTTTGAGAAATTCAGCATTTTGGACTTAGAAAATAAGTGTTTGTGCTCATTTTTTCAGTCTTTCATTAATATCTCAAAAACTGTCTGATAACCTTTTGTCTAATTTGTTGTGAGCCTTCCTTATGATGTTCTGATTATCCCCTGCGAAAATGAGAAAATTCTACAGCCCGGTTTTTGAGAAATTCAGCATTTGTGCTCAATTTTTCAGTCTTTCATTAATGTGTCATATGTGTTATACTTAACAAAAATATAAACGCAACAGTTTAGTCCTTTCAATATTCCGCATTATTTCTGAGGTTGGCTTAGTTGGGTTTGTTTATGTGACCAAGGCTGTGTGCCACAGGTCTGTGTGCATTTCAGTCACCCTCTCCATATCATTGTCAAGTTAATGCCCTTTTTCAAAATTGGCCTGTCAGACAGGTGGGGCCTAATCCAGAGCTGCTGAAATCAGGTACAGTCAGCCCAGGCACATCCTGTATTCAATAAAAGGCCACCTCAGGAGTCGCAGTTCTGCCATTGTTCAAAATGCCATAGATACTCGAGCCCTCAGGGAGCGTGGCATTGGCATGTTCAATGCAGGAATGTTTCTCAGGGATGTTGTAAGGGCTCTTAATGTCCATGTTTCAACTGTAAGTCGCAAAAAACACCTTTTTGAGGAATGAGGCAAGACAGCTCACCGCCCACATGGATGACGACCACTTGTGACGACCCCAGCCCAAGACCACCATATCCGGACCCTCAATCTCTGTGACCGTCTGAGACCAGCAACTGCCACTGCAGATGAGACAGCTGGTCCCCACAATCCCCACATTTTTACCTAAAAATAATCTTCAGGAAGTCCATATCTCTACGTGTTTTGCTCTTTGTGGATTGGACCTGTCCTCAGCTCGATGAAAAAAATGGTTTGACTGAGTGAATATACACATTTAATGGCCAATGGCACAATGGAGGACTGTTTTCTTTAGAGACGAGTCCCGTTTCCAACTCCACGGAGAGGATGGATGGGGGATGGTTATGCTGACATCATTGTGGTGCGCACGGTGGCACATGGTGGTGGAGTGCTGGTTTGGGTGGGAATATTCCAAGGACACTGTACCCAACTGCAGTTCATTAACAGCAACTTGAATGCAGTGTGATTTCACGATGAGATGCTGATGCCTATCGTCCTACCATTCGTCCATCTAAACAATAACCATCCAGCATGACCATGCCAGACCCACGTCACCCATGTGCACAGACATCCTTGAGCCTGAAAACGTGCGTACTTGAATGGCTGGCTTATTCTTCGGATTTGTCCCCCTTCCAGCATCTTCGGGATGTCCTCGACCAAAGAGTTCGTCATTGGTCCCCATTTTCAGCCAATAGCCACCAACTCCGCACAGCTCTCGAAGAGAAGTGGGAACACATTCCTCAAGTCACCACTGACCATTTGTTACAGTCCATACAGCAGAGATGTGCAGCAGTGCAGCAGGCCAAAGGCAGACAGACCCAATATTGATTTGTGAAATTTGGACAACAGACCCCAACCCTTTATCATCACACCAACATGAGATTCTTGTTTGTCTGTTTAAATCATTGATCAAAATGTATTGCAATACGGTCATACAATCTATCAAGACTCAATGAAAACACAATGAGCTTCTGAGCATGGTCATATTTCTCACAATAAGAAGTGTTGCGTTTATACTTTTGTTCAGTGTAATATTGCAATAGTTTTCAAGGATTTCTGAAATTAAGTTATGACATGGACATTTCAGTCATCCTCAGCGGAGATCTATAGGCCGACAGGCCTCTTGTTTCCTTCTTTCTTCATCCCTCCTTATGCTTATCTCTCCTCTCCCCTTTCCTTCCTTTCCTCTGTTCTCTCCTTTCACCATGTTCCCCTCTTTTCCCTCTATTCCTTCTTCCCTCATTCCTCTCTCCTCTTCTCTCTCCTCTTTGCCTTCAATGTCACCTCTCCTCTTCTCTTTCTCCACTCCTCCATCTCTCCACTTCTCTTGCTCTCATCCATTTCTTTATCCCTCTTTCTTTTGTACCTCCTCTCTTATTTATTTCTCCTCTCCCCCTTCCCTCTCTCCGCTATCTTCATCCCTCACTCCTCTCCCCATTCCTTCACTCCTCCTCTATATCCTCTTCCTGTTTTTTTCTCATTCCCTCTCATCTTTCCTTTTATCTCTTTCTTCTTCCCTTAATCCTCTCCTTCCACACTTCTTTTACCATTTCTTCATCCCTCTCTCCTCCTCGTCTCCTCTCTCTCATGTCCTCCTCAGGGATGTCTCCTCTGTGGAGCTCCTGATTAAGTATCACCAGAGCATCCACTCCGAGATCGACAACAGGGACCCCGAATTCAAGGACTGTGTGAAGCGGGGCCATGAACTGCTGGCCCACAAGCATCGGCACTCTCCGGAGGTGAGGCCTGGGGGGTTAGGGCCAACCCCACTGTGCCAAAGATATTATTTTTTGGATTATATTTAAGGTTAGATTTTAGTTGATGACAGTTTGTTCAAATACATTTTAATTAAGCAATAAACATGAGAGGGAGTGATGTTATGCTAATTATTGGCACTCCTGGAAAGTGTCTTGTACAATCAGTATGCTGGACTGGACCTAACTGTTGTATAAAATAAATTATAATTCCAGTTAAATAGTACCTTTAAGAAGCCTTGGATTGGATTCTCAGAAAGTGTTCATTTAGGGAATAAAAGCACAGCTGTTTCGCTGAATTAAAATCATTTACTGAACTTCGATATTGCAGTTGACAGTTTTGTGCTTATTGACTTTTTTCACTGCTGAAGTTTCTCATAGGAGCTGAATTCAAAGGTCTCCTGCTCTGAGCCAATAAGGTCCTGTACAGGTCCTGTTCAACTATATTACCCTTTGTCACCTGAACAGGGTTTCACTGCAGCTCTCGTATCCCTTCCCCTCCCCCAGATAAAAGAGAAGCTGATCCAGCTGAATGAGAAGAAGAAGGAGATGATGACTAAGTGGGACGAGAGTTGGGACTGGCTCCGACTGTGTGAGTGTATTATTAATGATAAATGGCCCTGGATCGCAATATGCGGGGAGTAACCATGATTGCAAAGCCCTTGAGTGACAAGGCTCTAAAACTACAACTGAGATGAAATGTCACATCATTCTCCTGGAGTCCATAAGCTCCGGTGGCACAGTTGGTGAGAGTATCTCTCTTTGTGGTCCAGAGTGGCCAGTGATTAGCTGATTGTTTTCCCTCTCCCTGATGCTCTGTAGTTCTGGAGGTGTGCCAGTTTGCGCGGGACGCCTCGGTAGCAGAGGCCTGGCTGGTGGCGCAGGAGCCCCTGGTGACCAGCCGGGATTTGGGACAGACGGTGGACGACGTTGAGAAGCTCCTGAAGAGGCACGAAGCCTTTGAGAAATCCTCCTCCGCCTGGGACGAGCGGTTTTCCGCGCTGCAGCGACTTACCATGGTCTGTCTGTCTGTCTGTCTGCCTGTCAGCAACTATCTTAATCTGTCCCAGTCTGTCTGCTTGTCTCTGTTTTCTCTTCCTGCATTTTTTGCATAATTTTTAGTTAAGTAACAGTATTGTATGGTTGTGCTTTCATGTGATATTTTCCTGCTATAATGTTGATACAGTATCATTATGTTGTGCTATGATATCGTGATCATGTCGTGATCAGCGCAACGCCAAATGTCCTAACCCCCATTTTCCATCAGATATTCTGCTTTCCAAGACATCAGCATATTGTGTGATTAAAAAAAGAATGGTATTAATGGCATTAATTGATTCATAGCACAATATTACCTTAGGTGTAGTAGATCTTAAGTCACCTCCTATATACCTCCTGTATAGTGTTTGGCATTACCTTATTAGAAAATTAAACAGTCTAAAAGTACTGTCAATTCTGTTTATGTATGTGTGACAGAAATATTATATATTATAATACACAAATACAGTATCAGGACTGTGAAACTTATATATGATCTCTCCTCACTGTGCTGTATATAATCACAAATGCTGCTCTCTCCTCACTGTGCTGTATCTCTCCTCACTGTGCTGTATCTCAGTGCTGCTCTCATCTCACTGTGCTGTATCTCAGTGCTGCTCTCTCCTCACTGTGCTGTATCTCAGTGCTGCTCTCTCCTCACTGTGCTGTATCTCAGTGCTGCTCTCTCCTCACTGCGCTGTATCTCATTGCTGCTCTCTCCTCACTGTGCTGTATCTCAGTGCTGCTCTCTCCACTGTGCTGTACTGTGCTGTATCTGCACTGTATCTCATTGCTGCTCTCTCCTCACTGTGCTGTATCTCAGTGCTGCTCTCTCCTCACTGTGCTGTATCTCAGTGCTGCTCTCTCCTCACTGTGCTGTATCTCAGTGCTGCTCTCTCCTCACTGTGCTGTATCTCAGTGCTGCTCTCTCCTCACTGTGCTGTATCTCTCAGTGCTGCTCTCTCCCTCACTGTGCTGTATCTCAGTGCTGCTCTCTCCTCACTGTGCTGTATCTCACTCTCCTCACTGTGCTGTATCTCAGTGCTGCTCTCTCCTCACTGTGCTGTATCTCAGTGCTGCTCTCTCCTCACTGTGCTGTATCTGTATCACAGTGCTGCTCTCTCCTCACTGTGCTGTATCTCAGTGCTGCTCTCTCCTCACTGTGCTGTATCTCAGTGCTGCTCTCTCCTCACTGTGCTGTATCTCATTGCTGCTCTCTCCTCACTGTGCTGTATCTCAGTGCTGCTCTCTCCTCACTGTGCTGTATCTCAGTGCTGCTCTCTCCTCACTGTGCTGTATCACAGTGCTGCTCTCTCCTCACTGCACTGTATCTCATTGCTGCTCTCTCCTCACTGTGCTGTATCTCAGTGCTCTCTCTCTCTCCTCACTGTGCTGTATCTCCTCACTGCTGCTCTCTCCTCACTGTGCTGTATCTCAGTGCTGCTCTCTCCTCACTGTGCTGTATCTCACTGTGCTCAGTGCTGCTCTCTCCTCACTGTGCTGTATCTCAGTGCTGCTCTCTCCTCACTGTGCTGTATCTCAGTGCTGCTCTCTCCTCACTGCACTGTATCTCATTGCTGCTCTCTCCCTCACTGTGCTGTATCTCAGTGCTGCTCTCTCCTCACTGTGCTGTATCTCAGTGCTGCTCTCTCCTCCTCACTGTGCTGTCTCCTCACTGTGCTGTATCTCAGTGCTGCTCTCTCCTCACTGTGCTGTATCTCAGTGCTGCTCTCTCCTCACTGTGCTGTATCTCAGTGCTGCTCTCTCCTCACTGTGCTGTATCTCAGTGCTGCTCTCTCCTCACTGTGCTGTATCTCATTGCTGCTCTCTCCTCACTGTGCTGTATCTCAGTGCTGCTCTCTCCTCACTGTGCTGTATCTCAGTGCTGCTCTCTCCTCACTGTGCTGTATCTGCTCATTGCTGCTCTCTCCCTCACTGTGCTGTATCTCAGTGCTGCTCTCTCCTCACTGTGCTGTATCTCAGTGCTGCTCTCTCCTCACTGTGCTGTATCTCAGTGCTGCTCTCTCCTCACTGTGCTGTATCTCAGTGCTGCTCTCTCCTCACTGTGCTGTATCTCAGTGCTGCTCTCTCCTCACTGTGCTGTATCTCGGTGCTGCTCTCTCCTCACTGTGCTGTATCTCAGTGCTGCTCTCTCCTCACTGTGCTGTATCTCAGTGCTGCTCTCTCCTCACTGTGCTGTATCTCGGTGCTGCAGCTGGAGCTGCTGGAACTGAGGAAGAGGCAGCAGCAGTTGAGGCAGGAGGAGGAGCCGCGGACGGAGAAGGACAGCAGGTGAGACCCTTCCCCCCGCCCCCAACCCCCCCCCCCCGTCAGGAGACCCAGGTCGCTCTGTCCTGACTGCCCTCACCCTGGGGCTCCCGGTCTGGCATCGTCTTTCTCTGCTTTCCCAGCATGTGGGAGACGTTTGCCCTGAAAGCCTATAGGGAGTCAGGTGACGGATTATAAAGAGCTTCAATGTCCATGAGGGGAGCAAATTGTGGTGGTTAAGTGGGTTAAGCATAGGACTCCCATGCAGGTGAACAGAGTTTGAATCTGTTGTGATATCACATATTAATTTATTACTTTTAGACATAGCTGACATTGTTTTCAGTTTTATCTATCATTTTCAGTTCTCAGTCTCAGTTTGGTGGACTTCAGGCAATGAAACTCCTTGGATAGGTTTTGGCAAAAAAAAAAAAACTACATCTTTGGGTTAAAGCACCAAAACTATTTGGTTAGGTTTAAGAAAAGATCAAGGTTTGGGTTTAAACAGATCCTTTCACAGTTAATCATGTTTTCAAAAGGCTTTCTAACAGAGGCAGCCTTCAGGGCAAACTTCTTCCACGTGCGTTTCTGCCCTTCTGGAATTCTCTGTCTGGGTGTCCCTCCAAGAGCCTCTGTTCAGCAATATACGTTGCCTTGCCATTACTCAAGCAATGCGGTGGACATGTTAGCTTTAAGAAGTATTCGAATTTGCACTGTTTTATCTGAATATAGTGCTCTCCTTCACATTCAAAGACTTATATAGCTTTGTTGACTGTTTCTAGCCCGTTTAATCTTATCCAAGACTTCCTTGTGAAAAATATTTATATTGATTATCAGAGGGCGCAGACGATTTCTCGTCTCGTAATATTGTAATTTTCGCTGAGGCCTGACGTGATGTTTCCCCTTCAGGAGAGAAGACACGGGCTTTGCAGAGGAGTCCTCTGAGCTCTACACTGTGGATGATCCTTCTCTGGTCAGTTAGTGACTGATGAATTGTGTTCACATTTGAGAGATTTCCCTCAGTATGTAATGGACTTCATCTGTGTTAATGTTTGAGTATGAATGGGTATGTGTGGGCATAATGTGCAGTGTATTGAATGTTTGTTGTGAGTGTAAGCATGTGTGTGTTTTTCTCTGTGTTTGCATGTTTTCATGCCCTAGCGTCTGCGATAGCTGTGGCCGGAGGCATTATGTTTTCGGGCCGTCCCCTTGTCTGGCGGTTTATTTGTCCACCTGTCCATCTTGAATTTGTCTATCTGTCCATCCCGTTCTCACGAATATGATATCTCAGGAATGCTGTTAAGTAATGTCTTCAAATTTAGAACAAATGTCCAGTTGGACTCAATAATGAACTGATTAGATTTTAGCAGTCAAAGGTTAAGGTCACTGTGACCTCACATCAGACTCATACTTGTGAACGCAGTTTAACCGGAACACCTGAGGGGAATTTTGCATCTGGCAGAAACGTTCATTTGGCCTCAAGGATGAACTTTTCAGAAGTTGGTGGTCAAAGGCCAAGGTCACTGTGACCTCACAATACTCAGTTTTGGCCATAACTCAAGACGTCATATGCTAATTTTGACAAAATTTCACACAAATGTCAAATAGGTGAAATAAAGAAGTGATAACATCATTATCCTCAATAAAAACATTCTCTGGCCATTATCCAATGTCATTACTGCGGAACAGAAGGCGAGATAGTGACCATTTTTCAAATTTGGCTGGATTGGTTTTGGTGATATTGAGCTTCAGATGATAGTCGTTGCACCGCATGACAAAGCACTCTATCAGTCCTCTGTAAAAATAGTCTCCAAGTGAAGGCAAAAGTTTCTCACTGGAAATTAATCATGGAGTTGTAAAGAGACAATATGATGTATATTATGATATATAATAATTTCGCCAAGAAATGCAATTCATACCTGGTATTAAATCCCTTCTACGTCTTCACCATATGAGCCTGGACAGACAGGGATGTAAACTGCAACTTGACTGGTTGGCAGAGGCATACAACAGCAAGGCAGTAAATATAGTTGTTAGCTTAAATCTCCCTTGTGTGTGCCGTTCCTGATCTACTTTAGTGTGTGTGTGTTTGCACTGTGAGGGCAGATTTTCTGCCTTGCGTGCAATTTACCTGGGCTGCCTCAATATGTGTGTACCTGTGTGTGTGTGTGTGTGTGTGTGTGGCATGTGTGTGTGTGTACAAGCTTTCTGAAATCTCCCTTGTGTGTGTCTTGTTCCCAGTCTGCCTCAGTGCCAGTGGACCCGAGCTCGGGTCAGATGGACGGGTCAGTGGAGGAGCCCACGGCACAGCCAGAGCCCGAGACGCGGGGCAGCGGCGCTGGCGAGACTGGCCCCTCCGCCGCACTGCTCCAACTGCCCCCCCGGGACACAGAGAAGGCCGCCACCCTCCCCATTGACCCCTACAGCAGCCAGGCTGTGGTGCAGGAGGGCATGCTGGGACGCAAGCACGAGCTGGAAAGCGCCGGAAAGAAGGCCTCTAATAGGTCAGAATTCAAGGGTTCTGCCATTGCCATAGCCAAATAATAATCATCATCATCAACATCATTGTCATAATAAAGAGAAGGAAAAGTCAATGTTCATGAAGTAAAAGTTCTGTCCATTATTTTGTACCAACAACCAAGATTTGTTAATTTGCATGAAATCATTGAAGCACTGTTCATAATGCTTATATTATTAAACAAAGAATTTGAATCAGCGGACTAAGTTCGTGGACAAACAATGACCGGGCAGGACTCTCAGGATTTTATACTTTTATAAAGCATAGGGAGGCTCTCCTCACCAGCTATAACATGGCAGCCATTTTGTAACTGAATTCTCACTCCACATCTGCTGAGGTGGAGAGGGAGGGGAAATTGAGTAGGTCAAAAATCCTCGTGACATTTGTGAATCCTTCTGAATCATTTTATTTCAGTCTGTAAAGGAAATGAACATAATTGTAGGGTTTTTTGTCTCAAAATACCTGTTTATTACTGTCACTGCTCTATTATTGAACTCAAACAAAAAATATTTGTCCAAAATTGGAATGGGAGATCACAATGCAGCTCTTCTCTGCATTTTGGAAGGGATTAAACTTAAAGGAGCTGTGCAACGATTACTGCGCATGCTCACAACTTTGAACGAAGTGAATCCGCTCGACTGCAAGTCAAAATCTACTTCCATCCATGCAAATCTGTCATTATTTTGCTCTGTATTTATAAATTTAGTTTCTCAGGCATTGTGCTTTTATATTTAAGAGTTTTCTATGGAAATTAGAGGATTCAAAGCCAAAGGATATGAAGAACTAGTTTGCCAACCGCCAGTAATCATAGAAGAAGATTCTTCTGTAATTATTGACAATGGCAAACCAGCTCCCAATCATTATGGGGCTCACTGTAACTCTGTTCCTCTGGTACTGACAGCATTTGTTCAGCGCAATGTAGAATGTGCAAAAGCATTTATATCCCTCCTTTGCCTTTGCAGGTCCTGGAACAACTTGTACTGTGTACTAAAACCTGGGCAGCTGTACTCCTACAAGGATGCCAAGACCTACGGGTATGGCATTACGTACCACGGCGAGGACCCCCTGCAGCTCGGCAGCGCCACCTGTGAAGCCCTGCCTCACTACAAGAGGAAGAAGCACGTGTTCAAACTGCGGTAAGAGCTGAGACAGCTGAGCGAAAGAGTGCTGGGGCTTGTTCCTCAAAGCAAGATCACTGACTTAGCTGGGTAACTAAAACCATGCAAAAAACTAAGAGTGGCTCTTTATAGTTCAGTCCATGTGCCAGATGTGTGATTCCGAGTTTTATTCAGTACAGTTATCCATATAGTTTAGTAATAATGCAATGTGAAACCACCCTGGAGTTGAACAAAAATTCTGTTTTATCGTGACACCGTGCTATAATCTGAGATTGAAGCCTTTATTTGTTTCCTTCAGGCTGGTAGATGGCAGTGAATATCTGTTCCAGTGCAAAGATGAGGTGAGTTGAGCTCCAACAGGCAATCTGTGTTACACATGCTGCATGTTAATGCATGGGACATCTGGGGTCCATTAATTGTATATTCTAAAAATATGCGACAATATATTGTAATATTGACAGCTTCTACAAAAAGAAAAAAGTTGGTCTCAACTTAAGGGGGAGAAACAAGTTGGCCCTGCAAACTGCCATCATGCAAGAGTTGTTAGTGTTGAATAGAGAATTGCGGGGTTCTCAAACTGCAGTCCTGAAGGGCCTCTGTTACCCCTTTTCCACCAAAAAGAACCTGGTGCTACTGCCGTGCTGGTGCTAGTGCCAGTGCTTAGTTGGTTCAACCCACGCACCTCCTAAGAACCTGTTTGGTTTTCCATCGCTGAGGAGTCAACTCGGAGCCACGCGATCACGTCACTGTAATTTAAGACCAACAGATCAGGAGAAAATAAACTTCATTCGAGACCTGCGTCTCTCTCAGCAGCGCTCACGTAACATCTGGCAATACAGAAATACTGTATGGACTGCAGGAAACCACGAATAAAAAATTAAAACAAAAATAATGCTTGTGTTTCTATGCTCTGTAATACTATTATTTTCACTGAGGTTTTATCGTTTTTAAAGGGGAAAAGGAATGTCGCCAATTAGATTGCTATGATCTTGTCCTGGATTAAGATAAGATATTTAAAAAGGGGCAATATAAGGCACATACCGTATCATAATCTTGCATTGTTGTCCGTGCATGTTAAAAATACCGAAACCTTGTGCAGAAATACAGTGTAATAATAGAGACAAGCTATCCATCTTTATCCATCTGCAAGCAGACAAGTAATAAATAAACAAGCAACTGTTGTATTTCATTCCAGCTTCGTAACTTATAATGATCTAATGTAGTTTCGTTTTGAAATGCCATTCAAGCTCGTTAATGGCAATAACAGTAATTCACGAACGCCCTAGCTAGCCAGCTAACTTGTATTCGTAATGCTTAATATAGACGTAAGCGGCGCAGAAAGAAAAATGAAATATAAACGCATCGTGCAGATATAAGACAGATGCTTATGTACGTTTGCTGCGAGCAGAATGCTCCAAATACTTCCGCGGCTGTGCTGGTGTTTTTGGTCACTTTAACTCCGCCCCACGTAATCAGTGCTTGGTCTGGACCAGGAGTTGGTGCTCGCTCTGGCACCAGTTTTGAGAGCCAGGAGCTGGTGCTTAGGCTGTGGAAAACCAAAGAACCGGTGCTAAGTCAGGCTCTGGCTACGAACCAGCACTGGAACCAGCTCGGTGGAAAAGGGGTATGTGTGTGTTCATTCTTCATATGTTGCTACACATAACTGAAGACCACAATGGAAAAATGATGAGTCACATTTTCACGTTGTGGAGAAATGATGAATTAAAAATTCAAAACGATCTTAGAAACAACGCACTGAAAAAATATGCAAAAAATATAAAATATATAAAATATAATTATAATATATTATATATAAAATATACAAAAATGAAAAATTTGGAC
This sequence comes from Gymnothorax javanicus, assembly GCA_029692085.1. Classification (NCBI taxonomy): domain Eukaryota; kingdom Metazoa; phylum Chordata; class Actinopteri; order Anguilliformes; family Muraenidae; genus Gymnothorax; species Gymnothorax javanicus. The sequence continues at coordinate 28,992,340 of CM056193.1, forward strand.
TCTGATTGTTTTTCCTTTGTGGTCTTCAGCTGTTTTAAGCGCTGAAATATAAGTCAAGCTCACCAAAAACTGGAACTCTTTATTTGTAAGCCTCAACTGGCTGCTGACTGAAAGGAAATCACAAAAACTAGCGGGGAAACTCAACCCTCCTGGATTGGAGTTCGAGATCGAGTCCCATTGCCTAGCAGATTATCATTGTAATTCCTCTGTGTGCCTGCAGGAGGAGCTGATGAGCTGGAAGCAGGCCGTGGAGAGGGTGACGGAGCCCCAGTCAGAGGATGCGGCCGCTGGCCCCTCCGAAGCACGGGCGCGAAGCTTACCGCCACCTTCCTCTCTCGCCCTGCCGGAGGCCAGTTCAGCGAAGAAGGACAAGGAGAAGAGGTTCAGCTTATTCACCAAAAAGAAATGAGGAGGGAGAGGAGTGATCACCGTCAAGGTTCTACCCCCAGTCAGGCTTCCTTTTTAATCACTGTCCTGATTTTTTACGTCAACAAAATATTTGTAACATTAAAAGTAATGATAGTAATTATCACAATATTAATATTACGTGACTTATGAATGCAAATCACTCTCTCTTGCCTGTACTTAAGCCAATGTTTCTGCAATGCTGAATTTTTACATCTTTTCTACACGCAACAGATTCACACTTCAACCAAAAACACAAATTCTCCTTCCTCAATCAACCAAAGAATGAAGGCATTGTTTTTCTTTTTGATTCTGTTTTGCTTTCTTTTCTGCATGCTGTATTGTACTTGCGTCTTGCAGAAGACTTTTTAAAAGCGTTTATTTCCCTTTTTTCTATAAGGAGATGGTTGTGAATAGTTATACTGTGTCATTATTGTCAGGCTATAGACTGTCAGAATCTGTATCAGGTTGGACTTTATAAATGTCATTGATGCTGTTTTCAATGATGTGATAATAGTTGGATTTGGTCAATTGGTGGATATTGGGCTGTATTATATTACAGGGCTTAAACAGATCAGGTGGTTCAACTGCACCTGCAAGTATTCAAACTAATCCCTCAAATAATTAATTCAAAGTCATTGTTTGACTTTAGGTAGCAGATTGGAAACTGATTTTAAAATGAGACCATTTAGAGATAGTATAGTGAACTACAAACTACCTGCAGAACTTTCATAAACCTCAAAAACAATTTTTGAGTGGTTTAAAAATTGACCTCAAACTGTGCACAATCTTTTATTTTGAAAACTTGAATTATAGGAAAAGAAATTGTGCGTCATTCTACAACTTCCCAACTATCATGATACACAGTGTGTCCAAATACGTTGCATATCTAGTAATTTTGTTGAATATGGTGCTAACTCTTATTGGAAGAGGGTCAAACTTGTGCTGTTATCATTGCGATATCTCTCCCACCGCAGAGTATGTCCTCCCCCCCAACGAAACGCTTTCCAGGTAGAATGTGTTCCTCCATTTTTAATGTTAACTGTTTGGATAAATTTAAGGTGAAGCATGATGTTGAAGAAGAAAAGAGAGATATCGGGTGAAATGTGCTTTCAGAGAGAATTATAATTCAGTTTAAGATTTATTCCAAAAGCTTATATTTATTTTGACTTTTTTTTAATCAGTAGCAAGTTGGTCGCTCCCACTGTAGGACTGCTGAGATGTGGGAGAATTCTCACTCAAGATTGATGTAACTTTTAAATCACTGAATGAAATATTTACAGGGTCAAAAATATGTATGTGGGAAATGCATTTATATTAGAGTTTATTATATTTATAATTATTAACTGAAACAAGAGAATAAATAGCTGACCATAGCCGGTTTATTTTTTCAATTGTATACAGCAGCTTCCCTTTGTTTCGCAGCATGACAGAAGTACCACCCTCCACCTCCTCAATTAATACTGCCTTACACCGAGAGCACTGCCCTTCCCTACCCGGCTACAAGTACCAAAAGCCGCTCTTTAAAAAGCCATTTCTTCCATGGCCTTCCCTTCCAAATGAGTCGGTTTAATTCATAGCTAAGCGTGCATGTTGTCTTCATTCCTTAACTTCCCAATACATAACTGCTTAAGTGGGTTTAACCAGTATGTTTTTTACTCAGTAGCTAACCATATACCATTTCCAAGATGTTGCTTTGCATAGGTCTGACATTTTGTGAGCTGAACTTGGAAAGGAACAATAAACATACCAGTTTGGAGCCGTGTGTAGAAGTCTTTGGTTTTTATTATGGGGTTTTTTCTCAAAGCTCTTATTTCCCATACTACGCTAAATGCCACTGAATCCAGGATTTTCAGCAAATCAAGTATACTGAGCGACAAAAGAAACATAAGTTAATACAAATCTGTCCAGAAACGAAGTATATGTGTCATCAGTGCACCTTTTCTCATTTCTTCAAACATTTTTTTATGTGGTCATTCTGACTGGGTGACCATGCGCGTGTATTCACTAACTTGTTAAATTGTGTTTCTCGTGTTACTCGGTTTACATTAATATTTTCATCCAGTGTGAAAAGTAGGTTTAACCCCAACTTCAGACTGTATAGAAAATGCATATAAAAACAGAAAGCAGTGATTTCTAAACTAACTTCATTTCATTGCAGACATTATGGTGATTATGTTTCATTTTCTGTCTGGTCAACTTTGTTTTATTTGTAAATATACATCCATTCCTGCTAATTAGACCTGCAATATATTCAAGAGTTGAGCCGGGGGCAATTTGAGACTAGTAATGAGGCAAAAAATTTGAACAATGATTTAATTCGAAACAGCTGATATTAGCTGGTGATTGTAATTACAATTAGGTAAAAATGCAGCATCCGGAATGGGTAAGTCCTTTAGAAGCAAATACAGGCCACAGATTGCAAATTAGCCCATAAATGAGTGAAAAAATTATTGTAAGGTTTAGAAACAATGTTCGTCAAGTGCAAGAAGGGATTTGGAAATTTCACCTTCAATGGTGCAGAGCATAAAAGATTAAAGGAATCTGGAGGAATTTCTGTGTATGAAAGGCCAGAGCGCAAGCCTAAGCTGAATGCCCACGATCTCCAGTCACTCAGATGGCACAGAAGTGATAAAACAATAGGGGCTCAGGGTTACTTTGGCAAACCTTTGTCATATACTGCAGTAAGTAGTTGCATCCAGAAATGGAAGTTAGAATTTTCCAAAGCAAAAAGGAAATTGCATGTTAGTAGTATCCACAAGCGCCGTTGACTTCTCGGGACCCAGAGGCATCCGCGATGGACTGTCACGTAGTGGAAATGCGTATTGCGGTCAGATGAATCAATATCTAAGGCGGTCCCCAAAACGTAAATGGATGCCATGTGCCCCTGACCAAAGAAGAAAATGACAATAAGGACTGTTTTCGGCAACAAATTCCAAAGCCATGTTCGGTCATGGTATGCGGTTGTGTCAGTGCCCTTGGCAGGGGTAAGTTACAGTTCTGCTTCAGGCACCATTTATGCAGAAAAGTACACTGAGATTTTGGAGCAACAAATGCTGCCTTCAAGACATCTTCTCCACGGACATCAATTCATATTTCAACAAGACAAATCAGAATCACATTCTGCAAGCATGGTAAAAGCACGGCTGAATAAGCGGGTGCGGGCGTTGGACTGGCCTGCCAGCCATCCCGACTTGTCATCAATGGAGAACATGTGGCACATTATAATGTGCAAAATGCGACAATGAAGACACCGTACTGCCGCACATCTTAAGACTTCTTAGGAGGAAGAATGGGACAAAATCAGTCCCTCAATGTTGCCAACATATTGCGAAAAAGAATCGCAGATTCGAACAGTGGTAAATACTCTATGATCCCATTTTTTTTTTATTTTAAATGTCAGAAGAATCAAAACTGATGTTTGTTCTCAAAAAATAACACTCATGCTGTGAAACATCAAATAGAGGTGTTGTTTTCAATGTAATACAGTTCGAAGATGATTTACAAATTACTGCTCTTTGTTTTAATTTCAATTTAGCACACGTCTGGATTTAGGGTTGTCCCAAAGTCCCTCACTATTTTTTAGTTCGGCCCAAGACACCACTAAGCATGCAAATAATCAGCAAAACCAAAAAGAAAATATACCACAAAGAGAAATGGGTGTTTGATAGAAGTTTATTAAAACAATACAAATATACCAGTATACATTTTATCTCAAGGAGGGCTGCGGAAGCTCAAGTGTACTTTGAAGAAGAATAATAAAGGCACTTTTTAATACAATTAATTACTCTTAAGCTCAAATGAAATTAAATTATACAGCAGCAACAGGACAGAAAAAAACTTTACCAAAAAAAAAAAAAAAGAAATAAAATGAGCTAAGCAAACAATATTCCAAGCATCCTATAATACACACTGAACAGACCCAAGCTTTTTCCACATAAAGAAAACTTACGAACTGCTGCCTTTGCCCTCATATTATATTGCTGAACAGACAGGCAGTGAAAGCTGTATGTGAATCATGTGGATTTAAACCAGCAGTACTGAAGACGGACAGCTGCCACTCAGAAAATTCACTGCAGGACAGTGCTATTGATGGGCGGGGCCTAAATGCAGAGGCACTGCCCCTCAAATCCTAGTCTCTGCACAGAGTCTATTAACCTGTAGCAGACAAGCCAAGAGCCATTCTCAGAGACACAGTAGGCCCAACCCTCAAATAAATTCGACCACTCAGAACTCGATTCAGTCCAGGACCACGCTTACTCTGCATCTGTGAATCCAGCTCCAAGACTCCGAGTTAGGACTCAGGGCAGCAAAATCACACTTGAAGGCAACATCAGCATTAAATAGACATAGAATTGCACTGAGGGAAGTCGCTGCCCTGACTGCGGAAGTGCAGGGGGAAAGGGGTGAAATTTGGAGGGAGATACACAACCTCTCTCTGATACATGGCTATTACAACACAGCCCCTTGTATCGAAAATGCCAGGTGTGGCGCTTCAGCTTCAAATCTGGTGCTCAAGAAGAAAGACAGCGATAGGCACTTCATTCACCCAAAAACTTTTGAGATTCAAAGACAAAAACAACTGACAAAAATAAGATGGCAAGTCTTGGAAGTCAGAATTGGGCAGGAATTACAGCATGTTTATCAGCTGGCTGCATTGGCCTAACTAGGAAGAACTACAGCTACAATCACCAACTTAACATTCAGATACTTTGAACACAAAGGGTAAATCTGTACTGGAAATTACTGCAGTTACTTCAAGGAAATCAGGTCCCTTTTAAGGAGAAGAAACTGGCTTTGGACTGGAGCACTGCGCTGACGGGCCGGTCTGGAAGGGAACAGGTCTTCAGGGGAGACAGAGGCTCAGAAATGTAGAAAGCAGCACCGGTTCCATCCAAGGCCGACACCCGTGTCCAAGAGCAAAGCTTTACGACAGCAGACATGGTCCGTGCCACCAGCCAAGAGGCACAAAGATATTAATTTCTCTCCGAGCGCGGGCCTCCTCTACTCAATTCGCAATAGAGACTGGGACCATTCCCGCCTTCAGAAATCATGTTTGTGGCTCGAGAGATTCTGTATAAAATTGAATTTTAAAATATGCGCAAAAACATTTTTAAAAGTCTTATTTTTGTCATGGTACATTGACAAAGCATGTAGAAAATGAATACACTACAAATCAACACCACCATGAAATGACAGCTTTGGAGACAAAAAAAAAAAAAAAAAAACTGCCCAGCCAATTACAAAAATTTTTGCGTTCGTCTTCTTACATTTTACTAAATATTAGTCAACTATTACTAAATAGAGGAATTACATAGTCGGGTTTCACTGCTAACCACAAAGTGACAAAAGACAAAGACGACAGAGAAATGGCTAGTTCTTTTTTTTTTTGAGACTTTCTTACCCATTCTCACAGGTTACACTTCACTGGAACAGAGACTGCACTTCAACACGCGTGTCGCAGAAACCCACTAAACAGCTCCACAAACTGAAATTAAGCAGCAGTCCTTAACAACACCTCTGAGTCAAGAAAACAACCAACTGGGCCAGACAGACGACATGTGCCTTCAATTACACATAGCAGTGAGGAAGACATGAATTTTTGAGGAAAGACGCTCTTGCGTGGAAACGGCACGGTCGTCTTCCATTAATTGGTTTACAGCCGCTGATTGTCGGGGGAGGAAAGAGGGGGTGGTTGGTGGGGCAGAAGAGTGTGCGGCAGTGGGGAGGGGCCACAGCAGGGCTTCCACTATTTGATGAGTTTGTTGGCCCTCTCATTGGCCTCGTCGATCCGAGCCTTATTCATGTCCGCCTGAATCAGAGACAGCAGAACAAGAGAGGATCAGCATATGTAGCGGTAAACACTTCAGACCTCAGGAGTTGGCTGTTTGGGAATGTTCTTCCCAAATTCTAAATCTGTTTTCTAGACCTCCTGCTTGCAGCAGTGATTGTTAAGGCCAGTTTACACCAAAGATTCACCACAAGATGAAACCATTTCAGAATGTTGTGGGGAGAAGTTGCAGCGAAGTTAACTGGCCGTCTGAACTCGACTGATCATGTTGCCAATGACTCAGCTCATCAAGTCACCGGTATCTGGTTTTAGGACTTGAGGCACATCAACTATTTCAACGACCGGCCAGCTCATAGCAAAGTCAGCTTCAAACTGTCAGCTGAACGAAACGGACCGAGGAAAGAGAGAATCAGCCAATCAATTTTTTAAGTGACAGCCGCATCTGTACCCAAGCCTTAAAAATACACTGTCACTATCCTCATGTTTTAAGATGCTCCAAATTATCCACTTACCAACGAACTGAAAATCCTGCAGTTTCCAGACACAAAAGTAAATACAGTTGTTGCACTGGAAACGATAAACCATCGTGTCGTCGCATTGGTGTAAACTGGCAAGTTTCAGATCATTGCAAACCAAGTTTCAACTTGTCTTGTAAATCTTAGGTCTTCACGGCCATACCAGCATGAGAATGTGCAGTGAAGAGCAATGATATCACAGCACTGTGATCTCATACCTTATCAGCTTCCTTACTCACAGACAGTAGATACATTTACAGGAAGCCTTATATTTAGATTATGATCAGTTCAAAAGCCCAAACAGAATCAATACGTTCCATAGAAACACCTCAATCAGAATTAACAGGCCCAGATCCACCAAAATCTCACTCGGCTGCAAGGGTCGTTTAACCCTTTTCATAAACCGATCAAAAGAATAATTGCAGCATGTGAATGATTTGACCTGATTACTTTCGGTCAGAGTTCTCTTTGCAAGCACATGCCCTTAGTCTGGCATAAATGCTGAACTGGTCCTCTGCCAGGAGTTTATTTATAATAGAAACTCTAGGAACTGTGCATAACTGAACAATTACAAGGCAGGAAAATAAAGAAATAATGACCAAGTCAAGTCCACAAAAAAAATGGACACAGCCAGAATAGACCGAAGCTTTGAACATATTAAACAGCTAGGAAACTTTGAAGATTACCCACTACAAGGCTAAATCCCAAAACAACAAGCAGGTCAGATGTAGCCATGGTTTTTGCAGTTTTTGGTTATGGCAAATTACATAAAAATTCCAGGCCTTTAAGATGACACAATTCATTTGATTTAATTATCCTCTCTTGATTACTACTGAGGACAGAGTTGAGTCATTTCCCTGCGGGAAGCCTGAGTTTACAGGCAGGTACGGACTCTAGCAGAAATGACGATGGGGATGAATGTTCAATTCAATCATCAGGGCATTTGCAGCATCACTATTAGCCGATGAGAATGATCAAACCTTTCAACAAATTCACCGTTACGTGTCCGAGAACACCGATGCTGAATCATTGTAGTTCGAAATTATGTTCAAAAGATGGCTTCAAAACTTCCACTGAAATTCAGAAACTCCCTTGAACAGAATGCTACACCCAAAGGTGGTCACATGACCACTCATTCGCGCATCAGTTAGCCTAGCAAAAGAATTCTCACTGAAAATGCAACCTCCTGGCTTATTTTATCATAATGCAATTATATGGTGTTTTATATCTTTTCATTATTAATATGTGAGGTGTTAAGACTGTCCAAAATAAATGGTGCAACCCCAGATATCTGAAAATTCTTGGAAATAACATTCAAGAGAAAAGTAAAGTAAAAATGTCGGCCATCACAGAAGCTCCATCCAAAAGGAGATTTGGATCATGCACATGTCAGAGGGTCTATTCTGATAATATAATGAGTACATATTTAGTAAACGCGCACATCTATCAAATCATTTTATGAAGTGTTTATGTAAACCACTCGTTCATAATGAATCAGACTAATTTCATTCCGAATGAAAAAACGGTGTGGATGTAAATGTAGCCAGTCAGTCAGGCTGATAACAGGAAGATATGGCACTATGTTTACAGGGACCATGCAAACACTAGAGTTAACCTTTGCTCGACCTGGCAGAGCAGTGTTCAGCTTTCTGGGGCCAATGTGACACTGCAATGTCACCTGCGCTCAAGACAGAGCACACGCTTTTCTGATGCAATCAGCTGACAGCGACAGTTTTTCAACAAGCAACTACTCACGAATAGGGAGTGGTACATATCTCCCAGAAGGCACGTGGCCCTCCGTAAAGGAGAGAATGATTATAATAGCCATGAACCCCACCTTCTCTGTGATGCGGTCGATGGTCTTGTTCTGCTTGTCGATCTCGGAGCCCATGTCAATGGCCATGGTCTTCAGGTTGCCGATGATGCCCTCCACCTGGCCCAAGTTCTCCTCCATCTCATCCTCCCGAGCATCGTTGGTGATCCTTCAGAAGAGCCACAGGGTGAATATGAGCAGGATATGTTTTCAGTTTGTCAAGCAGGATTACAGAGAAACCACTGGCCCGATTTTCATGAAACTTAGTGGAAGAGTGCAGCATGGGCCATGGAAGAACCCATTACATTTTGGAAGGGATCCGAATCACAGGGCGAACACACAAATTACTTTCATTACCAATTCTGCAGAAGAGCTACAGGGTGAATAAATGCAGCACAGATACAGAGTGAGACAAAAAGAGAGTAAGATAGAGGGAAAAAAAAGAGTGAGAGAGAGACAGAGGGAAAGACAGAGACATAGATGCACGCGCACACACTGACACTGTAAGACAGGCGCACACAGGCAAGGCCAGACTAGGCCTGTAGAGAAGAGAAAGCTCACAGCGCCACACATTCGCACAGAGCAGCAACAGGAAGCAGCTTTCCTAACACTTTCATGTTTTACTTCCCCATTTCACCAGCACTGATCTGCGGCGCTCCTCATTTATAAATGATCAAAAACAACACCAGTGCTAAATAAGATTCATTTACAGTTTTGCACAAGGCATGGCAGGTGCTTTGAGAGATCTGTATCCTGTTAATACAGAAACAAGTGCACGGACAGTTTTTCTGAGCTCACTACACAACCTGACATGAGTGCCAATTAGAAAACCTTACAGGGACACTCCATGCTGCATGCTAGCCCTGTGATCGTGATGAATCTAATTGACAGGTGCCAATTCTTCTTTTCAGCCTTGGTCCATTGACTTCTATTGATTGCCATCATCAAACAAGCTGCTAATCAGCAGTTGGCAAAGCAGTGAATTATTTAACAGACTCACATGACCTGGTTTCTCGGGTCTGAAACAATGTGTCTATTTTAAATTGAACCCCAAACAGACCATGGGCTGGTGGTGCTGACCTCTGTATGTAGGGCCCGGAGGGGGCGGCCGAGGCCTGGGCGACTGCCTGCCCGTTCCTGATGCTGGTGGGCTGATTGGACACCACTCCATCTGCCCCGGTGCTGCCGGCGTTTTCGCTCCCCGTGCCCCAGGTGCGCTTGTAGCGCCCGTCATGCTCGATACTCTTCACCCTGAAACAGGCCAACAGCGGACAATGACTGAGGGAGCCCCCAAACTCTCAGCGATGGAAAACTTTCATTCTTCACAGAGCCACTGACAGTGCATTGAGAATATGTTTACCATTCGCCCTCTCACCCCTATCAAATCACTGGAGGAAGATAAGATAGAGAACAAGGGGTAAAGCCAAGGTGCAGTTTTTAGGCTAAGGGTCCAATGACAGAGCCCCAACCTTCTCTTTAGTGACCCAGCTTCCTCCCTCCAATACTCGGATCAGCCAATAGGCTAACATGCTACTTCACGTTTCAATAACTTCTTAAAAAAGCCACCGTTTATGGGTGTGTGCATTTTTTTTTTAATCACTTCCGCCATGGAAGTTATGCTTTCTGCTAATCCGTTTGAGAGCAGGATTACAGAAAAAACTACAGGCCCTGATTTTCTGGCAACTAGGCAAAGTGGGGCAGAATTGCCCAAGGAAGAACCCAATAAATTTTGGAGCGGATCCAAACTATGAGGTGGATACACAAACCATTTTTTACTTTCGGTAACATTGCGAGATTGGGGCTTTTGGCATCAGCAGAATAAATACCATACATCTTAAAATCTAGTAGATGGTAGTTAAGTTCAATAATGGCAAAACAAATCCAACTGTACAAATACAATGGCCACGCTCGCAAACTTGCGTATCATAGAGGACTGAACTTTTGGCCCTGGTGAAGGTCTGCGCTTGCGAAGTGCCACTCTAGTTGTAGATCATGGCAGCAGCTTCACACCTCAGCCACTGGGGGGGCAGCGGAGCGCTCACCTGTCACAGGGGCACACACACAGGCCGCAGCACTTGGACAGGTCAGTCAGGTTCTTCTCAGCCTGCTTCATGTCCTCATTAATCTGGTCCATCCCCTCCTCCACCCGCTGCAGTTGCTCTGAGGTAAGGCATAGAGGATGGCGTGAGTGAGGCAGACAGAGAGTGATCGAAGGAGTGAGGCAGAATGGGAGTCAGCGAGAGGGGGAGAGAGAGGGAGAGAGAGTACACACAAGCCAGGGGGACAGAGAGGGAAGGAGTGCGCATTAGAAAGCGTGAGTGAGGAAAAGTCAGTAGGACGAAGAGGGGCAAGATAAGGGTGAGAAAGTGAATGGGACAGCAAGTGAGAGAAGGAGAGGAAAGAAGAGAGTGAATGGGATACAGGGAGTGGGGGAGTGAGACGAGAGAAGAGAGTGAATGGGATACAGGGAGTGGGAAAGTGATGGTAGTTCAACATGGAGCAGCAGCAATAAGCAAAGACATGACGTTTGTGATAGATCATCAGCCGCTATTCCTCACAACTGGGAGAGTAAACATTAACAAGGCCAATGCGCTGCCACTGTTTTTAGGGGGTAAAAAGAAGTACACCTCCTACCTCCTTGCTCATCCAGCATGGTCATGGTGTTTACCCCCGTCTGTCGGCTCTGTGGACGGACAGACAGACGGTCAGAAAAATGGGGTGACATTAGACTCAGAATTTCACACTTTACCCGCGAGAGGTGGCTCACCTCAAATCTTGCCCTCTATAAAAATGTGCAATATTTTGTGCTGACCAAAATGGGAGTTTAGTCACAGGCTGGGAAACAGATTATGTGAAAAACGCTTTTTTTGAATACAAGAATGTCCATTTTGGGGGCTGAGCGTGAATTTTCTTCATTTTTTTGAGGGTTTCAGCCTTAAATTTTCTTAAATTTGTTCTTATTCTTTCAGCTTAGAAATAGATTTAAAAATATTGTTTTTCATCAATATGGGTTGAGACTATTTTTGCGTAATTATCATTCTAAGAAATGGATAAAGAACTCCTACAAATATATATTTTTAGCCACAAAAGTTTGCATTCTATAATTTCAATACAAGTTCCTAACCATAAAAATTTCTCGGCCATAAAAAAAATTTTTTCTGCCTCGACATTCTTATAATAAAGGTTCTTAGTTTAAAAAAAAGGTAAATTGGAGTAAAATAAACTTAGTTCCACAGTTATGGCAGATTTTTCACATTCTGGGCTTTATTTTCCTTCCTTCGCAAATGGCGGAGGGAAAAAAAAAAAAAAAAAAAACACACGAGAGTAATGTTATTCACAATTACATCTGCCACAAATGGCATATTTTTGCCTTAGCCCAATTTGGTAGTTTCATGCTGTGCCATAAACGCATTTGCGACACAATGGGTTGAACTGCGCATTAGGAGTGTGGCAATACATGAAGCTGGCGTTGTATAATTGAAGTCAAAGACCTCACTTGTGTTGCGACTCATCCAAACCACCTTTCAATGCAAACGCTGTTGCTTAATGGTAGTTTCATGGGAATCAATCCCAGTCGGCGGAGCTGTTCATTCGCATGTCGTTCACATCGTTTTCTTTCCTCAGAGGACTTAAGGAAGCAGCAGTAATGCAAGCTAAATGCTTGTTCTCCACCGGATTAAATGACCAGTTCACCATAGCGGTAACACACTGCTTTTAAAGTGAATGACCGTAGCTGATCGGATTGGCCTTAATTTCCATTCCAAGCCCCACCATATCCACAGGTAATTAATTTGTCTTAGACAGAGCCTTTTTACAACAGCGCCACACTTGCTTCATCGCCTCCCATCATGAATTTACTTGAATGGAGTTGGACACGCCTAGTTTTTATCTGCAATACTGTTAGCACTTGCGTTTGCCAACTGTATTTAGGCCATCAAATTAGCGCTTAATGCTGTGGATTCAGCATAACCTTTGTACAGTTAGATGTTCATATGGAATCAATTCAGGACAAGTACCTCATTTTAAACAGGAAATCAAAACTAAACCTTCCACAGCGGTGCCCCTAACTAAAGGAATATGTACAGTGTTGATCATGATGTCACACAGTCTATGCCTCACCTCCTCAGCCAGCTGAAGCATCCTCCTGGTGCTTTCCAGGGACTAAATAGAAAAAAAAAAAAAAAAAAAAAAAAAAACAACACGAGTCATCCAATCAGCCATCATCCATGACAAGACAAACACAGCCATTGACGCATACTGTATGTGTTCATGCATTAAAACCAGATGATGAAACTTGACATAGAGCAACAAGCATTCATTTTCCACAGTGATCACCAGCTTCAGGTGAATGTCATTCATTGTAAACATTGTGTACTACATGATTCACAAGGTCTGATTAGCACTTCCGCTGGCCATTTTGGGAGGTGCTTGACAAATACCACTCTAGCAAGACTCCGTTACACCTTCACCCAAGAGCCAAGTTTGTTACATTTAAAAGTTATCTGCACAAAGTGCTGGAATGCAGTCTGTCCAGATGTGGCAGTTTCTGTTAAACACCAGCTGAGCCTGGTATACCTGAATGTGAAGCTGACCCACATTGGAATATACACTCATCAGCTAAACATTAAAACCACCAGCCTAATAACGAGTAGGTTCCACCAAAACCGTTCCATCAAACGGACCTCCATCTGAATTTCTGGACCCAGGGTTTCCCAGCAGAACATCTCCTAAAACATAACTCCCGCAAACAGCTTGTCTTCTTCCCTACAGTGCATCCTGGTACCATCTCTTCCCCAGGTAAATGGTGCACGCACTCCTGGCAGAGGCACATGATGTAATGGCAAATGGGACTCACTGGACCAGGCAACCTTCATCAGCTGCTCTAAGGTCCAAATCGCAGGCTCTTTCAGCGCCAGAGCAGGGTTGGGCCCCCTGACTGGCCTTGCTATACACAGCAGGGTGCAATGTACTGTGTGTTGCAACACCTTCCTCACGTGAGCGACATTAAAATTCTCCGCCACCGGTGCCACAGAAACCCTTCTGTTGTTTCACACCAGACAGGATCGCATTCGTTGTCCTCGTGCAACGAGACCCTTGGGCGCCCAGCACCCTGTCGCGGAGTCGCCAGTTCATGGTTTGGACCACTGTAGATAGGTACCACTGCTAAATGGGAGTGCTCCAGAGGCCTTGCTGCTTGAGATTCTCCGACCCACTAACCTGATCATAATAATATGGCCCCTGTCGCAGTCGCTCAAATCTCCCATTTCTCCGTATTACTGTCCACTTAGCATCTAAGGTCCGTCAGCATGACCCTGCAGACCTTGGCATATACTGTTATTACTACATAATCAATGTTAGTTGCTTCATCTGAGAGTGGTTTTAATGTTTCGGCTTATCACAGTACGCAACTCCTAAAAGGGCATTACTCCATGGGACATTGTTAACAGAACAAGTAACAGTGTCACAGGTGTGCTCACAGAGATAATGTTCCACTTAGACACTTTACTGTGGAACAGGACTATTAGATTTAATTTACTAATGAGTACCAATCAATTCTTTTGCCATGACACTTCTTGAGGAAAATGATACGGCTCACATGATGTGCACTGGGTGTGATCCACACAAAAGTTCATACGCAAATAGCCAACTCGGAGGCAAATGCAATACACTACCCTATTGTCTAGAGTTACAGCACAAACGGATGTGACCGTCAGCTTTAGCCAAACTGAAAAGCCGCAGTAGGTCAAATGACGACGCAGGGGGGTGGAAATGCCAATGAGAGTCATATGAGTCAGAGGGAAAAACCACAGAATCACAGGCCAGAGTGTGACGATAATGAGAGTGCTGCCAGTTCTGTACACCTCAGCTTGGACCTCATGGCGCACACATACACACACAGACATGCGGTTTGATAATGACAAGCAAGCACTTCTTACAAAAACCGTGACCAGATGGTGTCATGAGTCACGCTACTGATGGGCTGCGCCCATCCACCGGTAGCACAAGCTCTAGGAATAAGGACACTTTCTCAATTCAAGCTTCCAAGAACAGCTCATGGTGTGTGAAGGGAACCGCTAACTGCGCCTCCCAGTAATTTAGCAGCAGAGGTCTGGTTAAACAGAGTTCGGTGAAAGAGGTTTTAGGGGAAACCAGGCTTCCTGACAGTAATAAGAAGTGGTTTTTGTGAAAGGGAGTGAAATGAAAAAGAGGAAGGAGAGGAAAAGTGTAGGAGTTAAATATCATGAAGTGCCGTTACCCCAGGCCACAGATTCTGTACTGCCGTTTAGCATGGTGGAGACCCAAGAACACCATTTCCCAGCATGCTTTGTCATCCCAGATAATTGCAGCAGGAGAGAAAGAAAGACAAGGGAGGACAGGGCAGAAGAGCACAAAATAGTTTTAACCTAAAAGGTTAGTGGCAGAAGTGCATAACTGTTCGTCACAACACAATGTCAGGAACCATAAAAAGCTTGCACATGTCGGAGTAATCCCCAGTGGCTGTGGGTTCGGTCAAGGGAGTGTTCATTTTGAGCGCATCTGTTACTGAGGAGTTTTTGCCAAAAATGAGTGTCAAATAATTTTTTGAAAGTGTTAATTTTAAAGTATGTTTTAAACGGGACTAATACCCATCTTTTAATGCGTAGCTTATAATTTTGCTGTAATTATTTCTTAACTCTTTCAACCCCAGATATTCTAGCATCACTATACCCTTCAACCCCACAGCCCTCTGTAGAGGGCTGGTCATTATCTGGACATTGTATCTTACTGTTATCTCTGGAATCCCATTAAATGTAACCTGATATGTTCCAATCAATTAGTCAGATTGTTTGAATTTTCCCTACAGGAATTTGGGGTTGAAGGGAATATGTTGGTCAGCCCGCTGTAGAGGGCTGTGGGGTTGAAGGAGTTAAGTTAAAGGCAAATAAGTAGTGGCTCTGTGCTTCCGTTACCCCTTGACTGAGCCCTTGTGTGCACGCGTGCAGATTTGCATGTGCCATGTTTGTGCATATTTGTTGTACAGTGTGTGCGAGGGTGGACATGTTAGATGGTTAAAAGGCTAGCCAGTTCACTTCCTGTCCAGTTCACAACACACACGCCGATGTGAGAAAGTTACCGACCAACGAATTAGAGAGAGTAAGTGCGAGAACAAGTCTAAAAGCACATCATTAGCCAGACCACAGCTTTTATCTCACGGCCAGAGGACAGGGCGTAATATTACCCTCATTCCACATAACTCAGCCCAACGCCAGCCCACCAACAGCTACTCACTTAACCCCCGTTAACGGAACTGACTCACCTCGTCCGTCACCTGGTTCGCCCTCAGGGTAATGTCCTCCACGGTCATGTCATCCATGTTGATATTAGTTTCTCCTCCGCTTCCACTCACGTTATTGCTCTGGGGTCTGTAGGCAGGAGAGGGGTCAGTACCAGCGGCTGATGGCCAATAAGAATCATTACATGGAGACCAAGACCATGTGATTCTCGTCCATGCGGAAATCAATAAGCCACATTATGACAATGAGCAACTGAATCTGCCACCAAACATTAACACATGGAAGCAACTTACTCAATGGATACTGTATATTGCCACTTTTGTTATCCATTAGAATAGCAAAATACAGCACCCAGAAAGTCAAAGGTAAGCAACAGAGAAATCATCATCACAGGGCAATGTTTCAAGCTCATTTCAGAGGAGAAAAATCAAATGGACATCTGAGCAAGGCCAAATTCTCAGGACTTTAAGGCTCCCAATTTTTACACATTTGCAGATCCAAAGAGGGAGGATGGACAAAAAAAAAAAAGATCTATATCGCGCATCTCCACAGTTTGGCATCACTTGAGCGCAAGCACAGTGGCCTGCCCATTAAGACTCTGGTGTGCAAGTGAGGAAATAAGACAGAGAGGCCCTGACAGAGACTGCATTAAAAACAAGCTGGAAACATGACCCACACATCTGTGCTTAGTCACATATTCACAGAGGCCACTGACCTCTTGAATTTAACCCAAGGAACCCACTGCTGGAAACACAACATACGCAGGAGTTGACATAATAGCCATCCAGAATTATCATTTATTAGTAATGTTACCATGATCGGGCATTTCCTGGAGGAACAGCAGGTTGTATAGCTGTTTCTACAGGTCTCGCTGAAAAACAGTCATACTCCAAGCAAACAGGATTACAGTTCATGAATACACGGCTACTGGAGTTAACTTTGTGCGTACTCATCGATGTTCAGAACAAAATTTTTAAAGTTTGCAATGAGGCGGTAAAAAAAAAAAAAAATGCTAAAATTCATCCTCTCTGCACCAGGAGAGCAAAAAAAAAAAAAAAAAACTTGTGTAGACTTCTACGCCAAATGAGATCCTTTCATTTGTACTGAGTTTTTCCCGTGTATTTTAAGAATTACGCAATGTTCAGATCATAATTGTAAACAGCACTTTTACTGAAAACTGTTCACGTTTCTCTGAATGTTTAAGCTGGTTATCCCAGCATGCACTAGATGAGTGATGTAGGTTATTCTGACATAAGACAAAAGGACCAAATCTCAAACACCAGTATTTGGACTGCACAAAAAAAAAAACAAACAAAAAAAAAAAAAAAACTGCCCAATAACTAAGCTCAACAAAACAGGACAAACCCATTCCAGATCCTGACATTGCATTCCACCAAGTGTCCTCCCCATTAGCTTTGTGTTGTGGGTAAGCTGATGGTACACTTCCAGTTGGCGGGTTATAAATGCATATTATTAATGGCAAGGCCCGTGTTTTCAAATTATTTCATATAGATTTAAACCTGGTTACATTACATGTGTAAGGATGGGATGAGGCCGCGGAGTGCACATCCCATACAGATAAAGCAAAGAAACCTCACCAATATCCAATCATGAGAGAGGACAGCATTGCATTGGCAAGGCAGGCAATTGAACGAAACCCATTAACAGAAGTGGCCACGCCGACAAGTGAGTCTGAGAAGGGCTAGCTGCAATGCCCCAGCTGGCCAGTACAGCCACCTAAGTCCAGTCCAATTCACCAAAAATACCAAGACAATCTGACAGAACACTGGTTTCAGTGCCAAAAAATCCCCCCCCATTTACAAAGCAGGATCAGAGTAAGCTGGATAGCAGCATAGAACAAAATCCAGATCCCACCAAAACCTGGAGCATGGACTGGCTTCGAGAGCCATGACGGGTTTTAGCCTGAGCGGTTAGCCAGCTCCTGCCTTGCTTAGTGCCCCCCTGCTCTTGTGTACCACACGCTCAAAGGCCAGAGCTCACTTCCTCTGAAGCTCCAGTCAGCGCTTCCTGTTTTCCATGCAACCCTGACCCCAAACCACCCTCCACCCCCCACAGTCCTGAAACCTGGAATTCTCAACAGACACTGACCAGCCCAACAACCCTGTAAAACAGAAACACTGAAACACATGCATTCTTGCCAGTTATGGAGAGCAGTTGTACCACAGCTCCCTAACTGCTATTGAGCACTGCTATACAGCAAGGGAAAACATTTCTTCCCAAAAAGTACATGACCAGCCCAGTTCCACTTCAGCCAAAAACTTTTTCACCCAGTGGCATAACAACTTGAGTAGCACGATAACGACAAGTTGAACTGCTGTCACAGCATGAGCAGGACATGTGACACAGTCAGGAGTCTCGGTGCCCTTGTACAATTTATAGTCAGAGTAAACGTGTCCCAGTAAAGGTCCCAGACAGGAGCTCAAAGTATTGGCTGGGTTTTTTTTTTAACTGCACGAAGTGCGATTTCATTAACACCCCTCAATCTGTTCAATTAAACTCAATCTGAAGAGTTGGCAAACATCCGTTGGATTGAAACACATTAGGAAGCACAACTGTCATGATTAAGTTTTCGTAAGATCATGATCTTTGTCAAGAGATCTCAGTGCAAATAATTTTAATGGCAAGACTGTATTTAAATTCATTCAAACATCCTCTTTGCAGAATTTTACTTGCAAAAACAAGATCCAGTCCACCTTAATGAGTGTTACCATGAAAGCATGTTCTAAAATTACATGTGTAATTTTTGTTCTAAGAGCAGGCCTAGATACAGCAGTTCATGTCTTATTTCAATATAACAAGAGACTGACTCAGTGCTCAACCAGCCACAAGATTAATGATGAAGAAGTTGCAGATCTGAACATGTTCCTGGTTCAAGTTGCAGAAATCATTAGCCTCATAGCATAATTGCCCAAGTCATTTTTTGGCTAACTGTTGCAATATCAAAAAATACCAATGTGCTTGCTAAAAATTGTGTTTTGTTATCCGAAAACATTCAAATATGACTTAGGAAACTATGCTATTAGGCTAACGAAATGCTAAAACCTAAAGCTGTTGCATCAGGTTATCCTACAGAAACCTGTACATCTAGCCCAAAGACTGAAAAGCCTTTTGTAATTTGTTTCACTGAGAAAGTCAGGTGCACATTACAAATGCAGGACCTAGCTACAAGCACTGAGATGCTTTCATCTACTGTTAATAGGGAGCAATGGAGATCTCAGCCAATGACTCAGAAATAAAATAATTTTCAGGGAAAAAAAAAATTCAAAAACTCTTGAAAGTGTTAAATCCTTGAATGCAAGATCAGAACCACGAAGAAACATGGAAAAAGATGTTTCTTCCACCCAAATTCTGGATTGCAACAATATAGTGAAATACACATCTGCAGTATAAAAGGGAACATATTCATAATTTTAATTAAACCCAATATGATTTTCTTTTAAAATTCAAAATGTTTTCTTTTCTCCTGCAAATGTTCAATGGTCCATTTCACTTTTTACCACTGAATGCATCGGAGCAGTACACTGGGGAAACAAAGCAGAATTTCTTTGATAAAACGTACTGTATAAAGCCAGGTGGACTGTACTGTATGAAGTGGGGTGGAACTCTCACCTCTAGCACCTGACAACAACATCTGACATCATTCTTTTGACTAATGAATGCAGAGAATGAGCATGACTCTACAGATACAGGAAACACGCTCAACTCTCACTCAAGCAGGTTGTTGCCGCGTCCTGCCTCCTTATCAGGGACATACAATTCCAGCTCTTCTCCACCAACCAGTTCTCCCAGATCGTGTTTTACCGGGAGACTGAGGTGTCGCGTCTCCTTTCCTGTTCGTCCCCACCAAACGCGTTTTTTAACGCAGTCTCTAGAGACACGGCAGTTTTTATTGATACGGCAGTCGATTTCAAGGGATTAGGATAAGGATTCGGGGATTATGGTTAGGGGAAGGGTTAGGGGTTGGGGTTGGGGTTAGGTTAGGGCAGGGCTTGAAATGGGGACTGCCGTACCTCTCCACATTGAAATGCATTGAAAAACTGCAGTACCCGTAGCAACTGCCTTTTTTTAAACCCGGAGTTCCACAACTCGACAATGCAGAAGAGAGGATTTTGACCTAAAATGTTGCCCCACGAAAAAACTGAACCATAGTACCCGTTCCATCCCAATTCGGAAAAAGCTGAACACCTAACACGATCACCTTAATTCCTAAGTTACATTTTCTACCAAAAAGGCTCGCATGCGCTCTTAATCAATTTATAGGTCAAGTCATTAGCCCAATTCGCATTCACACAAAATCCATGGACAAAAGATTTGGAGTAGTAAATAGCCGGGTATGATAAACAGAAAACATTTGGAGATGTCGCGTTTGGCAACGGCCACTGACCCGATTTGTTGCCGTCAAAGCGCCACTAATCTATCCAGACTGAGAGGATGGATTTTGACAATTTAGGTGCAATTTTGTTTCAGATCTCAGGTTCTATCCAGCATTATCCAGCATGATTAATATCGCCATTAGAGCATTTAAAAAATACGTCCAAGTGCTGAATAAGAGTGGTAAATCGTGGATTTGAAAGATGCGAGGGTATAATGTTAGAGTTGATGTATTTCACAAATGACTCCCTTTGCGTTTCCTATGCATTTTCTGACAACACTGACAGATAAGGCAAGTAAAAAACACTTCGCCATAGTTTTTTCGTACGTAGAGACAGAAAACAAAGGAAACACGTTTAATTTCACGGTGCTCTGTTGGAGGCATGTCTGTTTAACATTAATCTGATGCATTGGCAAAGCCCTGTCATGCTGTCCCTTGAGCTACTTTCACACCGGACGCGAAACGAATTTTTCGCACGACAGATTACATTCAAAGCCAATGCAAAGACGCGAATACCCGCGTTTATTCGCGTCTTTGCGCCGACTTTGAATGTAATCTGTCGTGCGAAAAATTCGTTTCGCGTCCGGTGTGAAAGCAGCCTTAGTCACGCGACTCACTGCAGTGTTTAATATAAGTTTGTGAATGACCTGGCTGACGTTAGTGAGTTTGCCAATTTGCTGACCTGGTGGAGCGAAGTTAAAAACAAAATTAACCAATTAACCAGTTAGGTACTCAAACCCAGGTTAGCAAAAGAGGCGAGCCAACTAACTATGCTTGTCAGCTTTCCAGACGCGCCCAAACCACCATATTAGTTAACGTTGGCTCGCCAGCTAAGTTCTCAGCCATATAAGCGAAAAGTAACCTAGTTAGAAGACCGCCACCACACCAAAACGCAACAAGTGGTCGACAGCTGGCAAGCTGGTCTACTTACGGTTTTAACATCCTGTTACAGTAAAACTCTCCCCTTTTCCTAGATGGTGATGGTTAGCTAGCTAAATAGCTAGCAACTCAAGTGAAAACACTTTGGCAGCTTGCTAGCTGCTTAGCTAGTTCCTCTTTGAAAAACAGATGCTGGAGACTTTCCTCTTGAGATCTGATATCTACAGGGAGTAGGAGCAAACTCATTTAAAACGCAAATAATCTTTCTTTTTTTCCTTGTTCGTTGGCAGAGAGTAAACCAATTCTTACCCACAGAAACGATTCCAAGAGTGAAATCCTGTTCTCGAGTCACTCCGCGGTCCAGCCAACTAGTTAGCCACTCTGCTAAGCTAAGTAAAT
This sequence comes from Gymnothorax javanicus, assembly GCA_029692085.1. Lineage (NCBI taxonomy): Eukaryota > Metazoa > Chordata > Actinopteri > Anguilliformes > Muraenidae > Gymnothorax > Gymnothorax javanicus. Next base: position 29,013,809 of record CM056193.1, read on the forward strand.
TCCTTCACTCAAGTAAAAGCTTACTGCGCATGAATAAGCGACCAACTGGTAACTTTTCGCACATGCGTGTTATCTCAGTTTGAGATGAAACTTACGTCACCTGAAAGTTAAGTTCAAAGTTAATCCTAGATAAGTAAAATTAACATGCCGTTTGTCACACTCACAGTTTCTGAGCTTTGATGTTTTTTTTTGTTTTTTGTTTGGTTTTTTTTTTTTTTTTTACTATAAGTCGTTTCTAGCTTGCGCGATACTATGGTTTGAAATCCAGGCAAATTTTTATCAGACCCCAGGACCCTGTGATAACGATGACATCACCGTTGTCACAAATCGTAGCGGATTTTCATGTTCTGTCACCTGGTATTAAAAGTTAGTTTCTATATTGGACTTTATTGTCGCGAATACAAGTGCAATGCGGCACTTGCTTCTTTTGTATTTCAGTGACAAATGCCTGCCAGTCAAAATGCAGCAAAATTTGGGTGATAAAATAATTCAGACAAAAATCTGTTGTTTTATTCCCTGCAATCTATTCCATTTTTTGTACCAGCAAAGCAGAGACGGTTGCTCCGTACCAACATTTCATTTTTGTGTTACAGCATGGTTGTATTGTTGGTTATCATTCATCTGCACTTCAGAAATGTCTGACTAACACCTTAAAGGTGAATATACCACTGTTTCGCGTTGCTCGGCAATAACAGCAAATGACTGGATTACAAAACCGATGTTTTGTCAATTCATACCATGTATGGACTCCTAGTTTACCCAGTTTACTTGATAAATATCTATTCTATCCTTCTGGACTAAGTTTAATTTAATTTGAACTTTTTGGTCAATCTTGTAATGTGCCTATTTGCAAAAAAAGAAAGAAAAAACTTGTAGGCTTATTACACATTTTTAATAACACTGAAGTCCAGAACAGAATAATGTGCGAAACAAATGTAATGGGTACCACAAAAAAGCAGCAGAACCACATCACTACAATAACATGATATTACAGAGAAGTCTATTATTCAAACTCACAACACTGAAAAATAAAAAATAAAATATACTTATCGCTATCAGCAAAGAACTGACATGGAAGAGAGGTTTATTTAGAAATAAATTTCAACTTAAAAACCTAATAAATCCTGAACAAAAAACAAACCAGGGTGGGCTGGCCTAATTAAGAGGTCTTCAAAGAAACATGAGAGTTCAAGGTTCAGGATTATACTATGGCGCCAAATCAAGTAAGTCCTAATATGTAATTAATGGAACCCTGTATGATCGATACACAATTTTAGATGGAGCCACGGGCGCGGGCTGAAAAAAAAACATTGCAATGTTTTGCTACATTTAGACTAAGGACCTCTGAGCCATATTCATCCAGAAACTGCATTACAGACAAGATAGAAAACATCGCATTTGGTGGATGTAACAGTGTAGTGTATAACCTTTCAGTGGATGTGTATGAGCTGTAGTGATGTGAATCCAATTTTATCTAATGTGATGAATCTGGCAGTGACTTAAACTTGAAAAAATGCTTAATTGATGAAATAAACATAATCAAACCATTTTGTTTTTATACATTTCCTTCTCTTCCACAATACACAACTCAATCTTCATAGAATGGAAATAAGTATGGTCAAGAAAGAAATGATGACCTTGTTATTGTTAATGTTTCAGGAAAAAAAATGTAACAAATAGTATTAGATATTTGTGTTGATGTCATAGCTTTTTGTCTCCTCTCACTTGCCATAGTTAATAATGACTGGTTTACACATAACATGCCATTGTCACATGTCAATATGTATTTAGGATCAAATGTGCTGCCAATTTCACGTGTTCACATGCGATTAATAAGTTATTGCGTGAAATTTTTGTTATTTCTGTAAGGGACTTTGGACTAATATGCAGATATTACCTTGAGAATAAAAATATGAGCTAGGCATCATGTATGACAGTTGCAAAAGTAAGATATGAGCAATACAATAGGTATGACAAACAGAACCTGCCACTGGGCATATGAGCTATATAGGAGACATATACCTTGTATGTACATACAGGGCCTATATGTGGAAATAAAGAAGCAATATAGGAGACCTATATGCCCTCTATAAGCACATATATGTACCTAAATTTGGCCTATATGCGACATATATGAGGCATAGGTTGCATATATGCTCATGTATGTTCATATAGATTCTTTCCATGTGGGCAAATTTAGTATCACATTGGATTACTCCATCTGACTGTAAATTCCACCATGACGCAACTCGCCGAGGAAGGGCCGTGTAAAAATAACAAACATATTTCCAATTTCAGAAATGATTATTCATACGAACAATAATTGCACTGTTTATACAACTGAAATTTGAATGATAATACTGAACAGCCAAAGCAGATGAAAATCACTAAATCATGAACTTTGCGATTTGCGGTGAAACTTTTCAGTTACAGTGGACTGGAACAGGCTTAACTGACACTAAAGCCTACATTTTCTAACGTTGCCATTGTACTAAGCTACCTACGTACGAAACGCCTAGCTTGCCATCCATCCTGTGTCAGCACCAGCTACATGCGGTTCTTTACCATCTTCAGCAGCCAGTGCGCTCAACAACCATGCCGGTGGAGACTCGTTAGCATCCCCCGGATAGCCACTAATGCTGGAGGGTTTTCTGTCTCGTTGAAGCTTGTAGTTTTGACATATCCAGTCAGCTTGGTTATTTTTCTTTTCTTAAAAGCTGGGACTCCCGCAGCAATTTCCCAAGTTGATTTGTGCATTTTTGAGCCCCGCTCTCACATTTCTTTCTACGTTTTAGTGTCTTTTGTCCTAAATTTCCACTCCAGGAACAAGGTAACAGCTGTATTTGTATTGTTCAAATTCAACGACTCATTCATTGGACAAAAACAATAGGCATGCATGTCATCCATTAACCAATCACAGTGTCTTTTATTTATGCAAACTATTAATGCACCTCGTCCCATTCCAGGTAGGCCCAGCACAACCAACAATCCGATGATTGTTTTCATCCCGATTCTCGTAATGGGTCCATCACGCATCAGGCCCTGAGGCTTCAGCCCCGGTAAGCCCGTGCATTAATGCGGCCCTGACTACCCTCGTGTATTCCACATGTTCTTCATACATTCTGGACTAGATGAGGATTTCGTCGAGGTAGGCGATGACAAATCTTCCGAGCATCTTTTGTTGTACATCATTGATGAAGGACTGGAACACAGAAGGGGCGTTAACAAGGCCTTATGGCATGACGCAGTACTCATAGTACCCAGAGGTGGTGCTGAAAGCCTGGTGATCAGAAGTGGAGACGCCTTGTGTGCCAGGAGATAGTGGGATTGTGCCGAAGCAGTCACGGAAGTCCGAGGATGAGTGGGTGGCTTGAGTAGTTGAGAAAAGCAGCGGAAGTTCCTCCGCAAGGTGCTCTTGCACAGATAGGGAGATCGGTGCCATCTGGTGGGTCATGCTGCCATTGCCCAGAGTTTTCCCATCTATAGTTGCCACCGTGAGGGGGGAGTGGAGCTGGTGAGCTGAGGCCCTGAGCTGACACACCAACTGGCGGGAGATGATCAGGGCCTCTGTAGAGATGATCATTGTTACAGGACACCTTAACTGAAACTTTAAAGCGTTGTCCGGTAATGGCTGTAGGTGACACCTTTACCTCAGGGGGCACTGTTCCTTCTTCATGACACCAGTTGCAGGGGCTAGTCTTCTCCCAGCGGTGAGGGTCTGATGGGTTAGAGGGCCTCAGTTTCATAGGCTCTGCCCCAACGGTTGGCAGATGGGTGGGGTCACTGGCCTGGGCCCACTGTCTCTCCTGCGGGCGCTGGTCCAGGCTGATGGCTGCATCGATGTGAGACGGCAGGGAAAGTTCAAGGTCCCTGCAGGCCATCTCTCCCCTTAGCTCAGCACACAGCCCCTTCCAGAAGATGGCCAGCAATGCAGGCTTATTCCAGTCGCTGGCGGCAAACAAGGTGCAGAATTGGAGGGCGCAGTCCACTGCGGTCATGTTCCCTTGGCTCAGGTCCAGTAGCTGGTCTCCAGCCTTCTTCGCGGAGTGGTCAAAGACTAAGCGAAACTGCTGGAGGAAATTGGCATACGTGGTAAAAGCTGACTCACCCCAGACAGCAGTCGCCCAGTCAAGCACCTTGCCAGAGAGGCGGGTCACCACTGCAGCGATCTTCTCTGCTTCACTCAGGGCTGGATGGTACGTAAAGTATGGGGCACACTGTAGAATGAAGCCTTTGCACACAGTGGGGTTGCCGTCATGGTGCTCTGGCAGGCGCACTGGCGAATTACCCTGGGGAACAGCCGAAAGATCCTGCATCCCGGCAGGAAAGACAAGGGTGGGAGGTGGCGGTGGAGCTCAGGAGATGGAGAGTTTGCAAACCCTGCAAACCATTTAATCCAGGATGGCCCCCAGACAGGCGATCTTCCTCTCTGCCCAACAAAGGCAAAGTGCAGTAACTACAAATTAATTTAAGCGGTAAAAAATGGCTTCAAAGTTTGTTTGCTGTCCCAACAAATGAATAGTTGGCACATCTATGACAGATTATGGTTAACTGACCTGCCATGGTACAATTTCTATCCAAATAAATCCTGACCTCCATTTACTTCCGGGCTGAAAACTGCACAACTCATATTTTATCCAATGTGTAGTTACTGCACTTTGGCTTTGTAGGGCAGATCTGCTGTTCTGCCACCAGCTGACAGAGGTCAGGAGGCTGGGCAGCAAACTCTCCTGACTAAGGGGGCAGAAGAATCCTTGCAGAGTCCATACTTTGGCGAAGTCTTCTGTAATGTTTGTGCTTCGTGCACAGTTCAGATGCACAGAGGATAGGAAGTTAAGGACTGGACTCAGGTGCAAGGATGGACTTGGTTATGCCTACTGCACAACAGAGGGCACAAACGTTGTAATACAAAACAAAATGGAGAAGAGGTTCGTTAAATAAAGTGCTGGTATAAAACAATAAACAGCACTAAGCTAGATTTTGAGAATAATACACACGAATGCAGAAAATACGTCTATACAAGACTAGGAATACAGGCCAGGCATGTAGAGAAAAGACTTCGCAATGAGTAAGTGTGAAGCTTGGTCTTAAATAAGCCACTGCTACCACACAGAGGAAATTAGAAACAGGTGCAGGTGATAATTGAATAATCACAGAAGTGCAGTCTGGGTCTAAGTTGACTGGTGAGCTGGACAGCTGAAGGCGTGGTCTTAGATATTTTTTATTTATTATGAAGAGGTACTATCTGTGGGGAGATGAAAAAAGATCCTCTAAGGTTAATGATACAATCATGACATTCAAGACATATAGTCACCACTGACCAGCACTGCAGTTTGACCAGTAATCAAGACATTCCTGTTGCCAGATTGAGGCTTTTAAAATAACTAAATAACCTACTACTTTGACCATTATATCTAGCAAATATTACTCATAAAGGATCACTTCTAAAGTTTGGGTACAATGAAAAACGTGTTATGACTTTGGCACACCACAGAGAAATGAGTAATTAGGAGCTCAGCCCAATTCTAATGGTTTAAAAAAATTGCTCAGTGAATAAAATTGCGCGTCAAAACGTGAGCCCTATTCTCAGCTCTAAAACGCTGTGGGCGTGCTTGCTAATGTCACTGAAACCACTCCCAAGCGCAAGAAGCAGCTTCTCTCAGCCGTCTCAAGTGCACCACAGACGAGGAAATGGATGCTCCAGCGAACAATTAATCATAATAGAATAGCCGTATATGTTTGAACCACCTTTGCCAGAGTCCAGTTCGATACAAGAGAATGCCAACTTACTTGACAATCAACCTGGTTCTTTATAATCTTCAACGCAATCATATTTTTCTTCCATTAATGCAAGTAAGCCGTATTTAGTACTAACGACCGAGCCAAATAAAGTCAGGCTAACAATGAATAATTAGCGCAAAACATATTTTGTCGCGTCACCAGATGGTTGTATTTGTCTATAGAGCATTTCTCGCTGCACATAGTTAATCACAGAAAGCTTAAACTCAACAATGCTTTATTTCATAAATGTTAGTGATGGGTCAAACAACACCGGCGCGTCAGTGCATGTATCGAGCACAAAGACCGATATTCCGTGTCGGGGCGCGTACCGCTTTCAGAAAAATCACGTGACCAACACAGTTGCCGTATCGCTTGGCGAGCGAGCCATCAAACTGTGTTTAAAAGCAAGTGACACTTCCCACTCGTTTGCTTCGTGCTGGCGGGGGAAGAGACTTCGTTTGTTGCTGTTCTGTGAATTTTTTCTTTTTTTGGCTCGTCATCACTCAGTGGTATGGAACCAGCATAGAGAAAAAGGAAATTTTCTCCAGTCTGGGATCATTTTGATCTCATAAAACCAGATCAGATCGCCTTGGCCTATGCTACAAAAACTGCTGTTTCTGAATAAAAATGTGTAAACCCTGTCTTCTCCCCTCACATGTTATGTAAACAGGACCATTTATCACTCATTTGCTGTCCATGTCTCAGAACGAATGAATCTCGTTCAGTCTCACTATCTACTCAATATCCAGGTTACCTGCAATGATTTTTGAATTTCAGCAGATGTCGCCACTGAGCGATACACCAATACAGTGTCAACAGTTAGGGAAATGTGCCACACACTCTGAGGTATCATCTACCCATCACTAGTAAATGTTAACTTAGACTTGAAGAATAACCATATGCAGTATATAGATATTGAAATATTACAACCTTAACAGGACCAAAAACTCAAGTTTGTTATGAATTCCGAAGAGTTGCAATAAATATACGAACACCCTCAAATAAGTGCTGGTTAGTACGGGTTAGTAATAATCCTATCAGAGAACGCATTCACTCAGAGTTTAGCGAGACCCAGAATTAAGCACAGGTGGAAGCAATGAATGAAATACCACAGCCGATTCCGAAAGAGGAAACATGATTGGACAATGAGACACAGGCATGCTCAAGGCTGTCACACGACACCACTGGAGTTTGGGCAAGAGTGAATCAATCTTCAGATGGCGAAATGAAAGCTGAAAAATAAACCAAGAGAGTGAGGCACGGGAGAAAAAGCAGAAGCACAAAAATAAAAGTAACAAGAGCAATCCGAGATTTCTGATCTCCGCCAAGGGATGATGTTGATACAAATGCAAGATCTTTCTCTTTGGAAGATTTCAGGACCACCCATGTGACAAGTTTAAATGGGATTTGTGTATGTTTGAAGCATCCATTCTCCAAAGCCGTCATCAAAGTACAGAGCGATCACATGATCATCACGTGACCATGATGTCACGTGATGATCGTGTGATTGCGCAATCGCATCGATGTGACTGCACAGGCCGTGATTGGACAATCACTGCCGGTGTATGATTGCGCAAATCAGTGGTGTGATTGGATAATCACGCCGCTGGCGTGTGATTGGACAATGGCCGCCGGGTGTGATAAGCGCAATCAGTGGCCTGACTGGACAATTACCCTCGGGTGTGATTAGCGCAATCACTTTCCACCTTGATTTGATCAAAATCTGTTCATTAGTTTCGGAGAAATGTCACTGAGATTGTAAATACAGATCCGGATCCAGAATCCAAATCCGGATCTGGATCATGACATAATTTTAATGGAGTCGTCCCTTGACCAAGATCCATCTCTGGTGAAAATTTCATGAAGATCCGTCAAGTAGTTTCCAAGATATGCCACTAAGATTGTAAATACAGATCCGGATCCAGAATCCAGATCCGGATCCGGATCATCACAAAATTTTAATGGAGTCGTCCCTGCCCAAGATCTGCCTCTGGTGAAAATTTCATGAAGATCCGTCCAGTAGTTTCCGAGAAATCCTGTCCACAGACAGACAGAAGGACGGACAAATAAATAAATAAATAAACCGACTCGATTGCAATATCTCCTTGGCGGAGATAATAAGCACAAAGACAAAACAGCACACGAGGCAGAACCATAACAGTACCCCCCTCCCCCCAAGAAGCGCCACCTGGCGCTGACACGGAACATCACAGAAACTAAATACAAGAAACAACAATACAAAAAAAAAAAAAAAAAAACCCCACAAGACTAAGAAATACAAAACAAGGAAAACCTACAAAATACGAAATACAAAACCCTAAAGACTAAAACGTAAAACATCTAACCAAATAGTTGAACAGCACAAGAACAAAGATCACTAACATAAACAAGAATGCTTGGTTCTCCAGCATAAGCTGGGGCTAAGGCTTAGGGTGAGTCTTGTGAAACTCAGAAATCAGGTTTTTGTCTAGAATGAATCTAGCAGGGACCCAGAAACGTTCCTCAGGACCGTAACCTTCCCAATCGACAAGGTTTTGGACCCCCCTATCCCTCCGCCCACAGTTCAGGAGCTTGCAGACGGTGAAGGCCTCTCCACCGTCGATGATGCGCGGTGGAGGTGGGGGATCGGGATCCGGGTGGAGGGGGTGGGTGACGGAGGGCCGGACTCGGGACACGTGGAAGACAGGGTGGATGCGGCGCATGGTGTGGGGAAGCTTTAGATGGATGGCGGTGGGACTAATGATTTTGTCGATGGGGAAGGGACCGAGGAATCTGGGGGAGAGCTTGCGGGACTCAACTCTGAGGGGGATGTCCTGGGCGGAGAGCCAGACCTTCTGGCCGATGCGGTTGGTTGGGGCCAGCTTGCGTCGCTTGTCCGCCGTGTCCTTCATCTGTTTCCCTGCACGGACGAGGGCGCAGCAGGCGGTGGGCCAGGTGTTACGGCATCGCTTGACGAAGGCCTCAGCTGATGGAACCCCCACCTCCACCTCCTGTGAAGGGAACAGGGGAGGCTGGTAGCCCAGGCAGCACTCAAAGGGGGTGAAACCAGAGGCTGCGGATGCGTACGAGTTAATGACAAAACAGCACACGAGGCAGAATCATAACAGTAAGTTTAGAAATGTGTTTGGTCATGCAGAAGCTATAACTTGCCTGAACAGTTCATGCATCTGCACGGCCCAGCAAATCGTTTTTTTCCGGTCCAGGAGGGAAGACCTATGCTGGGTACCTGTGCAACATGTCAGTGCCAATACTGAAGTCCCAAGCACTACAACTGGATGTAGATATGCGCTCAAGGAGCAGGACACCAAAGTAGCTGAAAACTTCATGAAAGAATTCAAATAATTTGTGTAGTATCTGTGCTAACTGTTATCAACTGGTCATTTAAAATGTTACATTATTTGCAATTCTGCAGGACTGTCAAAAACTCTTTTTAACACTGGTTATTACTAATTGAAGGATACAGGTTAATTTTTTCTACGTGGATGTAAATGTTCATTGATACAATAATTTTAAGCAATGATTTGTAACAAGTTTGACCTTCCACTGATGTTGGGACTACAGTATTTCAATATATATATATATAGTGCTGTGAAGAAGTATTTGCCCCCTTCCTGATTTCTTACTTTTTTGCATATTTTTCACGTTTCATGTTTCAGATCGTCAAACAAATTTTAATATAAGAAAAAGATAACCCGAGTAAGTACAAAATGTAGTTTTTAAATTATATCATTTATTAAGGGGAAAAAGCCATCCAAACCTACCTGGCCCTATGTGAAAAAGTAATTGCCCCCCCTTTTTAAATCATGAATTAACTGTGATTTACCACATTTTTTATGTTCAATTTTACTAGCCACACCCAGGCTTGATTACTGCCAGACCTGTTGAATCAAGAAATCACTTCAATTGAACCTGTTTGACAAAGTGAAGTAGGCTAAAAGATCTCAAAAAGCAACACGTCTTGTCGTGAACTAAAGAAATACAAGAACAGATGAGAAACAAAGAAATTGACATCTATCAGTCTGGAAAGGGTTGCAAAGCCATTTCTAAGGCTTTGAGACTCCGGCGAATCACAGTGAGAGCCATTACCTGTAAATGGAGAAAACTTGGAACAGTGCACCTTCCCAAGAGTGGCTGGCCTCCCAAAATTACTCCAAGAGCGCATCGACGACTCATCCAGGAGGTCACAAAAGAACCCGGAACAACATCTAAAGAACTGCAGGTCTCATTTGCCTCAGTTAAAGTCAGTGTTCATGATTCAACAATAAGGAAGAGACAGGGCAAAAATGGCATCCATGGGAGAGTCCCAAGGCGAAAACCACTGCTGATCAAAAAGAACACAAAGGCTCTTCTCACATTTGCCAAAAAACATCTTGATGATCCTCAAGACTTTCGGGAAAATATTCTGTGGACTGAGGAGACAAAAGTTTAACTTTATGGAAGGTGTGCGTCCCGTTACATCAGGCGTAAAACTAACACAGCATTTCATAAAAAGAACATCATACCAAAAGTCAAACATGGTGGTGGTAGTGTGATGGTTTGGGGCTGCTTTGCTGCTTCAGGACCTGGATGACTTGTCGTAATTGATGGGACTATGAATTCTGCTCTCTACTGGAAAATTCTGAAGGAGAATGTCCAGCCATTAGTTTGTGACCTCAAGCTCAAGCGCACTTGGGTTATGGAGCAGGACAATGATCTGAAACACACCAATAAGTCCACCTCTGAATGGCTTAATAAAAACAAAATGAAGATTTTGGAGAGGCCTAGTCAAAGTCCGGACTAAAATCTGCTTGAGATGCTGTGGCATGACCTTAAACAGGTCATTCATGCTCAAAAACCCTCCAAATGTGGTTAAATTAAAACAATTCTGCAAAGATGAGTGGGCTAAAATTCTTCTACCGCAATGTGAAAGACTCATTGCCAGTTATCGTAAACGTTTGATTGCAGTTCTTGTCGCCGAGGGTGGCACAACCTGTTATTAGGATGTAGGGGGCAATTACTATTTCACATAGGGCCAGGTAGGTTTGGATAGCATTTTTGCCTTAATAAATGAAATCATCATTTAAAAACTGCATTTTGTATTTACTCGGGTTGTCTTTGTCTAATATTAAAATTTGTTTGATGATCTGAAACATTTAAGTGCGACAAATATGCAAAAAAATAAGAAATCAGGAAGGGGACAAATACTTTTTCACGGCACTGTAAGTGTGACAGATATGCAAAAAAACAAGAAATCAGGAAGGGGGCAAATACTTTTTCATGGCACTGTATCTGAAAACAGTATATGGGTTATTATTCAAGTGTAAGTTAACATTTATGAAATAAAGCACTTTGTTGAGTTTAAGCTTTCTATCATTAACTATGTGCATTTTATTAAATAATGTTTGAATATGCCTTTGATGCCATTAAATGCTGTGTGTCCACAAAAATACCATATTTTCAAAAAATTATTTTGAGAAAATAAAGCAGAACCCCATCACAAATTTTGGATATGTTAATAACAGGCATCTAATCTTTCTAAAACAGTCAATTAGATGTTGGTGGATGGTGTCATTTTTTTAATATAAAATGTTAAAAATAGCACAATTTTTTTTTCCATTTTCAAGCCTTAATATTTTCTAGATTATTCATAAGAGGGGCAGAATTGGAATACAAAATACACATCACATATGGGAAGCTGTATATGCAATACCAAATCCCTGTCTTTGACATTAGGCTTTTTACAGTCCTTCAAACATGCTACTGCAGAGCGTAGAGTAAAATTTTCGAGCAACTTTAAGCACCCAGAAATATATGATGAACTAAAGGGACACATTCATAAGGCCATACTCCTCAAGTTAGAGTAGCAGATTTTCACCTCTGAAAATTTGAAGGACCTAGCTGAAATACTTTTCTAGATATAGTCATGTGAAAGTGGCCCCTCAGAAATCGCTGTTCAAAAAGGGCCGGAACTTAGTTGCAAAACTATTTTTTAATGACAAAACTATTAGGAGTTGAGAGCTTAAATTTTGGATTTCTCCTATTATGAGGTGAATGCACTGGCTGGATTTTTTTCAGCCAAATCTGAGATGGTCAAGTGGGAGCCATTCGGACATTTGACATGGAATGACCCCTGGGTCTGATGTGGTCAATGGCGGCTTGACCAAGCGGGAGTGGGTGAATGGTAAGTCTTGCTGACTTGTTTCATCGTATGACTTAGTCTGTCATTGATAAACATACATACAAATGCGACATTACATCAAATTTATTGATGTTCATGTAAAAAGTCATATTTATCGTAAATGAATACCCCGTATCTACGGTCATTTGGCGGTGGGCCTAATGCATGCGTATTCATGTACATGTATGTATCGGCGTCAGTGGCGGTTCGTGAACTGGCAATAGGGGAAGCTCAAACAATCCCTTAAAATTAATGATTGGTCATGGCCTGTTTTCAATTATTCATTTAAATGACAATTACAGAAACTCCGAAAACTCTCAACATTGTCAGTTGCGGCCAGTTTTCATTTACAAGGCATACCGATTACGACTCCGGATTTCTCACGCTTTTCTTTACTCAGGGGTTGGAAGGAATGCATGTTTTTCGTGATCATTTTAATTAAATAATCTCATTTTAAATTTCTTTATGCAATTCCATTGCTTCCAACCCCTCCATGCACCAGAGTTGGGTTCAAGTACTTTCAAGAATTGGATGCAAGTATTTTTTTTTTTAAATACCAAAGTGCTTGCACTTGTATCGGAGTACTTCCTATTAATGCCTAAAGTACTTGTACTTGTATTCAAGTACTTTTCAAAGCTCTTGATCAATCTGTCTCCTAAGTGCTGACAGACATTGGTCAAGTACTTGAAAATTACTTGGATACAAGTACATATACTTATTATTAGGCATTAGGCCTAATAATATTATTAGGCGTAATGCCCAATATTAGGCATTATTAGGTAGTACTCAGATACAAATACAAGCACTCTGGTATGTAAAAAAAAAAAAAATGCTTGCATACAATTCTCAAAAGTACTTGAAAGTACTTGGACCCAACTCTGCCATGCACAAGGACTTCAGCGCAAGAATCTCTTACATATGCGTTGATTGAATAATTGCTGACTACTGCAGAGCAGCTTATATATGCCACTTAAACACACTGAATGCGCGAGAGTTGACAGGTATGTGTTATGAATGAAAACTTTCAAACAACTGTTGGGCTGAATGAGAACAATACATCGCGACACACCGCCGAGGCATCCTAGGAATTTCGACACAAAGCCACCAAAACAGCGAAGAATGAACAGGAATTTCATGGCGTGCACAGAATCTTTTTTTTTTCCAAAAAAAAAAAAATTACCAAATATTATTCTTACATGAAGCTAAATTTCAACAAAATACAAACACAACACATTAAGATCTATCACAATTCATGCCAGGGGGGATAAAAGTTCACAAAAATATCTTAAAATGATCACAAATATTAAAAGTTTTGATTGCCTATTGATTAAGGGAAAGCTTGATGGAGTCAATGTATTGCTTGAATCCATTGTAAAAAGCAACAAAACAAGGCTTTCTATGTGTAAATTTGCATTTGTGTATGTAAAATTTTGCCAAAATTATGAGATTAATAATAAATGTTTCTTTGGGTTTTTCCTTATTAATGTTGGAGTCAAAGAGTCCAAACAGAACATTACTCCGAAACAGCTTGAAATCTTTTTCAATATTTTTAGCAATAAAATTAACAAATGTCGATCCAGAGGCTTTTGACAATGGGGCAGTGCCAAAATAAATGAGTCATAGTTCCAATGTTAACAGAACAGAAAGTGCATTTCACATCAATGTCTTTTTTGAATCTTTTGACAATATGGTCATTCGATGGATAAAATCTATGTAATAGGCTATCTTAAATGAAATTTCTCTAACTTTATTGGTCAACAGGTATCGGTTATGTAAGATCCAGACCTTTTTCCAGTCAATAAATTCCATGTATTTATTCCAGTGTGAGACCTCATAGGGAACTGAAATTGCATCTCTTTTAAACAGGGATCTAATCAATTTACGGTCTTTACCATGTTCACAGGACAAACAGATTTTACCAGCTGGAGTGTCAGTCATGGACAACAAGGATAATTGATGGGTTTCCACTCTTGGTTGAGATCTAAACAACATGCAACCCCGGAGGGGATTGCTCCAAAGACTTTTGCAAAATCACCAGGTGACACAGGGATATTGTATTCTGCTAGAAACTCATTATAGGAGTAGAGGAGACCCTACCTGTTAAATAACTGAGCAACATACACAATGTTATTATTGAACCAGTAATCAATAAACAGGGATTTGTGCTTAAACAGTATATCTTTGTTGTTGCATACATAACATTTATGGGGTGAAAAGTTGTGCTTGAAAATAAGAGACCAAGATAGAAGGGTCTGGCAGCGAAAAGAAGACATCTTTACTGGGATTTTATCAATACTGTAGTTACAGGCTAAAAAGAAGTTTAATCCACCCAGTTTTGAAAGAATATGAGAGAGTATAACATTCCAAATAGAGTTAGGGTTTTTAAAAAATTGTTTTAGCCAGTTTTTTTAAAGTCTTATTTAAGGTACAGAAATCTAGGAAATTTAGTCCACCATTCTCATAGTCATTCATTAAAACAGATTTCTTCACATGATGAGTTCTGTTCCTCTACACGAAATGGAAAAGCAGCTTGTCAATCTCAATAATTAGTTTAGTGTTCACATACAGAGATAGATGCATGTGTCAAACGTGATATTCCTTCTGCCTTAGTAAGTAGAACTCTACCTCTAAGAGAGAGACAGCCACTGGTTTAGCTTTTTTTGCATTCCTTGAATAATAGGATTGAAATTTAATGAGGTTCTCATTTGTTGGTCCTTAGCAGGGCTGTGCAAAATTCAGAATTTCAGAATTCAATTCAATTCAATGGATGAATTTGAATTTGAATTTGAATTGACTCCACCCACAGGATGTTGAATTGAATTTGAATTTGAATTACAGGAAGTGGAATTGAAATTCAATGCAATTCAGGGAAATTCATTCTCATAACATATCAGTGAGAATGAAACTTTTAGCAGACATTTTTCTTCCAAATGGAAGTACAGACACTAACATTGAGCATACATTTCCTTAACGTTGGAAAGCTTAGCAATATATCTTCATTTCAAAGTAATAAAATGAAACAATGTTTTTGTAAATGCAGTAATCATTTAAGTACTTTACAGGGTAAAGTTGTTGCGTCTAATGGTCAACAGTTCCTCAAACGTTTTGTCATTGAGGCAACATCGTTCTGGTCTGAATATCTTGCCTGCAACACTAAATATCCTCTCAACAGGTGCAGAGGAAGCAGGTATGGGCAGATATTTACATGCAAGTACAGCTAGGTTTGGGGAACTGTTTTGATTTTCTTTCCAGAACAATAAAGGATTGGCATCCTCAGGCAAACATGGTGTGCTCAAGTAAACTGGGAGCTCATGTGAGGCTGTGTCAACTGGGAGACCAGCTGTTTGAGACTCCATGTAGGAAAAGAGTCTGGGCCGTTTCCTTGGTTGAGTACTAATGTCAGAGGTGGCACTGACTTTTGGACAGATACTCAACTTTTGCAGCAAGGAGATTTTTGATAATGACCTGTTCTTCGCCATTACACCAGTCTAATTTAAATCTTGGGTCAAGCGTTGCAGCCATCTGAAAGCATTCCATGTCCTCAAATTTTCCTAGTCGTCTCTCGAGTGAGGTTTGTAAGGTGGACACAAACTTCTTGTTCCCAGTCATCTTTGCATTTTTGATTGCATGCCTCAGTCCTCTGACACAAGGAATAACATAGCTTGATGTGACAGCTTTCTCTGCCTGACAACGGTCTGTGACTTCTTCAAAGGGTTCTAACACCTCACAAAGTTCCTGAATGATTTTCAGTTCATATGCAGATAGCTGAATTGGGCAGTGGAGCCCAGCAAGGACATCATTAGGAACTTTAAGGACTGACCTCAGCATCTTCAACTGGCTATTCCAGCGAGTGACATTAGCAGGTTGAAGTTTGTGCATTCCCTCCAGGACCTCTGTAGCATGGGTAGATTTGTGGCAAAAAGCGACAAGTTTCTGCACCTTGCCCAGGAGGCTTTTTATTGAGCCAGCATCATCTAAGGCATCACGCACTACCAGTTGGAGACTATGCGCGAAGCAAGATATTCTCTCTGGTGGAAAATACATAATCTCCTCTTCCACATTCACCACATCAAAATCACAGGTGTCATCCTCTTCATCCTCACTCTCACTGTTAAAATGAACTGGCGGAAACAGAGTAAAAGCCTTTATCATGTTGGATGCATTGTCAGTTACAATGAATGAAACCTTGTTCTGAATATTGTACTTGTCCAGAACATCGTCATAGACCTGGCAAATATTTTCAGCTGTATGTCTCCCTTCAAAACGCTGACAACTCAGCATTATGCTCTGCAATTTGAACTCCACTAGGAAATGGCTAGTCATCCCAAAAAAGGATCTCATTGATCGATTTGACCATAAATCGATAGTCAGACAAATATGGCCAGTTTCTGTCATCAGATTTGCTAGATATGCTTTCACTGTATCAGAGCGTTGTGGAATGAGGGTCTCTCTGAGAGCTCTTCGGGTGGGCATTGTGAATGAGGGTTGGGCCAGTTCCAAGACATTAATGAAATCCTTATTTTCAACAGTAGAGAGAGGAAGGAGACCATTTGAAATGAATGTTACAATACTATCTGTCAGAGCCACTTGATGTGTATTGGTTGGTGACCACTTAGAAGTTGAAGTTGAAGGATGACTGTCTTCATCTTGATTTGCTTGGCTCGTGCCACTGCTGGAGGCAGACTCCATCAACATTTCAGGGTGTTTCTTCTGTAAGCAGAAAAGCCAATCAACATTCTCCTAAAGACTCTTCATAATAAAAGTGCCAGCAAGTTTTTATGTTATACTTCAGTTACATTTGTACTGCAAAAATTATTTGATTTTCTGGCTCTCTATAATGCTGTGCCCAGACTCCTGCCTACAAGGCTACTTTACTTTCACATGATACGCCAAGATTCATGATTTGGACTTGCACAAACAAATGAGACATAGTGATTAGATAGACATTGTATTTCAAAGAGAGTCAGGTAGGAAATAATACATTAGTCTACATGTTTCAAGTGGTGAGTACAATGTAATGTATTACTGATTGATTCACAGTTCCCAATGCAAATACATGCCATGGTCATCAGAATAAAAACTCAAATTACATTACAGAGTACAAATCTGGAAACTTACCTGGAGGTGCCGTTTGAAATTTGAGGTAGCTTTTATGGAACCGCGGACTGGAGTACTGCAGTAATTGCAGACTGCGCTGTGATTTCCATTTGTTGTGGGAATTGGTTCACCAAAATGAACGAGGACAGATGTCCTTTTACCTGTGTTATTATTTTGCATATTGCTGTAATTACAAAAGTCAAAGTATAAACCAGCTCTGGCCTTCAATTATTTATGGTTGTTATCAGTTTATTTCACTAGTGTGCTCCAAACAAAGTGTCCAAAATGTTTGGACAGCCATTTTCAAGACTTGGATAAAGCAAGGTATTCTGGGAAATGAAGTGCTGTTCTATCATCATATCAAACAATTTGAGAGTTTTTACAATTTTAGTGATCTGTTTTATCTGAGTAGGTTTTTAATGTTAATAAAAACAATTACTACACTTTACTATTTACTATAATAAAGAATTGTGTGTATAAAGTCCTTACAATAATATTTGTATGAAATTCATGTTGTAAATAGGCCTATATACTCTAAAGCTTCATCGTTAAATACATCATAATTTTGCATCATGAATTTCTTTGAATTTCATGGAATTTCAATTCTACTTCCTGCAATTCGAATTTGAATTGCAATTCTGCTTCCTGTTTGTAACCTCAATTCAAATTCAAATTCAAATTCAAGAATTGAATTGGAATTTAGGGGTCATTCTCAATTCAATTCTGAATTTCGTACAGCCCTGGTCCTTAGTAATTGTAATACCTAAGTAGAAAACTTCATTTTTGGCTGGAATATTACATATGGAAGATTTAAGGCATTGCTTAATGGAAATAATTTCACATTTGAGATTCAGACCTAAACCAGAGGCCTTGGAAAATTCATTTATACTATTTATTGCAATGGAGACTGTTTTCATTCCAAAGAAAAAGAGTAGTGTCATCCGCCAGTTGAGTAATAAAGAGTTCTCTGCCTAAAATATTGATGCCATTAACCGCACTTGATTTGATGTGATCAGCCAAAAGCTGAGCTACTAATAGGAAGAGGTACGGTGAAGCGGGACACCCTTGTCTAATGCCTCTAGATACACTAAATCTGGGAGACGTACCATTTGTTAGTTTAATGGAGCCATTACTTTTGTTGTATAGACTTTTGATAGCTGAGAAAAACTGCCAAAACCAAATTTCTAAAGTGACTGTAAAATAAACGGATGCTCAACGGTGTCAAATGCTTTGTCGAAATCTACAAACAGCATGAGCCCGCCGTCCTCCACCAACTCTGGATAATCCAAAATATCTAGGATTAACCTAATATTTGCTATATGCCTCTTACGCATAAAACCTGATTGTGTTTCTATGACAGAATCCAGAACTGACCTTAATCTTGTAGCCAATGAGAGCTATATTTATAATCCTTATTAAGTAGGCAAATCGATTGCAAATTGTCTAACAGTAATTTATCCTTGTTTGGTTTAGGAATTCAGTAATTCCTTGGGTCAGTAGAGGGAAGACATTATCAATACGTTCTTCAAAGGCTAAGTAAAAAAGGTGACAGTTCATTAACACATTTATAAAATTCTGATGTCAGCCCCGGGGAATTGTTTTTAAGTTGATTTATAGCTTGCTGCACTTTTGATCTTGACAGCCATTTGTTACTTTTCAACACATAACCAGAATTTAGGGTAGTTGAGTTAAAAGGACTTTTAAAGCAAATGCCAATATCATGCAAAATTCTCCAGTTATGTTACCCTTGAATGTGCAGGAGTTTCCCAGACCTCTCCTGGTGTACCCCTTGTCCTGCATGCTTTAGATCTCTGCCTACTCCAGCACAGTTGATTCAAATGTCATAACCCCAGAAGCTGCTTGATTTGCAAATAATTTGAATCACCTGGGCTGGAGCAGGGAGCGATCTAAAGCAGTGGTCTTCAACGTCATTCCTGGGGACCAACTGTGTATGTTGGTTTTTGTTCCAACCACAATTGTAATCGCAGGATTTTAACAAGCTGTTTGTTTAGCCTTGTTACTTACGGTCTTTGGCCAAATGTTGTAGAAACATCCATACATGCTATGAAGAATACCACCCTGTAGAAATAAAGCCACTATGCAAGAAATTAAGCATAACATTTCAAACAGATCAAATTGGACACTGAGGAACCCCAAATTAGGCTGCTGGGCTAAACTGTTTCAAGTCATTTCCAAAAAAAAAAACCCCCCACTTCAGGTGAAGTTAAAGGGATAGTCCACCCAAAAACTATTTGTATATTAATTACTCACCATTAGATGTCTCAAACGGACAAAGTTGTTTTTCCACCTGGCGCAACTTTTTGAAAAATTGTCCAAATTCCTTTTTTGCTGGAAGCAAATAGGGTCACCCAGTAGTAATGATAAAAAGTCCACAAAACATCTGTTGACACTTTCAAACCATCTTCGAACGCATCGTCCAGTATAATCCAAGTCTGCTTTGTCCACTCGTATCCTCAGAACTCTAGAAACGCGGTTATTTTTTCGCTAAAAATACCAGTTATGCTTCAAGTAAGCTCGTGCATTCAACGGAAGTCCCGCCTCGTTCCCAGACACTAAAGTTTGAGAGAAGACGTTTCAAAAACTAGTCTCTGGGAACAAGCCGGGACTTCCATTGAACGCGCGAGCTTACTTGAAGCATAACTGTATTTTATCATTTTTAGCGAAAAATACCGTTTCTAGAGCTCTGAGGATATGAGTGGACAAAACAGACTTGGATTATACTGGACGATGCGGTCGATGGTGGTTTGAAAGTTTGTCAGACGTTTTGTGGACTTTTTACCATTGCTACAGGGTGACCCCATTTACTTCCAGCAAAAAAGGATAATTTTTCAAAACTCTCCAGTGGCCATAAAGTTGCCCCAGGTGCAAGACAACTTCGTCCATTTGAGACATCTAATGGTGAGTAATTGATATCATTTTTGGGTGGACTCTCCCTTTAAATTTGAACAAAACTGGTTTGATGCTACCATTTGCATGTCAAGTCATTTGCCAATTAGGAGCCAAATACATTTGTTCGCTCATTTTATGCTGTTATTTCTAATGCATTACAATGTGGGTATATGGCTTTTTCTTGATGGCAAACAGCCATTTGTTATGAGATAAGGGCAAATAACTGCTCTAAACATTAACCCCATAGCATATCTGCTAAAGTGAAAGTGTTAACAGCCTGGACACCCTGCTGGTTCTTATTGCCAAACATTTAAAAAAAAAAAAAAAAAAACCACACTTGAATGGTCTGTCAATTCCCCCCCCATTACCCAATGTAGATCTGCCACATTTTGGAAATGTGGGCCAAATTTTAAACTTTCCAAATATTGGCCCATAAACATATGGGCCTAGGGAAATGATTTTTACAGTTGGAAAGGTACTTGGTTAAGAGGGTTAAAGACAAACAGCATGTTAAAAAAAAAAAAAAAAAAAAAAAAAAAAAAATCCTGTTATTGCAACTGGTTGGAACAAAAGCCAGCCTACAGTGGGTCCCCAGTAACAATGTTGAAGACCACTAAAGCATGCAGGACAAGGGGAATGCCATGAGGTTTGAGAAACACTGGAGGTTCACATATGCAAAATAAAAGGCAATTATAACTGGACTTGGATGTGAACCTTTGTTCCCCTGCCCCCCACCACTTCCTGCATTTTGTCTGGAGTGGCACCCAATATTTGTTTGGAGACTGTACCTTTGAAAAGGGTGGCACTGAAAGCTGAGTTTCTACATTTTGAAATACTAGGCCCTCCAACTTGACATAGCCACAGGATCTGGTTTCCTGGTAGTAAATGAATTTATCAATGCCTTTAATTGGCACCAAGTTTAAAAATTGTACCAACTTAATTGTTACACCTGGAGGCAAAATCAGAAGTCAGCCTTAGAAGAATTGCAATTCAGCATTAGCCCCCCAATTCTCATTCCTGAGAAGTCAGGAACAATACAAGTCAGAAATTAGTAGGTACATCACTAAAGGTCTTCCAAAACAGCCCTTTGGAAATTAAAGTTGCCCAGTCCTGAGATCCAGCCAAAAGCACAAGTAGTGGTTCGAGTTTAGAAACACTTGCTTATATTTTAAAAAAAAAAAAAAAAAAAAAACAGACCTTGGTCAGTTTCAAGTGACTGAGCATAAGGTAGGCATGGTGGTTTTGCACAGCTTTATTCCAACCTTTCAGAGAAACACGAGTACATGGGAATGTTTGGAAACAAGTTGGAAAAACCCACACCCCAAAACAAAAACACCCCTCCATACAGGAGCGCATTTAATTAAGTGCTCAACTTAAACTGGTCATTCGATTGCTGTGCAAAATTACACAAGTGGTACATTTTAGGCTTTGGTCACTCTTCCCTCCAGATTTGACACCAACTGCCACCGTCTGCTTCAAGACTCTGGCAGCAAATTGACCTGTGGAACAGAGGGTAGGAAGCAGAATCCAGAAAGTAGACCCTTTAAACTCAGGATTTTGCCAGGAAATCTGAAACTGACAAGCATACAATACATTGGGGATTTGAGTACTGAAGTACTGGGGGAAACCCAACTAAATCACTCAAGCATAAGTTTAACTGGTACAAACTGGCATTTTAGGATCCTGCAAGCCCCTAAGACTTCACTAGGTTAATGTGAACTCACCCAAGGGTGGTTAGTTAGAAACAATCCACACATGGGGACTTTCTAGGTGTCAGGAGAGCATGCCCTCTCATCTGCCAATTCCTGGGAATTGGAGCTTCGAGCTCTCCCTTCGCCACGACACAAGTGGTAATTCAGCATCCGCCAAATAGGGAGAGAGTGGTAAAGGAATCAATGCGTGCCCAGTTTTCAGAAACAAGGCATAGTTTTTGAAGTTGTTAGTTACCTGTACGAGGTGACCTGTTGTGGTAGATTTTGTGCGATCCACATAGCCAATTATGGCGAAGTTAATGTGAATGCTTTCCGAAGGCATTTCTTCAATCACGTTGTTTCGCGGTTTCTAGACAAAAGAACGCAAGTGTTGCAAGATAATTTTTAAAGTTACAATGGGCTGCGAGTACAGACTATATACTTGCCCCTTTGATTACACTCAGGTGCAGATCCAACATACGATTCAGCGATTCTCAATGAGAACCGGCTGTGATGCCACTTAAGAAGGCTCGCGGGCTCTAATCCGTTGGCATGGACTAGGAGGCTGATTGGAATCCTCGAGCCCTCTTAATTAGGAGTGCGGCCTATTTCGCTGAAAAATTGGAAGGAGAGACGAGGGCCCATCAATTAATCGCTGCCTGCCTTGAGCATCATTGTCAGGAGTGAAAAATGTCTTCGAGTCGCAAACACGTGCAACCCTACCTCAACTTAATAGGCACTGTTATAACTCAACCATCATATCTTTTTTTTTTTAGCACGATAAGCCTACGTGGCATAAAAACTTGCATGTTGTAGGTTTCTAAAATTAATCAGTTATATCTTACATTCGCCCTCTTTTTTATTTCTGTTGTAAATTTCCCAACTTCTGAAACAGTGTCGAGACCCCAGAGACGGCTTAATTTTATGCCGTAGGCTAGCCTACACCATGCAACTAATCTAATTGAAGACCTGGGTGCAAGAAGTACTTAAGTCACATTTTCCAAAAAATGAGCTGACACTACTACCATAAAGTAGAGTGTCATGTGCATCATTTAAAGCCAAAAAATTCCAAATATAAGTACTCAAGTCCTCAATACTGATATACGGCTTTCCCTGAATCTACTGAATTTTTGTGCAAGAAATGCTCAAGTCTTTGCAGAAGTACTCAAGTCCTTGACGTCATCAGGAACAAGTGCCTAATGCTGCGTTCCAGCGGAGGTTTGAACCTGTGAATCACGACTTCAAAGATACGAGTCACGACTTCATAGCGTTCCAGGCAAAAGTAACGAGTTACGACTTCATACTTGACTTCACTTGAAAAAAAGCCGGTACCGCCATTTTAGTTGAGCTGCGTGACGTCAAACAAGGAAGTCGGAGTACGTTGAGCACAATCGAGTTCACCGGCGTGAATTCACAGGTTTGACGGTAGCTCCGCCCACTTTTAACCGGTAAATCACGGGTTACGAGTTGCCTGGAACGCACCCTAAGTCCATGACTGTCCAATCAACTGCTAGTATGTGTCATGTGACAAGCGTCGCAAAAATGACTGTTTGGCAATCAGAAAATGATTGAAACGGCATTTGTGTGGTAGAAGTACTGAAGTCCATGCATTTTATGGCAATAAGTACCGAAGTCCAGGCATTTTATGGTAAGAAGTACCAAAGTCCGAAACTGATTTTCTTGGTTTTTTTTTTCGTAATAAAGCATTATTTTTCCACAAAAACGTGTCTGTCTATTTTGTATAACCCCTGGGACTAGCAGCAGGCGCCACTGAATGTTATCTTTTTAAAAAAAGTATCAGCAGCATGTTTTCAAAACTTTGACCCTTAATATCTCAAAAGTGTTATTTTGTGACTAAAGTACTTCTTGCACCTGGGTCTTCAATTTATTTATTTATTTATTTATTTTATTTATTTATATTTCAAGTCACCCCAAGTATCCTACCAGTACTTGTGGTATAAGCCTACAAAGAGGATGACCTTTGGTGATGAACAGGGCTGGACTGGGACAAAAAAAACCGCCCTGGCATTTTCGGCCATGGAGGCCCAACCTGACCGTGACGTGATGGCCCGCCATACGCGCACACTTTGCTGTTACCAAAAGTTAAAATTAAGATCAGTCGTAGCCAACATGCCCTGGAACTCCACACAGATATGCCCCAGGCCGGAATCAAACCCACAACCTTCTTGCTGTGTGGTGGCAGTGCAAATCACTGCACCACCATGACAAAGAAGAAGTTATTATTATTATTATTATTAATAATATATTTACATGAATGAATGTGATAAAGAAATGTGACTTTGGGGCCATTTATAATTTTTCAATAAGATCATTGCACTGTTTGGATTGATTTATACATAACCTTTTTAAATAACGTTACATATCTTACAGACTCAGCAGGGCATAGAATAGCTCACTAGCTTCAGAACCGCAGTACTCGCTGGTTGCAGGTTTACTGGCAGGTAATTCTGAACGTCAAGACAGGGTTTTAAATCGGAAAATTTGAAAGTCTTCCTTGCTGTATTCCAGGACAAATTTTATGTGCCACCATAAAACAGCGAATCAATATGCATCAAGTAGTAGCTTATGAACAGCTGGTCCATCAATGGGGGCCTTTTGTAAGCTCAAGCAAATTTTAACCAAATACATACTTGCGATAGCCTATTAATTTAATTTAACGTCAGTCTTACCGCTTTCCGTGTCCCCCTCCAAATGAAAACTGCTTGCTACATGAGGATCATCTTGGCCAAACAGCTGTTTTTTTTTTGCGTTTGAAAGCCTGCGGCTCCAATGTCAGTTTACTTCATTCTCGAAGCTTTTCCACCTCTCCACTGCTTTCTGACATTTTCGTCTGATCTTGCATCGAAACGCGTTTTTAGACTGTTAACGCAACATGGGGACAGGAAAGGCCATTGGTCAAACTAATTTCCCATCAAGCCTGCCTTCTTAAACTTTTAGGACGAAAACAACAACATTAAATAACTGTACATGGCTTAAGCCTATGCATCGTTTTTTATCTGCAAGAATACAGTTTTTTGGTAATTTCCATATCATAAAACAAATATATAAATAGATAGGCCTACTGTAAACTGGCCAAGATGCAAGATAACCGGAGTAGAACAATAAAAAGTGGTATATAAAGCATGTGTCACCTAGAGGGATGCATGTAGAAAATCTCAGGGTAAGCTGTTTGAGTGGCATGATATAAGGAGAGACATACATATGCTATATACTGACATTCTCTGTGTAAAATAATAAAATTCCATTTCAACTTAGATGAACTCATACTGCCGTTTGCATGCCTTTCTGTGGGCCACTGGGTACCAACTAGCCTGGAATCCATCCATATCAAGCTTTGGTCGCTCCCAACGGTCACTTGCTTGTATGTCTGGCCTCAGTCGGTAGACCAGCGTTTGACTTTCAAATATTCGCACAAAATCCACGCGAGATCTGTGGCTCACAGTCGCAAGAGTGCCCCGCCCCTTTAGACAGACTTAAAAATAAATAAAATACCACAGTTCTGCATTCAACGGAAGTCCCGCCTCCCGGATCGTGTTTATACGAGTATTCATCAGAGAGGCAGCAGAGTCTCTGGGCAATGAACGAGCCGGGAGGCGGGACTTCGTTGAATGCGCGAGCTTACTGTATCTTTGGCCAATTTGATAATTTCTCTCTAAATGCTGTTTGGTCAACAAAAGCCTGGCCGTATCGCTGATTTAGTTTTTTCCATGCATCTTGATAAGCTTGCTCATCGTTTCTAAAAAAGGTTCCCTCTAAGCATTTACGAGCTGGACCACTGACATACTTTTCTAAATAATACAGTTTATCAGAAGCAGAAATGGCTCTTTGGTCTATCAGTGATGTGAAAGAGGCTTTCCACTCAATAAAATGTATTGGTTCACCATTAAACACTGTAGGCTCAGGTATGGGAAGTCTGTGAAGTGTAACGCTGTCCTGAACAGCTTGTGCCAGTTGAGCAACATCAGGGGGCGCTGACAGCACTGTAGGCGAGTATGGTGCAGGGGGCTGAGGGGCTGTAAATGGGCTCACCTGCTCAGCTCAGCTCGTCTCAAAGCGATGCATGAAGATGAAGAATGATGGGTGATTCCCGATGGCGCAGCAGTGGAACCATAAATGGAGATTACGTAATCACGATCCAGCAGCTCACGCAGACGATGTCTTTCATCTTCAGCATTAAAATCTCCATTAATGCCTGTTAGTCTTTCATATATGACTTTGGTAATGTCATGAGTCACTGCTTCACACGCGTCGATTTTCCTCCTCAAATCAGCTGATGGTGCTATGTGAGTTGTTATTTCAGTTTAAAGTCTTAAAATGTCATCTCTTCCCTTTTCTAAAATGTCCACAAGTGATGACATGAGTGCTTCACTAATATCTAATTTAAGTTTCTCACTTGCTTCACGTGCCTGCATTTTCCACTGTTCATATAAGCTTATGAGTCTCTTTCCTTTTTACTTAATTCTTCTTTCTGTTAAGCAAGCATTTTTTCTGTTGGGACTTTTGGACGCACAGAGCGGCGAGGATCTTCTGTAGTGTTCTGGACGTTACACTGTAGCGCAGCCAATGTTCTTTCTTTACACTGTATCGTTTGCCGGATATCCTGCCTCGTAATTTCACTCGCATTTTGAAGCAGCCCTTTGTCGTCCTGAATTTCCCTTTCAAGGGTAACAATCTGTTCTTTAATGTCCATCAGGCTCTCGGTTGAAGCTTGAGTGTCTTCTATATTGCTTTACTGTGTTTGAGATCGACTTTTGCTGCTTGCTGTGTCCATTCTCCGCATAGACTGTATAAAAAGATGGACGAAGCTACCTTGATGTCACCCATTGGTTTCAGCATACCATAAAGGAAGCCTCGATTTTGGCAATTTGAATTGCGCCATTTTGTCATTTTGAAACCGGATGTGATTTCTATTGGACGAGAGCGTGAATTGAAGATCCGGGGAAGAACGTGGCTCTGGATCTGACCGTATCGGACGAGGGCCAGAGGATAGCCACGCCCCAAAAGCATATTCTGGCATTATCCTTTATTCTAGTCTATATGAGACCATAATTTACAAAAATGAACATCATGATATATCGAAGGAGACTTGAAACTTGCTATAGCTACCATAGAATAATGTGAAAAATCATTATTTAAATGAAAAATCAGTTGGGAAAGTAGGGTCATTTTCTCATAGACTTCTATAGCATTGAACTTCTTTCTGCAACCACCGACGTCGCCATCTGCTGGCCATTAAATAGAATGCCATTCTACGGTGTTTCCGCATGGGCTTCTTTTTTCAGATCAGGGTGCTGCGTCCATCTTTTTATACAGTCTATGGTTCTCCGCACAGAGATATAAGAAAACTAGAGTGGACGACGTGTGGGCTGGACCAAAGCGGAAACGGCAGAATAGCTTCGCCATCTTGTGTATGAATAAATGTTTAATGAGGCACATGTAAACAGTAGGCTAAACATGGGTGTCGACTTTTTTTCCGTGTTCTTTTTTATCCTTTCATACTTAAAATGGGCACGAATAAGGAATTGTAATCAAACAACAATATTTATTAAAAAAATATTTTTTTTTAAATCCGGTATATTCGATGTTTATTTAATCGGAAGACATTACAGAGAAATCGGAACTTCGGCTGTTGTCCTGTATGAGCGAGTTTTCGTTTAATACGAGCACGGTTTAGGCAAGTTATACTGCATTTTCAATTGAACGTCTGCCCCGATATACATACACAAGATGGCGGCGGCGTGCTGCCGCGGAAACGACGGGATTGTCCACTCTAGTTTTTTTATATCTCTGTGGTTCTCCGTTGCCGTTATGAACCTTTAGCCGTTGCTAAGACGCCGTGCAACAGCATGGCAACGGGTGGCCAAGCTTTTATTGTGATATCCTCGGCGGTGGTCCTCTCCCAGCTGCCAGCAGCGACGATGTCCTTCCTTAACGGTGGAAAACAGCGGCGTCAAGCTCTTTCTCAGCAAGCTCTTACTGTAGCGGTCCCCCGTCAAACATTGGTTTTTGCCTTTACAGGTAATTGATGAGACGTCCTTTGATGATCAGCTCTTTTAATAGGCTACCGCTCCATCCTTAACATCACCACCAACACCATAAGAGCTGAGTGTAAACAAAAAATATATACAAATCAATATTTACACAAAACACCGACACAGTCACAATCACTAAAACATCAGAGGACACAATAAACCATACCTTGTTGCCATATGACGGGGCGCTAAAAGATATTGACATTTATGAAATAAAGTACCCTCCTTTTTCCTTTTTTGTGTACTCCGGTCCGTTAACTGTTCCCGTTACT
Source organism: Gymnothorax javanicus (assembly GCA_029692085.1). Classification (NCBI taxonomy): domain Eukaryota; kingdom Metazoa; phylum Chordata; class Actinopteri; order Anguilliformes; family Muraenidae; genus Gymnothorax; species Gymnothorax javanicus. Next base: position 29,041,770 of record CM056193.1, read on the forward strand.
GTAAATCCGTAGTTTTGACAACAATAACGATTAGAAATGACAAAATAGAATTATGATTATGATTGGCCTACTACTAATAATAATATTAACGATTAAGATATATAGTGAATTGTAAATAAAAACATACATCTATTTTACACGTCTTTTACAACAGGTGTACGTACACTGTTATAAAGTGACTGAATTTCACAATTAAATTAACGCATTGTCTCCTTGTTATTTCAACTGTAAGTAGAGTCCTGCCCACATTTAACTGTGGTTTACAGTTAACATACACGGAACTTATGTTACAAACTGATTGTAAAATTACAGTTGAAATAACTTGCAAAACAGGTGCCAGTTAAATTAAATGGCAAATAAGGTGCCAGTTCGTAACGGTGTACTTCACCGAAATTACCTTCATTGAAGACACGCTTTTTTTCCAGCGAGAGCGGGATTTCAGAACTGTTCAGCGAATTAACTGTTCCCTCGAGTGCCCGAGGGAGAAACTGGCTGTATTTCGAACAATCCCAGCTTCCAACGTGTTTGCTTGGACGCTGAGATGCTGGACGTGGCATTGCTTAAGATGAAGGATGTCAGAGCCGAGACATTGAATCGACCAGTTGACCTACTATGAACTCGTACAATTTGAAGTAATAAACTGCATAAATTGTTAAAATGGGCTGTACTCATGAACCAATCGCTGAAGACACAATTGGTACCGTGCCACAGTACGATTGTACCCTCTCCCCTCGCCGGTCAGCTTTCAGACTAGTAATATTGTAACATCGTAGCGCGTTGCAGGATGCCTTGTGCGTGACCCATTTTTCGTACTGTGTGCCTTTACATCCAATGACGTCATGCAGACCAGTGATTAAAATGGCCGCAGCCAGGAAAGGCCAAGTGGCTGTAGCGGTATTTTCAAACAGCTCTAATGGCCATGATATATTATACTAAGAGCTCTTACTTGACAAAATTATATGTTTCAACTAGATAAATCTATTGGGCTTGCAGCTTCCTGATGTTTCCATTCCCCTTTGAATAGAGACAAAGTGATTGACCAAAATGTGCTTTTGACCTTTTGATGACCATGACCTTGGCCTTGATGATAGGATTGCATGAAAGTATAGGCTTCTAGCCGGGACACTTTTAGACTTAATGACAGAAAAACAAAGATGATCACTGCAAGATAAAGGGCAGCTAAGGGTGTGACTAACAGATTAACATACAAACAAACAAACAAAAAACATACTAATCAAACCAACTAACAAACTAGCTGAGAGCATTACGGCAAGTAACAAACCAACAAATATACCCACAAATCCATGGTAAAACATTACCTCCACAACGGAGTAAAAAAAAATAATTTTTTTTTTATCATTTTGGAAAGTTCGGCTCGGTATCCTTATACTGAGGGAATACATTTGGAACGAATGTACGGGGAACCGGGGGAAAGAAAAAATAATTGAAGTTTATTATGTGTTCGCTTAAGTTCATCTGTTGCCACTGTAGTAATTATTCCAGACCAAAGAGTGGCGGTTATGCACAGACAAACATGGTACTTCTCTCTAAAGAAGAAGAAGCAACCGGAAAAGGAAGTGTGGGACGGAAGCAGCATGGCGCCCTTGTTGGGAAGGTGTGCGGAGAGACCATAAACAAACTGTTTTTGGAACAAGAGGTATGCAGTGTGATTGTTTATTATCGTTATTTCAAACAAATACATGACCGCAGGGGTTTCATAAACACGTGTCATTCTGAGGGTTTTTTTCAAGTGGAAAAACTCTTTGGGACAGTTTTCCACCTTGGCGCAGTCAGATATTTTCTCATTTGTAAATATGCGGGCAGGTGTAAACAATTGTTTTGTGTTTCATAAACACGTGTTTTGAGCCGCTTTAAGTTGAATATTTGCATGTACATTTAAACATGTGGTTCAAATGCGTGTATTGGCATATTTTTTTGTCCGGTTGGCTTTGTAGCCGGGATACTGGGGGGATGGATTGCGCGCTGCTGGTGGGTTAGTCACAGAACATTTCTTGGTGGTCTGGAGAACCTTGCAATGCTAGTACGGAAGTGTTTGATAAGATCAATTTTTAATCGTGCACATGCACTCTAGTCGATGATTTGTGGTGAAGATGAACTACTATTGCTCTTGAATCTAGCCTAGTAGCGTGACGTTTGTAAAGAAGAGTGGCCAATTGTAGCCGAGTCGATGCATGTGTACTTATAAGTGTAGTGCGCTCCCATTATTTGAGTTTGTGGAGTTTGACGGCCGTGGGCGGAACGAAGCTGGACACGTTTCAGTCTTTTGCCGCCAATCCAGCGACGAGAAGCGTTAATGCCTGAAACATTTCGCAGCATTTCATATCCATCTTTATTTTTTAAAAATCTGTGACCTGTTCTTAATGTGAGGGACTTCATTTCACATAAGCATTTTAATCATGTAATTAATGCCGTGCATGCGGAAGCGTATTTTTTCTCGGCAGTGAAACCAATGATGACGGCGCCAATTTTAATAGTATCCTGATTTGCATTCAACTAAATTCACAGAACTTTGCAATTCAGTTTACACTGAATTGTTGATGGTTTGTATTCCTGGCGTTTTAAATCAGACTTTGATGATGCAGACTTAAAAACTAAAACCTACCGGAAATATGTAAAAATCTACGAAGATATCATTTGTCAGCTTCTTTATTTGTGGCTTCTTACTTGGGGGCTGAGGTAGAATCTGTGTTAGGTGATCGGTTCATTTTGATTGCAGTACTACACAAATGCCATTGGTGGACGACACCAAGTTTGTCCTTGAAACTAAGGCAGTCTTCCCGTAGACAAAATTTGTAGTTTGGCCCAGTGGTGATGCTACAGGAAAGGGTGTAAGGTCCAGAATAGGGGAACAGTTCAAGGCTCCAGGAATGTTTACAGATTCCCGGGAGAACTGTCAGACCTATTGAATTTTTGGCCTAAGGGTGGTGCTACAGCAAGGGTCATAGTGTCGCTCAATCAATAGGATTGCTCTTTTATGCACCAAGACTTTCAAGTTGATTTGATTCCCATTAAAAAAAAGTTTGACCCATTGCACTTGGAAATGTAGTTTCAACAAATGGTGGCTTGTCAGTAACGGTAACTGAGCCATTAAAATCAAGAAGGGTCCTCCTCTATTCACCATGAAAGTTGGCTGCTAGTTTGGCTGGATTCCCATTAGAACTGTGAGATACTATTGCATTTGTAAAAATGAAAAGTTTGCCTCTGGTACTACAGGGAAAGCCATATGGTCACCAGAATCACTTCTATACATCAGGAACCGTCACAAAAGGTTTTATATGATTCCCATTAAAACATTTTGAGTTGCTGCATTTGGAAATGTTACATTTGACTAAGGGGTGGTGCTACAGGAAACATTACAAAGCTGCCACAATCAAAAACTGCCTCCTCTGTGCACCAGGAATGTTGAAAGCAGATTTGACATGATTCCCATGACAAATTTAAAAATTAGAATCTTCACGTGGTTGTGGAGCCACAGTAAAGGTCACAGAGTGACCGACATCAATAAAAGCCCTTTTCTATGTAGGCATGGGCAATACAAATGAATAAAATGACAACATTTCTTGAGTTGCTGAGAAAAAAGTTATTATTATTTTCTTATGATTTTTTGCAGGTAAGTACAGAAGACACAGACGAAGAGTTTGCCACAAGTCCAACGCCTTTACAGGAAAGGGTCTCAGAGCCACAGGGTCCCAAAAATGGCTGATTTCGGCATTTATCAACAAAACCCATTGTGAAAATTGGGGGGTGAAGCCTGAGGGCATTTTCAAAAATGCAGTCTACTCAGAAATAAACCTGGCCAAATTATCCATTAGGGTACCCTAACAGAAATAATTGATGCTAAAGTCATCAACCCCTTTTCTGAAGTACAGCAGCGCCCCCTAGGCCCTTTTTAATGGAAAATGCATTGAATTTCACCCAATTATGTTCAACAAACATTAGGTTTTGCATTGATATTAAAAAAATGGTATGAATGGGTTGCCTGTGAAGTTTTTTTTGGATCAATGGCCTGCAAAAATGTCAAAATTATCAGTGGGAGGGCAAACATTAACGCTACTCGCCCATTACTGTATAAAATGCAGTGAAGTCGCTGATGCCGGCAGTTGTTTGCCCTCCCACTGCTACGAAACGTTCCCCCTTCAATAACCCGTGGTGATTTAAAAAAAAAAAAAAAAACTTTACACTGTTTTTATAATGTCCATATACCCTCCTCCCATGATGGTTTCAATGAGCTACTGTGAATAATTCATAGTAAAACACAGTGACGTGCAGTCGGAGGTTAGTTTGGCGAGGCAGAAACCTCCCCTTGCTTGATTAGCAATCAGACGATTAACTAGTTTAGTAAGACTATTCGGCAGAATGACGGGCCAGTTTAGGTTTCATAGCGTTATTACTCAGTATATCGAACCTGAAATGCTTTCGCAGGACAGCAGATTTGTGCGTGCTTGCTTCCAGGAAGCCGAAGCAATGTCATCAACAAATATTAAAACAGTTCGACTTATGCAGAGTTCAATGCTTTATCAATATACAATGTTATTCTCCTTTAAATACGCGCTTTTACACCCAAACAAAAAGCGGGCGCTTATTTTCAGTCTTCTTTCATAATCCGATTAACAAAATGTTTAAACGATATACAGAATTACCGAGAGCCGAGAATTTTTCCTAATTGATTATTCAGATTTCCATCCTCGCAGTCTCGAATTGAAGGGTATAAGTGAATGAATCTTGTGACCGGTGTTCGCGAGGTGGCATAGGTAGCAAAATTCGTCCAGAACACTGGTAGGTTTTGAACGCCTGGCGCTTTTATTCCTTGGTATACTTTACTGAAACTTCACAAATAGGGTCACAGGATATTCTGTCAACTAACTATGTATGTTTGCAGTAAAAATACACTCACCTTTCTTGCTATTGTTGAGAAGAAGTCACGGCGAACTCTCGACGAACTTCAACAACTTCTGTCGAACTAATTTCACATCCCCTGGAGGTCTAGACTGGACGAACAGACTCGTAATTTCTCAAATTAGATGGCTGTAAGGCAATAAGGGCCGTAGCTGGGATATCACGTCAGCGGGGGCTGTCTGAAATCTACCTCCAAAATGCTTATTTTTGCCACGCCGTGCACTTGAAAGTTTGTAAACACGGCGCAAATTGAGGTCACGCATTCATCCAACGGGCGAATAATAGCTCTGTTCAAATCGCGTTTATTGGCCGTAATAGGCAGAGTTCATGTATGAAATGCGGGTATCCTATTGAAAAGGTTGCTTTTAATCAAACCATGGTGTTCTTTTTGTATGAAAATGGTATTTACATCATTTTTTTAAATAAGTTTTCTGAGGCTTGTTTACCGCCCCAGTTCAGCTGTTACGCATTCCATTAGAGTTTATGCAGAGCGTTGCCCATGCCTATTCTATGTATCATAAATGATCAGAAGAAGTGTGTTGCGATTCCCTTTAAAACTGTTGGCTATTGCATCGGTTCCAAAATGGTCCTGGGGCTCCCTTGTGTATGTTGGTCTTTGTTCCAACCACAGTTGCAATCATATGGTTTTAGCAAGGAGTTTATTTGTCTAAATTAGGTGCATTCATGTTTAGACTAATCATTTATCCTGTTGAGTCAGATTTTGACTGACATCTGTGCATGTTGTGAAGAATAAATATTTCTTTTATGCATTGTGATATTTTTGAAACGACTACCAAGAGGGGGGAAAATGTTGTAGCCTGAAATTTCTTGCACTATTGAAAAATGAACACCCTTTGTTCAATATTCTCCATTGCACACATGGATATTTTTGTCAAAAATGTGGCTTAAGATGGTAAATCACTGCTTTAAACATGAAATGCACTCAAGTAGCGGGACATTTCATTGTATTTGTGAAGTAGTATCAGAAGTATAAATATTTTTATGTGAGCAAAATACCAATTGGATATATTAGATATACATCTGAACTGATTAGAAAACAAAAATCTGGGCCAAAATTTTTACCCCTTGATTATGTAAATTAGCATTTAATTAGGAAATGATGAAAATCGGCGTGTCCGACAGGACACGTTTTTCTCATCTCTCTCCTTTTGTATTTAATTTTTGACAATTTTTTCTTGCTGACAGGACAAGTTTCATAAGTCAAAGTAAATAACCCACCAAGTAATGTTTTTTTCCTCAAGTGTAAAGCCCTGTTAATTTCACTTCACAGGAGTTGGATGTCCTGTCCGACACGATTCATGAGCAAAAAGTTTAATTTATTTCCAAAGTAAATGACTTATGAAGACAAGAATAATTTTTCTCTTTGTTGATATGGTATAAAACAATGTGAGTAAGGTTTTTTCAAAGAAATAGAACACGCCTCATGGGAAATTAAAAATATTTTTTGTCCTGTTCGACACAATTGCGTGTCGGACAGGACAAAAAACGTGTCGGACAGGACTCTAGTTTTCTATTAATAGACCAATGGCTAATTCCAGAGTTGATATTGCAACTTCCACTGCTACTAAGGCTTTTTAAAGGCTGCTCTGTTCTTTTTGAGTTCAGAAACCACTGGCTGATTTAATTGCCAGTGATTAGAGCGATGACTTCCCAATTAGCATCTGTCATTAAATATGTTGGAGTAATTGGTGATGGGTTAAGTAAGTAGTGACATGTTTAGTACATGTAATTGGTACCAAACTTACAAATTAGAAGACATTGAGCAAAATTGAGGAACCTCTCTGGAAGAGCTGATTGCTTTAAATTGAAGTGGTTTCTTCCTGTGTGTTTGTGTTTTGACAAGTTTGCATAACTCAAAAGAAACCATGTCAGCTTCCTTGGAACTATGAACTGCACCCCAGATTTGATGGGTCCATGACAATAATGCAAGTACAGAGAGAAGCAACAGCCATGCCACCTAAAACAGATGCTGAGAGGAGCCGTACCAAAAGGGAAAAAATCAAGAATGACAGTGAGAAGCACGAGGCAGCCAAAAAGGAGGACAGGGAAAGAAAAAAGCATTTTATAATAATCATGTATGTGGGTCAATGACGTGACATGCAGATTTTTTGTGTCCGAGCGCACTACTTTGGTTTAAAATAATTTTAAATGATTCTTAATAAGCATCATTTTATTCTATAGAACCTGTTTACTTTGAACATATTTCCAGTTTGTCATAAAAATGATATATATTTTATGTTTTGCCATCTCAAACCCACAAAATGTCAGGTGGCGCAACCGTCCGAGCAAGTTAACACTATGTGAAATGTATTAAATATGTCATTTAAAATTTGAATTAATATAATATTAACATGGGGGCTTAATTTTACATTGAAAACCTTTCAAATAAACAAAGTTTAATAGTTTAATTGTTCTTAAATTGTTTGGAAAACCAAAATACCCGCCCCCTACAATAAAGAATCCATAAGTTACTTTTAATACCCAGCTCAACTACAAAATGGTAATGTTTTAGGCAGAGTAGACACTCTCAGGTATACTTACTGAAAAAAAATCACTTAGAAAAAAAGAGGGAAGTGTGTTTTTTTTCAAGAAACTTTTGGTTGCGCCTCCTGACATTTTTTGGCTGGTGAAATTGCAAATACAGTCTCAAACTGTACTAAAACCCTGTAAATGTTGTGCAACCATTAAGACTTGTTTAAACACACTCTTCCAACTTCAAATAAATGTGTTTTGTACATTTCTAAAGATTTATTAAAAAAAAAAAAAATTTTTTTAAAAGGCTTATTTGTCATTGACCGATGTATCTTCTGTCATTTTGGTCCCTAGTGAAAAAGTGTCCTGTCCGACACGCTGACCAAGCAGGAACTTTTGACCCCCCTCCGCTATACTTTGAGTTAAGAAACCAAAATTTCCTCTGAAACCAAGCTAAGATATCAGGGAACACAACTGCTTGGCTAAATTCTATGAATACCATGTGGTTGGACAGAACTTTGCAGTTTTCCAACATGGCAAAAATACCACTTCACTTTTTGTCCTGTGCGACACAAACTTTCTGGCTTCATTTTGAACTGGAAAAATGAAATCAAAAGACTTCAGTTTTTTTCCATATAAAGAGGTCCTATGGCTCTTGCTTATGATCAGTTCAAACTTATTTATCATTCCCCAGAGTAATGACTATGGTGGAAAAAGCCTTCAAATGTCCTGTCCGACACGAAACAAATACCATGAAATGGCCCCAGCACACATTAACAGCTTTTTAAAATCACATGATGGCAATTGTGGTTGGAATAATCACTAGCATACACTGATGGGCCCCAGGAATGAATTAGGAAACCAGAGTTCTTGTATTTAGAAATGTGAAGTTTGACCGAGTGGTGGCTCTACAGGAAGGGTAGTGGGGTCACACAGAGCAATATTGTTTGTCCTCTACTCACCAGGAATGAACACAGGAAGTTTCTTGTGATTCTCATAAAAACAGTTATGGTTCTTTTTAACTTAAATAATCTGTGGCAGCAGCTTTGACAGCATTCAGGGTGAATCCATAATATCCCAGAAAACTCAGTATATTTATTGTGAGCTTGCACAGATCCAGTTAAGCACAAAAACTGCATGTTCATGAACTAAGATCAAGGATGAAAAACTATGTGGAATGGACTTCATCACCTGTAGGCCAGTTGTCCTTCCTTGTGGTAGCCTGGTATCCATACTGATAAAGTGCTGGTCGCTCCCAACGGTCACTGACTTATCAGTCTGGCCTCAGTCGTATAGCCAGCGTTTAGCCCTTACGTCACTAATTAAGTGAATATATGAATATTCATGTTTTCTGCTCTTGGCGAGAACCACCAATCGAATATGAGTTTGCTGGCCAGCAACAGCATTCATGAATGTTATTTGACATGAGCTTAAAAATTAGATTGTGGTTTGCTTGCATTTACTCTTAGAGTGGCTGTTAGGTTTTGAACAGGATAATGTTTGGCAATATCTGCATTTTGCTTATTTCAGTGGGATTCCCCGGTATAATAAAGGCTAAATTAAATAATACTCAAATTACATAATGTATTTCACTGTAATTGGCATCAGCTACAGCTCGAAGGGCATGATTGCATTAGCTAGATTAAAGTGATACTCCACCCAAAAACTATAATTTGTTTATCAATTACTCACCATTAGATGTCTTGAACGGACAAAGTTGTTCTTCACCTGGCGCAACTTTATGGCCACTGGAGAGTTTTGAAAAATTATCCAAATTCCTTTTTTGCTGGAAGCAAATGGGGTCACGCAGTAGCAATGGGAAAACTCCGCAAAACATCCGTTGACAAACTTTCAAACCATCGTCCTACACATCGTCCAGTATAATCCAAGTCAGCTTTGTCTACTCGTAACCTCAGAACTCTAGAAACGCGGTTATTTTTCGCGAAAAATAATAAAATACCACAGTTATGCTTCAAGTAAGGTCGCGCATTCAACGGAAGTCCCGCCTCCCGGCTCGTTCATTGCCCAGAGACTCCGCTGCCACTCAGATGAATACTCGTATAAACACGAGCCGGGAGGTGGGACTTCCGTTGAATGCAGAACTGTGGTATTTTATTTATTTTTAAGTCTGTCTAAAGGGGGGAGGGGGGCACCCTTGCGACTGTGAGCCAATCACAGATCTCGCATGGATTTTGTGCAAATATTTAAAAGTCAAACGCTGGCCGACCGACTGAGGCCAGACGTACAAGCAAGTGACCATTGGGAGCGACCAAAGCTTGATACGGATGGATTCCAGGCTACTTTGTGGCTGTTGTGGGTCGAAAGTAATTTCTAGGAATAATCTTCATTCTTATATTGTACTGGTAGCACAAGTGAATCTCATTTTAATATCATTAATTTTCATTGGAAAATTTGATCTGAAAGTAACCATTATGAAGGCTTGTTACCCCCACTTAGGTTGTGTATAATGTACGACTGCCCTGTCCTCCATTTTTTTCCCACAGGTTTAGTCCTATAGTCCCTGAGGTAAAAGGCAAGCCTGACTGACCCATTCCTGTTCATAACGCAGTGGCCATTCTCCCAGTCACCATAATTCCTTATATAAGTACTTTGTAGATGGTAAACTCATTATAATTGGAACCATTATCACTAACCTTGCCCCAACCCCAGTTTTGGAATTGGAGCAGCTTTTGAAACTGCATATGGGCGATGGCATTTGTCTCTCTTGCGCCACCTTTGCCAGTGTAATGGGATCCCGCAATACTCCTTGCCATGCTGTGCCATTTGTTGGGTCAGTTGAGCAGTATTTCCTTTCAGTGTGAGTCTGTGGGTTGCCCGTTAGCCCCGGGGGTATTGGGGGTGGGAGAGGAATGCCAGCCATGGCCTGTGTTCCAGCCCCCGCTGCCCGAAATAACCTGCAGCACCATTACTGGGTTGGAAGGAGAAGAGGATTGAGATGTTGGCCTACCTTTTCCATCTTTTAATTGCCTGGTCTCTATGGGTCTCGTGCTTTTAAATGATGGTGTTGCTAAGCTAGCATAACAGTGGGAATACAGCCAAAAAAAACATGGGTCTTTTGCATGTGGGGTGTTATTCAATGCCCTTGGCCTGGTATTTCCCAGAGAGAACAGATGTCCACCCAGTTAGCCTTCACGACTTTTCCGCTGGGGTCTCTGCCATTGACCTTGGTTCTCAGGAGGAGATATCAGAGATGGCCCATTAGCGGAAATGCTTATTGGCTCTGCAGGGGGGAAAGCTATCATACAGTAAGCATTTTTTGAATCTTTATTCTTGGTGCTGTGAACTCTGGGGCATGCTTTTTCTCAAGCTGCGACTTGTGACTTATGGTGTTGGGTATCTTCTAGAAAAGGTCTGCAAGGTGTTTGACTTGTCCAGACATAACACAGCTTTGCTCAGCAAGCAGCAACTAAGTTGACGTCCAATGGGAACACACCCTCGGCATCCCGCCGGTATGGGGTTGGTTGAAGGTTTGGTGTGGGTGGAGTCTGGCACTCGCTGAGGGGTTACCCTAACCTCTGGCCAGCGTATGTGGGTCAAAGTTGTTCTTCCCTCTGTGGTGGAACACAGAAGCTCATCTTACCCTGGCTCAACCCTTGCAGACACTAATATAAAAACTGGCAGAAAACTCGCATGCCGGTGCACGAATAGGATATGAAATATTACCTAATATAAAAATGTACATTAGCAGAATTCCCTTTAACTGGAAATATATACGAAGCAATTATTTTCCAGTGGGGGGCACTGTGTGAAAGCGAGAAAGTTCTTACTGTTTAAATGTTTATTTGACAGAATTTACGGGTTTTTGAATGCAGTGACGTTATGTAACACTGACAGAATTGTTAGGGGAAAAAACATTCCCAAAAAAAATCTCTCGAAGGGTTAAGATTATTTTTATTTCGGCCTAAGGTCAGCTGTCTTCAGATGGTCATAAAAGGAGAAGGTGTGGGTCAGATCAGTGCTGGGCCTTTGTCTGTGCGGCTCATTGGGCTTTCATTTCCTCTGAGGTCTCTGTCTCAGTGCCACATAAGCCAATAGGGTGGGGTCATTCAGGGGGTTTTGGACAGTGGAGTGTGTGTGTGTGTGTGTGTGTGTGTGTTTGCAGGCGCATTTTCTGGTACGGGACCAGAAGTCCTTATGGGGGCCAAAGCCCAGTCCTACTGCGGCAAAACATAATTTCTCAGGTGCTGGTTAAGGTAAGGGGTCTGGTGTGAATAGATGGGTTTAGGTTCGGAATAGGCATGATGTGGTTGGGGTTAGGCTTTCCACAATGAATGGAAGTCAGTGCAGTGTCCTAAGAAGGATAGCTGGCTGCATAAACATTGTGCGTGTGTGTGTGCATTTGTTTGTATGTGAGACTTTCTCTCTATGGGTTTTCTGTATAGTACTGTAGCCAAGTGCAACAGGTGGAATGCCTGAAGCCTGCAAAACTGGAATGAGAGGGGCTTGCTGAGTTTGTGGCTTTTGTGTTTTGTGAAACTGGTCTGTCGCATTTGCCAGATCACAGCGCTGTATATTCAGTACAGCTCTTCTCATGTCAGCCCATGTGGCAGACTTGGTATGGCTCCAGGTCTTACTCTGAGGTTTTCTAGCTAATCCAGCAAACGGTCTCCAGGACTTGGCCCTGTTGTCACAAGCATGAAATAATTGTCTAATCCACAGCAAGGAAATCAATCATTTGAGAGGGCATTTCTTGTTTTCAAGTGGATGAGTTCTTTCATATCTAGTGAGATGGTGCCACCTTTTGTGCAACAACTAGGTGACTGCGAGCCTAATTTTCTGTTGGAATATGCAGTGAGGTGGGCTATTAAGCATTATAACACCACCATGTAGGCATGTAACTCTGTGAAATTTGCTTCAACAAAGTTTCAGAATGTCAATTTTAATAAAATGGTTGGAAGCAATAAGAGATTAGGATTACACACACAAACACACTCACACTGTCCCAGAGAGACTCAACATATTGATCAGGTTGACTTCATTCGGCATCACTTGAACAGCACAATATACAAAACCCGAAACCAGTGAAGTTGGCACGTTGTGTAAATCGTAAATAAAAACAGAATACAATGATTTGCAAATCCTTTTCAACCTATATTCAATTGAATACACTGCAAAGACAAGTTACTTAATGTTCGAACAGGTAAACTTTGTAATTTTTTGCAAATATTAGCTCATTTGGAATTTGATGCCTGCAACATGTTTCAAAAAAGCTGGCACAAGTGGCAAAAAAGACTGAGAGAGTTGAGGAATGCTCATCAAACACTTATTTGGAACATCCCACAGGTGAACGGGCTAATTGGGAACAGGTGGGTGCCATGATTTGGTATAAAAGCAGCTTCCCTGAAATGCTCAGTCATTCACAAACAAGGATGGGGCGAGGGTCACCACTTAGTGAACAAATGCGTGAGCTGATTGTCGAACAGTTTAAAAACAACATTCCTCAACGAGCTATTGCAAGAAATTTAGGGATTTCATCATCTACGGTCCGTAATATCGTCAAAAGGTTCAGAGAATCTGGAGAAATCACTGCACGTAAGCGACAGGCCGAAAACCAACATTGAATGCCCGTGACCTTCGATCCCTCAGGCGGTACTGCATCAAAAACCGACATCAGTGTGTAAAGGACATCACCACATGGGCTCAGGAACACTTCAGAAAACCACTGTCAGTAACTACAGTTCGTCGCTACATCTGCAAGTGCAAGTTAAAACTCTACAATGCAAAGCGAAAGCCATTTATCAACAGCACCCAGAAACGCCGCCGGCTTCGCTGGGCCCAAGCTCATCTAAGATGGACTGATGCAAAGTGGAAAAGTGTTCTGTGGTCTGACGAGTCCACATTTCAAATTGTTTTTGGAAACTGTGGACGTCATGTCCTCCGGACCAAAGAGGAGAAGAACCATCCGGACTGTTATAGGCGCAAAGTTCAAAAGCCAGCATCTGTGATGGTATGGGGGTGTATTAGTGCCCAAGGCATGGGCAACTTACACATATGTGAAGGCACCATTAATGCTGAAAGGTACATACAGGTTTTGGAGCAACATATGTTGCCATCCAAGCAACGTCTTTTTCATGGACGCCCCTGCTTATTTCAGCAAGACAATGCCAAGCCACATTCTGCACGTGTTACAACAGCATGGCTCCGTAGTAAAAGAGTGCGGGTACTAGACTGGCCTGCCTGTAGTCCAGACCTGTCTCCCATTGAAAATGCGTGGCGCATTATGAAGCGTAAAATACGACAACGGAGACCCCGGACTGTTGAACAACTTAAGCTGTACATCAAGCAAGAATGGGAAAGAGTTCCACCTGAAAAGCTTCAAAATTGGTCTCCTCAGTTCCCCAAACGTTTTACTGAGTGTCGTTAAAAGGAAAGGTGATGTAACACAGTGGTAAAAGGCCCTGTGCCAACTTTTTTGCAATGTGTTGCTGCCTTTAAATTCTAAGTTAATGATTATTTGCAAAAAAAATAAAGTTTCTCAGTTTGAACATTAAACATCTTGTCTTTGCAGTGTATTCAATTGAATATAAGTTGAAAAGGATTTGCAAATCATTGTATTCTGTTTTTATCTACAATTTACATAACGTGCCAACTTCACTGGTTTTGGGTTTTGTACATATGTACACATGCGTTTGGGTGATGGGGTGCTAGGATGTTCCCTTGATGTTATATTTGTGAAATATGAATGGGATAATGTCTCTTGTCTACTTGCAAATATCATGTGCAGAATTGAATGCTTGCAAATGCAGCTCTTCACGTTTGTTCTCCTGTCTGTTGTCCCTACAGCAATGGCTTAACAGCCATTTTTAAAGGTCCAAGATGGGGAAGGAGAGGAAGTGTATCCTCTGTCAAACGGTCTATAACTCAAACCAGGTAGGAAAATGCATTAACTAATTAGATGTATTTATTCTCATCATGGGGTGTGGGGAACGGGATATTTTCTTGTCCTATGTGGGGGCATGTCATGGCTTTTTGATCTATGGGAAATTAGTAACGTCCGTGGCAAGAAAATGCAAGTCGGTCTGCGGTCTCTCTGCTAACAGCGCACATTCTGTGAGAGGACAGTATTTGTTTTGTTTTGTTTGCATTTGTCAGTCATGTGAGTCTAACCCAGTAATCTTTGAAACTCAACCTTACTGCTGGTCCTCCCTGGTTCTTGCAGGAGATGGATGAGCATATGAGGAGCATGCTGCACCATCGAGAGCTGGAGAACATTAAAGGCCGGTGAGAAGTCGCCGTTTGAGTCCCTTCCGTACAACTGTACTAACACTTGTGTCCGTGTCCCACACATGCAGCCATTTAGACATGTAGTTGTGTCTCGTACGCACAACTGCGCCAACACCCCCGCAAGCTCACCCACTGAAACATGCAGTGTTCGAGTCTGTACGCAAAACTATACAAACACTTAATGTCCAAGTCCCCCACACACGTCCATACAATATTTGAGGTTTGAGTCCTCTATGCAGCACAGCTATTCAGATCCTGAATATTGTTCACTTACCCATACTAACCGGCCACGTCAGAGCCCCCTGTACACTGTCAAAAAATACTTCAGCCAGGCTCCTACCTGCATACCAAGGCCTCAAATTGTGTGTGTGTGTGTGTGTGTGTGTGGCACTTGTCACTGAGAGTAGATTTCAACTCCCATAGAGCAAGCAGTGACACTGTTGATTCTTGGTGGGGTGGGGAATGAATCAAGCAGCTGGCCATCTATTTCAATTCCATCCTGCACTGGCTGGCCTGGTATAGAGGTGAAATGAGTATCATAGGAATTTTGCGTGGGATCTGTTGCAGTAAATAAGAGTGTAATGGCTTGAATAGGTTTCAATGGTAGGTTATTAACTATTTGAAACTTACGTCTTGCTTGGTGTTTTTTTTCCCCAAAAAACTCTGGAAGTATTCTAGAACTCAGTGTTTTTCAATCATCAGTATTGATTGTTACATCAGTTTTGTAATGCTTGGGTGGTGCAATTTGTGGTGATCTGCCTTGAGGCAGCAATTCGCCAATTATTAACCCGTACGCCGTTTCAAAGTGTTGGCTTTGTATAAATATGTCGCTCGCAAACCGTACGCATTTTCCCACTACACTTTGTGTATTTATCACCCCCATAGCTTCCCTATGCGTTTGCTGTAAAGATGGCAACTACCGCAAATGTATTGTGCTCGCTCAGTACTCTAGCTTGCTAGGTAGCTTGTAATTTTCTTTCGTCAAAGCAGTGATTTTGCAAAAATTTTGCGTCTGGCAAAGTTTTCCACTTGCTAGCTAGCTCCAGCCAACTCTCATTACAATCGTAAGCTAACATTACTTGACAGAAATTAAGCTGACCTTGCCAAAACAGTAAGGCTATGTTGTTCATATGGCTGGCGAAATTTCCCGCTTACTGACTTGTTCCAGTCCGTTGCAACTGTGGGCTCACGAAAAGCTCACGTAGCTGATGAGAAGGTAACGTTACGTTATAGAAGACACGTTATCTAGCTAGCTTTGTGCGAAATGTATCCTCGCCCGTAACATCCTCTGCATTCATATTTTATTGGAAACGTAGCCAGTTTGCAAGCGAAGATAATTGTGTGGCTTCTGAGTGGCATCTTGGGCATGCAACCTTGCTACCTAGAGGCGGAGACTTGGGGCCTTTGTCAAAGCTTTGGCTGGAGCCTAGGTAGGCTGCATTTCTAGGCTGCTACGTCGTAGCAGACTGTTCCATTGTGAATACAGCTGAGAAATGCAGCCTTCATATTGACTGATATCAGATGGAATTTTCAACTTTTTTACGCTCAGTTTACATGTTGACAATTCCAGCTAGACAAAGGCTTCATTTCTCTGCTTTATTCGAAGGCGCTTTCACATTGGAACAGCCTACGATGACGCAGTAGCCGATAAATGTAGCCCATGATTTCAGTATTTCAGCCTCGAAATACAAGCTGTAATGGCCTATAGTTCTTTCTTATCTCCACCTTCGTCACTGTATGTGTCAAATGACAACACCGGAGGGGAAAGAAGACAGATTTTGCTGCTGATTTCCGAAGATATACAAAAAACTGGCAAAAATTATTTGCATTTTTCACACCATATTCCTAACTCGGATAGATGGAGGTAAGCTTGGAAATTGGTTAAGGATCCTTTTAAAGGCTAAAACTAGCGGATGAAGTCGAGAGCTGGAATGAAGGGGGGTGGAATATGAGGGATGGGGTGATACATCTGGGGCTCACGCAGTTTATTTAGGCCCGGCTTTTTATTTGATTCGAATGTCTAACTGATCCAGTTTAAAGCTATACACCCAGATAAAGGAGGTAGCACCTGTTTTTTTATCAATCACATTTTTCTGATAAGAATAGGGTAGGCTGGGGAATACAACCTCTGTTCCCAACGACACAGTTGAGGGTAGGGTGGGGTGGGGGGCCTTGTAAACATGAACATAAGATTTGAAAAAGCCAAAAAAGTTGTCCAGTTTATTGGGCAACGATGATGAAGCCCCTGCAGATGGAAAACGATGACAAGCTCTATTGAAACTGCATCCGGGCATTCACATTTGGGCATGTTTAATCTGTGCCTGATGGGAGACTTTCTCTAATATAGATGAACTCCAGCAATGCCCTTCACCTCTCGGCATGTCCGTGCCTTTATCACCAATGTTGTTGCCAATACTCTTGATGATTAATGTCCGTTGAGTCCTGCAGGCTGACTGTATGTGTGCTGTAGCTAACTGTATGCGCGCATGGGAAAGGCAATATGTGTTAATGGTCATGGAGGCAGCATATGCTAGCCTGTATCATCTTGCGGTCTCAGACAGCGGGGTCTTTGTGCTTTAGGAATGGGGGGGGGGTTTAAAACACGTGTTTTGGGGAACACGTGGGTGTTCGCCCCCTCACCCCTGCATATTTGTGGGCCAGCTGCCCCCAACTGGGGCTTAAATTTAGACTCTCTTCTACTGCTAGAAACACAGGAAGGTTTGACCTAGCCACAGGAACTCTTAGCATCTGACTCCCTCTGGTCATACAAATTTGTGATGGTTACTGCGTAGATATAAACACATGAGAATGTAATCGACTCGTCAGAATTTGATATAGATTAACATTCGGCCTTGGCTATGCGATGGGGGGTGGGGGGCGGGGGGCGTTGTTGCATTCTGTTTTTAAGCCTTTAAATAACTTGTGCTTATATCACATGACGTCACAACAGAAAACCCTGCTTTCACCGTTAAGACTTGATTTGGTTGTGTGATGGATGAAGCAGGGTTTGTTACCTTAATTTTGTTGCTTAAGTTCCCATCCAGGACATTGGAATTAGTTATGCCCTTGAAAGAGGTATTGCTTCAGTTTCAGTAAAATTGCTTCAGTAAAAATCCAGATCTGTAAATGAATAATATTGAAACACACTTGAAGGCATGCTAGCATCTGCTGAATATGGTTTCATGTGCATGCATAGTGAGAATTAAGCACCATAAGAATGATGATCAGGACTGGAATGCTGGTAAATATAGCTAGCTCTGTGGTTGAATTTTTGAAATGAACCAGTGAGTGATGCGGAGATGGCGGAGAGATAAAATGGGTCACAGGCAGTTGAACTGACACAGTTTCTGTGGAGCTGCCGCATAGCGCTGAAGTCCTGCAGTATCTGTCGCCTGGAATGGCATTCTGAAGGGGGGTAGCAGCTGGCTGGAGTTCTCTGATTACAGCGAGTCTCTGGATTGGTCGGCGAGCTGTGCGGCTCAGCGTCTGGGGGGGTGGGGAGGGTTGCTGCAGATGAAATGCAGAGCCTGTCTTCACTCTGTCTCCAGAGCAGCAGAAACCATCATGAGAGCCGAGCGCTAGGCTAAAGGGGCCCCTGCAGAGAGGCTGTGCCCCGTTCCTCACTGCTTCCCAGGGTGCTAGCGAGGGGAGTCGGCGAGCCCCGTCGAAAATGCTGCCCGCTGCCCATGTTGAGGCTGCCGCTACTGCAGACAGTCTGATATCAAAGTGAGGCTGAGGTCGCAACAGTTCAGGAAGATTCAAACCGTAACGGTTTCTTTTTTTCTTTTCTTTTCTTTTTTTTTCCTGAAAAACAAAATCATAAGAAGTCATTTGCCTCCTGATCTGTTGGGAAGCCTCCTTTTTGTAGATGTAAGGTTTTTTTTTTAATTTTAGGTGACGGGAGAGTTTTTTTTTTTTTTGCTCTCTTCGCCTCTGATTCCGTTCACCACCCTTTTTTTTTTTTTTTTTTTGTATTGTGCATCCAATAACCGTAAGAGTCCAGAACCGAGTCTGTAGTTGAAGAAACGCGGACCGGACTGGACTAGACCACAAATTTACAGAGGAGGGACAGGAGCAGAAGCGGAGTCATGCCGGTGGGAGGCGTGGAGTTTGAGCCCTCTCTGTCGCCCTCTGCTCCCAGGGACTGCGGGCACGAGTGCCGGGTGTGTCGGGTGTCGGTGGTGGGCCTGACTGCTTATGCCGCCCACATCTCCAGCGCCCTGCACAAGCAGCGTGTGACGGAGCGGGAGAGCGGCGGCGATGGGCCCGAGGAGGACTACTTCGACAAGGAGCTGGTGGAGCTTATCGAGAAGCGCAAGGAGCAGATCCGGTAAAGAGAGACGCGCGCACACACACTCACGCACATGCGCACACACACATGCACATATGCATACACACACTCACATGCGCGCACGCACACACACGCACGCACAGATGCCTACACACACACATACACCCACACGTGCACTAAGGCGCATATGGACACATATGCACACGGACACATACATTCATGCGCGTGCGCGCACACGTGCATACATATGCACATACACATTTGTATGCATTTGCGCACACATGTATGCACACACACATGTAAGTATATATTCACTGATTTTCTCTTTTCTTCCTCCCTCTTTTTTCTATATTTTTGTGTTTTGCTTGCTCTGTGTCTGTCCTGTATCACTGTTTTTCCTTCTCTTTCTCGGCTCTTTCTGTTGCTCTCCTACCCCTGTCTGACTTTAATACATTAGTTTTGTTGTCCTCCTGTGTACTTGTTCACCTTCTAGCCTGTGATTTGTTTGGTCTCAGTTAATTTCTTGCTTACTTTGTAATTCGGGCTGTATTATTATGGTTATGCCGCATTATTTATTGTCAGAGTGACTATTGGGAACTTTTGTGCATTATGTAGCTGTGTGTGCCGCTGCAATATTTTTCGATTTGTGCTTAAGTGTTGCTGAAAATTAATACGGCTGTGTATGTGTCCTGTTGCCTGTCTGGTCAGCTGTCTAATGTAAAAATTGCAATGCAGTTTCTAGGTTCTGTGTGCACTATATCAAGTGACTGGCCATGTTCCCATGACTGGAGTCCTTAGTTGTGCTTGTATGAAATGTGGCAATATTTCAAGCTGCTGTTCATTAAATTGCACTTTGGTTTCTCTTTACCTCTCAAGGCCCAAGAAATGCTATGATAAACCCATAAAAATAATTTTTAAAAATGTTCTGCCGGCTCTTGTCATTGGCTGCGGATCCGCTTAATCGAATTCCGTGTCAGAGGATCTCACTTCTAATTAAAACGGCAACGCAAACAAGTCTGTCAAGAGTCGTGTATCAGAGACATGGCCTAAAAACAGCAATGAGCGCACACTCTCGCTCTCTCATGAACCTGCACAGATTCCTAACCACAAGGGATCTGGAAGATTCTGCCCTGACTGCGAAAAGTTTGCAGCCGCAAGACCTTGTTACCTGCACAAAGGTCATCGATTGTTTTTAGCAGAGCTGGCCATTTACGGTACCTTTATTAGTCACCGAGGAACTCAATGTGTGTTGAGAAAATAGAAGTGGAAAAGATTTAAAATTTGGGCAGAAGGTAGCTTTGGCTGAATGCGGATCTATTGCTCAGGGTTAAAGCTGATAGGCTGCAGTTTATTTATACCCTGCTACCGTGCTGAACCCTGAGGTCACTGTAGCGAGAGTCAGCATCTTGATCTGTGACTTTGCACTGACACCAAGTGTGGTAAGGTTGTGGTAGAGTGTGACAGGGTATCCTATACAGACAGCTCAGCTGTATACTTCATGTAGCTTACTCATATTGTAGTTGTCGCTCTCAATTTGCCAAATGCAAACTGAACCTACGTCATGCGTGTGGGATAATAAATCAACTGCTCAGTGCAACACCTGATATGTTGGCATGAAATGTACTGCATCGAGCAAAAGTGTGACAGAGAGTCAGCTTACCAGCATCACGAGTTACAAAAACGGGTTTTGAGGGTTTAGCATTAGCTGTAGCATATGCAGTACTAGAAAACCTGTCAGAGGAGCTCAGCATATCATAATAAACAGGCCTGTGCTTTGTCTTTTTCTCTCTTCTCCCTTCTGTCCTTCCCTACTTCTCTCTCCATCTCTCCCTTCCTCACCATTTATCAAACCAGCAACTGGAATTGATTTGCGTGATAATGCTTGTGGGTAATGTTACAACCCACAGAAACCTGCCTTTGCCACCCTAGTGATAAAGAAGACTAAAAAATCCTCTGTGCATGCGAGTATGCGTGCGTGTGCGTGCCTGCGTGGGTGTGTGTGCGTGTGTGTGTGTGTGTGTGCATACGTACAAGCTTGTGGGTTTGGGTGTTTGTCTGGAGTAGAGCGAGGCCGCATTGCAGCTGCTATGAGATCACGTCACGTGGCTGACTGTTGAGATCATCAGCTCAGGCAAATTGGAACTGCACACGCTTGCTGATGAGTGTCCGCTTTTGCCCGGGTACTGCACCAACTCAGGTTGGACTGCAACCCTGAAATTATCTGTTTTGGTGCTGATTGACAAACAATTACTACTTTCTATTACCTCTTTTCAAAACTTAATCTACACCATCATTTTACATGCACAGGAGCCTCTTGTCTACTGTTTGCTGAAGATTTATGTGACTTGAAATTACTTGTTCTGGAACGGCTAACGGTCAGAGTTTGAGTACGAAAGAAATAGATTTTAAGTGGTAATTAAGTGATTGATATGCGTGCTTGACTAACCATAGGCCTGGAGTAGAGCTGGAGTGTGCTGCTTTCTGTCACCAGTTACCCTGGTTTAATGGGCCAACTGACAGTATGCACCAACACTTGAGTCTTTTTGTGCAAGACTCTAAAACGTTTCACGTTGGATATGCGCCTTTTGTTTCTTTGCTTACCAAGACATACATTTAAGATATCAGGTGGAGTAAGAGTTTGGACAAATTTGGTCTTTAAGTCCAGATGTTCATGTGAAAATCTGCCTCATAGGGATTGTTGGATGTCATGGTCTTGATCTCCCCGCAGGAAGGAAGAAGAGGCAGCCAAACAGGCCCGGGAGGAGGAGGAGCGGCGGAAGCGGCAGGAGCTGAATGCAAGGCAGTGGGTCCAGCAGGGGGCGCAATGGGGTTGGGGCCCCACTAATTTCGCCCCATCGCCCAGAGGCACGGGCATGGCCAACTGGCGGGGTGTTGATGGCAGGTGGAATCCCGCACAAGGGGCGTGGCATCCCCGTGGTGCACCACCCAGGACCTGGAACCAGGGCAACCAGGAGCAGAGCAGCACCTGGCAAGAGGAGGTGCCCCCAAACCTGCAGACCTGGGGCAGAGGGGGCTGGGGAGGCAAGAGCAGGAACAAGGGGTTCCAGGGCTTTTCCCCGAAAAACAAAGGCCAGCAGCAGCCCCCTCCGCAGTCAGGCGGGGATGGTATTTATAGCGAGAGTGAGTTCTATTGGGAGCAAAGAGCAGCGCAATTCCTGGAGGGTATGAACTCCATGGACTTCACCAGCAATGAGCTGCCCCAGACTGGCGCCATGCATTTTGACGGGAGGCCTGGGGGTTGTTTTGGTGGGCCCTCGGGGTGGGAGCGGGGCCATCAAGCCCAAAGAGGAGGTTACCACAGCCGAGAAATCTCCAACGGCGACCATGGCAAAACCAACAGCTCCAAAGACCGGCTGTACCGTTGGTCCCCCTACCCCACAGCCAAACTCGGGGATGCACCACCAACGGCCTCAAACGAGGAAGGGAGAGGCCCTTTGGCGGGGTATGGGACAGGCCCGTCTATGCAGGTGAAAGACCTCAAGCTGAAATTTGACTTTGTTCTGGGTGCCATGAAGTCCCAGGACCCCACCAGGGGGAGCAGTGCCCCCCAGCCGCAAGAGGGTACGAATAAGAAGAAGAAGAAGAAGAAACAGAAACACCATAAGTCAGGCCATGATGATCAAGACGGCTGGCGAGATGAGTCAAAACCAGCGGTGCCCAAGGATCCAAAATCGGGGAGAGAGGCCTCTTCTACCACCAGGCCCGTCCCACGCAGGAAGTTCACCCGATGGGACTGTGAGTTCCCTGCTCCTACTAAGCTCTTCCGCCAGCCTAGCGTCGAAGCGGGGGGGCCTCAGAGTAGGAGGGGCTCCGCCGACACCTCCTCAGCGGTGGCCTGTCTCGAGAGGAAGGCGCGGGAGGCAGAGAGTACAGAGGACAGGACGGGGCAGGACTGGGTGGGGAGACGGCGGAATAGTGAGGGGGCTCACCATCCTACCTTTGACCACAACTCCAGTGGCTGCAGGCGCAGCTCTTACCCTCAAGATGAACTGAAAAAGGCCGAGACCTCGCAGCCGGCCCCGGCGTTGTCCCTGCAGTCGGTGCAGGTGAGCACGTCCACCTGCGATACCCCTGAAAGGGCAGAGTTGTCGCCCCGGCCGGATGAGGACAGCCGAGAGGCCCGGAGTGAGAAGGAGCAGGCAGGACACGCGACGGATGAGGGGTTGGGTTCCGACAGCGACCCTTCCCGCCCCGGTCCTGGTCCCGGTTCTGCCCAGCCATCGAGTGTACCTGCCCTCAACAAGCTGGGCCTCCCTGCATCCCTCAAACGGGACCTCAGTCGCCACATGGGGCCCAGGGGCAAGTCTGGCATCCACGAGCCCAACCTGAACATCGCGCGACGGATCCGAAATCTCAGTGGGACGCGGAAGGGTGAGGCCGAAAAGGACACGGGGCTCAAGCCCACCCTTCGGCAGCTCATCAGCTCAACAGGGTCCCGCCGAAATGTTAACTGGGACCAGGTTTACCAGGAGGTCAATCGGAAGAAACAGGAGCAGGAGAAGGGCATGCCCAGGTGAGCTAGAGTTTGAAATTTTAACGGTTTTACCTGGATGCCCAGCAGCTCATCACATAATTTCCCAAAGCAGCATAGTCTATGCTTATTGGCAACTCTGTTTACTTGTGTGTGAGAAAAGAATAGTTAAATCAGTTCATTCTAACACTGGTGCTTCTCAGATTTGCCCTGTAATTAAAGCACTAAGTGTGATGGTCTTTGGTGCCACAGATTTGGAATAGAGATGGTGAACACGATGCCCTCTGACCCGGAAGGACTTGAGGCTGAGGGGGATTTGTGCGAGGGGTACCACTGGGAGTCCATCTCCGAATCTGCCCCCACCCCTCCAGGCACCGGTCCACGCAAGCGCAGCCTATCGGAGAGCAGCGTGGCGGGAGATCGCGCCTCCAGTGCTCTCTCACTGTTTGGGCCAGCCCCCCTCTCCAGGGACCGTCCTGAGGTGGCCCCTCGTCTGGCCTCCGAGCCCCGGGACAGTCCCTCGCTCGTCCCAGGGGCCGGTGCTGCGAACACAGAGAATGCGGCCGAGTCGGGGGAGGCCATAGCTGGGCTGTTGGAGGAGGACAGCAGTGGCATCTCAGAGGTCGAGCAGGTGGATGCTCAGGGCTCAGGGAAGAAACGCAGAGCGGCGGGGGTGAGTTATTGATGCTGCAATAATGCTAATGCTAACCCTGACCCTTAAATAGAGCTGCACGATTAATTGATCGTGATTATTTTAAGCGCAATAAAAGTAACTGCCACTATGAGGCAGACTGACGTGCTTGCTTATTACCTTTTCTATGACACAGACCTAATGCGGTCATTTGAAATGCTTCCGGGAAGAAAACTGTGATTTGAAGTCCGCTAATTACCAGCGAGGTTGGACAGCCTCCATCGCCTTGGCATAATTAGCTTACCTTTAATCAATTCCCGTGTACTTTGCCTAACTTGCAGTCAAGCCATTTATTCAGCCAACTGACTAATCAAAACCAAAATGTGGCCAATAATGATTAAGAAGAGATAATGAGAAGCAGACGGACCTAACCAGGCTGCCCTGTTAGATTGAAAGAATGTCAATAATCTGAATTAACAGCAGACCTCTGAATTCCACCTTTTGTATAATTTTTACATATCATTAAGAAGATTTCTTAAAAATAAAATCATTTTAAGATGGTCCTGGTCATTAAGCGTTTCAAAACATACGTGAAGTGGAAAACCTTTTGTGAAGCATCTCGAACGTGCAGTGAGAGAAATGATTGTCACATTGCACGCAATAGATAAATTCAGCGAAGACTTTGCAAACACATTGAGGTAAATTGCATCCTGAACAACGCAAAGTTAAGGTCTGCAAAGTCATCCTGCTCTACCCTACAATTGCTCTCACCCCCTTCCTAGTTACTTTGCTCAATTTGCAATCAAACAGTTGATTCGCTCAATCAGGCAAACAATTTGATGGTCTGATGGTAGATGGTTAGATGGTAGATGGTCTGATTTATTTAGATATCATTTTTGTTTGTCGCATTTTGAAATTTAAATAACCATGAAACATGACAGATTTGCCTGAATGTGCTTGCTAGATTATTCCTAATTTTACATTCTGCCGCACTGCATGCAAATGCGTTAACAATTTACTTGTCACGTTCTATACGCTTAAACAAAATGTTTTCCACCTTCACTGTTGGTTATTTAGATGCTCAAAAGTAACTAAAATCAAGAGCTATGAGTTACTTTATTTTAAAATTAATCTTGTTCAATTGTCTAATAAAAAATGCCACGAATTTGCGGCACTGATTCGCCTGAACATGTTTGCCTAATCTTCGGTGCATTTGACTATTGCGCGCAATGCAAACATTCTCTCTCGCATTCACGTTCGGTGTGCTTCACAAAATGTTCTCCACTTCACTCAGCCTATATTTTTAAGCGCTTAAAACCAGGGCCATCTTAGAATAATTTCATTTTTCAAGAAATATCTTTAATAATACATACAAAATTCCCAGATGAGAGGTGGAATTCAGAGGTCTGCTATTTATTCAGATAATTGACATTCTTTCAATCTAACACGGTAGCCTGGTTAGGTCTGTCTGCTTCTAATTTCTTCCTAATCATTCTAGGCCACATTTTGGTTTTGATTAATCAGTTGGCTGAATAAACGGCTTGATTGCAAGTTAGGCAAAGTACACGGGAATTGATTTAAGGTAAGCTAATTATGCTAAGGCGATGGAGGCTGTCCAATCTCGCTGGTAATTGGTGGACTTCAAATCACAGTTTTCTTCCCGGAAGCATTTCAAATGACCGCATTAGGTATGTGTCTTAGAAAAGGTAATAACCGCGCTCGTCCGTCTGCCTCATTGTGGCAGTTACTTTTATTGCGCTTAAAATAATCGCAATCAATTAATCGTGCAGCCCTACCCTTAAGGACCTCAACACTAGCATTGCTACTAACCCTAAATACAGTCCACTGCTGGGGCAAGCATTACCAATACAGTCGCCAGACATTTCTGTAGCTTCTACCTGGGACTGATTTTCAAGTTTTTTTTGCCTAGGAGGTCTTGTCTCCGGATATTCCTTGTTCTGAACGGCAGAATAAAAGGATGAAAATTAAATGCAAGAAAGGTGAGTATCATAGTCCTAGTGGATTTTTGCATGTTGAAAATGCAAAATGTGGTCAGTGTTTTGTTGGCGGTGTGAGGAGAGGTGTGGTGTCTGTTTGTGGTCAGTCTGGCAGTGAGTGAGTGGGTGGTTATGGCTGTGCTCTGACTAGCTGTATTTTAGTGTGTTTGCAGGTGCATCTGTAGCTCAAGTGTGTTTTTGTTAGCAGGCGCGTCTGTGGCATTAGTGTGTGGATGTGTTAGCAGTTGTCTTTTGCGTTTGCGTGCATTAGCAGGTATGTCTGCACTTTTATTGTGTGTATTAGTAGAGGAGTCCGTTGTCTTTGTGTCAGCAGTTGTGTCTTGTGTTAGTCTATGTGTTTGCTGGTGTGGCAGTAGCATTACTGCATGTGTTAGGAGATGTGTTTCCAATATTAGTGTGTGTGTTTGCTGGTGTGTTTGTAGCTTTCACGCCGGTCTTATCTGGTGCATCTGCTGTGCTTGTTAGTCTGCTGGTAGGTCTGTCTGTTGCATTAGTGTGTGTAAGCAGGTCTGTTTGTAAAATTGGCGTATGTTAGCATGTATTTTTGGAGTGTTTGCATGTATTGGCGGGTCTGTCTGTTGCGTCAGGTCAGAGACATACTTTTTAACCACACTTCCGTGTAGACAACTGGCTACATTGTGAATGGAATTGTTAACGTACTTGCCTGTGTACTTTAAGTGTTACTGGACAGTTCCACTCGAGGGCACACCAGAAAACTGCTGGACCAGACCGTATAGAACGTCCGAATTTGCATGTACAACCCTGACCCTGTTAGATCTGCTTGCTGCCCCCGAGCTGCCTTTATTGTTCATATGCGTATGGCATCTCGCATACGCAGAGGACGTGTACCACGAAGGTTCCAAAATGACGCAAGATAAGCAAGGGCAGCCATCAAGTGCACACTAACGTGAAATTAAAAGCAGTTATATCTTTGGCATAAGCATATATATGTTAGCCGGTGTGTCTGTAGCGTTAGTTTATGTATTGGTGGCTATATCGGCAGTATAACCCCTGCCTGGTGTTTTACCCGCGGCAGAGCGCTCACAGGTGGATCAGCTCTTGGCTGTATCCCTGCGGGAGGAGGAGCTGAGCAGCTCCTTGCAGGCCGTGGACAGCAGCTTGATACAGGCCCGCGCCGCCCTGCAGGCGGCATACATGGAGGTGCAGCGGCTGCTGGTGGTCAAACAGCAGGTAACGTGCAGTGTCCACCGGCGCTTCACTAGCATTCACCACCGCTCCATAGGGGCATTTCACAAAGCAGGGTTACTGAGTTAGCCGGATTACTGCTCAAACTAAAACCCGGAACGGCTCTCGATACCTTAGTCCGTGTTCCTGCTCTATCAGCGCCCCAGGTTTGACTTGGTGTACTTATCGAATCATGTATTTCAGGAATGAGGGTTACGGAGTTAGCTGGTTGAGTGGTGAACTTGGAAGAGCTATATTATATCCATGTTCAAGTTTTATGAGAATTCAGGGTTTTACTTGATGCAGTTATCCAGCTAACCTGCTAATCCCAGGGGGTATTAGAAAATATGTCATATTACATTACAGGTTTAGTTGAGTTTTGGCTCCAAATTAAGCCCAGAACAGGCCATTTTACTTCAGTCGTTTTTGCAGATTTGGGGAGGGTTCATTGTCTTTCTCAGCACTTTTATCTTGCTAACTCTGTTAACCTGTTTCATGAAATACCATCCAGATTGCAGCCCCTCAGTGCTGTAATCGATACACTTAAATTTGGACTTTTGCTGAGCTAACTTTCATTTTACGCTTTAAAATTTAATATTGGATTTGATGTGTTATTTCTGGTCAACACTACATTATTGAGAAAAATCAACACCTTCTGAATTTACCTTAAAATAACTCTATCAAATGACTGCCTATTCAGTCTCTTGCCAAAGTCACTTAATGAATAATGCAAGTGCACTCTGAATCCGCTGGCGGGTCACAAGTGGCTGATGACTGTTGTGATTTGAAAATCCCGTTTCTCAGGTTACTCTGGAGATGAGCACACTGAGGTCCAGGCGCATTGAGATCCTGCAGGGAATGCAAGGTGAGGGCCGCTCTGTAACCTGGTGGATCATGCTGAAATCCTGAGTCGCGTTCATTTATGAAGGCCATTTGTAACTACTGTCAGAGAGCAGTATAATGAATAAATACAGATGGTAAGTGTACAGAACATTGTGGAATAAAATAGTGGGCAAAAAAACAATTATAATGCTCAAAAATACTGCTGCCTCTTAAATCGTACTTGCAGATGCAACAAATATGGCACCGAGGACTGTTCTCGTGTGGATTTAAAAATGAGAGAAAAGGACTGCGACTTTGTCATGAGAAATGAGTGTATTTATGGAGGGTGCAGACTCATGGAGAGAGGGCTGTACGTAACCGCTGTAGGATACCTGTTAATAGTTATTCAGTTGGCTGGCTCATGTTCTTGCTGCTGAAAGAATGTCGGTGATTGGTAGAAATAACGGCAGTCCCACCCCCCCTCGTGTTTGTGTTATAGACGGTTACGACGGCACGGCTCTTCCTCTGGGGGAGAAGAACAGTCCCGCTGATCATGCTGCCACCCCCACCCCCACCTCCACCCTGCTGGGCCCCCCTGCTGTCCCCTCTGTCCTGCCCTTACTGCCCCCCGTCCTGCCGAACGCTGCCCCTCCCGTCTCTGTATCCCCCCCGCGCCCCCTGAAAATCAAGCAGGAGCCCACCTCCCCGAGCCGTTCGGGCTCCCCCGCTGAGAATCCCCACAGCACCCCCCCCGGGACAGCGCCAGAGCATCCGCTTGCCCCCTCGCTCTCAGGTATTTCACCCCTCGTTATTTACAGTTAGTCTCTCTCTCTCTACTCACCGCTGATTTGTCCTCACTCCTCTCCTCAGATGGAGTTGGATCTCTAATCAGCAGTGGTATTGGAGGTTCTTATCATATCAATTATGTTACATTATTATTGCATTACATTACAAACACTTTTATCTAAAGTGACTTAAAGTTCGTAGACTTAGCTGGGCTCGCTCCCGTCCCCACCTAGAACAGGGTTTAAGGGCCTTATGTAGCCAAGCACCTTTTCCCACAAGTCAGTGCAGTGATCAGATTAGACGGATTCACATTGCAAAATGCCAATCAAATTTCAGCAGTTTTGAAGAAATGCTAATCATCATAACAATCCCTTCGCAAAAAAATGCGATTCAAAAATCTTAATGAGATTTCATGGTTTCCGACTCACTGGCCTGCGAACTTCCGAATTCCCGAGCCACGTAGCAATAGTAGAAGTTTTCACGACTTTGAATTGCTGGAAAATGATGTTCCTCATTTTCATACCAACCAATCAGCTTCTGGGGAGCATGCATGCTCTGGTGCAGTCATACGCTCTATCATCTTTTGGTTGTGACGGCTGGACTCTGCTATGTGAGCCATTCGGAGCCATCGTGTATTAAATTACGTTGCTCTTTGGATATAGCCACCTTGTTGGCTAGTAAGGCAACTAACGTTAACAAAGGTAAATCTTTGTAAATGATCATCATATCAAGGCGATATGATTTGTTTCTTGCCCCAACTTTGCTAACTTTGCCAACTGTCATAGGCATGTACTTATCTGAGGTTTCGTGGCAGTTTCGTACGACCCAACTGAACTTTCACATTTTTGGGACGTTTGCGAGTTTGCTGGCGAGTTCAAAAGCAATGTTTTAGATACAGATAGCTGGCTAGTGAACCTATGGTAACTATGTTGCCTATTGGAGAAGTTTTTATAGCTCTGATGTGTCACTTTCAACGCCATCGCACACAGACGATCTCTTTCAACATTTATGACGCGCTTATTTCACCTAATGAGCAAATAGACAGTTCGAGCCAGAGACATGTTATTTCATGGCTAGTTTTACGTGAATTATCTTGTTGTGCATGCTATCGCGTATTACGTTACTCTTCAGATTATAAGCTATCCATCTTCCCATCTTGCTGACGCTAGTTAAAGGGAATCTTTGTAATCATTGTTATACTAAATTGATGTGATTTGGTTTTAGCCCTAATAAAAAGAATTCCGGATCAGACCTCCCCTTTCGGCTTTAACTCTGGTTCGCCTTGACTGGATGTACGCTTTACGCATTTACACTCCCGAATGTTCCTCCAGCCACCCAAACATCACGGTAAGCCGATCAAAGTCAGGAAAACTTGTCCCATTGCTATGTGGTTTAGGGAATCGCAAGTTCGCCAGCCTCTCTCGAAACATGCACAATGATCTCTGATTATTCAAATACATGATGTTTTGATGTCAAAATGTGATTGAGTTGCAGAGTGCCTTGCGTGACAGGATTTTAATGGGAATGGATCCTTTCGCATCTCTGATCAGGCGTTAAACAACATTATGCTACAGTAAGGTGTAGATAAGACAGCTGTACTGCCGGTTATAAGTAGTTTACAGAAACTTCATTGGGAAACGGAAGTGTGCTGTATTAAATTATGATTGTTCAGAGTAAAATTGATGCCTTTTGGAAATAATTTGTTTTGCTTTCAGAGTGGAGTTGTATTTCTCTTGTAATTGTAATTGGTCATTAGGAAAGAATAAAAAAGCCCTTTTGTCATTTCAAATCTGACATACTGTTTTCTCGTTTTTGCAAATCATTTTTCAGATGTGCTAAACAATTGCTAATCAATTGGAATAATGATTAGCAAAAAATGCTAATCGATTTTTTTTTCCTTAATCTGATCACTGCAGTGGGGTTCTCCTAATAGCTATACTGATCACTATACAGTATAGCTGTTTTTTTAAGTTGAGAATTTGACGAGCGCACAACACTAATTTGCCATGGATGGAAAAATGGTTGCACTTTGACTCGATATTGACCAGCCCAGTACCTGCATTGTAAATTGCAGTAGCCATCTTGTAGGGACCACACAGGTCACCGCAGGGGCGCATAGTGTTTGTGTTTACATAGTCCCTGAACCTTTAAATCTTTTTCCCATCCCCTGCTTTAGACCCTGCTCAGCCCAAATCCTCCATATCCCCGCCTCTGATTGGGCCCCGCCGCCCCAGTGTTAGTTCCTTGGACAGCGGGAGCATGTGCACAGAGACCAGGCCTAATCATGTGAGGGTTACACTGTTCCCAGGGCTCAGCTCCTTCAGCCTCTCCGAGAGTAAGGGCACCACCTCACCTCTACGCCGGGACTCACAAACCGGGTCTACTGACCGCACGGAGCTTCTGACCGAAACCTCCACCGGCGGGACATTCCATGCTGCCCCCGCTGAACCCGGGGCCCCGGCCCCGCCCGCCTCCCCCACCCAGAACGATCCCAAGAAGCGCGTGAGGAAACTGAAGAAGAAGAGGGTGCTGAGGAAGAGCGCGGGCGCAGAGCAAGCCGAGAACAGCGACACGGAGCAGGACGGCGACACCTCCTCTCGCCCTGTACGCAGGATCAAATCCAAAAAGAAGGGCAAAGGGCCGCAGGTTAGCACCTCCACCCCGACTGGGACAGGGGCGGGGCTGGGGCTGGATCAAGGACAGGAGGCGGAGACCAGGGAAGCACCGCCCACCAAGGCGGAGCAGGGCGGGACTGAAAGCGATGACTCCTCCTCCCTGGAGATGGTGGAGCTGCCCCAGCCCACGCTGGAGGTGGTCGCCATCGACGACTCATCCGACGAGGAGCGCAAACCGGCTGCCATGGAAACGGCCTACACCCCTGCCGCTCCTGAGGCTGTGAAGGAGGAGACCACGAATTTGGCCTGCGATGAGGTCAGCTCCACCAGCGAGCTGGACTCCACTGCCAAAACCAAGGCTTGTGCCAGGTCAGAGCATACAGCTACAACACAATCTAAACTTATATCACATCCAGTACAGTGTATGTGAGAGGTTGGCTGTCCGCACCCTATTGCAGGCCAGCCATTCCTGAAGGGCAGCCGTTCTATTTTAATTACCAATTCCTCTAATTGGCTGCTCAATGTGATATTTGTCACAGATGGTGCTGCCTTGTGTTAGCAGTAATAATGGAGAAAATACGGGATTGTTACATGTTAAAAAAAACGTAATGGCTGTGCTTGGATTGGTTCTGCTCTCATCCCAGTAAACTTGTCTGTTTGCTACCCAGTTTGCCACCCAAACAGCAATGGCATTTCAAACACGTATAGACAGCAGCTATTAACAGCCGCCCCCCATTATGATTTTACTGCACCTGAAATGTCTTTTTTTTTTTTTTTTTTTTTTTTTTGATCCTGCAGTCAAACCCAACCGCCCCTCATCTCTGTGAAGGAACCCAAGGACAACTCGGGTATGTCTGCTCAGAAACTCAGCATGACATCAGAACAGAAGAATTAATTTACCTACCAACCAGCACATTCCTGTTCATTGTCTCCACGCCTTAGAAAATGTCTGCCTTGTTTATATAGTCCTTGGTAGAGCATCTCGGAGGGGGGGATGTTTAATAACTAGACCACACGCTGCGATAGACTTTCCCTACTTTAGTGCTAGCAAGGGCCATAAATTCTTTTGTTGACGACACCGTGGCTTATTATGGGTCTGAAAGGTTGCTCAGTATTCTGATAGATGCTTGAGAATTGAAAGCACAGGCTATTGAGCAAGTGCACGTGTGGTGTGACTTTATGTATTTACGTGCGCGCGTGTGTGTTTGTGTGTGCGTGCACAGATATATCCTCAGAGCCCGGGGAGGAGGAGGAGCCCTCAGAGGGCTGGTTCGAGGGCCACCAGGGGGCAGTAAACTCCATGCAGATCCACTGCGGGCAGCTGTATACCTGCTCTGGAGACCGCACTGTGAGGGCTTTCGATCTGGTGGTGAGTCTGCTGGCTGTAGTATGACCTCCTGCACATAACCAGGCTATTTAAACCTGTGCTCCTTACCAGTGCATTTAAACTACCAAATGTAATCAGAGTACTGAAATCAGTGCGTGTAACTCTATTAATGTTCATCATTGCACACTCGTCTCATGACTAACTCAAGGTCACTAGTGGCATTCCTGATGAAGTTTTTTGTGTTACCCGTGACGTATTGTACAATGAGCACCATAATTCATTGGACTGTGACACAAGTTTTTATTTTCGTTATGAACTCTAGCACCTTGAGTTTGAAGGGGTTCCATGACTATGAGATTGAAGTGCAGTCCTTGCTTCAGTTTGAGGGTGTTTTCATTCATTTTGGATGAACCGTTTAGAAAAGACAGCACCTTTAGTTATGTAGTCTCCCCCATTTTCGGGTGCATAAAAAATATTGGACTGTATAACATAATGCAGAATAAAGTAGTCATTTTTAGTATTTGGTTGCATATCCGGTGATGCAGTGACTGCTTGAAGTGACACACAGACATCACCAGATGTTGAGTATTTTTCATGGCGATGCTCTGCCAGGCCCGAGCTGCTACTGTATCCAGGTCTCGCTTGTTTGAGGAACTTTTTGCCTACGGTCTCCTCCTCAGGATGTAAAATGCATGTTCAATCAGATTCAGATCCGGTAATTGTCTGCCTGTCTAAACTGAAATAACTGACCAGTGAATTATGGTTTGCGCTAAATTTATTGTATTTCTTTCAAATACGGCATTCAACCTCACAAAACATTCAGTTCTGCTTGCCTTATAGCCTGTACTATATATGACTGTTATTAATTTGATGAAACTCTTTCACACGAGCACACTAATGCGTAGCTGTGCGTACGATGCTGATGCTAACGCCGCACCTCGGGTTATGGTTGCAGACCCGGCTGTGTGTCGCCGTCTTCGAGGGCCACAGCAACAAGGTGAACTGCCTACTGGTGTCCAGTAGCTGTGGCCTGAGGCATCGACTCTATACCGGCTCCAGCGACCAGACCATCCGCTGCTACAACCTCAAGGTACAGCCCTCGTAATGCACTCTGTATCTCTTGCGTCTCCTCCTTTCTTTCTCCTCTTCTGTCTTTCCTCTATCGCCTTTGTTCTTTCTCTTCACTTTCGATATCTTCCTCCGTCTGTCACTTTTTCCAGGCCCCCCCTTTCTCTATCTCTCTCCCTCGTCTGCCTGCCCCTCTCATTCACTGTCTCTTTTTCTCAATAAAGCCCCATAGTAAACATCATAGGTAAGTGGTAATGCGTAATGATACCCACAACACAGCAGTGAATGAATTGAATATGAATATTTACTCTGCTTGCTTAGTCACTGTCTCTCAATATCTTGTCCCTGTCGCTCAAAAATAACGCATCAGCGTGTACTATAATGGTACTATACAGCAGTGATTGACTCAAACAGTCACCGCTGTCCTCCTGCACTCCAACTGACCATCTTTTTTTGTCCACCTTGCCCTGCATGCATACCCCTCAGACCAGAGAGTTTGTGGAGCTCTTGTCTCTGCCAGACCGGGTCCTGTGTCTTCACAGTCGCTGGAAGGTTCTGTACGCCGGCCTCGCCAACGGCAATGTGGTCAGCTTTAACCTGAAGGTGATTGTTTACGTACACTGTCTGGGAGGAGATGGGGGACACTCTGCCTGTTGTCTTGTGCAGTCGGGTCTGTCCAGTCCTGCTCCTGGAGAGCCTCCTGTTTTATATGTTTTCATTTCAGCCCCAGTGTGGCAATCCTGATCCACAACTCAGTCCGCTTCTTTAGGTCAGACCCATTAAACCGAAGGACCCATATAGGGGTCCGTCAAATGCAGCTGCTTTTTTCAAACCTGTGGAACTTCAGGCCTATTTTGAATTCTATTGTAGATCCCAAGGTTTCCAATAGCCCCACATATGTCCTGCTAAATTGCAGGGGAATTTGTATAAAGTGATGTACAAGATTTAGGTATTTTCAATTTGATGTAATGCTGTGGCCGTAAAAACATGGTGTCCAGGGTTTGAATATTTCTATCAGTGTAATTATGATATTGTTTCAGTGAAGCGCTACAACCAGCGGATACAGAATATGTATTGGACATTGTCCTACAATATAAAAAAATTCCTTTTCTGACTTTGAACTTATTTTAGGCAAAACCTTAGTAAAAACTTAGAGGATTAAATGCTGGGTGCTTCATTAGAGAGGGAGTAAGAACAGCAGGGAGCTAGATTTCCCGGGGCAGGATTGGGTTGGTCTCAGGATACAGATTCAGGTACCAATACAGTCTCTTAGCAGTCAGAGGGGCCCATAGTCAAGCAGATAAGGGCCAATTTAGATAAGAATTGTCCATCTTGAATAATGCAAGTACCAAGCAAGATCCGAGGTGGGTCTTGCTCTTATATGAGAGAGGACATACCTGGCTCCATTTGTGCCAAATTTCTTGCTTCTGTCCGGAAGTGAACGATTGTTTCACCTAATTGCTGGACTACCAGTATGTTTTGGTTGAGAGGCAGGAATAAACCCTGTGTAGTTTGTGTATTTGTGGAGGGCACTAAAACACAGTCATTCGCATTCATATACTCCTACTCCGTTTAGCCAAACCTGCATGTTTTTGGATTGCGGTAGGAAACCATAGCAGCCTCAGGAAGTTCCTGCAGATACCCTCTGAACCTTTATGCTGCCCCCTAGTGAGCACAGGCATATTGTAATACTGTACATTATCAGTTATGAACTGCCTGTTTCCTTCTTCGCATAAGTGAAGATTAGTGCCCACCTTTGACCCCTATCCCTGTGTCCCCGACAGAATAACCGGCAGCTAGACACGTTTGAGTGCCACGGGCCCCGGGCGGTGAGCTGTTTGGTGTCGGCTCAGGAGGGGGCGCGTCGCCTCCTGCTGGTGGGATCTTATGACTGCACCATCAGCGTGCGCGACGCTAAAAACGGCTTACTGCTGCGCACCCTGGAGGGCCACACCAAAACTGTGCTCTGTATGAAGGTGAGGATTTTGTGTGTAGTAACCATGCGTATATTGTATTGACTTGCAATCATTCTGTTCAGTCTTTCCTGACCCTAATCCTAACCTTAATCTAACCCTGTTACCATACCATTAACTTTAATCAATTAGCTGTAATCCTTTGTTAGCCGGTTTCCAGAAAGTATCGCTACACAAGCCCACACACACTCAAACACCTCACTCATGTGTGCAGACACATTGAAAGATCACACTTCCAAGTGCACACACTCGCACATGAATATTGTGAACCCACATGCATGCTATTAAGAATACCGGCACACAGGTTTGTGCGCTTACTCATACATACACGCACATTTACTGCGTGTTTCCCTCCAAACATCCAAAGGTGGTCAACGACCTGGTGTTCAGTGGCTCCAGTGACCAGTCTGTCCAGGCACACAACATCCATGTGAGTCTGTCCTTTATTTATTTATTGATTGATCAATCGATCGATCTCAATTTTGCCTCCTTTTGTGAAATAACCCAGAAATTACTAATGTTGTGCATTCAGTACAGAGGGGTCATTATTGATCTCTCTGTACGTTTACCATAGTAAAGAGAGTTTATGATATAATCACAATCTGTTTCTGACCCCTTTCTGTCCCCCCCATTTCCTCACACAGACAGGAGAGCTGGTGCGCATCTATAAGGGCCACAGTCATGCTGTTACCGTGGTGACCATCCTGGGGAATGTTATGGTGACTGCTTGTCTGGACAAACTAGTGCGCGTCTACGAGCTGCAGGTAGGAGTGGAGTGGTATCGGCGAGCCCTGCTGTTCATCCGTGTTTCTGTCACCTGTCGGCTCAGGGGAACTTCGTGTTTTCTGCGTGATTAATCAATATTTGACTGAAGAATAAAAGTATGTTCAGAAAAGTGACAACAATGACCACTAAGTACATTCTCTTAAAAGGGGTGTAGAAAGGTGAAATTTTGTGTGACTACATAAAGTTTGTCTTATATAATTTTTTGACATTGCTTGTCTATCATGCGTGAAATGGTAAAGTTCACTTTCTTCTAAATAATGTCAATTGGCAAGGACAGTAATGCACTAAAGCCATTTCTGTCATGAGCTATGCCTGCAACACTAATGATGAATGGTACCTGCACTGTCTTCTGCGTGTTCAGAACTGAGTGTGGCATCCTGAGAATTTCTCTCCCCCCCAGTCCCATGACCGGCTCCAGGTGTACGGAGGACACAAGGACATGGTGATGTGCATGGCCATTCACAAAAGCATGGTGAGCTCTGCTCTAATTACTCATGGCTGTGGATGACTGATGCTTTGTGACATGTATTTTATGTGACCTGGTTTCTATAGTTCCTATACAATGGGGTGCACTTATAGTGGGCTTTTCTGATGTGGTGTCTGCTAAATGGGGCATGTCGAACTTCATTCCTGGGGTGCTCACAGTGTCTGCAGGCACTTGTGCTCTCCTTTTAATTACTGAAGAACAAGGTGTGTGGGCCATTTAGCAGATGAGTGAGTTAAATTAATTGGTGGAATGTACCAAAAACCAGCACACAGTGGCCCCCCTGAACTTGAGTTTGAATCTCTCTGCTATACAGATTTAATCTAATGAGTAGGATTTCAGCTGCGAGCATCTGCACAGCCTTAAACGTGATGGGCGGGGGAGTGTGACCGTATCTCATTAACACTGTTCCTCGTTTCCCAGATCTACACTGGCTGCTATGATGGAAGCGTACAGGCTGTTCGGCTTAACCTGATCCAGAACTACCGCTGCTGGGTGAGGCCACCAGGGGGCGATGTTGAACCTGTCACTTTTCTCTCTGCTCACATACAGGGCCTGACGATGCTTCTGGTTTAGTATTCCAACTACAGGGGTGAACTAGTCTCTTAAGCCAAACGTGTTCACTTCGACAATTTGCTAACGCTTCCGTGTAATAGTCTGCACTTCAGAAGCGCTGAAAATGAGGTGAAAAATATGGCCGATGTCCAGTCATTCCCTTGTTTCCGTA
Organism: Gymnothorax javanicus; assembly: GCA_029692085.1. Taxonomy (NCBI): domain Eukaryota; kingdom Metazoa; phylum Chordata; class Actinopteri; order Anguilliformes; family Muraenidae; genus Gymnothorax; species Gymnothorax javanicus. The sequence goes on from CM056193.1 coordinate 29,079,630, forward strand.
TCCTCTATGCAGATGCGCAAAGAACTTCTAGTGGAAGCCAAATTAGTTAGAGCCTGGCTAGATAGCAGCTGAGCGGAAATGTAAATTCAGTAAGATATTTTCGATTCCACTGTTTTTGGAACTTGGTGAAACTCCTTCTGTGACAAATCTGAGAGACGTTTTGCACCTCTGTTGGCATCATTTGATATACCATCGGGATGTTATTGCCTGTTTCTACAGCTCAGAGAGAGATACCACATGACCTAACTATGACATATAAAATATGTGTTAGACATATGGCCAAACAAACACTCTTCCTGTTTGCGGATTTAGTAAACAAACTATGATCTATTGAACAAGCCATCGCTAGGTAGAAAGCTGACAAATATGACCTTAGTAGCTAGCTAGGCAGACAAACGCAACAAGCTCAGTTAGTTGAATAGCGTTAGCAACTAACCTATAAAATTTGTTGCGTGTATTTTGTTGAATTGTGGACGGAGTTCGCGTCTTGTGCGAGGTTCCTTCTCCTCTTAGTTAGATCTTAGTTATGATTCCGAAGGAGAGTCTGGCTTTCGTGACTAGGGCTGCATCCTCAAAAAATCGAATCCTCAAAAAATTGTGTCCTGTCTGCTAATTCCTGACCACTTTTCTTTCACCTTTGTGGAAAACGTCATAAGGTAAAGGACAGGTGTTAAAGGGAATTCGTAACGGCTTAGAAAGACAACCGCACTGCAAACAGAATCCAGATGCACTTACACTAGGCAACATGATCATGTGTCCCCTGCCCGTCATGTACGTTTCTTTTCGCGATTGGCCGGATGAATGGTCGTCTCTTTAAATATTGCTGCCTCGTGAAATTGTGGGATAGCATTATCTGCTTTCTTTCCTAAAAGGATGGTTCTGTGTACCCTATGCTAAAGGAGGTAAATTAGGAAGCACTGAGACACCTGTCCTTAACATTAAAGAATTTGAATGTACTTATCATGGCTGCCACGTAATTATTTCTGGATCATTTTTTAGGAGTTAGGAACTTTCCTAAGCAAGAAAGACTATTCGGACGCAGCCAAGGGGTACTTTATTACTTAAGTATTAATCTTCTTGGGGAAAAAAATGTTTGTGTGAGGAGTTGTCGTATTAGGGCAATTCCAACGTCTTTGATGTGACAACCTGATTGAAAACTATTACTGCATTTTCTCTTCACAACCACTTTGTTGAGCAAAAGGCGAAGAAAGTAATTACGAAAATGTTAAGCAAGAAAAAACTGACACATACTGTTATGGATGTGACACGAAGACAGTCATTTTGAGGAGACAACTTTTTCAGAATTCAGAAAATTTTAAAGTCTAATGCAGACAGTGTGATGTGGACATAATGTAGGAGGCCTGGCTGTGATTGACCCCGCCCCTCTCCCTGCAGTGGCACGGCTGCTCGCTGATCTTCGGCGTGAGGGAACACCTGCAGCAGCACGTGCTCACTGACCACGCCAGCCCCAGCTTTCAGACCCTCAAATGCCGCTGGAGGAACTGCGAAGCTTTCTTCACCATGCGCAACAACTCACAAGAGGTGCGACTGTGCGCACAGGTGCACACACACACACACACACACACACACACACACACTCGCGCACACACTCAGGCACGCACATACACTCACATGCACACACACGCACTCGTACGCATACGCACACACACATGCACACAGTCTCTCACACACACACACACACACACACACACACACACACACTCGCGTGCACACTCTCACACATTCATGCTCATACCAAGGCAGACACTTTCACAGTTTGCATGCCAGCATGCGCATCCTCAATCATGCGTGCGGACAAGCGCTCCCATACATGCATACATGCACGCTATTCATAAATACTCACACATACACGTACCATCTGAACACACTCACACTCACGCAAAGCATGCACTCTGTGTGCTCACACAGCTCAAACAAATGCTAATTATCATTCTGTTCTGTTAACTTCTCACTTGTTTATGAGTGTGTGGCTTTCTGTGCCTATGTGAAGATGGAGCACTTTTGTAGTTCTCAGACCAAGTGGCTGAGGTGTTTCCCTTGGCTTCAAAAGGCTGGTAGTTCAAATCCCATCTCCGGTTGGACCCTTAAGTTAAGGTCCTGAATCCCACTTTACTGCAGGGGGGATTGGCCCTTGGTTAGTTTAATAAACTGTAAGTCACTTTGAATAACAGCATCAGCTTAAAGTAATTTATTGTTACATTAACATTGATGTTCTTCACTTCTGTGTATAACTCTGGCGGAGTGTGCTTGATGAGTGAGGGTATTGTATTGTTTGTGTGCGAGTGGCAGGGTGTAATTCAGCTGTTTTCGCCGTGTCCCACCAGGACGTCCCCCTACACATGCAGACCCACGTGGAGATGGACAGCAAGCTGGAGCCGTGACCTGTGGGGGGGGTGCACCTTTGTCTCTCTGCCTCCCTTATTGGGAAGATCTCACAAAAAAAAACTCATTCAGTACTTAACATCTGTGACTGTTGGGTTGGTCTCAAAGCTTTCGACAGCAGATTCACCTATTCTTGTCTCTATATGGAGCTAAGGAAATCCCATGCATTGTCACAGGTGGACAGTACTGCAAGTATATTCACTTGACTTGGTGTCCTGGTTGAACCAATAACATTAACATTTCTCCTAACTCCTCCCTCTGCTCTTGTCTTGTACTAACCCCTCCCGCCTGAGCCGGGGAAAGTGAGTGGAGCAGAGGATGGGAGGAGCCATTCGTACTCTGGAACAGTATTAGAGGAACTGTTAAGGGGAGGGGCCAAATGGCAGGTATTCTACAGTTGGGCTGTATCACCTGTCCTTTTTTTACTCAGATCTGCTCTGTTTTATCAACCTGGTGAGATTCCGCCTTCCCACCCTTAGCCAGACGGACAGACAGCGATGCTTATGTCAGTGTGGTCCCTTGTGAGGGGACCGTCTCCTTTTTTTTACGTTTGTATCAGAAAGCGGGAAATGAGCCCTTTCGTGCAGTACGCCATGTCACTTCCTGTTGCTGTACTCATTTGCCCCGCCCTCTGATCATGGTGGTGTAACGTCACCTTTTAGAACCACAGACCAAATCCTTTCACACGTGCTTTATTGAAGAATCTAACACTTCAGGACGGGTATGAGCGTTGAATTGTTGTTTCCTCTCAGATAGAAACACACACACGGATGCTTACATACACTCACACACTCTCTCTCATTCAGCCACTTTCAGTCTCACACCCACCCATACCTATAAGCTGTAAGCACACACATCCTGTTTAAGTAGCCCTGAGGTTAGCTGACGGTGTGGCATGGGTTTAAGAGTTCGTTTTTATAGCCCGTTTTACGAGTGTTTTAACTGTGGTGCTGGTGCTAAGTTGAGCAACTCTGCCCCTGCGTATAAAATGATTTTATGTGGTTTGTTTTAAAATGGTTTGCACTGTACGTGCCCCCACTAGTGAGGTGTGTTATGAACACTGGAAAATTGCCAGCGGTGAGAATTTATTCTACTGCTGATGAATCCATGTGTTTGAGCCACTTCTTAGTGGGCCTTTGCATGTATTGAATTACATTTAGACAATTGTGTAATACAATTAGGCTACAGTAACAGTTTTTTTCCCATTGTTTTAAATTCTTTGATCACAAGCATTTTTTCAGAGTGTTTGTTTGATTTGTTTTCTGTCAGAATTTAATTTTTCGACAGCTCCGTTTCAGAGCTGTTTCTTTCCCGGATTGGTCGCGAGACGGCGTGTTGCTGTGGAGATGTAGTAGTGCGTGAGTGTGGCACCACTTGTTTTGAAGTGACAGTGAAAGTTTTGCAATTTGCAGTGGTGGGTAGGGAGCACTGTGACTGAGGTTTGTGTGTTCAGTGTGAACAAATAACGTATGTGTACATGGGGATGTTCCCCCCCAGAGGCTGTGTGACCTGACCTTTTCGTGTTCTAGGTTTTAAGTGTTATAACTGTTTGTTTTGAGCGTTTGCTATAGTGTTCATCAAGGTGTCAAACCTTATGGGCCCTAGTTTGAATGCAGGGTGATTTTTTTAATTTTTTTTTTTTAATCTCCATTATTATGTTACAAATAATGGATAGTTTGATAGTGACTAAAGAAATCCATATACATCCAGGTATCAGTCAGTATCAGTCCCCAGTGTCATGTGGGATATCCCCTTCCCTCATTGACTTCTGGGTAATATATCTTTTTTGTGTCTTCCACCTGATCAGTCACAGCGAAACCTGTGCTGATTTCATTGAATTAGATATGCCTGTTCTCACTCTGTCGGCACAGCAACTGCGCTGACTTCCCATTGGGTCAGAATTCTATCGCAATTCCAGCATCTTCCATGTTTCATTTTTATTACAATTCATCAGAAAGCCATTCAGTGTCACACATGAAAGAAAAAGTGTTATATAAATGCTTTTGTTTGAGTGCAGTTGTTTTTTTTTTTTTTTTTTTTTTTTACATCGGATGAGTGGTTTTTATACTTGCCAGTTATTAGAACTGAACAAGGAGATTTTGTGTGGGCTCAATTGGCGAGCATTTTTTTTTTTTTTTTTATTTCGTTGTTTTTATTTTTGAATTGAGTGACAGTTGATGGCACAGCCGGGGGAAGAGGGCTGACTGCTCTCTCAGGAAAAGGGCTTTCCAGCCGTGTTTGTGTGTGAGAAGAAGAATTTAACAGGACGGGGTGTCTTTTATGGAAAGACCACAGAGCCCGACTCTGCCCATGCCATCCGTCCACATACAACCTACTTGTACAGAAACACGTGGCCTGGTAGCACACACACACACACACACACACACTAGGCCAGGCCACAGGTTGACTCAAAATCATTTTCAACAAACTTCATTCTCCATGGTTTCAGCTTATAAATATTTTCTGCTATTCTTAAACATAAACACCTGTTCAAAGGCAGTTTCTGCTGGTCAAGATACCCGTGTTGGCAGCTTAATGTTGTAAAGTTTGACCTTGTGGCAGACTCTTAAACCAGAGTCCCTGAGCTGCAAGTGCAATCTCTTAAAACATCCTTTTTGAGGGTCACCATCTTCTCCGTGTTTTACTTAGGAGAGGGCATACCGGAATCCTCTTACCTACTTCTCCTGAGTTTCTTTAACTGAAGTTCGTGTTGTACTCATAGGCACTTGGTTCTATGTGCCAAGCCCAGGATTTGTTACCAATATTTTCTACAAAAAAAGTGCAATGAGCAAAAATGGAAATAAAAATCATTTAAATTCCATCTGATTCTAGTTTGTTCTTTGAAAGCTGTATTTAAAAACATAATGTCAATGGTGTCATACTGTCTGGGGAATATTGGCTGGGTAAAACCCTGATTGATTTCACTGCTTCCTCCAGTAATTTACCAATGTTAAGGTTTACTTTCGACATGATGGTCCAGTGTGCTGCCTGTTTCCTAAAATAAGAAGACTTGAGGACTGCTTTAGGGGGGAAAACTGCAAACAACTGATGCATAAGTATTTATTGGATTAAAATAGTTAAAATTCAGTACACTCATGACCAAAGCTTTAATGTAATACCACAAAAATTTTATTTGTTAACCACCCGTTGAATCAAGCTGGGGGCTCAAGGATCTTGTACCATTTCCTGGATGTCACCTGACCATTGCTTATTGTTTAGAGGGAGCAAGCCTACAGGTATAATATATCTTCTCTCTTTCCGTGAGATCTATCTGTAGCCTCAGGGTAATTGCACTGACTCAATATGACTGAACAGAGGCAGAAAACCAGTGCTGTTCCTGCCCATGGTTTTCCACCAGGAGGCGCTGAAGAGACATGAACGCTGCATTGAGGTGGTGAAACTGGAGAGGCGTTCAGTCTATAATCCGTATACTGGGTCTTGTGTTCTTCAGGGATTGTGGGGGTGGGCGAGAGTGATAGATTTAGGTCTGATATGGGCAGTGGAGCCTTCCTAGATTTTACTTACGGATTAGGGAGGGGTGGTGGAGTCCTTTATTGTAACAGGAATGTTGTGCATATTTGGGTTTTGTTACCTGAGATTATGGAGATTTGTGGAGAAAGGTTTTGGAGGTGAAAAGGGTGGGATAGACGGTCGATGAAGAAGCAGACATGATTGTTTTACTCATAAGGTCTCCTACAAACAAAGATGGCGGATATGCATAACACAGGAAAGTCCAGGCCTGACACGGTGAGTGACCTGGCGTAGAGCGGCGAGATGTTGGGAGGTGGAGTTGGGTGGAGGCGTGACGGGGCCTGATGCGCTTCCAGGCGAAGTGAAGAGCAGCAGGTCCAGACTGGGACTGATGTTCACCTGCAGTCACAGGGCCTGTCTAGGCGTACATGGTCAGCTGGAGCCACTGCACAGAGAGGGGTGAGACGATTGAAGGAAAACCTCCACAGTCACAACCTTGGATGTGGGACACGGAAATATTTTTTTTTGATTCAGATTTTTTTTTTGGGGGATACTAACGATACCAAAGAGAACAAAATCGCATTGGTAAGGACCATCTTATGTTTGCCCCAGTTGGAGGAAGGGAGTCCCAGCTGTTCAACCCCAGTTTACATCTGCATCTACATCTACGGTCATCTCTGTAGGCATTTCCCCCGGACTCGCACCACACCACTTCATTTCACAGATGATTTTACCTCGGTGGGTCAGGAGATAGGCTCATTACTGGGACTACATTATGACTAGTACATCTTCATTTTAAAACTGAAATGATTTCTATATTTGCCCTAAACCACAATCCCTTCATTCTCAAACAAGAAGGTCAACAGTGTTTTTAAAAGTCATTTTAGAGGTTTGAAAGCGCCAGAATACTGTGCACGCTAGGCAATTATGGAGCAAACATTGTGTATTTTAATATGAAAACATTGTAGCGTGTATGTAGCCTCAGATCAAGTGGTTGTAATGTATGGCTGGAGCTAATATCTGCATTACACTGTGGAGGTGAGCAGCATCGATCTGCACTTTGCATGTCCAGACTGGAGTAGACTAAAAATATACAACTGAACATGATCTCAATGACATTCTGTGATATTGTGTTTGTATCCAGCAAACATGCAAATTATTGCCATCTTTAGACACTGCAATGTATATTTTTAAAAGTGACCGCTGGAAAGTATATGAAATGTTACTAGCGTAAACAATGATCTTCCTTTTCCATAAGTATGCCCCTGAGGGGTTAAATTTGGAACTGTCTTACCTCCAGAACACTGAGGCTGATCACGCCGTCTCCATCCTGATCAAAGGCCTGGAATGACCCTGTGAAGTTCCCATTTACATAAGACTGTTAAAGACAGATCCATCTCCCAAAAAATGATGCATCTTGTGTGAAACATGACGGACAGTTTGAAAGTATACAGAAATAAAGTATCCTTTAAATATCGAGTGTTACTGAATGTTTATAACACCTTACTAAGCTGCATATTGAATCATAAGCACATAATTAAAACAACCAGATTTTGTTTTTCTATGACTCTACTGAAGATAATGTACCATTATTGTCACGAAGCTTCATATCTATACATCAGTTGCCGTGATCTGGTCACGTTTCTTATGTGTGCTTGGGATGAGGGTTAAGTCATTCTTCTTGAGCTGACAAAGTAACCTCTCTTAATAGTGAAGAGTTGTGGATTCAGGTGCCAGCCAATCACAGGCTGTCAGCCCAGTGTTGCCAGGCAGACTGTATACCCAATCACACTTACTGAACATGCCCTCCAGCCTCACGAGACAGTTGATAAAGCTGTCAAAGTCGATGTTCATTTTCTCATTGGCGTAGCGCATGGTGAGGATGTCATACAGCTGGTTGTTGAGACGGAAGCCTGTGAGGGACATAAGACACATGACTGAACAGGAAAAAGACCGTTAGAGGGTGCAATAGTTTCAGCGTTCATGTGACTGTGCTCAAAAGCATGCTTGCCAAGTAGTCCAACAGTTTGTATCTCTAACAGAAGAGTGAGACTGCACAACATCAAGTAACTTAATCATTTGAAAATCAAATATACTGAAATGTCTGATTGCTCTTGTGACCAGGGAATGAACTAGACCCAACCAAACACAGGCATTTACACGTAATCAAAAATGAAAAGACTGCCTGAGCTTCAAAAAGTTACAATTGATGGGAATTTCAGTCAGCCAACCCATTCTGGCAACAGCACTCGAGTGGAAATTGTATGGACAGCAATAGCATCTGCTTGGGTCTTACCCGCATCATTGACTGCATTCCTCATCTCATAGCTGTTGATACTGCCTTTATGTTCAGTGTCGTAGTGCTTGAAGATCCCCTTTGGGAAAGACACAGGATAGTGGGTATATCCTTTAGCATACTTTTAGTTCTCAGGTATGCATACACCAGCAATTCAGTCTTCCAGTGCCTGACGTCATCGGCCTTACCAAATATTAGTATCCACCATGTCTGTACCTTTCAGACTGAAATTTGTGATAAAAATAGGCCACTTCGTTAAACTCATTGCATTGGTTATGTGGTCTCACAAATACGGTAAGTTTGCTATAAAACGATCAGTGAGTTTAGAGACAACATAAGTCTGAAGCGCACGACAAAGTGGTGGCCGGATTTGTGGCTTCAGTACCTTTGAAAGATCATTTCAGAGGTAGCCTATTCAAAGATAATCACCCAATATTTAAAATATTAAAATCAATATTTTGCTTATTCCAGATGACTGGGGGCCACCCTGAAACAACTTAACCAAACACGGTCACTTTCTAGGTGGAATTAGGTCCCTCTCAGTATCGCCTTAACTCACAACTGAAATCCAATGATTTTTTTTCTCTCCCTTGTTAATTCTTCCCGCTCCTCTCCTGGATGAGTAATAATCTTTATAACAGAACTGAAGCTTACTTTGTGCTTATCGCATTTTCTTCCACAACTGACCACAATGCTGAATAAAATATCTGGAAGTTTTGCGTCTGATGCCGGTAATTTACAGGTTTATTTGCGCTGCTGGGGCACAAAAATAGCAAATAGTAATCCTTGTTAAGGTCTGTGTAACGTAATTGAAAACCAGCAACATGACATGGTGCTTGTTTACAGTAAGCGATGGCTACCATTTTTATTATTCGTCATTTTGTCATCTGCAACAATAGCTGTTGACCAAGCATGCTACCGCTACTTCACTTACACTCTACAGTCCCTCAAGCGAGTTGTGCCGGTACTGCCCTTTAGTAGTCACTGTTCAACCCATCCCCCCTGGAAAAAATGCTATGAGATGTTTTTCTGAGATCTGTCTTCTGGGATTCCCGACCCATGTTTGATCTTACCTGCCACCGTTTGATCTTGTTCCACAGGTGTCGAAACTCCTGCAGGTTCAGTCGTCCTGTTCCGTCTGTCTGAGCAGCAGCAGTTAAGATCGCAACAGGATTCCACATTTTACTCATGTAGGCGTATAGTCAAAAGATCTTCACACTTTGCGCAAGAAGTATCTGTCTTAACAAGTTTCTTAATCTCATCAGACTTAACTACTTCATTTCTCTCAAGTAGAAAATATTCACTTATTTTCAGTAACCAATTATTTGCCAAGCGAAATTTTCTTATTCCTTTAGCAAATCTTGAAATGAGCCAAAATTCTCTCTCTAAATTGGCAAAATTTTTGTCTTACTGAGAAAAAAGGCAATAGAAATAAGGGTTTTAAGTCTAAATGCAAGACTAAGATACTGAGTAAGATGGACTTATTTTTCTTTTTTTTGCAGTGCACCCAAGAAATTTGTCGATAGGAGATCCTTCAGACTAGAGACAAGACAGATCTATCCACTTGCACTAACTACACATGAGCTCGCTGATTCAACCCACAGAGTAATGCGTCCTGCAGCAGAACTCCAGATGGTGTCAGATTCTATCCAATGTTCATGTGGGGAAAAATGTCTCAATATCCTTCAAAGCCAGTGTGTCCATGTGTTGGTTCACTGTGCGAATTGTACACTGTTTATTGGTCAAATGATCCAAATGATTTTACTTGCTAATGGATAATTGTGAGTGGCATTTATTTTGGGAGGAGCTGGGGTTGTGCTGAAAGTGGCCGGGACAGGCACTGAGCGTACTGAATTTGAATGTGTTTGATAGGAAGGATACGTCCATGAGAGCAATCATGCTCCTGCAACTCTCCAAACTGAAGCCCTCAGTGTGCAGGTCCTTATCTGGAGAGAGAGGGAGGGAGGATGGAGGGGAAGAGAGAGAGAGAGGGAGAGAGAGAATGGAGAAAGAAGGAGACATTTGCGTTACATTAGCGCATACGCAAGACTGCAAAGTAAATGTGATGGAGGACAGACTCACGTTTGGAGACCACTCTGTTCAGGACATTTCTGAGCTCATTGGCACTGATCTCCATTTCCTGAGTGAGGAAAAAAGAGCAGGTGGTGATGCGTAATGCAGTGTACACATTCACTGTGATTTTATTATGGTGTCTGGGTTTCTGGACAGTGGACATAGAGAAATTCCCCCCACCCATCCTGCCCTGATTCCTCCCAAAAACCACACTCATGCAAAAAAAAAAAGAAAAGAAAACTTCCAAAGCTAAAATCAAACAATTGGCATGCAAGGGCTGTAACCTATAAGTAGATATTGAGGTCCATAAGCATTTGGAAAGTGACACAATTTTGAGAGATGGTGATATCCTTTATGGCTGCATCGACATGGACATATATCTCGAATTAAAGCTGACAAGCATGGACCTCGATTTGAGGCATTAACATCTGTGTGGGGGATGAAAGCTCTCTGAAAACTGAGTTACTATCGAAACACTTACAGACTGGTCTGTATGAATGAGAGTAAGAGAGTCACAGTGAGAGTAAGAGAGTATGAGTAAGAATAAGAGTTTGTGTGGGAGTAAGAGATTATGTGGGATGGAGAGTTTGTGTGGGAGTGAGAGTTTGAGTGAGAGTAAGAGAGTAACAGTGAGAGTAAGAGTTTGAATGACAGGGAGAGTATGTGTGAGCATAGGAGTTTGTGTGTGAGTGAGAGTTAAAGTGAGAATAATACAGTAACAGTGAGAGTAAGAGTTTGAATAACAGTGAGTTTGTGTGAGCGTAAGAGTTTGTGTGAGAGGGAGATTTTGTGTGACAGTGAGAGTAAGAGTTTGTGTGAGAGAGAGTAACAGTGAGAGTAAGAGTTTGTGTGAGAGAGAGAGTTTGCGTGAATCAGGTGGGCCCCCCTTCCCTCCCGTCCCCCCCGTACTCACGGTGCCCCCAGCGCTCCCCGGCTGCCCAGTACTCACGTCCCCCGCGATCTGCTGGAAGATGGTCCGGAACTGCTTATCCTCCTCACTCTCCTCCCCCGCCGAAGCTGGGGCAGGCTGGGGGCGGAGGGGGAAGTGAGAGGGATGGGGAGGCAAGGAGAGAGGGAGGGAAAGAGAGAGGGATGAGGAGGCACAGAGAGAGGGAGAGGGAGGAGAGGGGAGAGAGGGAAGATGACAGAAAACAAATTTGGACTTTTGAAGACACCCTTTTATATGATGCCATTATTACTGGTAGTTATTTTCTGTGCATGAAAGAGAAAGATGGAGGGACAAACAGCTAACACATTTACTACAGTAACGAGAGCTTTCCAGTGCTGTGTTTTATTCAAAGCAGTGCAAAAACTCCAGCTGATTCAAACAGAGAGATGAAACAATGTCTGTGGAATACCACTTCCAAATAAAGAGACCAAACATGGGACAGAAAAATAACATCATCTGCAGGAACTCGGTCGCAAGGACTGAAGTCCATCTCCTGGCAGTGCCCAGTTGCTAGAAGCTTCCTGAATGAGCTCGTATGTGACTGTTCCATTGCAGAGCTCTGGGCTGCTTGTTGTCCTGTCACCGCACAGTGAGAGATTGGCCAGTACACTATGAGGTAAAAGGTTGTGGATCATCAACATGAGGGACTCCACTCAAAGTTCTTTGTGGAACCTTTTATGGCTGATGTGAAAGCTACCAGATTGAAAAATTATGACTGAACATGTTCCTCTCTGGCAGGACTTCTCAAACATTTGGTTGATTTTGATTCCAGCCATGACCTGACCGATTGACCCAATTATCAGCTCAACCAGACCTGTAAATATTAAATGAAGTGGGTTGGAGTGGAAACCTACGAGAGGGTAGATCATCTCCAGTACCAGGACTGACTCAGAGATACAGAGGGGCCTTTTGAGCCCTTACTCTCGAAAGAGTGAACTGAACTCTAAAATGAAGTGTTGGAAATGAAGGCTGGCCTGTGGAATACCCAGGGGATATTACAGCATCTTCTGAGTCACAATGTCTAGACGACAAAGAAGACTTGCTGCTTCAAAGCACCAATCTGCCACATTTTTCGATGATCTAAAGTATAAGAAATTAAAAGAGGGAATACATTTCAAGTTCTCCAGATTTTACCATCAGCTAAAACCTCCTAGTGAGACCTATTTTCAAACCCAATTCCAAAAAAGTTGGGATGCTGTGTAAATTGTAAATAAAAACAAAATGAGCCAATATTTTTCAGGAAATGGTAAAATGTCTCATTTTCAACATCTGATATGGTCTATGTTCTATTGTGAATAAAATGTGGGTTTATGAGATTTGCGAATCATTGCATTCTGTTTTTATTTACATTTACACAGCATCCCAACTTTTTTGGAATTGGGGTTGTAAATCTTTATGGTTTTCATTGCAGTCTGTGCACTAATGATGATGACATCCTCACACACTTTGCTCTGGATATATTGATGATGTAATCAGTGCTCCTTTCCCATTACAGGGTTAAAAATAGAGGAGTCCACGAGCAAAGGATGAGGCCTTTTCAATCCTTATTCCTCTTTCTGGTCTGTGAGAAAGAGCTGCTGTTGATTACTGCATTTCTGCAGCTGTGAGTGGGGGGAAGGGTGGGGTTATTGTTAGCATCCTGGCTTTCGAAACTGCTTGTCTAAGAGAATGATAACCAGGAGAAGGTAAAACTGTACACTTGGAAGGATGGAGAGGATGTAGAGGGGATGACGTGTGCAGGTGCGATGACACAGGCTGGCAGGGGAGGTGGATGTGAAGGTCCGTTTTTGGAAGGGATGAATCATGGTAGCAAGAATCATGGTCGCATGGTGGTGATTAAAGAGTGAGCAAGAATGTCAGAGGGAGGAATATACATGGAAAGAGGATGAGAGAAAAGAGAAAGATGGAGGAAAATAAAGCCAAAAAGAGCAGGAAAAAAGATAGAATGAAGATATGAAGAAAGAAAAGAGAAGGCAGTAGGTGGAAAGACACAAAAAGCAGTGAGTGATATGGAGGGGGGAGGCAGTGGTAGTTTTTCTGGAGGTGTGAGGTACTCACCACCGGATGGTCAGCCTCGATCCTGTTCTCTATCTCCCTGGGTGGAAACCAACAAACAGCAGTCACCACGGCAACAGTGGTAATTTCACCGTCACATTTTGGTAGTTGTTCGCAGCTTTTTTTAGCACTGGTTTCACTCTCATCAGAAAAGGAAATTTATTAAAATACGAAATGCTACGTGAATGTATACAATCACCATTAATGGCTACTGGAGAATTGAGCCTTTGTTAGCACATGTGGCAGCATGATATCATACATCACTGAGGGCTCATATCACACTGTGAAAAAAAAAGGCAGTTAGGTCTCCACATGTCTGAACGATCTTCCTCAATTCTCTCAATATCTGAGGACGGCTCATTATATGATGAAAGAAGAATTCCTGCAGCACCACTCCTTTTGTCAAGCTGATTTGTTGGCCTGGCAGATCCCAAATAAGACATCTTAAAGGCCTTCGTTGTCCACATCCATCAGAAGGTTCAGGGGGAGCAGAATCCAGTCCAGTCCAATCCAGTCCAATCCGGCTCAGACCATGGCTTGCAGACTCTTTTGAGGACTTTTGTGTGTACCTTGAATGCTATATTGCTGGTGCTGAATATCAAAAATGATCCCTTCTGTGAAATTTTACAAAAGTATGGACGGGCTTAGGGCGGGGGTGGAGGTTGTGAATAAGAGAGCAATCTTGGTGTGTACTTAATGCCTACACCGTTACATACTGCTTAACCTCTTCAACCTGAGTGCCCCAGATTTTCTGACAGATTTTCTGTGGCATGCCGTCAGAGATATAGAAGCCTCTCACCTTTTAGTGCATAATTGCTCTCAACCTGTTCCTGTTTCTCATAATTAACCAACAATTTATTAACTGAATTAAGACCAAAAAATAAGATATAGTGATTAAAAATGTATTAATTGTGACAAATCACCAATGGGCTACATTGACCATGTAAATGCAATGCACGTGATATTACAAGGATGGCAATGCTACAAATAATTGATTAAATTAATTAATAATTCATTTTATATCATTATTAGTGTGTATAGGAAAACTACCTCATAACTGTGTGATGCAATGACCAATAATTACAATTTTAAAACAAATGGCTAATCATTCTATAAGTTTTCGCAAAAGAGCAAATTAATGTTTAGTAGCAGATTAGATTTGAAGAGGGGCACTGGCACACTCGGAGCCGCTATGTGATAACAATTAGTTGACAAAATTACTAATGTTTCGACACAAGTCTTCTTCAGGGTATTGGGGGATAATTCAATAACCTGAAGAAGACTCGTGTCAAAACGGTAGGTAATTCAATAAATTGATTATCATCCCATTGTGGCTATTTTCCTTCTCTCTCCTAACTAGGAACCGGCGAGGAGTCAACATACATTTTAAGGGAAGGCTGAAAAAGTGCTTATCTTACTCTGAAGGCACAGCGCTGAAAATCCTTGGTGGAAGAGGTTAATAATGACAATTGCGATGAGAGGAATTATATATTTATGCAGTGGCTAATATCATGTCTTTCTATACCACTATTGCCTCCATATCATCACTGGATGTGCTTATACTCTTTAACACTGTTGGCAGCGCTGGGTAAAAGTGGATATGTGAAATGCATGTAATGCAGTCTAAAATTAAGGTAAATTAGGGTTCCTGGGAAGTCCAACACCAAATCAAAGGGCCATGGCATCATCTGTTGGCACAGATTCGGAGGGTCTGGAGCTGAGATGTTGCGGGGGGGGGTTAATACTGGAAGGACATGTTTACCGGAGTGTGCCAAAATTTGAAGCCACTTGTCCTAAAAAAGATTCCATAATGGCTTCGATTTGGGGTCGATTTCTTCCAGCTCTACAAATTAAATCTTCGGTTAAAATTGTTTGTCCTTGGTGAGTTTTCCCACAATCCACCTCCCAAAATCCTCCCACCCAGTTTCCCTCCCAACACCACATCACCCACAAAACAAATTTGAGACAAACATCAAGCACACAAACCCCCAATAGAGATCACTACAGACCCGATCTACCACTTAAGCCATAAAACACATATTTCACTCCATCATTACGCTATCAATATAAATATTGATACAAAATTTAGTTCATTGCAAAATTTAGCCAATAATCCATGATTCCTTATTTCCATATTCAAATAGATCTAGTTTAATTTTATTGTACTCCTTGACTTATACTAATAAAGTAGTTATCATAGTTGTAAATCTATTAGCTTTTCCCGCCTTCGCTGAAACCTCAGCCAGTATTTGTATGACACCACTGGTTGACATACAGACATGTCAACAGCTACATATGCCAATCTTGATCCATGGAAGCCAAACAATATTCAAGTATGGAATACTATGAGTATGTACTCTTCCAAGATGCTCATAACCACTACACAATCTAATCATAATTGCCACAGAAACCCCTCCTCTAAGATCCCATACAATCAAATCCCTATTGTCACCTGCTCCTGCTCCCCCCTCCCCACTTCCCTTCCGCTTTGCACCTCTGCCCTGGTGTGCCCCACTCACTCTGACGTGTTGCGCTTTTCGGAAAAGACCCTGAGGATGAACTCGCCCTCCTGGTGGGGTTCGTAGGTTGAGGGGATGATGACGTACTCCCCAGGGCTCAGACGGAAACGCTGCGTCACCTCGCGTAGGTTAATGTAGGACTTGCAGCGAGCTTTGGAGGAGTTGAACAGGAAGAACTCCTTCTGCATGTGCTGCTTGTTGCCATGCATCTGGGGGAGAGACAGGATAGAGCGAGTAAGGGAGGGAGGGAAGGAAGGATGGGGGAGAAAGAGGAGAGTGAATGAGAATGGTAAGATAAGAAAGGGGAAAAAGAGGTGGAGAGTATGTCAATGAATTAGGACAGTGGATACAAGGAACAAATCTGGAAATAACATGCTCACCTTGTGTGGATGCAAGCTTGCAATAATCATGCAACGGACATGCACAGTAAGCAAATGTTTTGGCGTCAAATCAGCCCAATGAATTTGCATGGACTGTATCTTACACAAACTGCACAGCTATGATTAAGACTATAGTAATATACAGGTATTCAGTCCACTGGCTTGTTTCTTTCAAGGCAGATACACAGTCTACGTATAGAACTGAGAGAACTCGGAAGGATTTAGGTGCAGAGACGTGCTGTCAGGGGAGGCAGTGACTTCAACTTTTATTGCTGAATTTTGGCAACCTGTTTCCAAGCACTATACCTGATTGACAATCAATCAATTTTTACTTTTTTACCGAACAATTAAGACCTAGCCTATATGTAGCCTGTAATGATTAAGAGGTGATAATGACAAAAAGATTAATTTACATACTGGATACGCTTTGATTCAAGACTGCAAAAATGGAAATCTTAATAATTCATTAGAAAGAAAATCTCAACTCACTTGGTAATTCCGTTTTAACCTTCCGTTTATCGGATTATGGAAGAAGACCAAAAAGAAACTCCCCACTTTTTTTAATGGCATTAAAAAGAAAGCATTTAAGGGGGAAAACATCATTGTAAACATGTTGACCAAGCATTGAACACATAAGAAAGGTTTTAACATTTGTTAATGGAATTGCATTAGCTTTGTGAAAGCAAATTTGCTCTCTCATGAGCATTTCACGTTTGATGCACTGAGCAGCAATGCCATGGAAGCTGAAATTAGCCTGTCATTCTGCCAATTAGTCTTAATAAGTTAGTTTATCAATCCTCTGATTGCTAATCAAGCAAAATAATAGGGAGTTACCGTTCGTTTAACGGTGAGGATTCTGCCTCACCTAACTTACCTCTGACAGCCCATCACTGCTTAGGTGAACAATGACAGTAAACTGGATTGTTTGATCCATTGTTTTTCAGGCAAGTTATGCACACACTCTTTCCTGTAGAAAGATTTTTTCTATATTTGTTGTCTACTTTAGGCGGAAGAAAACTTTGAACTTACAAGGGTTTTAAACACAAAAAGGTAAAAGGGATATCAACGACAGAAGCACAGAGCAGCCAGGTGCAGTTAGGAGGCAGTAGACACATTGATGCAGATCTGGACAGACAGACAGACAGACAGACAGCAGATGGGACTTTACTGACAGAACCCTGGGACCACAGCACCACAGCATGTGCCTCCTGCACACCTCATACCTCTTTTGGAACCTGGGGAAAAGACATATGACAGCATCAGAGTATGGATCTGCAATTTGCATCATTACTCATAATTTCTTTACAATATGTTGCATTCATGCCTTTAACACAAACTTTTTGTTTAAGCTTAATTAGTTAAATAAACTTATTTCCACTTTGTTCTGGGTCAGCTCAACCCAATAATGTGTTTTAAACATCCCCTGAGCTCTCCTCGCAAGATTGAATCTATTCACAGGGTTTCCCTGAATCTATTCAACTGGAGCGTTGAGCCGAATTAGCTTTAAACAGCATGACACTTTCACCGTTAACTTACTCGCAACATTTAATGTTAATGTGGTTGTATTCATGCATTCTTTCAGATTTAGGGTTTCAGTTTTTGGCTTGCTCTGACAGTTTACCCCACTCCAAGTGGTAAACTTTCACTGCTGAAGGCTGCAGGCAAAAAATGTTCATTCAATTTGTCTGCTCATGCCATCAGTTCCAAGTACCATCCATTTTGTTCTAATGGTACACTGCATTTTAACATTAATCTTGAACACAGTGCTCAATACATGGTGTCTAGCAGGCATTGTATCTGAGGGGACACCTCATAAATGGAGAACCCGATGGTAAAGAGGTTGGCCCCCATCTTGCGCTCTTTCCTGCGGTTCTTCTGCATTAGGGCCACCACAAAGCTGCAGGCGACCTCATTGTCCTCGGGGTCATCGTCCTCCTCCAGGAGACGCAGGCGGTACTGAGGGTTCGTCCAGAATGTGTCTGCAGGAGATTACATCACAGGCATCACAGCAGTGCTTTCGGAGGCTTTGAAATGGTTACGACTGAGATATGCGATTTGAATGTTTTAACTGAACATTCTACTTCTGATGTAACAACTACAGTCATATTTAAGGCTAAATCCACACTAATATGTTTTCATTTTAAAACATTTAACTTGTGATACGTTTTTTGCCTAGCGTCCACACTCCTCCGCTGTTTCGAACCCCTAAAATGGAAACTTTTGAAAACGCTGCTGACCCCATTTTAGTTCGACAACTCACAGGCAGTGTTTTAGTGTGGACAGAGATCGTTTCCATTTTAAAATGCCGTTTTAAAATGAAAACATATTGGTGTGGATGTAGCCTAGATCATTGAAAGCAGTGGAGTTCTAGAGCACTGATTTAAAAGTCTGGCTGATGTTTCAATAAACACAAACTGCTCTTCAAAGATTTTAACTGTGGACTGTCTTCATATTACAAAAGTAAAGACTAAACCTTGGATAAGAACCTTGTAAAGTCATCAGACTTCTGTTGTAGTATTTCAGTCCAAGGTGTGTTTTTTCCCCGTTTAAGGAGGGCTACATCTATGAGGCTCCTACCTGGGTAGTTTCTGCAGCCCCCGGCGGAGCACCCACGCACCCAGCGACCCTCGTTCACTGACACCGTCCACTTGTGGATTTTGTCATCCTCCAGAGCGTCAGGAGTCAGGTTACAGATCTCAATCTTGGTGTAGTTTTTCTTGAAATCCTCGAAAGACATCCTGGAAAAAGAAGTGAGGATAGTTTAGAGTGTATTTGATCATGTGTCTAATTGTTGGTGCGACGTGGTTATTCTTGTTACTTCTCGCGTTCAGTTATCGCCGCTGGCAAGCAGAAATTTGAAAAGGAGAGCCCAGGGCATAAGTGTCTCTTTGCCAGTACACATCCTCTCCACCAACGAGCTCTATGTAGTGCCTCCGCACAGTAACTGAGCACCTCGCTGTCTCAGGCTCAACTTCAGAGGACTTGGAGAAGGACTGGCCCCCAGACTTGCGGCATGCAGGCCCACCTTTGTGTGGATACGCCCTGGTGTTAAAGAACCAATCCCCCAGCTATGAGTAAAATAGCTCCACTGCCTTGTGGTTATCTCGGGTTAGGCAAAAGCTAAGGGAGTGAACCCTGACAGAAAATCAGGAGTGGAGACGGTTATACGTCCAGATATCGGAGTATCTCCGACAGCTCCTGCAGCTGACCTGGTGCCAAATGTCATGCACAGCACTCTTTTGGGCCCCACTGGTGAGGCTGAGAGGGGGGACTTGATGCCTGGGTAGCTCAAGACCTCTAAACTTCCTCGCCCTGGCAAGTGTAATGGAAAGTTCACTCAATTGCCACCTCTTGGTGACTAAACCAACAGGGAAGGCATCAGTTTACGGGTTATAATCCATCTGAATTTGCATGGGGAACGGGCAGTAAGGTGCTGTTCTGCTATGGTCAACCTGCTCCAATGGGTGCTTGGAGCTCAGGGACGCGACCTGATAAGTAGACTGTATTCTTGCACCAAGCAACAAGACGAAGACAAACAATAAGGCTCCAGCCTTTGTTTTGGAATGTGAGGGCAATGCGTCCAGGTCTATCTGACAATCTGACTCATATCAGGGACATCGGAAAGACTGCTGCAATAAATAATGAACTGCGCAGACTCAACATCAACATTGCAGCACTTCAGGAGACTCGTATTTTCGGAAGCGGTTTGCTTAGGGAGCAGGATGACACTTTCTTCTGGCAAGGCAAGTCACTGGAGGAACTATGACTCCACGGAGTTGGCTTTGCAGTGAAGATCACTCTCCTCATCTCAGCTGTACCACCATCACAGGGCTCGGAACGGATTCTGTCTCTTAAGCTGTTCACTGCAGCTGGCCCAGCCAACTTAATTAACATCTACGCCCCAACACGCACATCCACCCCTGAAGACAAAAATCATTTTTATGAAGGTCTCTACACTACTTTAACCAACATCCCCCATTTGGAGCATCTGTTCCTGCTGGAGGATTTCAACGCAAGAATCCGCGCTGATCATTCCTCTTGGCCCTGCTGTCTTGCACATCAGGGAACTGGGAGAATAAATGAAAACAGCCGATGGCTGCTTGAGCTGTGTACCTATCTGTGTACCTCTGCATTGCCAACTCTTTTTTCAAAGTGAAACCCTGCCACCAGGTGTCCTGGCAACACCCACCACTCTAAACAACAAGGCCACCCACACGTGAACATTGCTGGGACTGCCTACCCCCAACTGGCACAGGAGCTTGAAGACGCGCTTATTGCATCCTTGAATCACACACTCGATGGAAATGCTGCTTTCCATATGCTGCCACCGAGTGGGGCTACATTAAAGATAACATCTATAATACAGTGACTCCAGTCTTCGGACAGCATGAGAGGAAACATATGGACTGGCTCGAAGCCCACCCTGCGACATTGAAACTGGTGATATCTCAAAAACGCATAGCCCTCCTGATCTACAAGAGTAACTCCTTGCCTGAAAAGCGGGAGAGACGCCTGAGGACTGCCAGTGATAATGCCGCATATTAACATCAGCTTACACCTGCCCTACATGCGGCAAGGACAGCCATTCCAGAATAGGACTTTACAGCCACAGTAGATGCTATTCCACCAAGCGATGACGCACGCAGCACATAATAAGTTTCTCGAGACAAGGAGGCCAACGTACGAATTATCGCTGAGGGGTATAATTCCAACATTCCTGTGCATGGACTTGAGGACATTTACATGCATGGAAAGTTCACAAAATAGAGTGCAGTATTAATGTGCAGGTATTTCCATCAAGTATGAAGCATGATAGAATCATAGTCCTTTACAATTATGCCACTGCCCAAACACTTACTGAGGAAATTATATATTAAAAAAACAAACAGCATGTACATGTTGCCTGCACAAATATAGCTATCAGAGATGAAAAAGAACAGGAAATCATCAACAACATACAGGGTACGACACAACTCAAAGCACTGATTGCTATGCGTCCATCTGCCATAGCTTCATACGCCCTGAAAATTCATCTTCGGCCTCCACATACAACTGACCTCATGTGACCTTGACCTTTGACCCGTTGACCTCCAAAACCTAATGAGCTCAGCGAGTTTGATTTGGTAGAAATCCCTCCTTCTTTAGTAGATATAGCACAGACAAAATATTTGTGATGGACGGAGTGATGGATGCATGCTCGAACCAACAGCCGGAAATTAGGATTGATTGATTGATTGATTGATTGATTGATGCAACTTTATTGATCCTAATGCACAATTCAGTTCAACCAATGCCTCCCTCCCATTGTTTGTGACAGTGCCATAATTAATAAAGACTTCTCTCAGCTCACCAGAACTCCCCATCCTCTGCATTCTGGTGCTGCAGCTTCTCCTTTTCAGCAGCGGAGATGGTGGCCCACTCCTTCGAGCTGGAGACAGGGGGTGAGTGTGGGGATCACAGATTAGTGAGGTCAGAGGGCACTGTGGAATTATTACAGCAAGTTTAACAGAGTGAACGGTCATAGGTATGTGGGTGTGAGTGTATAAGACTGTGTTATGGGCCCAGATGCTGAACTGTGGCACAGTGGTGCATACACTGCAGGTTAATGATGAAGATTGATGGTAGATGAAGGAGATGATGAGGACAGAGCCAATCTAGGCAGCAGCGGGTCACTCACTTGTCGCTCCAGGGCCCGTTCCACTCCACCTGGCCCCAAGGGTTCCGGAGCCGGACCAGACGCACCTTGGTCTCCTTGCTCTGAGACTGTTTACACTGGAGATGGTGTACAGTAGAGTGTCAGATCCCCACTCTCATTCTCTCTTTCACACACACACAGGCATAAACACAGCCCCCCCTCAAAACATGCACACGGTTTTGAAACCCCTTCACAAGCCTACCTCCTCCACTGCAGTCACAGAGTAGGCGTGACCTTTGACCAGTCCAGTTACTGTACGGGTCTCAAATCGGGCAGGAACCAGGGACTGGGAGTGATGGGAAGGGTGAGGTGAAAGAGAGGAAGAGGGTATAGATTTAATGAAAGGGTGTAATGAAAGGGTGAGAGACAGAAAGAGATGGAAAGAGGGAGCAAGGGGGAGAGAACGACTGACTTGAGTTGTGCTCAATCTGAATTTACTCAGCATCGGTTCATGAGAATTTTACTTTTATTTAGTTTCAGCAGCAGAGCTGACTCACGTCGATGGAGCAACCCATGAGGGACCCTCTCTCAAGGGCTTTCTTCATGATGTTATAGAGCTCCTTAGGGGCCTCCTTCATCTCGTAAAACTCGGTCACCCCCCCGGTGAAGTCCTCCATGGCCTCAGTGGTGTTCCCCCCCTTCAGGGCCTCATAAGAGCCATGCAGTCTAGCCCAGGAGAACATTCATATGAGTAAAGTACAGAGGAAAAAGTGACAGCATGAGACATAATGCTGGAGAACAGAAAATAGAATTTATACTTCAAACTGAGACTGGAACACACGATCAAACGATGCACATGGGCAGATGGTCAATTAATTTTTAGTTCAGTCAGCTCAGGGTATGACTTAAAATTCAAACCCTTGTGGCAACAATAAGAGAAGCATATTGCTCTCATTTTTCACTCAGTGAACTGAGCTGCAAGCAAATTCCTGAGAATGTGGCATTGACAAATACGTTTAATTTTGAAGATGCTGGTAAGGGGACGGTGAGCAGAAGAAAGCTGATTAAAAGCAGGATTGGCAAGAAGAGAATGAGTTAGAAGTGTTTTGAGGCAAAGGAATTACAGATGTTTGAGGACTTCGATAAATGTTCTTTGTGTTTAATAAATATACAAACATGGTAATAAAGAAGATACTACACAAAATGAAAAGCTAATAACCGGTTAATACAGATAAATCTGGATCCTGCTCACTTGGCATAGGCTTTCTCGAGGAGGGCACTCCAGAACTCATTCCTCTCCGCTGACTTGGTGAAGACCAGCTGGTTGTTGAACGTGGGAATACGGTCGTCAATGACAACGTCGACCCAGTCGCCATAGCGCCAGAACTGTGGAGGACAGTTTGTAAGGAAGCGGGACAAAAAAAAAAAAAAACAGTAACGTGGTGAACCAAAGAGAAAGAATGCAGTTCGAGAGCAAAAATGTGTGTGCGAGTGTGTGTTTGCTCATGTTTTTGTTACCTACTGGGGACCTTTTCCAGTATAAACAGTGACTTAGTCAGGAGCAGTAGTATTTATGGGGATCAAAGCCTGGTCCTAATATGGCAAAACGGCATTTCTGAGGTCATGGTTGAGGGTAGGGGTCAGGTGTGAATTGGGGTTAGGTTAAAGTTAGGGTTAGGCTTGATATGGTTAAGGTTAGGATAAGGGTTAAGGTTAGGCTGTCCATAATGAATAGAAGTCAGTGCAATGTCCTAATAAGGGTAGCTGTGCAAACATGTGTGTGTCTGCGTGTGTGAGAGAGGAGGGAGGGAAGAGGAGGCTGCAATGAGGATTTGACATTTGGCATATAGATTTATCAAGTTAGAGGTGGAAAGTCCAGAGGGCTGAATGTAGAAGTCTTCCTATATGTTTTCCTCCAACTCGTAACCCTGCCAGCTAATTTCACTTATTAGTCCCACTCCCAAGCTGAGCAAATTTTCCATGCAAAATATTAATGATTCTACTAATCCTGGTGACTCGAAAGAAAATTGGGCAGGGCTTTCACTTTTTCCAACTTAATTTTCCCCCTGTTCCAATAATGCAGTAAAATTGAGGCTGAACCCTGCATGGAGGTCGGCAGCTGACCTGGAAGTGAAAGATGCCAGCGTAGTTCTCTGTGAAGCTCTGCTCTGAAGGAACCACTCTGTACAGCAGCTTTTCATTCAGAGTCAAGCAGGCAATAGCTGCCAGGAGCCAACAGTCACCTGTGAAAACCATTCCGAGAATTACCCGCCGTTTTTTACACCATGAGGAACAGTGAGTAGTGTGTATTTAGGGTGATCACATTGGACATGTACATTATGAAATGGTTCAGTCTAAAGATAAGGTATCATATGGTAGGCACGCAAGGAGTGAATTTCGACACAAGAAGGGTAAACTGTAGGTAGCCTACATCCTTCACCTTTTGAAGCTTAAGAACACAAATATATGATGAGAATAGTCTTTACAAATTGACCTTCATAATGTTTATGTAACAGTCACAACTGGTCATTCTGACCTCATTTTTGAAAAAGAAAAACAACATTTCTTTAAAGAGTTAAGCAATGAATCTGTCACTCAACCTCTCACCTTACTTTTACCATAAGCTTGTTGGAAAGTCCCCCAGTCCAGCAGAATCTTGTTGTCATATTACACTGTCTCAGATTGATCAGGCTATTGGCAGATTGTAGACTATATTTTGTCTCCCAATCTCCGTGCAAGAGCTGGCCACAAACATGAACTATCAACTACAACCATCCCTGGCCCACAAAAAAATAAAGTTGAGGGAGTGATTTATTTTTGGACACTTTGGGGCCATGTAAACTAGTTCCATACTATAGCTGTTTTGACGTTGTTAAATGCTATTGCGCATTGTCATTAAAGGAGTTGTGTCACTATTACTGTGCGAGCTCAGAACTTAGATCCAAGGAAAGTGAATCTGCTTGACTGCAAGTCATAATCCGATTCCATCCTTGCCAATCCATCTTCGTTTGGCATTGTATTTATATATTCTAGCTACTTCAGCATTATTCTTCTTATATTAAGGACCTATCTATGGAAATTTGAGGGTTCAAAGCACTATTTTAATGTAAGCTAGTTGCCATTGCCAGTAATCATAGAAGAAGAAAAATACCTTCTAGATTTTTACTTGCAGTTGAGCAGATGTAATTTGTTCAAAGTTGAGAGCATGGGCAGTAATGGTGGCACAGCTCCTCTAAATATTGCTTGAATACCAAACTTGCTCTTTTGGCAGCACCCCTAACTGCTTTTCTATTCCATTTTTGATACAGGCTGCTCAGGTCGCTTGCTTAGGGGCTACATTTACCATTTTTTACTTCGCTGACTTCTTTCAGAAAAAATTCGAGGCAGGTGTGACAGGAATATGCTGCTCATTTGAGTGCAGACCACAGCCCTCCTGCTGACACCGGACTTTTTTTTATTGTTTAGGGGGAGGTCGCACAGGCATTTTGTGTCTCGTCCTGAAACAATGTTTGTCAGTATAGGAAGGTCTGCCTGCACATGCTCCCCTTTGTTCCGTCCAGGCAGTGGTACAATGAGAAGTGCAGCCGGTCAGATTCCCTTCTAGTAGAGTAAGCACAATGCAGGGGCCACAGAGAAGAGCCTGTCTCTCCCCCACAGTTGTCCAACTGTCCCCCTATATATGTATCTTGTCCTAGCTGATCGGACTATCCCACAATAAGTTACCTTATATTGCACCATGTGCCTTAGCACTCATTGATTTTTTTCATTACTAAAACTCTCCCAAGTACTGATTTACTAGCATTTTTGAAGCTTGATGTCTTCACTGCTTCAACAGCAATCTCCGTGCAACTAAACTGGACTACATTTGGCACTGGCCAGCCAAATACTGATTTAATTTCAGTAAGGCACTGACATTTCTATGCCTTGTGTACCCCCACAAAATTAGCATGAGAAATATAGACTTGTTTTGCACAAAAATATTTCAATTTAAATTGAGCTGATGCTGACATAAGACCCTCTTGTCCTGCCAGTCATTAAGAAACATGCAGGATTTTATACTTAAATGGCTTTAACCTTATCAAATTTAAAAAAGGTCATATAATTTCAAATTCCAATGATGGATTTCCCATTGACATGGCAATACATGATGCTAGGTTATAAATCAGTTCAGAATCTCTAAATTTGAATTGTATAAAAAACATTTATGAATAATGGGATTCTACATTGAACAAAGACTGTTGTTTTGTTACTCTAGGGTTATTTGTCAGCCAAAAAATTGCTTGGCTGGTGAGCTCATAATAAACAGCTAAGCTATCTATCCAACACCTCTTTTTCTAGCTGTCATCCAGGAGCCAGTGCTGCTTCAGTTTTTTGTTCTATCTAAACCGATGGCTGAATGAATGGATTGACTGTAGATCCCATTCCCACAAACCTAGCAAAGGAGCTCCTGCCTGTTCTTGGCAGTCCAATTCTTAAAAAAAATTAATTCTTCTCTAAATTCTGGTTATGTTTCAACTTCATTTAAGATTGCAGAAATCAATCCTCTACTCAAAAGAAAAAACAAATTTGAATTGCTCCATCCTGACCAATTACCATAAAATTTCAAACCTCCCATTTCTATCAAAAGTCCTTGGGAAATGTATTGCTCAACAGCTTTCTTCTCTCTCGCAATCAAATAAAGTATAAGAGAGGTTTCCGTCTGAGTTGAGAAAGCATCATAGCATGGAAACAGCTCTCATTTCAATACCAAATGATTTATTTCTCTCGTTGGATTATGACAGCATTTCAGTTTTTGTCCTTCTTGATTTTAGTGCTACCATTTATACCATCGACCACCAAATTCCTCTCAGAAGCTTGAAAATTCAGTTGGTATTTTCAGACTTGCTCTTAGATGGTTATATTCTTATCTCTCTAATGGATCTCAATTTGTCAGGGCAAATAACAAGTCATTGAAGTACTCAAGGGTAAACTTTGGAATACCTCAAGGATCTGTTCTGGGTCCTTTGCTCCTCTCTTTATACATGCTTTCTCTAGGAGACATCATAAGTAGACATGATCTTTAAAACCATATCATTGACAATGATATGCAAGTTTATAAATCTTTTAAGCCAGGTGAAAAGGATCAGCTAACAAGATTAGAGACGTACCTAAAAGCTGTTAAACTAGGATGACCCAAAAATTATATTTTATTTAACACAAATATAACTGAAATATTGGTCACTGGCCTCAAACCCCTTATAGACACCTTCTTTAAGTTCTCTCAGCCCAGATGACCACTCTGTTTCTGCCAAAGCTGCTGTTAGAGCCCAGAGAGTCACTCTTGATTATAAGATAAGATAAGAGAAGATAAGATATACTTTCTTGAACCCCTTGGGGCAATTTGTCCTCTGCATTTGACCAATCCTATAGTTAGGAGCAGTGGGCAGCCAGAGAGCAGCGCCTGGGGACCAACTCCAGTTCTAAAGCCAGTTCCTTGGTCAGGGGCACTGAGGGCACTGATAGGAGTGTTCCTATAACACAAGTTCTTCTAGAGCTATATTCAGATCTCTATTTTCAAACACACATTATCATCATAAAGGTAGCCTTTTTCCATCATAAAAACATATCTAAAGAAAAGAAAAAACCTCATCCCTTTAGGTTACTGAAAAAATGGTTCACACATTTGTGACCTCTCAAATGGATTACTGTAATGCAGTGGTTCTCAACATCAGTCTTGGGGACCCCCTGTATATGCTGCTCGTTGTTCCAACCACAATTTTAATCCCAGAATTTTATCAAAATATTAATTTCTCTGAACTGCACTTTTCATGTTTATAAGGATGATTTATCCCTAAAGGGGAATTTACCTTTATTAATATGCCACATTATGTTAGAAACAGCAATACCTGCACAGAAGAGTTCCATATTCAGATTGCACTATATTGCAAATGTTTTTAGGGACAAAAGAGAGTTTAAATGGTAAATTATTAAATTAAAGAATGAACTGACTTCTAGAAGGTGACAGTGTGACCATGTGGTCACTTAAAAATAGCCATTTGATAGTTAATAACAAATTAAAAGACAAGGCATTTTTCTTTTCACATAATGAAGGGTTTTCTTCATTATGTGAAAGGAAAAATGTAATATGTGTTCAATAACTAAATTAGAACCTGATTAATTTGCCATCTTCTTTAATTTGTTCGGTAAAAAATGTATACACATTGAAGTTAAAGTTTTTATCCTGCATTGTAAATCTAGAGCTATAGTGAACAATGTGACTAAAAAGGGTGAATAATTAAATATGAAAAGCACATACTTAAAACAAAAACTGCTGTTTAAAATAGTGACTGCAGTAGTAGTTTGAACAAAAACAAGTATCATAGGGGGTCCGCAGGACTGACGTTGAGAATCACTGCTCCTATGTTTTATTGTCTGGTTGCATTAACTCTGCTCGGAGCCAAATGCTGCCGCTAGGGTTCTTAATAGAACCAAGAAATGTGAACTTGTTTGCCCAGTGCTCAAAAATCTCATTGGCTGCATGTCAAATTCAAAATTAAATGTAAGATTCTATTGCTAACTTATAAAGCTTTCAATGACTTGGCTCAGAAATATCTTGATGCTCTTCTTGTTCTTCCCCTCCAAGATGACTTTGCTCACAAAATCCTGGATATTTGAAATTTCCAAATATATCCCAAATTATGATTGAAGGGGGTGCCTTCTGATACAAAGCTCCAATCTTATGGCATAATCTCCCGAGACATGTTCGGGCTTCAGAAACACTAAGTGCCTTTAAAACAAACCCCTTTAGGCAAGCCTGTATGTAAGAAACACTAAGTATCAGTAGTTATGTAAATCTCTGTAGAGCCGGTGAGACTGAGCAGCCTCTAATTGTGCAAGTTACAGTTTTAGTCACTGGGAAGGTCCACTAGGTATTTGTGGTCAGTGTTAAGTAATTCCAAGGGGAACTGATAGCACTGACAAGCCTTAATGGGGCTAGAAGGGCTACTTACAGCCTTATTCAGCGGGAAGGTCCACCTGGTATTGGTGGCTTGTGCTATGTAAATCCATGTGGAACCGATGGCACTGAGTAGCCTGAAAGCTACAGTCGGTAACTTTGGAGCAAGAGAGATATTTTGATCTTAAACATCACTGCCCCTGCCTACCTGCTCCGTCTCACCCTCCTGTAGAACCTCCCTCCAAGCTTGTTCACAAGTTCAGTTAAGCCGCAGTTTATAAAAACATAAGGAGCTCTAGAATGTATTATCGTGAAGTAAGACACACTCATAATAACAAAAAGCAACCATTAAGCATTTACATGTAACTCACAAACAGATGCCATACTATCTAAGAGTCACTGTAATTGTGCTTGGTAATCGAAAAATGATAGAGAAACAAGGCTGCATATCAGCCAAGCAAGTGGGCAAACTAACGTTACCTACACAACGTTAGCATTAGCAATCAAACCGAGACAGTAGCTGGGCATTTTAGAAAAGCTACCAAGCAATGAACAACATTAAAAGTTTTTAACATTATTAGAGTGTACGAGATAACTATACTCCAAGTCCAACCACAGGACAAGGGAGGCGGATAGACTACCAAAATACAAGCTAGTTTGCATCCCTGTACTCTAGAGTAAAGTCCACTTCGCAGTTGCCAGCTACCCTCTGATCTTACTTTGTGAGGACTATTATTTTCACCGCCTCACCTGACTAGGTTTCCCAAGGCTACGCCGCTAAGCTAAGCTGTCAAACACAAGTAGACACCAGCTATTAGAGTTACAGCTTCTAAGTACTGCACGCCATCATCTATTCAGTTCCAGATAGATTGCTTTTGCATTATTACAACTGGAGCCCAGTCACATTAAATCAAAGTGCAGACCAGTGCTACAGTGCTAATGTAGAAGCAGGCTAACAAGCTACTTACAAACACAATGCCAGCAGATCTTCCAAACACTTATGACCAGTATGTGGGGGTTGCAATTAATACAGTCAAACTCCACCTCTTTCTTGGTTGAATGCTTTTCGGCTGGTGTCTTTGATCTTCTTTTCTGCCAGTATATCAGTTAGGCAGTTGTGGACAACTAAAGGACTGGAAGTGTAGATGGAGACATTAAATGTTTCTGGATTGTCACTGCCCAGGTCTGCCAAATTTACTCTCAGACCACTTCAATTACTGATAGCTGAAAGGGTGTTATGGTACAACGTATTTTTTTTTTTACCAAATGTCACACAAATAAAGCTACCAATTGCAACTTCAACCTCCTCCAGTAGCTAGGCATAGACATTATTGGACTCTTGACTAAGGGAGAAAGCATGCGCGAAGATTGGGAGCTGAACAGCGTACGCACACTATGTAAGAGACTCCTCCTGGCTCTGATTGGTTAATTTTGCTCTGGCATGGTAGATTCTTGCCAATGCCATTAGAAGCATTAGAAGGAGCCAAATGTAACTGATTTTTTATTTATTTTTTTTACAAATTATCTGCCTCATGTACTACTGTCAGTATAGAGTGACAAACTTAGCAAATGTGAATAAAAGACCTCGAATGTACCTTTTCTGAGACAGTAGATGAAGACCATTGCACTCAGAGGGTGTGCTTGTTACCATGGCTACATGTTATCAGCACTCTCCATTGGACAAAACCACAGAGGAGGGATGCCTTACCAAGGTCTCCCTGACAGATGTCTGTCCTACTGGCCCCTCCCACGATGAACTGGGGGTTCTCACAAATATCCTGTCAAAAGAAGAACAGTTACTGTCCCTCACTGTCAGCAAAAATATGAGCCGAAGCACTGTCACTGATTTTCAAAAAAGGGTGACAAATAAAAAGTGATACATAGTAAAGTCTGTGAGTAATTTAACAGTAACACAGTGTCAAACACAGCAAACCTGGAGATTGTCCCTCCATGTGGATGACATTATAGACAGTCAGCTTTAGTTTGAGCGTATCGTTAGCCTCAAAGCATAATTGCCCATCTCATTTTTTAAGGTTTTTTTTTCTAAATTTAAAATAAAATTAAGTGAATGGATTTTAAAAAATAATAATTTTAATTTTTTTTTATTTTTTAGGTTTTGAGAGAAAAGGAAAAAACACACTTTTGCCAACATGAAAGAATAGGCAGCTGTTATCTCAATTTAGAAAAAATATGACTCAGGCGATTATGCAAAAGATATTAACCTCAATATTACTTAAAATATGTAGGAATTACAGCCTTCTGAATTTCAGACACCATCTAAGTACATATATACAGCAAGCGTGTTAAGAATGTTAAATATGCCATATATATGATCACTCACCAATCAACACTCAACCCACCCAAGTTGTACTCATGTACTTCTCTGTTGGAGTTAATTTAACGAGGGAAATAATACAATTCATTATTTGTTGCTTGTACATGGTTTATTGTTTTCTACCACCTGCGTCAGACTAAATAATTTGCAGTAGAGTTAATTTGCTCGATGATAAAAACCTGAAGTACATCGTGCCCACAGTGTGAAGGGATTAGAACTATAACTACCAGATGAAAACAGATATTCACAAAGATCCTACATCTAGCCGGGATATAAACCTAAATTGTGGCCCAATGATTTGATAATAGCACCCCATAGCATGTTTCTAGCAAACAGAACCTTTATTTAAACTGTAACCACATTTTTTAAACAAAGCAAACCTCCTGCAGCTGCCCTGGCAAGGCTCTATGAGGAACCAAACTGTCAATGTCCAGTCTGTGGAAATTGGGTAATGAACAGTAAAGAACCACTTGTTTAAAGACAAACCCCCTGCTTATCGTCAATCATAATTTATGGAAAAATTTTTATAAAACTTGGATATTATTGCTTGGATATCATTGGTTTGAATTATCTTGTTCTCGTTCCCAGCTCTTCAAACAATTGCTCCACCCTGCTGCTCACAACAACTGCATTGATGGCTAAAAAGTACAGAGTGCGCATTGCCTAGAATAGACTGGATTTTCCACCGAGCATACTGAAGCTGGCACCTTTATCTTCATTTTCATTTTAGAATTTCATTATCTCACATTAGGATGAAGACAAAGCCCTTGAAATTATTATTCGTGGTTACTTTCTGTTATTTTCATTAGTTTCATTGATACATAAATGCGTTAAAAATTATCATTTACATATTGTTGATAATTGAACTAAAGTCTTAATTCAAGTTTTTCTTCGATAATTTCAGGTCCATAAACCTTTAAGGTATAAGTAAAATGAATGTTACAAGAATGTTGCAGTTGTAATACTGCACTACTAGTACATGAAAGCAATGGAGTTCTAGAACACTGACTTCCATTCAGCTATCATCTGCTTATTCCTTGCCAGGCCTTCGGGGAAGGGAGGTGGCTGGAGCCTATCCCATCATGCAGTGAGCAAGTAGATATTGAGGAATAAATGCTCGAATCAATCTACAATGTAAATGCTTGTAGATATACAGACCTGATGGAGATAAAATGTTGCAGGTGTTACAATTTTCGAAGAAGAGAACCTCATGGAATTGAACAATTATAATAGTCTGGCTTGCCCTGTGCTTGTTGGACTGCAAGGCAGCCACAGAAATTGTGGCACCTGTCTTTTCTATTAAGATTAGATGTCAGGTATCCATGCAACATTGGCCACTTAAGTCCCTGCCAGACATAGAAGGGGCCACATGACTACCACAGATATTGCTGTCTCTCGACTAGACTTTCATCCAAATGAATGTTGCTCCTACTTGTTAACCTCATGTCTCAAAAGTAATGCACTGGAAAACGTCAATCAGGTGGTAAGCAATCTTCCAGTAAGTCACTTGGTATAGCGCTCTCCACCTCTGCTGTACTTCAATATTCATATTCATGCCATGCATCCAATTACACCGTTTCAATGTTTTGAGGTATTATTGGGGATCAAAGCCAAAACACATAAGTGAGATCCTGAGCAAGTCAGCTCAATGACAAGAACAACTGAAGTCCCAATGGACAGGATCACTTTTCACTCTACATACAGAAGTACAGTGGTGTTCAGATAACATCCACAGAGTTATGGCAGACCACTATCCCACAGAACACTGATGATCAGCATTCCATCACAGTGCTCAAGGTCCTTTGAATAACACCCAAGTCAAAAGAAATCCTGCCTTTGCTGAGCATACACTAATCCATTCAGCATTGAAGTATTTTCCGCTTGGCTCCTCAAATTATTATCTTTACATCCTTTGTGTCAGCGCACCAGAAGCCAGCACATTATTGCTGCCGCCATTTTTAAAATTCATGTACCCCACCCTTCCCCTGACCCCACTCGAATGTACTGTCCCGTTCCCCTCCTTTTGCCATTCCAAAACTGGAGGTCTTTGCCCATCCCCCTTGGCTGGGTCCTTCCCCTACCTTGGGTCTCTTCCACACAATGTTCTTGACCTTGTTGGACTTGTGGCCGAGCTCTTTGTAACCCAGCGACTCCACGGTGGCCTGAAAAGTGTCATCCTCAAACAAGCTCTTTTTCTGGAGACATTCCTGCTTCAAGGAGCTGAAGTCCTGACTGTTGAAACGCAGGGGCTTGCTGAGGGATCCCTCTCCATCCCTTCGCTCCCTTTCCCGAATCAGTCGGTCGCAGAAAAAGCCGGCTGGGGTGTAGGGCATTCTTGAGCACCGTTTTTTTAAAACTGGGATTCGCCTCCTCTAGCACATGCTAACAAGCCCAAATAACCTGGCATAAATCCAATCAGCTGACCCCTCATTGGTCACCTCCCCTCGTGATGTCAGTCTTCCCCGGCCTTTAACGTCCAAACGGGAATGGTTGAAATCACGTGCATTCACACACAAGCACACAGAACTATTCCCAGCACCGAGTTTTCATTGGCTCCCAAACAATAATAACCAGGACCTCCATCACCTCAGTCAGCAGGGCCTGCGGGTCAGTCTCACGCCGTCATTGTTGGAGCGCACAATAACAAGGCAGCAGAGTGGGGCTCGCTCTAAAGAACGGTGAGAGGGTTGACCTGCCTCAGCAGAAGGCATTCAGGACCTTTAAACCA
This sequence comes from Gymnothorax javanicus, assembly GCA_029692085.1. Lineage (NCBI taxonomy): Eukaryota > Metazoa > Chordata > Actinopteri > Anguilliformes > Muraenidae > Gymnothorax > Gymnothorax javanicus. The sequence goes on from CM056193.1 coordinate 29,113,408, forward strand.
GTCCTCAATGGAGCTCAACATTGAGCCACATCAGCATGAATACAGGATGTTCATCCTATGGTGGTAAAACTCTTTTGTTAGCTGTTGGCTGCCCTTAACTCTTATTGCCAATGCACTCTGTGGAAGGCTTGGCTTGCAAAAGAACGTGTGTTAAGAAAATGGAAATGCCCAGATTGAAAGCTGGCCTTCTCATTGCATTGTACTAAATTAATTTGATTCCGTTTACACAAAGAAAACAGATAATTTAAGTTCAGCACATTTGAATCCTTGTTAACTCTTAGTAACAGCAGCCACACAGTCATTATTAAAAATTGCCCTTGTACACCAATCAACCTTCGCCACCTCCCTGATATTCTAAGCAGGTATCCCTCGTGCTGCCTAAACAGTTCCAGCAAACTGATATCCATATTGATTACGGGACCCAAGATTTCCCAGCAGAGCATTTCCCAGAGCATCACACTCCCTCCACCACCTTATCTTTTTCCTACAGTGCATCCTGGTGCCATCTCTTCCCAGGTAAATGGTGCACATGAACCTGGCTGATGCACATAAAAGAAAACTTGGCTCACTGGACCAGACAACCTTGAATTGCTCCAAGGTCTCCAAATAGTTTGCAGCTACAAAGCACTATACACAACAGAATGCAATGCATTATGTCTTGACACATTCCTCACGCGATGCTACGAAACACTATATGCACACTTCCCTATTTCTTCTATTTTTGCATATTTCTCACACTTAAATGTTTCAGATAATCAATCTGATTTGAATATTAGACATAGGCAACCCAAATCAACGTAAACATATCTTAAAACATTTAAATATGACAAATACACAAAGACAGACAATTCAGGAAGGGTGCAAATTCTTTTTCCGCAGAACCATTTCATTAAAAATGGCACTGTTGCCCTTCTGTTGATACGGACCAGAGGGGATAGCCTTCGTTGCCCTTGTGATAAGCCTCCCAACAACCTGTCTGTGGTTCATGGTTTGTCCATTCTTGGACCACTGTTGATAAGTACTCACCACTGCTTACTGGACCACTCCTAAAGCCTTGCTGCTTCGGAGATGGTCTCTCCCACTCATCCAGCCTAAATAATTTGGCCCTTGTCAAATTCACTCAAGTTCCATTTCTCCCATTTACAACACATTGACTACAAGAACAACTGTTCGCGTACCTTCTAAAGCCTGTCTGCAGACCTTGGTTTGTGCTGTTGCTACGAAATAATCAATGTTCCTTGCTTCATCTAAGAGTGTTTTTAATGTTTTGGCTTAGTGGCGTACTCTGAAATATACAGTCAGCACCATAATTCGACACTGACAATTTTTTATAATAATTCAGAGCTCCAGCACTTTGAGTTTGAAAGGATACCTCTGTGGTCCATTTCTGTGGAAATGAATTTTGCCACGTCAGCACAACTTAAAGAAAACACCACCTGCCTCCAATCAACAGTCAAACAAACATGGTGACAAACTAACACTGCCCATTATGGTTTGTCAACTTTGTGCTGCAACTGCATCTTCCATTATTAACACGAAAGCCTTAATTATCCACTTCAGACATACAGAAACTACAATATGTTGCATTTCAATGCTTTGATTGGCTTTACTCATTAGAATTCAGTTTAATTCAAAGCGCAATCAACAACTTCCATTTCAAGATCGACCTGAGTGTTTTAAATTGATTAATCTTCCCTTCTCTGCTTATGGGATATACTAGCATTTTTTCATTTCAAATGTGAAATGGTGTGCAATTTTGTGCTGAGAGAAAATGATAGTGCTTAACAACAAGAGGACATTATTTAAAATAAGTTTAAACCAGTAATATACATGAACTAACAGTTCATTTTCAGTTAACTGGCTAATGTGTCTTTTAATCATTTACAAATGGTGCTCATGTTAACTATGTTATTAATTTATACATTATTGAACAGTGTAATGGTTTGAAGTTTTACTTAAGGTATACTCAACTTCACAATCAGGGTGACAAAGAGCATTTCAATACAGTGCCGTGAAAAAGTATTGCCCCCTTCCTAATTTCTTTTTTTTTTTTTTGCAGATTTGTCACACTTAAATGTTTCAGACCATCAAACATATTTTAATATTAGACAAAGATAATCTGAGTAAATACAAATTGCAGTTTTTAAAAAGGTGATTTCATTTCTTGAGGGAAAAAGCTATCCAAACCTACCTGGCCTTATGTGAAAAAGTAATTGCCCCTAAACCTAATAACTGGTTGTGCCACCCTTGGCAACAACAACTGCAATCAAGCATTTGCGATAACTGGCAATGAGACTCTCACATTGCCATGAAGGAATCTTGGCCCATTCTCCTTTGCAGAATTGTTTTAATTCAGCCATATTAGAGGGTTTTCGAGCATGAACAGCCTGTATAAGGTCATGCCACTGCATCTCAATCCGATTTAAGTTAGGACTTTAACTAGTCCACTCCAAAACCTTCATTTCATTTTTAAGCCATTCAGAGATGGACTTGCTGGTGTGTTTCGGATCATTGTCCCGCTGCATAACCCAAGTTGCTTGAGCTTGAGGTCACAAACTGATGATCGGACATTCTCCTTCAAGATTTTCTGGTAGAGAGCAGAATTCATAGTTCCATAAATTACGGCAAGTCGTCCAGGTCCTGAAGCAGCAAAGCAGCCCCAGACCATCATACTACCACCGCATTTGACTGTTGGTATGATGATCTCTTTATGAAATGCTGTGTTAGTTTTACGCCAGATGTAACGGGATACACACCTTCCAAAAAGTTCATCTTTTGTATTGTCAGTCCACAGAATATTTTCCCAAAAGTCTTGGGGATTATCAAGATTTTTTTTGGCAAATGTGAGACGAGCCTTTGTGTTCTTTTTGGTCAGCGGTGGATTTTGCCTTAGAACTCTCCCATGGATGCCATTTTTGCCCAGTCTCTTTCTTATTGTTGAATCATAAGCACTGACTTTAACTGAGGCAAGTGAGGCCTGCAGTTCTTTAGATATTGTTCCGGGTTCTTTTGTGACCTCTTGGATGAGACATCGATGCGGTCTTGGAGTAATTTTGGTAGGCTGGCCACTCCTGGGAAGGTATACCACTGTTCCAAGTTTTCTCCATTTGTGGATAATGGCTCTCACCATGGTTCGCTGGAGTCCCAAAGCCGTAGAAATGGCTTTGTAACCCTTTCCAGACTGATAGATGTCAATCACTTTGTTTTTCATCTGTTCTTGAATTTCTTTAGATCGCAACATGATGTGTTACTTTTTGAGATCTCTTAGCCTACTTCACTTTGTCAAACAGGTTCTATTTAAGTGATTTCTTGATTCAACAGGTCTGGTAGTAATCAGGCATGGTGTGGCTAGTGAAATTGAACTCAAAAAATGTGGTTAATCACAGTTAATTCATGATTTAACAAGGGGGGGGGGATTACTTTTTCACACAGGGCCAGGTAGGTTTGGATAGCTTTAGCGATCATAATCCACGCACTTTTTGTCAAAATCACCATATTTCTCCTCACTATTTGCAAGCTGTCACTTCTAAGAGCATGCTGGAAAAAAAAAAAAAAATCCGGTTTCAATACACAGCCTGGGCTCTGAATTTAAGCAGGTAAATCTGTGGCTCGGACTGAGCCACCAGAGCATGGGTCCACCCCTCCACGCCCAGGGGCGGGTTCATACTCGTGCACAGGTCAGACACGGGGGGGGGGGAGTAGCCGGTCGCGTAACATGCGCAGTTAGAGTAGAAAGAGGAACACAGCATTGCAACATTTGCGATGGCTGAAAAACAGCCCAAGAGAAAACGGTCGGAGGAACATAAATTAAAAAAGAAGGGCTACGACCATGAAAGGGCGAATACCCGGGTCAACATTGGTGTGGCTTTCCGACGGTGGAGGGAACTCCGCGAATTGAAGGGTCTGAAAACGGACGCGGAGGTTGCCGTCTTTCTGCTGGACAGGTGAGCAACATTAGCTTTGCGGTGCTTCACACAACAGTAACAGCCGTCAGGCATTCATCATATTGTCTAATCCGCCAAAATGTATCATTGTTGTGATGTTATCTATTTATAATAGCAGTCACGTTGTGGGTACAGTTGTCTGACGGGTCAGCTAACCTGAGCTTCGCAAATTGAACTAGTGGCTACAAGTTCTTGTGAATGTCTGACATCTTATGTAAGGAATCGATGGGGAATTGCGCAATCAAACGCCGTACATACGTGCAACTAGATAGAATGAAATGAACCGCCTTCATCTCAGCTTATTGTTTTGCTTGTACTGTCTCGCTTTGCATGCATGCGGTTGTAGCTGTACTGTTATATACCCACAAGAAATTTGCTATAAGCTCTTGTTAACCATTTCTTCCAAAACGAAACAATTCCGACAGCAAGCTACTTAATGAGCTCATAGCAGAAACACGCAAACGGTCTAAGCGTTGCTTGTGTGGAGCTCGCGAATCGATAACTTGTACCGGGAAAAATTCCAAATCCATTTTCCACTTTTTCAGCTTGTAATTAGCCAGAACGATTTTTAAATGCATTCCTGACCGTAGTCTGTTCGTGGACACAGACTCCGATTTGAGGCATTGCGCTGGCAAGCATGCTTTAGCAGTTCTTTATGTGACAGGCTTATTATCACCTTTGCTACAATACTACTAAAACTCCTCACATGTACTTTCAAAGCAATAAATACGGCTTCCCCTCGCCAACTTACCCTCGAGCATTGGAGGGTCCGGCCTCCACCATATTGGTCAGCTACGCAGTTTCTACTGCCGTTTACATGACAGTGCGCGTGCATGAACTTCGGGGGTGGACCCCGGGGCGGAGTATGAAGGGAGGGGTGGGTCTGTATTCGTTTACACTTCAAATGTCAACAACCTCTCTACTCATTTTCTCCCACATCGCTGACTGCACCTTTAAGATATGAAATCATCATGTAAAAACTGAATTTTGTATTTACTCTGGTTATCTTTATCTAATAATAAAATTTCTTTGATGATCTGAAACATTTAAGTGTGACAAACATGGAAAAAAATAAGATATCAGGAAGGGGGCAAATACTTTTTCACAGCACTGTATGGCTAATTATGGTTAAATAATGCTAATTCAGCACTCTGATGCATTTATCGTCTGTTAATTCATGCACCTCAGTTAATTAACTAATGTTAATTAATGTATCCTTATTGCAAAGTTTTACCAAAAAAAGGTTCCAAACAAAATGTTTTAGGTTTGCGACCCATATCAAGCCAAACCGTTTTTTTCATGCAAAATGTTACTTCACCTGAGAGGTTTCACATGTCAAACCAATGAAAGAGGCTTCATTGTCAAACTAGAAACGGTTCCTCTATGGATATGAGCAAAAGAGCGCTTTTGTATATCCTATTTGTTTGCCTTCTTCAGCAAATTAAAATTATTTCAAGAGTGATGACAAGTTTTGTTCTACTTTAGATACACCATTTGCATTGCAGTGGAGATACTAACTGTACTCACAGGCGGACGCTTCCATTCAATGCTGAAAGGAAACTCCCCGGCAGGAAACTGGAAGGAGTTATTGGCAGGGAACAGTTGGTCCTCAAACAACACATTCTTCCTCAAGTGCTCGTCTCGGACCTCAAGGAAGTTTTGCGGTTGCCCGGTAACAAGCAAGGAGTGGTTGCGTTTCAGGATGGCGGAGTGGGTGCCATTGCGGGGAATGCTGGCTAACCCAATGTTACTCTGTGGTAGAGGAGCCGCTCTGGGCATGATGGCTGAGAGACCAGGTTTCACCATCAAAACCACCTTTTCCTCTTCTGGCACATTCTCTCTTACTCTCTCTCCTTCTTCCTTCTCTCGTTCCTCCTCCACACTCACCTCCTTCACCATTGCCATTGAGGAAGCGCAGTTCGAGAAAAAACGTCACGAAACCAGCCGATTGAACAGCAAAATGCAGCGCGAACAAAACTCATCGCTGAAGCTCTCCGGGAGAGTTTACAGGTGCACGTGGCTGCAGTCCTCTGGCTTCCTCAAGACTTTGCTCTCAGGTCCACCAGATCCAGAGCAGCACATGCTCCAAAGCTCATCCTTCACTCTTCTTTTACAGCAGAAATAAACATGGCAAGGTACTTCCCCTTCAGCTTTGTCCAACATTCGGTTCCTTTTTTCTCCCTCTCTCACTCTCAAACACACACACACACACACACACACAAACTATACCCCCTATTGCTGTTTTGACCGTTACACTGTGCAGTTTTCACAAGACAGCCGAGTTATGTTTTATTCTCTACTGTAACAGTCAGCACGTGCAGGAAGGTATTTGAACCTTAGGCCATTACATTCATTTTCATTTGAAGAATAGTTATCATATGGAAGTCTACACAGAGCAGACTGGATACTGATTAACTGTAAACTACTCAGGAAATAATCTTCAGAATGTAAGGGTTTTGGGACATGTGGACTTAGCGCAGTAAAAAACCTCCCCAGAGTTGAAAAAGCGATTTGTTGCTTGCAAGCAGTTAATACTTTTGATTCACAGACTATAATGACACCATCATCATGACAATCATAATAATCATCATCATCTTCTTCTTCTTCTTCTAGAAAAAATGCAGTTCATTGGGGCAACCACAGCTTGGATCACATTCTCTTTTGAGGACCTCTCCATATATGAAAACAGCAAACAGCCACAGTGAAAAAACTTTTTAGCTTTGGCAAAAACTACAAGTTTTCTAACATCACATAAATGCACTAACAACCATTCTCTGAAACATCATTAAATCTGATGGACCATAAGAAATAAAAGCCATTAAAAAAAAAATCTCCAGGGAAACACAGAGAAATTCTTGGAGAATTAATACACACTTAAAAATAAAAATAAAAATATTTTTCCTTTTTTATCACATTCTCCATGGATATGACTTACCCTGCATCCCGGCAAGCACAAAATTGAAACAAAAATAGCGCCGAAGTCATAACATTCCCACAACATTAAGACAACACTGCGGTGCTTGAGGGGAGACGGACAAATACACTGCACATGATGGGAATATCAGCTTCTAACGGATCCTGATCTCCCAGTCCTTTCCCACATCCAGATCCAGTCCTCCCACTGCCAGAAGGTGGCGCTCTGCTTGGTATTGGACTTCAGTACAATCCTTCTCGTGACCTGAGAGAGACAATAACAGAGACTGCAGAGCCACTTTCAAATTTTACACATTCAATAAGCATTTAGCAGATGCTGTATACAAAGTTATTTAAAAATGTATAATCCATCAATACACCGGGACTCTTTCTGTAGACATTGATCATAAGGGCCATTTTCACAAACAAATACAGAGTGAGCTTCATCCTGGACAAAAATTAGTTTTGTATTAAAAATCTCCAATCAAACTTTTACACAGTCTCAGACTAGGCTTAATCGGTGTTTGTGACACTGGGCCTACATGCCTTACTAGAGGATGCACTGCCAGGACAAAAAAAGTTGCTGTTTGGATTTAAATAGGCAAACAATCAAGAGCTGATGATATGATCATTATTGAAGTGATTAATATGTTTCAGCTAGCAAAAATTACTGCAACCAAAACTGAGGCAGTGTGTCACTTCTCATTTCTTAAACAACCATCTCCAAGGACGTGGAAAAGATGTTTTAATGTTCCACAAGCGGCAAATTATTGGCCCGCATCAAGCAATGAAAACAACTGAGGAGAATGCTGAAACTACTGGCATTGGGTCAAGAAGTGTCTAATGCATTATTAACGCCAATTTAAGTCTTTGGGATGTACTTTGAAAGACTTCACAAAGTGGTTCAACACTCCCATCGTCAATACAAGATCTCAGACACAAAATAATGCAGACCTGGACGAAAATAAATGTTGTGATGTTGCGTAAGGTTGTCGAAAAGAATGCCTCAACAAAAGCACACCATAGTTAAAGGTGGTGCAACAAAAGATAAAAGTTTGCAGCATTTTTCTTAGCCAGGCGGTGCATAACAGCAGTTCCCACTTTATCAAATCTATAATATCGCACAACACAACACTAAGCTAACTACAATACAACACTGGCCTAACATATAACACTGACTGCAGGTAAACAGTAAACAAGAGCGGCGAAACAAGAGTTTCAATGTAGTGACTATTCCCAGTACATCTCAACGGTCATTTTGAAGGAATAATGATGGTTTTACATTGATGATACAATTCAGCCAACCCAATCATCCACAGTCTTACAGAAGGTTTTTCAAATACATTTACATATATTACTCCATTACTCTGTAGCAATGTGGATTTCAGAGCCTGGCTCAAAAGCCACATAGACCTTATTGCGGTAACACCACCAACCTGCCAGGTTTCACTCGAGCACCTAAGTCACTAAGTTGTAAAGGAATGAAGCAATAAGATAAATAAAGCATAGCGCTGCCCAGACCTGATGGGCACATCAAGCCAAAACAAGTAAAGTGCGATTTGTTTTCTATTTGCATCGTCTGAAACTTGCAAAAGCTGTGTCATGACTTCTGCACATGCTCACAACTTTGAAAGCAGTAAATCCGCTCAACTGTAGCTAAGTCAAAATCTAGAAGGTATTTTTCTTCTTCTATGATTATTGGTGATGGCTACCAGCTTACATTCTTTGTATCCCTTAGCTTAAGCTTGCAATAGCACTTTAAATCCTCAAATTTCCATAGAAAGCTCCTTAATATAAAATGAACAGTGCCAGAGAAACTAAAATATACAAATACAATGTAAAACGAAGACGGTGTTGGCAAGGATGGAATCAGATTATGACTTAACATAACATAACATAACATAACATGAATAGCGAGAACAGGCCGTTCAGCCCAACTAGGCTCGCCACTTTCTTTATACTATTGTGAATTTCTTTATACTATTATATCACTTCAGATACTCAATGACTCAATGGTATCTAGCTTTAAGTCAAGCCTGCTCTTGAAAACTCCCACGGTCTCTGCCTCAACAATATGGTCAGGCAAGCTATTCCACATCGAAATTACTCTTTGGGTGAAGAAATATTTCCGAATATCAGTGCTAAATTTACCTTTGGTCAACTTCCATTTGTGACCCCGAGTTCTACTAACAACACTTGGTCAAAGGAATCCTACATAATTCACTTTGTTAATCCCTTTAACATATTTAAAGACCTCAGTCAGATCACCCCTTAAGTCTCCTTTTCCTAAGACTAAAGATATTGAGGATCTTCAGCCTCCTCTCATAGCTTTCATCTTTTATACCCGGAATTAGCTTAGTGGCTCTTCTCTGAACTTTTTCTAGAGCCTCTATATCTTTCTTAAAGTATGGTCCCCAGAACTGCACACAATACTCCAGATGTGGTCTGATGAATGTGTTGTACAAAAGAAGCATCACCTCCTTGGATTTGTACTCAATACTTCTGGCAATGTATCCCAGCATCCGATTGGCTTTTTTAACAGCTACGGCACAATGGGTAGAACCTGTGAGGGTTTGGTCAACAATCACTCCCAGATCTTTTTCGTGTGGAACACATTCCAGTTTTAAACCTCCCATGAAGTAATCCCGTCTAATGTTTTTATTACCTACATGTACAACTATACATTTCGCTACACTAACATTCATTTGCCACATTTCTGCCCAAATCATCCTGAATCACTTTAGTGGACATTAAACTATTTGCCAAACCTCCCAATTTAGTATCATTTGCAAATTTAACTAATTTGCTCTCAATATTCCTATCAAGGTCATTAATGTAGATGAGGAACAGCAGGGGTCCCAACACCGATCCCTGGGGGACGCCACTCCCCACCATACCTAGCTCAGATGAGATACCACTGACCACCACTCTTTGTGTTCTGTCCTGTAACCAGTTTTGAATCCACTTCAGAATACCTCCTGTAACTTCAATGGAGCTCATTTTAAAAATTAGTCTCTTATGCGGTACTGTATCAAATGCTTTCTGAAAATCCAAGTATATGATGTCATAAGCCCTGCTCTGGTCATAAGTCTTGGTGGCCTCTTCAAAAAATTTCAGAAAGTTTGTCAGGCATGACCTTCCCTTACGGAAACAATGTTGGCTATCCCTCACTTGCAGTCAAACAAATTCACTTTCTTAGGGTGTAAGTTCTGAGCATGTGCAGTTCTCGTAACACAGCTCCTTTAACAGCCTGGAGTAACTGATCCATTGGAGTTGATAAAAACTGTGTAAGTATTTGAATGTTATTGCATTTAAGTGGATTATGCAGATTATGTTTATGAAACACTGATGAGAATTCTTCGTTATGCCTGGCTGGTTCTTACCGGAGATCTCCACAGTCACTGCAGATGGTTTCTTCTTCACCCCCAGGAAGCTGATGGACTGAACCGAGCACTCTGCGTCATACTGCCCCCTGTTATCTGCGCAGCTGGGAGCACAGCAAGCAGAGTTTAGGAAGACTTTTACACTGAGGGTTTTGTGTGTGTGTGTCAGTGTGTGCACACGCAATGTGTAAACAGGTGTGGTCAAGCAGGTGCAAAATGTTCTATGTAATGTAGTGTAAAGTAGTCCTGAGTTTCTAGTATAAAAAACAGTCATAAACCAATGCACCAAATTAACGTCAAGCATGTGGGTAAAATAATGAGGCTTTTTTGTATGAAAAACTGGACTAGCAGCACAAAACGCAGCATTAAAGCTTCCTGAACCTTTCCTTTAAAATTGAGCATGCTCACCAGTTTATCAGACGACACATCTTCGCAGAAAACTTGCGCAAGACAAACTGCCTCTTCTTCTGGAAGTTAAAGGAGTGTCCGTCATCAAGGTACAACTCCCCCTCTGCACAGCCCTGCAGTGGGACAGCATTTACACAAATGTTACAATGATCACAAAACAATTACACAGCATTTACAGATGCAACACTGATCACACGACAGTTACACAGCACTTAACACTGACATTGCAGCAATCAGACAAGTTACCCAGCATTTATACAGAAGTTTGAGTGATTATACAACAATTACACACCCACTGACAGAAGTTACAGTGATCGCTCGAGACTTACAAACGACTTACACAGAATTTAGTGATTGCATAAAAGTAACGCAGCATTTACACAAATGTTACAGTGATTGCATGATTTACAAACCACTTAGACAGAAGTTTCTGAGATTGCACAACAGTTACACACCACTTACAGACATTACAGTGTTCACACAACAGTTACACACCATTTACACAGACATTACAGTGTTCACACAAGTTGCACAGCACTTACGCGGATGTTACAGTGAAGGCCCAACAGTTACACGCCATTTAAAGACGTTACAGTGGAGTAACAACTGTTACATATCAGCTGCACAGACGTTAGTGTTCACACAACAGTTACACAGTGCTTACACAGAAGTTACAGTGGTGGCCCAAGAGTTACATGCCATTTACAGACGTAACAGTGATCATACAACAATTGCATATTACTAGCATAGATATGAGTGTTCACACAAAAGTTACACACCACTTACACAGGTGTTAACAGTGATCTCACAACAGTCACACAGATCTGAATTCCTTGCCTCAGAGTCGAGTGCCACAGTGAGAGAGAAGGGCAGCTTGAGCTGGTCAGCGGTGCAGGACCCAGCCTCTGTCCGTCTGCACACCACCGTACCCCCACGCTGAAACAGGGGCACCTGAGCACACACAGGGGGAGAGGGTGATCTGGCCAAACAATATGCCGCAGCTATCCGCCACAGCCTGTTAACCGACAATACATTCTGCTGGATAACTGTCATTTTCTTCACAATCACATGTCTTCATCTGATTATTATTCATGTATCCAGACAGTTCATGCTTATTTGTTCATCATTCAAGTCATTGCGGTTTGTGAAAGCTTTGGCGATGCGTACACTGGTAAGTGTGATGCTAATAAAGCATGTTGAATTGAATGGAAATGAAGAGTGTGGAGCAGATGGTGTGAGTGTGAGAGAGAGTGAGAGGGAATTTCAGGCGAAACTCTTCTCCCATGATGCAGTGCTCCAGGGGACAGGAAGAGTAGAGCAGAGGAGGTGCAGACTCACAGTGTCCAGAGTCACAGGGAGCCTCACAGAGGCACCACCGCTGAAGATCTGAGCTGAGCTCACATCATACCACATCTGTAACACACAGAGGACACTTACTACAGAGTGAACACACACACACACACACTCATGCAGACAGGCATTTGATACAGTACACAAGACCCAAATGCGCGCGACACACACACACACACACACACACGCACTCTCTCACACTCACACAGAGGGCATTTAATCCAGTGCACAGGACACACACACATAATCACAGATACACACAGATACTTTTGTACATACAGAGCATTTGATGCAATGCAAAAAACAGAAACAAACAAACACACACACACACACACACACACAAATACATACATACACACACAGGGGATTTGATGCACAGCAAAAGAGACATGTAAACAAAGGGCATTTGATACAGTGCACAGCACGCCCATGCACACAAACTCTTATACATAGGGATGACCTGATACAGTGCACAGCACACATACACACACACACACACACACACACACACTCTCTCTCCCTCTCTCGCACACGGACACACACACTAGTCGTTTAATACAGTGCCCAAGACAGACACACATACACAGGACATCTGATACAAAGTAAACACACACTAACACATTCAGTTCATAGGCATATCTGATACAGTGTACACACACAGGCAAACTAACACACTCACGGGACACCTGTGTGCAACATACACAGACATGAGGCTGCTGACGGAGCACAAAAACACATCATACCTCACCAGATCCCGGAAATATAACATCAATCTCTGTGACTCCAGGGTCAGTCACAGGACAAGCCAGCAGAGCGCTTCCTGCATGTGGAGGTGAAATCAGACGATTTATAATCGTTAACAGGGCATCCCCCTCGCGCACAGATTAATATTACTGGCCTCATCATTGTCACTCTTTTTGTCTCAATCACAGACGTCTAGTCTGCACTTCAAAACAGAGCATTCTCAGTCTGTGGGTGTGTCCCAATACTTGGAAAAATTCACCCAACGTCCCTCCAGACATGAAAGTAAAGTCGAAGAATATGAGTAGAGCAGAGGAAGACGTTTTTCTGAGCATTGGGACGTGCCCTCTGACTTCTCCAAGCATTGCAATGCCACTGCTGTATTTTTCACAGCCAAATCTCAGTTAAAACAGGTGAAATACAGTATTTAATCAGCCATTCAACAAGCTTTACTCTGCTGTTACTGTCCAATGTACAGGGCAGTCATGTTTAAATCTAAAGTACTTGTTCCCAGGGAGTACCTATCATGTACTGGTGCTCCACAGCAAAGGTGCTCTCTTCCTGGGGAAACTCCATCCACAGTGGCCTGGCAGGGACACAGATCAGGGTTACGCCCAGTGGAGTTTTCTTCATTTGTAAATTTATTCTTTCCCTCCCCTCTTTACTATTACATGAAATGTACAAAACTTTTTCCAAAGAAATTAATAATTTCATAGTTAATGCTAATAGTTTTTAACGTTAAATGCCTGCTTGTATTTGATGAGCTGCTTTGTTTTGCGCCATTGACTTGAACCATTTTAGAACGTCATTTTTGATGGGATGTTGATTTGTACATTTTGCTTGCAGTTTGATTTAAAATGATTAACGTTTTTGAAACCAATAAAATAAGCATTTCATGCCAATTTATTTCCATGGGGTTGAGTGGCTTTACTTGTCTTAAGAAAATAAAAATGTTCACTCTTGAGTCCAGTTCACTGTTGGGACATAAATGGGTCATAGGGCTGGCGTGTGCTCATTGAAACTCTATTCTTCTACATGGTCCACGTGTCAACAGAGGGGGGCTGGGATAACTCACCTGATTGGTGGCTGAGCCGAGGTGTGGGCGCGGTAGAACAGCGTGTACCAGTAGGGCAGCAGGCGGTACCTGCTCTGGATGGCCGAGCGGATCGCCGCGGTAATGGCTTCCCCGAAAAGCCAGGGCTCCCGCCGCTTGGTCTGCATGGCGGAGTGACCCCGGAAAAAGGGCTGCAGCGCCCCCGCCTGGTACCAGCGCACGAGCAGCTCTGCATCTGGGTCCAGGAAAAAAACCTCCCACGTCCGCTAGGATGGGGGAGAGAGGGGAGAGAGAGGGAGGCAGGTACAGGAATAAGGGCATCTTCCCCACTCATTGAAGCCCTATCATGTGCTGGTTTTAAAGGAGGAGACCGCACCTCGGCAAAGTATATTTCAGCGGAAAGTAGAATTCTTGAAGTGTCTAAAACGCATAGTTTCATAAATTTTAATTGATCCAGTGCGACGCATTTTTAAACTGGCAAGTCTTCAAATCTGCATCAATATCAAGGGGCAGACATTTTTACTTGGGGAATCTAAGGCTGCATTCGGAATGCACACTTGCCCACTCGCTCACTCACTCTCTATATTGTTTTCAATGTAGAACATTCACTACACAGTGCCCTATATAGTGGGTGAGTGTGCATTTTGAACGCATTATCCAATCAAACGCCAGTGCCGCGGTGCTTGTGGCGTCAGTTATTCTCTTTTGTGACGTCAGTTGTTCTCTTTCCTTTCATCCGGGCCATAGAGTAGTTCAAAGGGCCTTCAGTAAGCTCTGCCTTTACGACTTGGCTGCCCGCAAGCTGTTTTTATTTAAGCTGGCCTGATTAACAATCAAACAATTTATCGACTGAGCGACCAAGACCAATACATGACCTATAATTAGAAATCTAATGAAAGGTGAATTCCCATTGCCTACAATTATATAATTGATATGGCATTGTAAATCCAAAACTTCTGCTGACTTTGCAGCATTTATTTTCGCCATACTTAGGATTGTCACACAGCTTTGCAACTTGCCTTACAGCGCCCTTTTAGCTATGATAACATTCAGAATAAAGACTGGATTCTCGCAGCTTCGCAAACTAATTTACGCAAATCTGTGCTGCTTAACGAGCAACACAAGTGCTGAAATTATAAAGACATATTGATATTTTATGTCGTCATTTATGCGCAGAAGAAGACGCCTCATAATTTTGTGGTGCAATGCATAACAATGCTATCAAAAGTAAATTAGACTGTCGTCGGTTTTTACCAATTAGTCTGAGCAACTGTGGCTAATCGGGAGATGTAAACTGTTGAGGTTTAGGTTATTAAGAATTTTTTAAAGGTGAGGTTTCCGAAGATCAAATTCAAAATCAGAAGATTCCCCCAAGTAAAAATGTCTGCCCCCTGATATTGAAGCCAATTTGAAGACTCGCTGGTTTAAAAATGCGTCGCACAGGATCATTACTAAATTAAAATTTATAAAAATATGCGTTTTAGACACTTCAAGAAATCTACTTTCTGCTGAAATACACTTTGCCGAAGTGCGGTCCCCTCCTTTAAACTGGCCCGAAGGAGTCCTCGAAGGAACAGTAGGCAGACCCAATCCAGAAGTAATATGAGATTACAATACAGTCTTGTGGAGTCCGTGACCATTTGGACGTTCATGCTGTTAAAATCTCTTCAACTCAACTGATCTCATCAATGGGCTCATCAAATACAGCTTCTTTGTTCAAACCTGTGAAACTTCAGACCTATTTCAAATTATAGTGGTGATCCAAAGGTTTGTAAAGACCCATAATGTGTCCTGCTGAATTACAGGGAAATAATTTACGCAGCCACATAAAAGATGGCATCCTGGGTGTGAATATTTCACTCAACAGTGATGTAGCTAAAGTAAAGCAATGCAACAAGGACACAGAATATATATGAGACACTGTCCTACAATATGGAAATATGATTTTTTTTTTAATTAAGTTTTAACTTATTTTAACTTACTTAAGGGGACATTCAACTGAAAATCACAGTTCACATGGCTAAATAAGAGCTAAAATATCTCAGTAATTCAGATAATACGGATGTATATACTCACAAACTAAAACTGACAGTCTCCTCTTCGACCTGATATTCGCTGTATGCAAATCCAATGTGTAGGAGTTCAGAGCCACAGAGCTAAAGCTGATTCACTGGCCAAATCCTTACTGATCCTGACTGACCACACTGTATTTAGATTTAGGAAAGAGATTTCAAAATATAAAATGTATACATCAATCAATGTCCAAACAATGCGTTTGAATGAATGATTTCGATACTTGACTCCCTTTAACTTGGGGGGGGGTCCCTGGATCAGTGGAAGTTAAAAATCTCCGTTGTCAAGCCATGATTGGGCAGAACCGCCTGAAAAGGGGGCCTATATGCAGAGTGAGGATTTTATGGTTTAGTTTGCACCATAATTCCATAATTCATCCACTGAACTGACAGAAGTCAGTTTTCCATTGTTTGCAGCCACACAGCTGTATCTGCAACTGTAATTGTGTTGCATTGAGCTCTGTAAATTTTAAAATTTCTCGAGATCTACAGCATCAAAATAACCCAGCCATGCTGCATCGAGACTGAAGATTTGTCTCAGGGTCGCCCCCTACAGGAAGTATCAGGCATTCACCTCCACAGAAAGCGATGCCCGCAATACTGAGCGACAGCAGCATGGGGATGGAGATCTTCAGATACTCCCAGGTTGCCAGATTGTCGCCGGTCCACACCGCACCTGTCACACACAGATGCATATTGACATAAAAACTATGCAGGTAAGGTTAATTAGAGAGTCTAACCTCCTTTTTGGTATGAGTGAGAGAGTAAGTGAATGGTGCTGGCGCACATTGACAAGTTAAGGTCCTGTCCAGGCTTTATTGCTGCCTTCCACCTTATATCTGCTGGCATAGACTCCAGTCCTCCCTCCCACCACCATGGAGAAAGTGACCATTTAGAGAATGGTTCCATTACTGATGGCGTCAGTTCTCACATTGGGAATACAGGAGAGGAGCAACTACAGCCCGTTTTCAAAGAGACACTGGATTGTAAGTATTCTCACCCACCAATGGCAGCAGACTTTGTTCAGCATAGTGTTAGCAACACAGTCCACGATTGGTTGGTTTTCTACAGGGAAAGTGACAGTGCCCCATGCTATGCCCCCGGTGCAGCTCACCCAGTCTCTGGGACCCCGCAAAGAAAGAGCGAGACAGGACGAAGGGCCTCTCGGTACCCCGACTTCGTGCCACCAGACCCTCCACTGTGGCCGAGTGCTGGAGCATCCAGACAAAAAATGAACAAAAATAGTAGAGTTAAGAGAATAAAGGAAAATCCTGAGCCAGTAAGAGTGTGACACGGGCACGTTATCAACCCATATGAACCCAGACCTATTTCTCCTTAACCCCTTTGCGCAGAATACAAACGAAGACCACAAAGGAAAAACGATCAGAGTCCAAATTTTGCATTTTTGTATATTTCATGTATTATATATTATAATAATATAGATTTTTATTATATTTTATACATTTTTTATTTTTTGCATATTTTTTCAGTGCTTTGTTTCAAAGATTTTGAATTTTTAATTCATCATTTCTCTACTACTTGAAAATGAGACTGATCATTTTTCCATTGTGGTCTTCAAATAATGCCATTTTTTTCCTGTACAGCATGAGCCTGTTTAGGCTTTATAACTCATAATTTGTGCAATTATTCCAGGGAAGCAAGACATTTGGGAATTCAATTACAGAATTATTTAGGAATTAAATTTTGGAATTTACAGACACTGGCGTCTAGATCTGCTCCAAGGGGTTTTAAAGGAAAATTATGGTGGATATAAAAGAGAACAAATGGACCACAGAGAGCACATTTATGAAAAGAATTTGTAACACCCGTGTCACCATGGGTTTTTATGGGTTAATGAAGTGAATAAAGCACATGCACTCGGTGATTATTGTTTTTCTAAGCCCAGCAGTGTAGTGGTCCCTGGAGAAGTGGGTACACTCTATTGAGTAGCTGGGTAGATCGCTAAGTAGAAAGTGGGTATACTCTCCAATGCATTTCAATTGCTTTTTGGTTTATAGGTGGGTACACGATAAATTGACAGAAAAAGAGATGGGTATGCTCAGTATACCTATTAGTCCTGCCATGTATTTCTTTCACCCATGAACTCAGCTACCTGATTTCACTAATTGGTTCCACCACCAGGCTGGAGAACTGAGCTAGTTAGCAAACCAGCTGGTTGGAAGAAAATCCTGGGGAGGACTTTTTACTTTCTGAACCTGTATTGTCCTTTTCTGGAGCTAGCATGCTATGCTAAATTCTATCAATAAATTTCTATCAGTTTTGGGTTGAGCGCATTGTCCTGTGAGCAGTAAACGTGCCACTCACACGTGGTGCCCATCAAGGCACGCCTGACCTGATAGAACCCGTACAGGTTGTGTAGTTCCCGATGCTCCCAGCCCCCATAATGCACTGCGTCTTTGGGCATGGTCTGCTCGGGCCCGTCGAACACGGACGGCTCGTTCATGTCGTTCCACACAAACAGTGATTGTGAGGAGCCCTGGCGCACAATTAACGACAATAAGCTTATATAGTGCACACTGCATGCCAGCTAGGGCACTTAGAAACAAACAAACAAACAAAGACTGAGAGAAAAGCTAAGATGAAAAAGCATTTGAGAACAATTATGTCTTCAGACACAATTCCAATGACTAACTCTTGCTGCCTCTAATACAGCTTAGAAGTGAATTCCAAAGATGAGGTGCACAAAAACAAACAAGGAACGTTGGTTATGTATTATAACCCCAGATTCTATGAGTATAAGCTTCGCCCTTTAAGGCTGTCGCTATTGTGTTTATCCCGCCACACGTGCACAGAGGGATAAACCCAATAGCGACAGCCTTAAAGGGTGAAGCTTATACGAAATAGAACCACCATATTCCCAGCAATGGTAGAGAGTCGAGCAAAATCATAAATTCAAATAAAGCTCTCTTGCAATAGCAGTTTTTGGGCAACTGTAAGACAGAGCAAAAGTCAGTAACCTTATTATTCTATTTTGTACAGTAGTTTGTATTGCGATTTTTAATACAACCTTTCGTAATGCTGCATAACCCCTAGATTCCACCGGGAGCGTCTTGGCCGCGTTTCTGCAGCGACACGGTTGCCGGAGTCGATCGCGGCCATTCTAGATAATGGTTGTGATTCCACCAGCCGCGCCACGGCACGTCTCGGCAGCATCCTAGAAGCAGCTCTCCGTGCTGCTCCGCTGAGTCTATTTCTGGTGCTGGCGGGCCACAATCGCGCTGATCTGAGTATAGCAGGGATACGTTTCCCATAGTTGGACCATATTTAGTCATTGGATCCAACTACGTTAGTTTTTGTGCTAATGGGAATCGCACACCAGATCGTGCCAGGCAGGAAATAACTATCAAGGGGAATACGCTTTTAACTAAAAGAAACTAGCCACAAATCTTTGATATAAAATTCGTTTATAACTTACTTTTCAACTACTTGTCTGTGATTTTGTTTTAGCTAAAACATGGGCACATTTTTTTTAAATCTATGGTGTTCACGGCTGGACTGTAGTAGGCCACAGCACAACAAAGTCAGAAATGACATTAAATGCAATTAAAGCAGAAAAAACAACAGAAAGCATTTACGTTCCTTGCACAAATATCCAGGTAAAAATGACCAAATATGCTAAATCTGAGCAGGTCGATTGTATCAGCTGGCAGGACGCTGCACTAACGTTTCGCGCTCAGTGGAACATGAAGTCGCCTGCAAGACGGAGCAAAATAGCGTCGCTCACGTTATGCTGCAAATACACGCCCGGTTGAATCTAGGTGTAAGAGTTGTGACCGATAATGAATAAGTACAAGGTAAATAAAAGTAAATGTTCTATCCTCTGAACTTACCTTGTACTTATCTAGAGCAAAGAGGCTGGAGTACCATGCTCGGGTCTTTGGACTGCTGAAGTCTATGTAACAGGAATTACCTGGGGGAGAGAGGAGAGGGTGAGGGAATGGGAGATCGATAGGGGGAGTGAAAAGCTGAAAGTGCCTAGAGGGAAGAGATGAGAAATCAGCAGCTCCATCTTTGATTTAAATTACATTAGACTGATGAATGAGACATCAAAGAAAGAAAATGAGACAGAGAATTTCAGCACTGCTGAAATGGCCCAAGATAGTGTGTAGGAGTGCATCCATCACTACTAGGCTGTCTACCTGGCCAGCAGGATCCCTGGTACATTTTTCCCATTCTGTCCTTCACAAAATGGCCGCCCTTCCTGGCCTCACAATACAGAGGCCAGAGAGGATCTATCTTGAAGTGAGGGTCACTGATGACCACCAGCTGTGGAGAGATATAGATATAGATGAGTGTTGAGAAGCCTAGGGAAAGTGTCCACATGGCAAAACGGACTGTAAACATAACTCAAAGGCTGGAAATATACTTGCTGTTCAACCATGCGTTCATGTAGTCAACCGGCAAACATTGAGCGTGTATTGGTTCACATACTTGCTTGTACAATACGCGTGTTACCGGAAGATTCCAGAAAGGGGCACACCGGAGAATTCGATCACAGTTTTGCGTGAAATAAACAAACATGGCGACACTCGATGAGTTTAGTTTAAGGATAATGCTACTACACTACCCCTGCCGTTTAAATGCATTATTGTACCTTGCATACGCATCAAGTTAATTTTTGCGGACGTGCACAAGCTACGCGCCAAAATTAAACGAACGTAGGATATGCATGGCAGCCACCCTGCTATGTGCATGAGTATTTAACAGCAAGTATATTTCCAACCGAACAGACTCCTCAAGATATTCAGAGTTCATTCTTTAGCTGGGTGGGGTCCCCTACAGAACTTCACGTGCCCCTCAGGGTCCCCAAACATCTTGAGACGCTGCAGAATATCGAGGAGTCAACCCAGTTGCCTGCCTCCTAAAGTTAACCACTGAATATACTCACTCAACCTGTGACTTTTCAAGAACAGGCTTTATATGATGCTCAATATTACCTAATTCTTCGGTGAAATTAGCATTAGATACGCTTCGCTGGCAGGAAAATAATGAGCCTTGTTGGCCAGAGAGGCTGGTTCTAGTCATCATGTTACATTACAGTATGTTATCTTAAACGTACTCCATCAGAGTTGATTTAACACTTTTTTGAGTGGATTGGAAAAATCTCGCCATCATTTCTCAGATAATCATCCACATACTTTCCTGTTTCTTTCCTCTAGGTGGTGCTGCAGGCCCACAGGGTCGGGGAACAGTTTTGAGTCCCAGGTGAAGTAGCGCTTTCCGACTGTGTGCTCAATGTCGAGCCAGATGACATCATAAGGGATGGCATGGCGGTCGAATCCAGCGTCCACCTCCTTCACATCAGCTTCATCCTCGTAGTTCCAGCGACATTGGTGGTAACCCAGGGAGAACAAGGGGGGCATAGCCTGGTATCCTAGCAACAACACAGCCAAGTGTAAACACTTCTACAACAAGTCTCAACAAGTCTTATATTTAGACATAAAAATATTTTCACAATACACATAATATTATAATAAAATGATAAAAGCTTAATAACAATCAATACTGAAAATATTGTCTTGTCAAGCACCAAGTGACTTTATTTGTGAAAATCAGGATATATTTTCTAATTTTTTCATATGTGTAAACTCATATGAAATGGCATTGTGATTTCAGATTATTTCATCACAACTACTGCCATACAGGCACTGCCTGTCTCACTGTGTTGTGTTCAGTGGAGAGTATTCGGTGAATAGACGGTGGTGGCTGCTAAGTGGTGGACAAAGAACCTGTTAGGTCTGCATATTGACGTAGGGCCTGGGATGGGGAGGGGCCTAGCAAGATAAAGGTGTCAATCAAACCACTCTCGGACATCCAGTGCAGGTCTGTGTGAGCAGGAACCCTCCTCCTCTTGAGTGGAGGTGGGCTGGACCCCTGCAGGGAGGGGAGGGGGGTGAGAACAGTTTGGGCAATGAAGGATTTAAACAGGTTTTGATTTGCACCACCAGACTACCACAGTAGATTGACCATTTATGGTCATGTTACATCAAAGCACCATGACAGTTTTACTGCATGGTCTGGGTCTGGTTTTAAATCCGGACTGTACCAAAGAAATAGGGGGGAAAGCGCAAAGAAACTGGTAGGAGACAGAAAGAAAGGCCTTTAAAAAGTTAAATGGACCACCGCCATTTTACACAGCATCCTGAAGAGCAATAGTTGTGTTCACCCTTGCCAAGCCCACTTGCAGTCTCAGCTGCTTTTGGAGAAAAAGAGTTCCTACTTAAATCTGCTTGTTGGGAAACTACTGTTGTGACTGCATATGCTTGTAAGTTCATTCTTCTGAGTTTGAGGATGGAGTCCCTCTAGATAAGTCTTTTATTGCACCAAAATGCTCCTTTTTGTGCAAATAACTTGCATTATGAGAGGAATACACTACATGCAGCTACTTAGATCAACTGCACGGTACATAGAAAGACGTTCTTACAGAGTCCAATAAACTCCTACACAGTCCATTAAAGCCCACTTTTGACAGAACTGGGATCAAATAAGAGGGAAGATAACCCTTTAAATTTTACCATGTATTTAGCAGGGATTAAAACTTCAGCAAAAAAAAACCCAGGTCCACAGAACTAAACTGCAACTGGAACAGCGATCCTGATAAACGACTGGCTGCCCTCGTTGTAATGCAGGTCTGAGGGTCATAAATCTTTGTTATCAGCTCCATCTAAAATGCAGAAACTGACTCCCCTGGGTCTGTGAGAGTGCACAGGAAACGGAGACACCTGCTGAAATATTGGCAGAGGAAGTGAAAGATGAAGTGGAGATAAAGCAGTTAGAGGGGGAGGGGGGCACTCCCCCTATCTCACTTCTTCTGTGGGTAGGGGACCTTCTTCAGAGGTCCGGATGTCCAGCAGGGTCTCCGACGCATTGAGCCAGAAAACCCCGATGGTTCTTTTGGGCTTGTGGGCCAGCAGCAGCGGAACCGAACCGTAGAGACCCAATCGGCTGTGGATGTCGTACCCAAACACGTCCAAGTTGTACAGGCGGTAAGCTTCCCCACACCTACAGGACAAAGAAACTTTTTTATTGGTGGGGATATGTAGCAGCTCATCTTGTGACATACTATATTGTAAATCCCTGATGAGGATTAATGGCAGGGTCACAGCAGCAACCTTTCTGTTACAGGGGTCATAACAAGCACATAATTTCTTGTCCATTGCAAGCCATAGTCACCCATCTCAAATGAACAAATAAAATATTCTTCATTAATAATTGATGAGAGGTCAGCACTGCACCCCAAAGCAGCATTCTCTACCTGTTCCCTTCCATGACCCACTTTAAACATGAACAGAATAACATAACACAGCATTTTCAAAAGGGAGCTACTGCCCAAAACCGTTGGTTTGAGCTGTCAACAGTTGGCCTTAACGTTCTCTTTGGGTTTTAATGAAGCAATATGCACTTTACTTTCATTTATTTTGGCTCTAGTGAGATGGAGTAATTTATTTACAGATACAATATCAACTAAGAGCCCTAGAGAACCATAGAGTTGGTATCTGGGGCGTTTTCATGCAAGCTATTCATTTAAATCACTGATCAGCTAAAGAGTCAACTCACCTCATCCCCATGGCTTAAATCAGCAAACAATTGAAAGAAGACGGCCAAAAACCTCCAGCCAATGTGCCCCCTCTAAGACTGGAGTTTGAAACCCATGATATATGGTATTTATTTAAACTAGTGCAGATCCCATTCAATTGCTGCTTCAGCTGTATCGGCGCTTGTAGCTGTTTTGATTTCTCAAAAACTGTGCGGTCAAAATACTCCACACCGCACTTCCTTGGGTCCTTAGTAATACACCCACCAAGTTTGAAGTCGAACAATCAGATGAACAGTTGTCGAGATAAGCAAAGCACATTCATATACACACACAGAAAGAGATTCCCTGCCTTATAGTATGATTTGTGTTTTACATTTAATTCAAAGTAATTGTCACGTAGCAAAGCTGACCGCTCACCAGAGGGAGCTAAAGCATGGATACAGTCCCCAGTACATCCTCCAGCCCGTCTCACCTGGTGTCCTTCAGCAGGAGGGTATCTGCGTGCTCTGGGAGGCCGTACACATGCGAGAAGCCCTGGAGACTCATGTCCAGCCCAACAGAGGTAGGACCTATGGGACATTCCGTAACACATTTACAACATGAGTTGCTTCTCTCCTGAAAGCGGATTGGTTGAGAGGTATTTCATGGTGCTTGTAAATTCAATACAGTCACAGTTGGCCCATACAAAAAAATTAGTTGGTTCGCATCCTTCACAAATCAATATTCAGGAGCAGGTTGGAGGTTTTCTTATTTTTGATTTTATTATAATTAGAGTTGGAGATCCAAATAGCGCAACAAATCCAAATCACAAGTAAATGTATTAACATAAAGAACAAGTGGTGCCAGGCACAACAAACCCCGCCCCTCGCACATATTTTGACCTACTTTTCCTAAATTCAATAGGCATCTATTCCGGGTCAGTGGCAATCCCTAAACTCAATTTGGGGTGAATCTGGCCATTAGTTTTGCTGCTAAAGTGTTAACAAACAAACAAATAAACAAAGAAACAAACAAACACACAAACATACAAACAAACCGAACCAAAAACAATACCCCTTGCTCTCCCCCTTCGGGTGGCGCGGGGTAATAAAATCTGCCTAACCCATGAATGGCGAGATGATTGAAAGCTGAACAGATCGACTGCTGCATGGACAGAAATTCTCAGCATTTTTCTCACTTTCTTTTTGGTGAGATTTTGATGGATCTGAGGCAGCAGGGTTTTTCTTGGGTGAGCGGGGAAGCTAACCAACATATTTTTTTCATGTGATCTTACTCTGTCCTTTGGTAAACACCATCATCCTGCTAGAAACCGTACATCAAACTTATGAATAAAAATGCAAAATAATTGTCTGCATAATCAATGAATTGTTGGCATGCTGTTTAATGAAAGCAATACAACTCTCAAGACAATGCTATATCAATATAGCACTGGATCTCGTGCCTTCTCTCCTAACGTAAACACAAAATGGAATTTACACGAAACCTTTCCTTCAATCTGTCCGTTCCTTTACTGTTTTCAGTACAGAATAGCTAGCATACGATTCCCAAACCCAGGTGAGGCTTTAAGATTCGTCCAACGACCTCTACACACCATTCGCCTTGATGTCCACAAACTGCTTAAAGGTCTCCTTCCACAATCCAGCTGGGTCTTCATCATCCTGGTCATGTGACAGGAAAATAAACAATAGATTTCAAACAAGACAGCTCGACAGCACGCGGGATCAAATGATGGACGAGCTTTATGCAGGAAGTGATTTGTGCATGGGGCATTTGGCACTTTGAAATGAGCAGGAAGCACATCTCTGCACTTGCTGCTGCTTGCCATGGGGTGTGTGGTGATGAAACAAAAAGAAATGACTCACACATGGTAGTGAGGATAGCTCATTTACCTCGTCTGGCTCCAAACACAGCCTGGGAGTGAAAAGTAAACAGACGGAGGTTTGAGTTAAGCAACTGATTCTAGTGATAAATAATCACACAAAGCACACAACAGTTTTCAGTACAACCACCTTTCACTGTAAGCCAGGTTAAAATGAAATGAGGCACAACCTCGCGGACTGAGCAGAAGTCTGAGGAAATCCAAAAATACATTTCAGTTATAGCTATCATTGATGGCCTGATATTAAATCCTTTCTCCAGATAGGCGGTAACCTAAGATGCAGGTGTCTGAATGATGTCGTAATTATTCTGGAATCGCATTGTTTACATTCTAGCGAACAAAGGGCAGGGCGCAGTCATATCAGCATAGCAATCCTACATTTCCCAAAAGATAAAGCCCACATTACTAAGGTGATTTAAGTAGGTATTAATAAGAAAAAGTTGGCTTTTAAAAACAAGGATTGCGTAGGTGTGGCTGTCATGCAAAAAAAGCTTAACCATCTGCTGAGGAAGGCAAGAGATAAATACCACTCTGACACTGAACAAAGCTTTAGAGCCATGGATAACAGCAGGTTATGGGACTGTATGAAAAACATAACTAATATGTCCCCAGACAAGAGACAGTTAATAACCTTTAGATGATTCAGTCAGGGCAAATGAGTGAAATGATTTCATTCTCAGATTTGAAGATCAGGACTACTGCCACTGTTGCACACTTCGGTACGATGATCTGCGACTCTTGTGGCTGTCTGAGAGCTCCATATGACCCTTCAGGCCCACAAATTTATAACATACTTTTATGTAGTGGCACTTTTACATGTCTCAGTTTTTATGGTCCGGTTACAGTCCTTAGTTATACAATGGTTTTATTTTGGACAGCTTTTATTTGCACTACTGTCTTTATTTGCATAGTTATTATCCCCAGGGTTAGTGCAATTTTAAGGAGCTTTCTTGTTTTATCCTTATTTATGACACAGTTCATGTATTTACTTTGTCCAGTTGTCCTGAATGTATGATCATGTCACTTAAGTTGATGTCCTTGTGTACCATATGGTTGTCCTCGAAGTACAAAATGATTGTATACCATGTGTCGTGACTGTATATGTTACGTTGTATCTGCTATGCAGCTATGTCGCACTATGTGCCCAAGACAAATTTCCCATTTGGGACAAGAAAGTTTATCTTATCTTACTTACTCGTGATATGCAACCAGAACATTTCTTTGTTCATGGACTTTTTGGAAATGCTGATTATTATAAAACGTCATCCAATTCAACAGCAATGATTGGAGAATAGCAAAATGTACAACAGTGAATAATTTCATGAGCCGGTATTAGAAACAGACAGCCTGTGAAGGTGAGTTTGCATGTATTTCATTTTTGGCGTCACTATTCATGGTTACGGACAATCCGATATACTTGTAGTAAACACAGAGCTTTCAGTTAGCTCTCTGTTTAGTTTGGAGACTGAATAGATAGGTACTCTAATGCCCCCTCTTTTTAACATTCAAAAAAGGTTGAAATGTAGTAATATCCACTTGCAGTTGATTCAAATGTTCGTACCATGCATCAAAATTTTATGTTTGGTAGTAAAACACTGTATTATTTTCAACTCACACCAAAGCAAAAATCTCTCCATTTTTAGCTGTACAGGGAGGTAGGAGGACAGGTTATATTTGGCTTCACAGATAGTCAGTTGTTCTAAGTATTACCCACAGATGTGGCACGCTGCAGGTCAATGAGTTTATGATACAGACATTATATTGTTATACCTTTTAACCATTTTTTGCTCCTCAGTATTTCATTGCGAAACAACTTCAGTGGTGAGTTTTCATTATTTTTACTCCACGGCCCTTTATGGGTTGATGGGTTATTGTTATACCCTGTGGCTTCTGGGCGGGCGGCAACTCCATAATTTGTCCGGGCAATATCTCTAAAAGTGTTGGCCATTGGAGCTGCACATTTGGCATGCAGGTTCTTTGTGAGGGTTATTTGTGCAAGGTAATGATCATTAGTGGATTCGACCTTTGACCTTGGCACAGTGACCCTGAACTTGAAAATTTTGTCCGGATCATATTTCCAAAAATACTGACCGCAGCAGCTTCAAATTTGGTATGCAGATTCCTTGTGAGGGGGAGGTGTGCAACGTAAGGGTCAGTAGTGGATTTGACTTTTGATCTTGGCCTTGCCACAGGTGTATTCCTCCAATTACTAATAGCTAGTTAAGGGCTGTGGGGTTCTTTCGGCGCTCAGCGTCGGCTTTGTCTTTGTATTTGCAACATATTTTTTGTCCCAAAATTATGAAAATAAAAGAAAATAATGTTTAATTCCAAATGATATGAGTGACTTGTTTCATTTACATCATTTTTCCAGTCTCTGTAACTCTCAAAACTGAAATTATAAAGCCTGAACTGGGGGTCTTGCACACACAGGCAAGGATTGGCTTGATTTGGCTTCGGCATACAGGGGTTAAAATATTCAAAAGTGGTGTCAAGCACAGCATTCCCTGCCTGGTTTTTTGATGACCTTGACCTCGACCCAATTAAGTCCAAAATTTAATCAGGTGATCCTTGGACCATTTCTGAAAATTTCATTTAATTTAGTCAAACTGTTATGCGCTAAACTGTTCACGACCGGACTCAAACAGACAAATGCCACTGAAAACAACACCCCTCTGCCTTTGGGCGGGGTGAAAATGAAAACTCCAGCTCTGAAAGCAAAATTGCCAGCTGCTGTGACAAACAAATTATTGCCTACCAGGCCAAAAAAATGCCAGGTGTTTGACTTCGTGCAGAAAAAAAGGCTCAAAGCAGGCAGCACTATGAATAAACCCTTTATGAGTTATCCAGCTCCCCAAACTGGTTTCCAGCTGGAATGAGGGGTCTCTATCCAATCTCCCACAATTTAATTTTTCAACCTTTTCCACATAACTCTGCTCTAAGCTCGACCCATTGGGGAGACAAGAATGAAATAGATGAAAAGATGGGGAAAAAAGAAATGAATTAGAAGAATGGAATGTTCTTGCACCTTCAAACAATATTTCCAAGTGATATAAGTTATGGACAGTAAAGGCATGACAGATGTCTGTCAGATGTGGGGAAAGGTAGACTCATAGGTCAGTCATTTATACATCACACACTCGGGGGGACGAGGGAATTCTTTCGGTGAGGATGGCCTCCTTCTTGATTGAGGATACACTGAGGAAACCTGCAGTGATGTGCTAACATTTTAAGCACATTGAAAACTGTTCAGCAGAGCCAAGGTGCTTCAGAAAATCATGAAAAGGGGTTTTGTAATACTGAAAAATAAACCATAAAGAACCACCAAGTGTTAAAAACTACATCAAATCAAGGTTTGGTGCGAGTACCCTGCGCCTTAAAATTAGGTACACTGTCCTGTACTTCTATAGTTTCATAAGATTCTTGTCTTTTTGCTTGTATCAAGCATACTGGAACGTGCCACATTTCTTCAGTATCTAACTATCTCACATGCCTCCGTGTCTCCAGGTAATCGTAGACAGCCTTGGTGATGCTTAAATTAGCGTTTTGTCAAGACTAGATTATCTGTATCAACTGCCTCTTTCATTTCAATTGAATACAAAAATGCATGTGTCAAACTATATTGAGATTGACACTTGGTATCTCAAATGTGCTTTTCATCTTCAGCAACAATAATGTGGAAAATGAAAAATAAACATCAAAGACCAAATTTAAGTAAAAAAAAAAAAAATCTAGGGTGCCAGAAAGTTTTGCACAGTACTGTACATTCCTTTTTCCAAACTCATTTAACAGATTTTTATCTCCTTAATGATGGTGGACATATCTAGAGTTCAACATCAAGTGCAGGCAAGAGAGAATAATAAGAGATTGGTATGGGCCCCGAGTCTTAAACTTTACCCTATATCTTCAGTTACCATCCCACCCTTCACTCGACTAATCTACACTCTGGACAACAGCCCTTCTCACCCTGGCCTGGGCTCAGGCTGCAGTGTCTCAAAGTACAGCCGACCATTTGGGTTGAGCGTGACGGTGACTTCCTCCTCACACAACACCTCCAGCACAAAGGGGCTGCCGCAGACTCGAAACTGGTACCGCCCCGAGCCCCAGCCCAGCGACAGGGAGTTCTTCTCCTTCCTGACCACTTTTAGCCTAAAAAGAGCAAAAAGACCACTGTTACTGATACAAGACGAGGGACCAAAAGGTCCTGAGTTTGTGTCCTTGCCACGGCTTTCGCGGTGTGTTCTGGGGCAAAACACTTCACTCCCAAAGTGCCTCAATCCACCAAGGTGTATAAGTGGGTACCGACAAATTGTCAGGAAAACCTGACTAAGAGCTGGGGGAGTACCTGCGATGGACTAGCATCCCATCCAGGGGGAGTAGCAATACTTCTAATCGCTTCATGCTACTGAAACCCGGTTTAAGCACTGGCTTGATGAGTCACTAGGCTCAGAACAGACTTACTTCTTACTGATTTAAAACACTGGTAAGTAAGGTCTGTGTTCTAAAGAAAGAGAACCACAGTATTTCCAAGCCATTGTTATTCATTTTTATTAGTTCAAATACAAGCGTTTGAATGCCCGTAATGTTAGTGGGAAAGATATCTTCTGATATAATGAATACTATGGTTCCTATTAGAAGCCATCTGTTCACAATTTGCCATTCAATGCAGCATATACAAATCTTACCGCTCAGCAACAGGATTTCCCGTCAGAACATCTGGAACTCTGTAGCGCTCTCTGACTGGCTTGAGCTCATCAATGGTAACCCTAACAGTCCCATCATCTATGGCACAAACCTGGAGAAGCAGTTTCACCTGAAAAAAGAATACATGACATTAAGAACTACTTAACAGAAACTGCCATGTTGACCATTAACAGACTCAATATCACTTTAGTTTTCCAATATCATAATTTTTTTACATCTTCAAGTCAGAAATGTTCACAACTTCATTTTCACAGAATTCCAAAATTAGCATGATCATCTGAGATTACTCAATCCCACTAGCTTATGAATCTTCATACTCACTGACTTACCAACAACTACTAACCTGCATTTGCTGAGTATATAACATTTCCTCTAATGAGCATTACCAAATTTGGAGGATTCAATCTTGAAGGTTTTCAGGATTCAAAATTCTGTGCTCAAACAGAGTATTGCTGAAATAAAACCAGTATTGAATCCCAATCCTGAGACTCATCATTTGGGCTGACACTGCACAAATCATTTGTTTGGGCAGAGATGAAAAATTATTACCTGAGTGCCAGGGTCTTCAAGCTCGAGCCGTGCCCCTTCCTCGGTTATTACCATACTATCCAGCAGGGGGCGATATTGCGTCGTCGCTCCTTGCGTCTGCCGTCTGAAAAGGAGAATTTTTGTCCAACTGAAGGGTTCAGCGCAACAATTTGACAAATGCCAATCTCATGTTTTATGGTATTACACAAAATATACTTTCGCCAAGTATCAATGTTGTGCACTCATCAGAAATCTGATGTTCTCATGATATATTGTTTCTGAATCTATCTATGAGGAAATTTAGCGAAAATACATAATATTTTCATCCCCCTTTCATATAAAACATGAACTGTAGTCCTGGTAATCAATTGTCCCAAAGGGTTCCATGTCAGTCCAAATTTGGCACAATTGATTAAAATACTTGGCAATTCTCCATCTGTTGAATGAAGTGTTTTTTGTGAGGGTTGGATAAAAACCTACTGGATGATAGATCTCCAGGAACAGGGTGGAGTCACCCTAACATTGAGGACACTGGACACTGATGCAACATCAATTTCGATCTACACTGGATTCACCAAAAAGTAAACATGCAAGCTAAACTCACAGAAACCTCTGCTACTGCCGTCTTCTAGTAAAGTCTGGGACTTTTATATTCAACATACACATGTTCATTTGACTTCATTAGGACCATTTGGTGTCCAGTTCTACCAATGTTCCTCCAAATGAAGCCTAATAAATATTACATGCAAGCCGGAGACACTTGCTTCCTTGCAAAGGATCACTATCATTCTCTTGTCCAAGGTTTAAAAGGTTTCACATTTGGCAGGGAGACAGCGCCAGAAGGAGATGCTTCTCAAAGTAATGCTGTGTGCAGCTGTGAAAATGAGAAAATAAAATGCAGATGGAGTCACTCTGGCTCTAACAATTCTGCCTCAAAAAAGCCATCATCTCATTGGTCAGCCCAGGCTTGTGCTGAACACAACCTGTGGAGTACTGGCAGGTCACTTTCTTCCTTCCTCTAGCTCCGACTAGGGGAGTCCCCACCCTTTATCACCGCACAACACGACTATAACCTCTCTCTACACCCCACCCTCCACTCCATGCGGTGCCTCTCAGTGGAGCCTTTGTAACGGCTATCTTGATGTCAAACTCTCATGTTGATCTTCTGTCTACACTTTCACTCCCCTGCAATGATCCACCCTCCTTCCTCCACACCTGCACAACCAGCATCTTCACTGAGACCACAGCTGCCCAGAAGAATTCTAGGCCCCCTAAAAGGATGCGGTCCTATTCAACAGTCTCCTCCCACAAATAAGTTATCAGCTCCTATAGGTTCATTACCAACTTTCATCCAAGTAATGACAGCCCAGGCCTCAGGTACTGTATGTCTGTGGAAGACAGACCCAGATTACCATCCATTTGATAAGAAAAAGTCCACCTGCACTAAAACCTCTTTTCACTAAATGTGTTTCAGATGCACTTATATTTTCATGTCTAATTGTATACTAAAGAGAAAATCACAAAAACTAAGGACAATGCATGGAGTGTGTAAGTCAAAAGTATTTTAAGATACATTTATAATTCATGTTTAATAATATAAAGAGAGAATTATAAAAAGTAAGGATAAAGCCAAAGCTTGTGCCTATTCTCCTCTAATACAAACTTGACAGCTGGGAGAATTCCAGAAGGACAAACTTGACAGTGACTGATTCACCAAGCCTTGCTGCTGAAGTTAATGTGAAAGGTACTTCCCCTACGTATTAGTAGTGGAGGCTGCGCAGATGTATAAAATGGTGTCGCCACCTCGGACAGGACCGTGAGTGTTGGAGAGACGAAAGGACGAGGTCGGAAGGACTGTTGAGGCAGACGGGGGGGGAGAAAATGGAGTGGGAAGGGGAGGATGGAGGGAAAAAGAAAAGGAAAAAAGAAATGGAAAAAGTAGAGGAGGAAGTATATGTAGTTGGAATGAAATTAGAAGGACCAAGTGAAGAAACAAACCATGTATTTAATGATAGACATTTAATAGGCAAATTTATTAAACAGGACGTGGGAGATGTTAAGACAGTGAGGATTTGCAGAAGCGGTCTGGTCATTATTGAATTTAAAACAAAGCGACACAGGGATAAGACTCTTAAAATCAAAGAATTTGATTTGACTCGAGTAACATGTTTCATAATGCCTAACCAGCCCACTGTGGAGGGAGTTGTTAGCGGCGTTATACACTGAAAGCCGATTCATTCCTGGAGGTAGTGGGAGTCTGTGGGGCTAGACTTTAGAAAAGTTATCATGATGGCAAAGAAAGCGATAGAACATCAGTGTTATTGGAGTTTGAAATGGAGCTACCGGAGTGGGTGTTGTTAGATTATGGGCCAGTTTCATAGACATGGTTTAAGCATAGTCCTGGACTAAACAAGAGTTTTGTATGGAGATTTTCTGTTGAAAATTGAATTTAGTCTAGGATTAAGCTTAATATATGTCTGTGAAACCGGCCCTATATCAGTTACTGAGTGACAGCATAGGAACGCACTCCATTAAGGTGCTTCTGGTGCCAAGAGTATGGTCATGTTGCGGCTGTTTGTAGAAGAAGGGTTTTCCATTGTAGAAGGTGCGGGCAGAATGGGTGCACTGAAGAAAACTGTCAATTGACGAAGGAGAGAGCCGTATGTTTTTACTTTCAAGGAAACGACTAAGTGGGTGCAAAACAGTGTGAGAGAAGGAAATTTGAGCGTGAAATTGAACGGACACGGGTTCAAAGAAAAGTATTGTATGCAGAGGTGATTAAGAGAGTAAGGGAAGAAAAGGAAGTTGTAAAAAAAGATACAGTGCGGTGCAAAAATTTGGGCACCCCTGGTTTATATTTCTGTTACAATTCATCTCCAAGTGATTGAAAGCAAACCTGAACACTAAATGCTACAAAGTTAAACATGACACATTTCATCACATTTTAAAGCAAGAATAGTTTTTATTTTTAACTTTTACAGTTTCAAAATAATAAAACAAGGAAAAAGGCCTTGTGCAAAAGTTTGGGAACTCTGTCAGCTAGTGCTTTGTAACTCCTCCTCGGGCAGCTATAACAGCTTGCAAACGCTTCCTGTAGCAAGCTAAGAGTCTTTCAATTCTTGTCTTTGGAATTTTTCCCGTTCTTCCCCATTGGTTTCATCGGTCCAAAGCACATTGTTCCAATAGGCTTGAGGTTTCTGAAGGTTCTCTTTTGCAATCTTCAGACGCTTAATTTTGTGTTGAGGTCGTAGGAAAGGCTTCTTTCTTGCAATTCTGCCATGTAGGTCTTTGTTGTTTAAGGTAAGCTGTATTGTTGTCCTGTGAACAACTAGACCTGTGTCTGCTACTCTTTTCTGCAGCTCTTTTGCAGTGATGAGTGGGTTCTTCTGAGCATTTCTCACCAGATCTCAGGCCATTCTATATGAAATTTTTCTTGGTCTTCCAGATCTTGCCTTGACTTCAATTGTTCCATTTATTTTCCATTTTCTTATGATGTTTCTGACAGTAGAAATTGGTAGTTTGAAATGTTGCGAGAGTTTTTTGCAGCCCTCTCCTTGTTGGTGGAAGTGAATTATCTTGATTTTGACATCCTTGGACAACTGTCTAGAGGAACACATGGTTTTTAAAACCAGACACAACAGCCACCACAGTCGGATACTTTAGAAGGCATGGAGTTACTTCAGAATGTATAGTTCAACCCTGGAATTATATTCACCTGACTCACTGAAGCCCTAACGAGTAAATAACCTGGGTCTGGGCCTTTGTAATCATCTTCTTAAAAGATGACAAAGAATAATCCAAAAGGGTTCCCAAACTCTTGCACAGGGCCCTTTTTCCTTTCTTATCATTTAAAAACTCAGAAAAATTAAAATAAAAAGAAACCTTGCTTTTAAATTTGCTGAAAGGTGTCATGTTTAAGTTTGTAGCATTTAGTGTTCAGGTTTGCTTTCAATCACTTGGAGATTAATTGTAACAGGCATTTAAACCAGGGGTGCCCAAACTTTTTCACCCCTCTGTAGACATATTGAGGTTGTCAAGAAAGTCCGATGCACCGAGGAGATGGTGGGGAGCTTTGATAAACAGCATTTACATATGGAAAAAAGAAGGTTTCTCACATTCATAGCCGTGGTAGTCAACTGTGCAAGTGAAATAGAATTAAAAACTGAATGAATAAGGATGATCATTCATGCAACTAGTGAGTTTCTAGGAGTAAAAGATGTTAACGGGGAAGAAATCAAGGGCATGTAAGAGAAAGGGTTCGGAGGGAGTCGAGTAACTAACACTTAAGCACGTATAGAGCTCCAAGACTGATCATTAGGGCGGGGTTTTTTTTTTCAAATATGTATATAAAGAGAGATTAAAAAAATGTATAAAGTTGGTGCCAAAGAACCGAGTTAACGAGAATAATGTAGATAGCTCTAAAGTATGTATTACATAGTATGATACAGTTGATGGCGGTATGCACCTCAATGAGAGGCCATCGAAACTCGCCATAAAACCTTAAGAAGAAGAAGAAGCCGTCTAAAAACCAAAAACCAGCGTGGTTTTGGTGTCCGACAAAAGCGAAATAAATTCTTCAAACAGCAATACGCCAACACTAGAATGGTATTCAGTACACACTCTCCCAGCTGACCACTCGCATCTGCAACATTTTGACTTGTTTTCACTGCAGATGACTGTATAATCCTGATTTAAGGAACACAGATGGTTTCAAAATCATGCAAGGTGGTGAAGTGCTTGTCCTACCTGACAAACGCAATCTGGTCGCATTTCTTAAACTTCTCTTTCCCTTCATCGCCAGGGACCACGCTAAAGAATGAAACGCACATTCATTTAGCCTCCAAGTTTACAAGTAATTTTTCACTCTAAAGTGCTCGCATGTAAACCGGTGACAGACAAACTGAAATGTTACTTCTTGTCACAGGATAGTATGATTGATTGACTGGCATATCAAGAGGGTGTTTAGATCATATCTGGATGTAGCAAATAGAAAATATTAATGCAGGCGTGTATGTATGCCCTACAATAAACATCAATTGTTAAACCCGTAAATGGCAACTCATCTTTTTTTTTCATTAGAGTCAGAATTCCCTCTTTTTACTTCCCGCTTTGACAGTCATTTCTTTTGACCAGCTAAATGTACCGCGCTAGCTTTCCACGGCGAATCAGATGCTCGCTATCGTAGAATGATGTCAAAAAGTTAGCACAGTTAAAATTTTAATAAGCGCTGCTACAGTGTACAGCTACCTGTTTACAGTACTCGCAATTGTCTCCTCAGCCATTCAATCGTCCAGTTAGTCAGTTCATTAAATGCAGACACGAACAAGCACTAATTTTAAACGTGACATTATGACTTCGGGTCAAAAACAGGTTTCGTTTCATGCGGTGCACATCGGCTGATCATACGCTAAAGTGGATCGAGTCAGCTTTAAGTAGGAAGTAAAAAAAAAAAATCGAGACATCATATCATAAACGTTTGTGGGTCCACTATTGAAAACATTCGTATATAATTCAACGCACGGTCGGTTAGGTGGGTATTAATGGTCTCTTCTTGCCACGTTACAGAAATAAATTACCAAACATGTAAAGCAAAAATAATTATAGTAAACAAATCGTCACACTGAACAGCAAATATGACAACCAGCACAATCTTATTATTTGGAATGACGTTCACTAAAAGACACTATCACTACAACATCGCCCCCTGTAGGATGGGAGAGTCAAGACTAACAGGATCTCCGCATCAGTCACCCGGAACTGTCTGTCTGTGGGAAGATGTGTGAGGCTTGCGGTTGAGTGCGAAAATGTCAGGTTGCAGGATGCACTTATTTCACACGTTGTGTTTTATTTTGACTTTGCGTTCCTGCTTCGGGGCCGAGGTGTCCCTTTGGAATGTCAAAATTCCCATGGAATCGGTGAGTTCCTTTGCCTCTCATGTCGTGTTCTTGGCTCACTGTGTCCTGTCTTTGATAAACCACTATAGCCAGCCTTTGCATTAGACTCGTGACATATTTGGCTTAGATCTACCGCTCTGTAGCCAAGGTAGCTGGCAAGCCAAAGTCAAAGTTAATTGCCGGATCCAAATAATGTTGTGCACACTTTAAAGTACACTAGGAACAATAAGCTAATTCGCTTGCTTGGTGAGCGTGTTAACCAGCTGTCTTGAGTATGATGGGCCACCTAGTTATAGCAATTTGAAAATTTGATTATCAATGGATTGCCAGCCATGTTCAGAAGTATACTGTTTGGACCTGTGCCACACGCAGTATCTGCCAAGCTGGAAGTAATGCTCAAGCAAGCCAGCCAGCGTGTTGGCTAACAGTTGACTTGCATCACTGAGGTAGAAGCTTTCTGTTGCGTGCGACACGTACAGCCTATATTACCTGCTAGTTGGTGTCCTGTTTGGTCAGTTTGCCCCGGCATAAAATTTAATTCGTACTTTGAAAATGCTTTACCTTGGTCAGATGTGCCAACAGAATTTTAAATTTTGAGTACTTACGAACACCATCTATCATTCAGATCAGCAGATTCGACTCAAGTGGTGACTAACTAGCTAATTATGGAACGCTGTCCTCAAATTTCTTCTTAACGTGAGGAGTACCTGCATGAACTGCGAGCAGTGTTCTTTCACTACGGCAGCGCAATTTCCCTATTTGGGAAAACATAATTTTCAAAAGTGGAAAATTACAGCTGTGCGTATGGTATTATCAATACCAGCGGTTCCCAAACTGTTCCAACTGCAATTGCAATCGGGGAATTTGAGCAAGCTGTTAAAGTTCATCAGTCAGTCTTAGCCTAGTTCATTTTCAAGTTTGGAGAAATTACTTGCTCTCCTGAATAACCTCATCAAAAATCGCTATGCATTCAATAAGGAATAAAAGCCAGTGTTCACAGTGTTAGTACTGCTAAGTTTCAAGTAATTGCATTTCAGGATACAATTTTCCAAGACAGTGGTGAAAAAGCGGCTAATTAGGGTTCTGAACTCAGGTGTTTCACTTCTTGCAAAAAAAAAAAACACAAAATGGGTTAGGGCAATTGGCAGCTGCTGTGCCAAAGGCACCATTGGTTTTGTGGGGGGGGGAGAACCCCTTTAAAACCTTCAAATCTTCAGTCGCTTCCACTGCTCTTTCAATTTTCTCATGTCTCAGTGGCCATCTCCCTCGCCTTGGCCAAATTGATCTCCCAGTCATTCTTTTTTTTTCTCTAAGGACTTGACACTTTCCTCGACTAATTCTACAGATAAGTGTTTTTCCTGCTTCCCAATTATCCTCACTGCAGGGGTGTCCAATTTTATCCATAAAGGACCAGTGTGCTGGTTTTTGTAACAGCCCAACACTAATACACCTGCTTCTAATGCTGCGTTCGATTGTACTTGGAACTTGGAAAGATTTGGGTCGGAAATTCCCATTTCCGATGTAATTGCGCTTCATCGCGCCAGCTCGAACACATGCCCGCCCACAGTAAGATGATGTTTGTTTGGATGCTTTCCAAGCATCAAAAATTACTGCTGGGGAAGTATATTAACTACTTGCGAGCCGGGAACGAAGAGAAACGTCATGTGCTGTAAGTATAACATGAGGTTCTTTCACACCAGCCCTACTCAATCGAACTCTAGTTCGTTTGCTTGGAAAGTCCGATTCATTTGGGGAGGTGTGAATGTGCAATCGAACTTTGATGCGGATCAAAGAAGCGGACTCTGATCCGCCTAAAAACATAGGTCTCGGTCCGCTTCATGCAAACCAAATGCCGGAAGCGGACTACAACGCGGGGCATAGAAGAGCGATGTTTCTTCTTCGTTCTGTGTCTCAGCTTCTCCTTCAGTAATTCTTGATACAGCGCCGCCACAGGTGAGGAGGGGAATACGCTGTTCAATAAGTTCAGTTCGTTTGACAAAGTGCAGTGTGAACGCAATCTCGGACCAGCTGAATGTTGCAAATCCAATTGAACCGAGTCTACAGGACTATTTAGGTGTGAAAAACGTCCTTAAATAACTTACGCTCTTCTGCAGTCCTAAACTGTCCGCACCACCATATGGGCATCAACCAGAAAAAGCGAGCCGTGCAAGTTTCAACTGGGCTGTCTCGCTGCATTGTACGCGCAAAACTATTTTCTTTTTTCCATAACCACAACTTCCCCCGTTTAGCTACACAAATGCTAAATTAGATGACAAACAACAGTAAAAGTTAAAGAGAAGTGACTCTGTGTACGTCTCACAGTGTGCAGCGCCATTTTGCTGTGACATCAATCCAACCAACTCAGTCTGCTTGAATCCTGCCTGAATTCCCGAGTCGGAGTTCCGACCCCAACGGCCGTTCTATTGCACTTTTCCAATTCGGAGGTCGGATTTACCCGAGTTCCGAGTACAATCGAACGCAGCATAATTGTCAAGGTCTTGATTGAACCTTGATCACTTAATTAGTTGAATCAGTTGATGTAAACTTGGGCTGTAATAAAGATCTGCACCAACACTGACCCTTCACAGATGAGATTGGACACCACTCCCTTACAGCTTTCTGATTTTGGTGATTTAGCAGGCGTAGTACAAACGCTGGTCACATAGATCACACGCAGAAATCATTGCAGAAATTTGGTTGCACTCTATTGCACATGTGCAATAGAAGCAGACTAGGTCTCCAAGGCAATTCGACTCCGGTTTAAATTTAGACACCTGGGTCCATATTAATGGCTGTTTATGGAAGCCCTTAGTGGACAGTGTTAAAATGAAAATGTAATCCCAGTTGCATTATAATTTTCCACTTATGAATGAGTTATTTGAGACAATATTCAATTGAAAATCCATTAATCCAATTATCACTTTCATTTTCACATACATATAATCTATGACTATATTCAAATGATAATGAAAAGCAGTTTCACATTTAATTTTCAAAGTCTTGCCCGGCAATACAGTGGACAATATTCAAATGCACTAATAAGCAAAACACCCCCAGCCTATTGCATTTACATTTACATGTCACCACGCTCTTTTAGGGTCAACATG
Source organism: Gymnothorax javanicus (assembly GCA_029692085.1). Lineage (NCBI taxonomy): Eukaryota > Metazoa > Chordata > Actinopteri > Anguilliformes > Muraenidae > Gymnothorax > Gymnothorax javanicus. The sequence goes on from CM056193.1 coordinate 29,152,940, forward strand.
AAAATGTAAATGCTTTTTCTGACTATTTGAAAATGATATTGAAAACAGCATTCAACATTTAATTTGCAAAGACTTAACCTGCTCTACTGTGGACAATATTCAAATGCAATAAGCCAAACAGCACTCCCAGTCTATTGCATTTACATATAAATGTCATCACGCTCTTTTATGGTCAACATGAAAATGAAAATGCTCTTTTCTAATCACTTGAAAATAATAATGATATAATAATGATGACAGCATTTGACATTTCATTTTCAAATCCTTATCCTGCAATACATGGGACAATATTCAAATGCAGTAAGGGAAACAGCACCTCCCAGTCCATTGCATTTTCAAATACATGTCACCACGCTCTTTTTAGGACACAAAGAAAATTAAAATGCAATCTGTCAGCGTCTCATCAAGGCAGGTCTTCAGCTAGGACGTCACTTATTAAGGGCACGAACTAGAATGATGTTCCTTATTTTCATACCAACCAATCAGCTTCTGGGTAGCGCATGTATGCAAGGATGCTTACTGATAATGGCATGATGGCTATGTACTGTGTGCCATATGCTGTTATCCTATGTGGGTCAGCGGGGCCATTGCGCATTAACTTGGGATATAGCCATCTCGGCAGCTAGTCTGCTAGCTGCCATTACTAAGGAAAATCTTTGTAAATGATCATCACATCAAAGCTATATGATTTGGTTTTTGCCCTAACTTTACCAAGTTAGCTAGCTGTAATATGCATGAACTCATCCGAGCTTTTGCGGCTGTGCTGTGCAACCCAAGTGTGCTCACAGATTCTGGAGAAGTCAGCTAGATTGCTAGCGAGTTTAAAAGCAATCGCTTGGGTACAGCTAGCTAGCTAGTGAACCTATGGTAGCAATGATGGCTATTGGAGAAGCTCTTACAGCTCTGATTTGTCACTTTCAACGCCATCGCACACACACGACCTCTTTCACCACTGATTAGCAGCTTCTTTTACCTAAAGAGCAAACACAGTTCTGATGTGGTCCATTGAGCCAGCCAAGTAACAACTTCACCACCGGCCTCTCCGGAAACATGCACAATGAATGCCCATGATGCAGTCTATGAACAGTACGATAAGCAGCCAGCAGGCAGGCTGCCGCTGTTCCTGGTTTAATCACGATTCCCAAGCCACATTACAATGGGAGAAGTTTTGATGACTCTGACAGGCTGAAAACGATGTTCCTCATTTGCTAACTAGCTATGAAATAACATGTCTCAGGCCGAACTCTCAGCTTGCTCTTTAGATAAAAGAAGCTGCTGATCAATGGTGAAACAGATCGTGCGCGTGCGACAGCATTGAAAGTGACAAATCAGAGCTGTAAGAGCTTCTCCAATAGGCATCATTGCTACCAAAGGTTCACTAGCTAGCTAGCTGTACCTACGCGATTGCTTTTAAACTCGCTAGCAATCTAGCTGACTTCTCAAGAATCTGTGAGCACACTTGGGTTGCACAGCACAGCCGCAAAAGCTCGGATAAGTTCATGCATATTACAGCTGTGATGATCATTTACAAAGATTTTCCTTAGTAATGGCAGCTAGCAGACTAGCTGCCGAGGTGGCTATATCCCAAGGTAACTTAATGCGCATTGGCCCCGCTGACCCACATAGGATAACAGCATACGGCACACAGTGCATAGCCATCATGACATTATCAGTAAGCATCCTTGCGTACATGCGCTACCCAGAAGCTGATTGGTTGGTATGAAAATAAGGAACATCGTTCTAGTTCGTGCCCTTAATAAGTGACGTCCTAGCTGAAGACCCGCCTTGATGAGACGCTGACAGATTGCATTTTAATTTTCTTTGTGTCCTAAAAAGAGCGTGGTGACATGTATTTGAAAATGCAATGGACTGGGAGGTGCTGTTTCCCTTACTGCATTTGAGTATTGTCCCATGTATTGCAGGATAAGGATTTGAAAATGAAATGTCAAATGCCGTCATCATTATCATTATTATTTCCAAGTGATTAGAAAAGAGCATTTTCATTTTCATGTTGACCATAAAAGAGCGTGATGACATTTATATGTAAATGCAATAGACTGGGAGTGCTGTTTGGCTTATTGCATTTGAATATTGTCCACAGTAGAGCAGGTTAAGTCTTTGCCAATTGAATGTTGAATGCTGTTTTCAATATCATTTTCAAATAGCCAGAAAAAAAGCATTTATATTTTCATGTTGACCGTAAAAGGGCGTGGTGACATGTACAAAACCCAAAACCAGTGAAGTTGGCACGTTGTGTAAATCGTAAATAAAAACTGAATACAATGATTTGCAAATCCTTTTCAACCTATATTCAATTGAATACACTGCAAAGACAAGTTACTTCATGTTCGAACAGGTAAACTTTGTAATTTTTTGCAAATATTAGCTCATTTGGAATTTGATGCCTGCAACATGTTTCAAAAAAGCTGGCACAAGTGGCAAAAAAGACTGAGAGAGTTGAGGAATGCTCATCAAACACTTATTTGGAACATCCCACAGGTGAACGGGCTAATTGGGAACAGGTGGGTGCCATGATTGGGTATAAAAGCAGCTTCCCTGAAATGCTCAGTCATTCACAAACAAGGATGGGGCGAGGGTCACCACTTAGTGAACAAATGCGTGAGCTGATTGTCGAACAGTTTAAAAACAACATTCCTCAACGAGCTATTGCAAGAAATTTAGGGATTTCATCATCTACGGTCCGTAATATCGTCAAAAGGTTCAGAGAATCTGGAGAAATCACTGCACGTAGCGACAAGGCGAAAACCAACATTGAATGCCCGTGACCTTCGATCCCTCAGGCGGTACTGCATCAAAACCGACATCAGTGTGTAAAGGACATCACCACATGGGCTCAGGAACACTTCAGAAAACCACTGTCAGTAACTACAGTTAAATGTCGCTACATCTGCAAGTGCAAGTTAAAACTCTACAATGCAAAGCGAAAGCCATTTATCAACAGCACCCAGAACGCCGCCCGGCTTCGCTGGGCCCAAGCTCATCTAAGATGGACTGATGCAAAGTGGAAAAGTGTTCTGTGGTCTGACGAGTCCACATTTCAAATTGTTTTTGGAAACTGTGGACGTCGTGTCCTCTGGACCAAAGAGGAAAAGAACCATCCGGACTGTTATAGGCGCAAAGTTCAAAAGCCAGCATCTGTGATGGTATGGGGTGTATTAGTGCCCAAGGCATGGGCAACTTACACATATCTTGGCGAAGGCACCATTAATGCTGAAAGGTACATACAGGTTTTGGAGCAACATATGTTGCCATCCAAGCAACGTCTTTTTCATGGACGCCCCTGCTTATTTCAGCAAGACAATGCCAAGCCACATTCTGCACGTGTTACAACAGCATGGCTCCGTAGTAAAAGAGTGCGGTACTAGACTGGCCTGCCTGTAGTCCAGACCTGTCTCCCATTGAAAATGTGTGGCGCATTATGAAGCGTAAAATACGACAACGGAGACCCCGGACTGTTGAACAACTTAAGCTGTACATCAAGCAAGAATGGGAAAGAGTTCCACCTGAAAAGCTTCAAAAATTGGTCTCCTCAGTTCCCAAACGTTTACTGAATGTCGTTAAAAGGAAAGGTGATGTAACAGTGGTAAAAAGGCCCCTGTGCCAACTTTTTTGCAATGTGTTGCTGCCTTTAAATTCTAAGTTAATGATTATTTGCAAAAAAAAAAATGAAGTTTCTCAGTTTGAACATTAAACATCTTGTCTTTGCAGTGTATTCAATTGAATATAAGTTGAAAAGGATTTGCAAATCATTGTATTCTGTTTTTATCTATGATTTACATAACGTGCCAACTTCACTGGTTTTGGGTTTTGTAAATGTAAATGCAATAGGCAGGAGGTGCTGTTTTGCTCATTGCATTTGAATATTGTCCACTGTATTGCGGGGCATGACTTTGAAAATTAAATGTCAAACAGCTTTTCATTATCATTTGAATATAGTCATAGATCTCCCATATGTGTATCTGAAAATGAAAGTGATAATTGGATTAATGCATTTTCAATTTAATATTGTCTCAAATAACTCATTCATAAGTGGAAAATTATTATGCAATAGTGGGATTACATTTTTATTTGAATATTGTCCACTATGGGCTTCCATAGCTGTTGGTTTGTCAACCAATGCTAAATTTAACTGCCGTGGGTTAGAGAACAAGTGGTTAAAGTCACACCTTCAGTGAAACTAACCGCACAGTTGGGGCGCCCCGGTGGCTCATCAGTCTAAGTGCGCGCACCATCAAGGCTGTGTCCTTCCTGCGGCGACCTGGGTTCGATTCCGGCTCGGGTCATTTGCCGCATGTCTTCCCCATTCTTATCCCCAGCTTTCCTGTCACTCTCTACCATACAACTGTCTAATAAAAGAAAAGGAGAAAATCCCAAAAAAAAATAAAAAAAGAAAAGAACTAACCGCACAGTCATGTGTGACAAACCAAGCGTCGTTGCAATACCCACAGCTACTTTTAGTACATGGGAAATCCCCGTCACTGAGCATGCGCCAATATATCACATCACATCGCCGTGGAGGAGCGAACAGCTGGCAGCAGCAATGGCGTATGCAGCAAAAAAACAAAGGAGGGGAAATGTTCTCATGAGGAAACGTTAGCCCTGCTTGAAGGCGTTTTGGAGAGGAAGTCAATGTTGTCCAGTTTCACTGCAGACGTATCAAATAAAGATAAATTTGATGATGGAGATGCCTGCGCTTTATCAATGGGATTTATGCCGTCCCTAACACTCACACGACCCCTGGGAAATTGTGCATAATTACAAAAAATAGTGATTTGCAGCACCACCTATGGGCTGCACCCTAAGTCAGTCGCCAAAATTTTCACATTTTTGGAGAGTCCATACCCGATAGACTTGCACAAATGGAAATCAATTTGGCTCACTTAGGGCGCACAGAAATACAAGCATTCAAAAACCTAATTTTAGTGATTTTGCCATTTTGGCTGATTTTGACCCCAATATTCCAGGACCCCCTAAAAAAAAAGCAGACCCTGTGAAGGATAGAAAATGTGATTTTTGTTCGTATCTAACATATATCTATCAATAAAAAAAATTTTGGACAAATCCGAAGGGGTCATGAATCACCCTCTAATAGAAATCTGCCTGACTCTTATAAAAACTGGCTCTTAAAGGCCGACTTATTTTTATTTAATTTCAGTTCAATTTGTGGTTGAAAGGAAAATTGGCAAATGAACTTTGTGGTACCTTAGGACCTTGCTTGAAAACTGCTGGTGAAGGCCATGTTTAAAGTTCACACGTAACCAACAGTTCATCTTTTCATAATTTACAATTGTCCCGCCATGGTACCGGTAAGGTAACATCATTTCTATGCTTTGTGGTCAGGCAGAATGGTGTTGAATCTGCTGATCTGAATTGATCGATCACCCAAGTACCCACAGTCAAACGTTTAATCGGCACATCTGTGGAAGTTAGGGAATTTTCACGGTTTGAGGAAATTTCACAACAGGCTATACTGACGGTAGGCTTGATACTTTAGCTGTGTGGCTAGCTTACCAGTGTATATAATTTCTATTTTTTATCGGATGGGCAACCAGCTGGTTTAAGCTTTAACATGTCTATAATCATGATAATAGTTTCATTGGAAACAAATTAACTTTCCCTTATTACCTGGGCAGCTATATTTGATAACTCCTATGGCTCAAAAATGTTGTATTCAATAGTGGCTGGACTGTATTTTGCATGTCCATGTATCTTCCCATTCTGAAAAATGAATAAAGTTTTAACTTTCTGCGAGCGGTGACGCTAAAATTTGCAATTTCATACATCAGAAAACGGGTACAAGAATGCATATCTTAAAGTATGTGAAATATGATGAATACGGTATACTGTAAATCCATAATGGAAACAAGAATAGGCCCCAATATTCTTAACATATGCCAAAATGCTGTGCAGACTGCAGACACATTTAAAATGAGTTGTTTGGCATCCATTAGGGATGCATCTTAAAATTTATTTTGGAGATGTATGTGAAGTGTATTTTTGGGTGCAGTTGATCATGTCAGTGACTAACCACAAGATTCATCCATTATCTATGCTGGTTCCTCCTCACTCGGGTTTTGGGGGAGCTGGAGCCTATCCCAGCTGAGTATGGGCAAAAGAGAGGGACTCATCGAGGCGAATCCATCACATGGCGCACACACCATTCACGCACACTCATACATGTGGGCAATTTTAGAGTCTCCAATTAGCCGAATATGCATGTCTTTGCGCTGTGGGAGGACACCGGAGTACCTAGAGGAAATCTACGCAAACATGGGGAGAACATGCAAACTCCACACAGAAAGGCCCCAGGCTGGATTTGCGCCCACATCCCTCTTGCTGTGACGCGGCAGTGCTACTCACTGCGCCACTGTTTGTGAACATGCGTGCTGCGGTCGTGATCTAGACATACACGTGTATGATTGGAATCTCAATCTGCGTCATGTGGGGTTTTGGTTAGCCCGATGCTAAGTGAACTGAAGCTGAATGTATGTTGTGACTGTTTGCATTTTATCCCTTGTGTCAATATTTCATCAAAACCCCTGACTCACTGCGTCTTCTATTTTCAGCATCAAGATCCTGTCTTCCGAAAGACCTTGTTTGCGAACACAACCATCTACATGAAATGTAAGTTATAGATTAGTTTTAACTGACAATCCCTCTGTGAAAAGTTTTAAAAATGTATTCCATAGATACTATTCAACTGCTCTACTGCATGTGAGTTTGCCCATCCAACACCAGAAAAAAATATGTGCATAAGAGATTGTATCCGTGCTGCTTCATCCTTGATGTAATTGGCTGTTAAAAAAAAAACCTGCCTGTGATGCGGAAGTAGCCTCATTTGAATTTTTGCTTCCTCCAACTGTGCCTGTCATTCAGACAAAGACCACATTTTATGTACTGGCATTCATTCAAATTTTAACACATGCATACATATACATGCATGCACACAACACGCATTGGAGCAGTACTCTTCATAAATATATGTGAATTATGAAGAGGATCCATCGTGTGGTGAAATAAAAGTGCACAATATCTGTGTTTCTTGGAGTCTGCTCTGCCCAGCCACTGAAATGGCTAAATTGTCAGGAATGTACCCTTTAGTATGTACTTTCAATGAGAGCAATAGGCCTAAAATGTGGTGCAGGCCCTTTCTGAGCTGTCCTCGCTATTATCTATGGATACAACCTCAGTCTTTGCAATTAAATGTCTGTTAAGCAGTGTTGTCCAATTAATATGCTTGTACTTGTTTTAGTAGCCTTTAGGAAACTGTTGAGCAGCTTTACCTTGACCACCTTTCCATTGTTTGCAGCAGTCTTTTCATAGTATGCCAAATTCTCTCTCTCTCTCTCTCTCTCTCTCTCACTTATTTTAACAGTCGACGGCAATGTGGAGGATTGTGACAAAAATCTAGCCTTCAATGTCAGCTGGTACCTCCGCTCCTCTGTTTGCTACAATGAGGTCTTTAACACTGGAGTGAGTGTACACATTTTCATACGCAGATGTGTCCTTTACTGGCTTCTGTTGTCATTTTAATATCATCATGTTTTCATGTTTCTTTTCCGGCAACTTAAGTGAGCATATTTGTGTTTAATACTTGGATTAGAAAAACAACTTTGAACCTCCCCAATATCACCACAACTATTATCTATTATTTAATGTTTTAATTTTTCCAAAATTCTCACTCGCTGCAGTAGAAATACATTGCTTTCATGCAACAGCAAATACTCCAATGTTGGAATGGTCAGTGACAGTGAATAATTTATTATAATCATATATGCATTTGTGATCCTTCTACCTTGGTTAATTTGCAGCAGTCCTCTTTGTCTTGGGCTCGTCTGTACCTTTCATGGCATAACTCTACCTCCTCACCTGTGATAGGACAGCAATGCTCTGACCATGTTTGGATTGGACCGAATGGTGAAGGAGAACTGGAGTGGCTACTACAGCCAGGGCTACATACTCTTCGACAACTGCAGCTCCCTTTTCAATACTCCTTCAGTGAGTACACTCAGTAACCAGCAAACTCATTAAATAGCAAATGTTTACTCTTTGATTAGAATCAAATAGAACGGAATTTAGTCCTTCAAACCAGGTCCTTAGTGCAGTGATAAATATTTGAAATATGAGTGGTATGCATCCTACTCAAACAAGGTCTTCTTATTAGTTTATTGTCATTTAGCCTGCCGTTCCGCTAGAAGTGTTGAAGGCTAAAAATCCGTCTGAGATCTGCAGAGAGGGAGACCTTTGACAGTGTGCTGTTTAGAGTGGGTGGGGACTGTGAATGTGTGGGAGGTACAGAGAAGAGTGACCATCAGAGGGCTGGGTCACACATTGGGAGTGATGCTGTTACTTGTCCCACTGCAGATATACTACCAGGAGTTCATGCCATACCAGCCCCTCTCTCCTCCCCAGGTAAGTGTGGCCCTAGTGCAGCCTGCACCTCGGATGTCCTGCTAGATTTTATGAAAATGGAACTGAATGCATTATTATACTCCCGACCCGTAAGGGGCGGGGCTATATAATATGTATCAAGTATGTACCGTCCTTTCATCCGTCTGTCCATCTGTCCATCTTTCCGCACCAGTTTGTCCGACCAATTGCTCAAAACCTGCTGATCAGATTGTTTTCAAATTGCAGTCATGCACTCTGCACTTCATGTAGAGTTGCAGTGCCAAGTTTCATGAAAATGTGATGATTTTTTAAAAAATTACTTGTGTGTTCCATATTTTGAACTTCGAAACTTTACCTCTGCAGATGTTGTCCGACCCATTTCTCGAAAACCGCTCATCAGATTGTTTTCAGTTTTCAGTCATGCATTCTATACTTCATGAAGAGATGCAGTGCCAATTTATATGCAAATATGCCATAATCTCCTCAGTGCACAAGGGTTGGGTGTATTGGTGAACTGTGCTCACTTTTTCAGTTGTCATGGGATTAACATTGCATTGCAACATTACATAGTAAAGTTCCATCCGGTTTTTTTATTTTTTTATTTTTTTATTTGGTATTTCCAATTTCACCCACAACTAAAATGTCCAATCTGCAAACTATGCACAAGCATGTTCACTCATGACTCATACTGCTATCTCAGGAGAGCGCAGACAAGAATGCAACTGGCGAGTGCCCAGATGGGCCTTATATTGGGCTTGAGCTGTGGACTATGGGATCAGTCATGTGCTGCTCTCACAAGGCTGTTGGCCACAGTCAGCACTGGCATGGCTGGATTTGATCTGATGCCGTGGTGCTCACTCCTGCGTGGCAAGCCGCGCTTTTACCAAGTGAACTGAACCAACAGCCGTTCCATTTAATTAAAATTTTATCCATCTGCGTTACTTGTGTTTGGCTTTGTCAGTTTATCTCTTGTTTTACATTTTAGTCCAGTTTCTTTACTCAGTTGTAATAGTGTCACATCACTGTCTCGCTGGGTTTTATTGAATGAAAAGGACTTTGTAACCATGTTTTTAAATAGGTGCTATTCAAATAAATTATAATCATTATCTTCACGGCATATAATATGGGGGATATAGCCCTCCCTCTGTCAGCCTGTTCGTCAGTCCACAAACATGTTTTGGTCTGTTGCGTAACGAAACAGGTTGCCATTTTCCCTTATCGCTTGGCACACTCAGCAACCATGTGCTAGAATAGTGCCTTTAGCCATTTTGAAATTTTTATATCAATTAACCACGAGGTGGTAGTATAACAAACTGTTCTGGCCTATAAATCTTGTCCCGTGGGTCATAGGAAGAAAATTCTTTTTTTTTTTTTTTTCTAGATTTTGTGTGTCCACATGAATCCATCCATATCAGCCACATTTATTTGCATATGGACAGATTTTCAGGAATTTTGATTTTTTTTCTAAAACCTCAATCTCCTTCAACACAATTCACATGAAGTTTGGTATACAGCACCTTTAGACCAAGGTCTTATAATGTTATGTACACCAAGTTGCTATGTTTAAAAAAAAGTGGCTGCAGAAAGCCAATGAAGTTTTGCAGTTGCAGCCTCTCTTGCTATAATGAGCTCTTTCTCCTGAAAACGGTGTTAACGCGTTGCCAAACTTTTGATCTCTCATCTACAAGCTTACCAAACATAAATAGTCATTATAGCAATATAGCAAACAAATAATCATAGATCCAGAACCAGTTGCTCACCTAGTATAAAATTTTACTTGCTTCATGTTAGTCAAGGATCCTACAGATATCCATAAGTACAAGGTGATCGCTCAGACGAGATGTCCTCCGCCAGCCAGTTGCATTTCTGCAGCCGTTGTCTCTGAGCCATCGTGTATCATCATGAAACTTAACAAGATTATTTAGGATGTAAGACCAAAAAACCATATGCTGGAGTGCTGCCTTTTTGCCAATTTTAAATTTTTTCCACATTTGAAATGTTGTGGGGGACACGGGGATATGCCATCTTCTTGCTCCCAGCATTTTTTTGTTACTTGATAGTGAATCTTGAGTGTTTGGTGCGTAAGATGTGAAAAAGTGGGTGTTTTCATTGATATAAGCTTTTATTCTGTTTTTGTTTTAAGATAAATAAGAATGATGTAGTAAAGCAATTGTTCTCAAACTGGGTTCTGGGGGAACCGCTGTGTATGCAGGTTTTTTATTTGAACCAGAATTGTACTCTCAGAATGTTAATGAGTTGTTATTGTTTATTATATGATAAATGTTTATCGGGGGCACTCACCCTTTAAGGCTGCATGTCGGAAATGGCGAGACATTCCATGAAGAAACGGAGATCAGTATTCATATTGTGCTGTATTGGAAATTACTTTATATTATGTTAAAAGAGGGGAAATCTGTCACTGGTGAAATTGCAGTCGGGAACCACTGAAAAGTGACTTGTTAACTAATATAAGCATTTTTAAGGCCTGGCTTGGATGTTCTCAGAACTGTTCACCTACATGCTGATTTTTATGTAATCTGGTGGGATGTGAAGTACACAAGCGCAATTACTGTGTCGGCCAAAAATCTTTTTTGTACACCGAGGAAAATTGTGCATAAAGCTTATGTATTCTTCTGAATGTGTGTATGGCACAATGCGGTTATTGTTGGTATGGGGGATGGTTTCTTGAGACGAGTCATATTTCTGACTTATCATTCAATTTCTTTGTCCTTGTTCTAGAATGATGAAAGCGCACTGTCCAATGAGAGCACACCTCAAGGATGGCGGGAAAAACCGGTATGAGCATTACCAATTCTCTTACACACCATCTGAGAGGTGTACTAAAGATTAGCTGATTAGCGAAGTATGTTGAACCTAAAGCCAGGGTTTTCAGTGTCACAAAGGTGGCTCTCTTTTAACCTGTCTCGGTAACTTGCGGTATCTCCGATGGCGAGTTTCGAGTTTGTGGAGCCAGCTCATACAAAGACAGCATGGCTGTGTTGAACTTGCTTTGAAGTACACCCCTCTTTTCTCCAGGCTGACCTGAAATCCATAGCATTCGTACTTGAAATGTTACTCAATGGGGCTTCTCAGAGATACTGTTGCGAATGTTTGCCTTCCAGTCCAATTATTCACCTTACTCTACCAATCAGGGTCTTTAACAAACACTCAAGGGGTTGATTCATAGAATTCAGTGTCTGACAGCTTGTTTGGCGCGAATGCCCGAACCCGCACCAGCCCTGTCTGCAGTACAAGTCGGTGCTTTGTGCGTGTATTTTGTGTATGCCTCTGAGTGTAGGTATTAATACTTGTTTCTTGTGTTTTTTTTGTTTTTTTTTTCCCCATATATCTCTTAGGGGATGGGGGCAGTGGCTAAGGCATGGCAAGACAGTCCTTACATGTTCATTGTGAAAGTGCAGCCTCTGTCTCGTGGTGTGGCTGGAGTGCGACAGGAGATGGAAGACTCCAAAGATTCTCACGAGAAGTACTCTTTCATCAGTGAGTCCTGCGTATAAGCATGTCTCTCATAAGCATGTGACATCTCTATAACTGAGTGTCTTTGATGGTCCCGTGTCCTCTGTCAGCGTGTCATCTCTGTAGTCAATTACCTTTGTAATGCCGTATGAACAGCAAAGTAGGGTCCCTCGATAGAATGGCGACATGAGGGTTCCAGAAAATGTGGTCATGGAGCCATTTCGTTTTCACCAAGGTATCAGGAACCCTCTCAAAGTTGATGAGTTTTTTTCAGTTTTTGCTTTTCTCATGTCTGAACATTTTCTCATCTTATTTGTTGAAACCATTGCACTTTTCCCCCCAAAATAAATCCGTTTCCCTTCCAAGAAAGGGAAAAACTGCAGAACTGCTTGGTTTGGTGCGATGGAAACAAAATGGCTCCTATTGTCGGGACTCTATCTAGGGACTCAGCAGTGAATGTGATGTCTCTGTGAGCAAGTGTCTCAGGTAATGCTGTCTGTTCATTGTGAAAAATCATTTCATTGTTGGCACTTAAGACTAGTCTTAAGCTATCTTTGAGTGCGCGCATGTGTTTCTATACAGTGACCGTGGAGATGAAGGGACCCTATGAATATTCCTCACCAGCTGACTGGCCTCTCATGATGGTGAGTAAATGCTGTATGGGAGGGAATACTCTGATCATAGTGACCTCTGCGGTGATTGTTACAGCAGGTGAGTGACCATGTGACCTTGCCTCCCCCAGTTCTTCATGGTCATGTGCATCGTGTACGTGTTTTTTGCGCTGCTCTGGCTCGTCTGGTCGGCCTGTTACTGGAGAGACCTGCTGAGGATCCAGTTCTGGATCGGAGCCGTCATACTGCTCGGAATGCTGGAGAAGGCCGTGTTTTACTCCGAATACCAGAGCATCCGCTACCGGGGGGAATATGGTAACCGTGCACCGACACAGACACTCGCACTGCATGCTGTAAATGGGGTATTTTGACTTATTTTTATCCCCATGGCATATAATGCGGGGGTTTATAGTCATGGGTGCGGTCGTCTGTCCGTCCGTCTGTGAGCATTTCGTTCCCAGAACATAACTTGAAAACCGTTCAATATTTTTCCACAAAACTTAGTGTGCACATTAATCATAACCTGACGTGGTGCCTTTTGCTAATCCGAACATGTGGGGCGGGGGGATATGCTGCCATCTCCTGACGGCTCTTGTTCAAAGGCAGTCGTTCCTATATTGTTCACTTCATATGATGTCAACCCCAATCAAAAATGGAAGGAAACTAAAGTGGACCCTGCACTCTAATTTGAGGCTATAAAAATCTATATGAAGTGAACTGTGGACAGCCTGCAGCCCTATTATATTATATAATTATATTTCTGAGCATCACTGTAAATGGCACCATGCTCACTGACATGTCCCAAATCCTCATTTGCCTTACTAACGTTCATTTTATCATGACATTTTTGATGCACCTCCTTTCTTTCTTATTCTTATTCTCTCTCCCTCTGTTCCTGGACCCCCCCCCCCCCCGTATCTGACCCCTCCAGTCCAGGGTGCTGTGATTTTTGCCGAGCTGCTGTCGGACCTGAAGAGGTCCCTGGCTCGAGTCTTGGTGCTCATCGTCAGTCTGGGATACGGCATTGTCAAGTGAGTCTGCCCTTACCTCACACAGGCCCTGTTCTCATTGGCTGTCACTCATGCTGGTGTCATCATTCATAAATCATAGTGAGGTATTCATTGTGTTGTCATACAGTACATTTCTGCGTAAGTGAGCTTTCAGAATGCCTGATACCCTTGTTTAAACTCAAACCTTATTTCGTAATCAAGATTAGTGGCCTTTAAGTCAACAAGAATGATGTTGTACGGCTTTACCATAAATCCTTTGCCAAAATCCAAAATATCTCCACTGTCACTTGGTATTTTCTGCTTGTGGGTGACTCTGCCCCCACCCGCTCAATGACTTGGTACATTCCATTTATGAAGCCCTTTGACCCCCCCATGACTTGGTGTGATCCGTGTGTTACCATCTCTGCTGCATCTCCTATAGGCCGAGGCTGGGTACGACGGTGCACCGATTGGCGGCTGTGGGGCTGCTGTACCTGCTCTTCTCCTCTGTAGAAGGAGTTATGAGGGTTACCGGGGTGAGTGTGTTTACTGGGCCTCGCTGTCACAACACTCATGCTTAATGTCTTTTAATTTTATTAAAAATTTACTGTTGGAAATATGGATTCGCGTCCGTTAGCTTGATATGTGTTCGATCTGTGATGTCACTCTCGCTGTCCCTCCCCCTCCCCCTCCCAGAGCTTCTATGGCACGGTAGTCCTGGTGGCGAACCTCAGCCTGTCGCTCATCGACTCCTGTGTGATGTGGTGGATATCCTTTACATTGAACCTTCGGGGTTCTGCGATTCGTTTTGCAGTCAATTTGACCTGCATTTGTCCTGTTTCTCATGCCCCTGCTGGGGAGTGAGATTAGTGTAGATCAGCCTTAAAAAAGCTGTGTTGTTTTGTTTTTTGCTAGTAGACCCAGGAGGTCATTGAATACTGCATTGGTCACAGTGTATTACTAATGTTATGGTGCTGGTCGTAACTGTCACAAAGTTAAAGACTGTTATTCCGAGATATCGATGGGTAAACAGATGAGTGTGGGAGTTAATTAAGATTTAGTTTCACATCTGGAATGATTTGGTTTCCCCTTTTCCTCAGTCTTCTCATTAAGGCTGAATTCTCTCCTCTCGGCTCTGCTGTCCTTCTCCTGTAATCAGTGTTATTGCGTGTGTGAGCCTCTGATGCTCGCTGCCCCTGTGTGTGGTCTGTGTTTGTCGCCCTTAACCCTCAGTCCGCACGTCTTCATCAGCCTCTCCCAGACCACCCGTCTGCTGAAGCTACGCAGGAACGTGGTGAAGCTCTCGCTGTATCAGCACTTCACCAACACCCTCATCTTCTCTGTCCTGGGTGAGTCCTTCACTCTGCTCCATAGCCTCTACCCTGAGACCAGGCCACGCCCACAGTGTACCTGGCCCCGCACACATTGCACCAGACCCCACCCACTATGCACCCACTCTGCACACAGCCACACCCACCGTGCTCCAGCCATACCCACTCTGCACTTGGCCACGCCCGTCGTACACTCAGTCACGCACACTGTCCCGCTCCTTTTCCCATTTCTTCTCTGCTCCCAGCCACAAGTCCTACCCCCCCTGCCTGGCCTAATCAATCCTTCAACCAGCCTTGGGAGGGTGGATGTGGAGCCTGACTCACTTTGCTGGCTTTTGTCATGTTGGATTGTTATTTTATTGACCTGCGCCATGTAGCCCTTCATTAACTCTGATTGTCCATTTTTTTTCTTTGCCATCCTACAGCATCCATTGTTTTCATCATCTGGACAACCAAAGTCTTCAAGCTGGTGGACTGTCAGTCAGTGAGTGCGACTCCTCCTCTTTCTCACCCTTATTCTGGTTCTTTGGTTTACAGCTGTAATAAAGGAAATAAACCAGGGTTGCTACACAAGCTGGAAATCCTTGAAAATGCTTGGATTTTAATGTGGTGTTTTGTAGGTTTGAAAAGTGGTTGGATTGTGAATAAAATGCTTAAAACTGCTTGAACTTGTAATGTTAATTGCAGTAATTTCATAATTAATCGCTATTTGAATGAGTAGGCCAATAAATGTGTAACTTCCCACAGCTGTAAGTTGCTGGAAAAGCTTGGAAATGCACCTTGAAAATGCTTGAAAAGTGTTTGAACTTGACTTTGGAAAAAGTGTCGGAACCATATTGTGTGTATGTCTGTATGTGTCTCTATGCTTGTGCATGTGTCTGTGTGGGTGTGTGTGTGTGCGCGCGCGCGAATTTGCCTAGGGCTGGAGGGACCTGTGGGTGGATGATGCGTTCTGGCGGCTGCTCTTCTCCACCATCCTGCTGGTGATCATGGTGCTGCTGCGGCCCTCTGTCAACAGCCAGAGGTCAGAGGTCGTCATACTCAATTACCAACTGCTGTTACTTCTGTTTGTATATTTAGTGTGCTGCTTCAGATTGGTGAAGCCAGTCCGTAATCATCTGTTTATGGGAGATGGCCATCACGACAGCAGCCGTAACCCTGAGTTATTGCCTTCCTCAGGTTCTCTCACTCCCCGCTTATCGATGATGAAGATGATGAAGAAGACGATGAAGCCAAGGAGCCCATGCTGAATGAGGCTTTTGGTATGATGTTTTAATTCAAACCAGTGCCCTGCTATGACCAGTTTTACCAAGGAAAAGATTGGTAACAACCATCATAATTGTTGTAACTAGTGATAACAAATTTCTTTCACCCCTTAAACTCTAGATCCACGCCAGAGTACTTTTCTTTCTTCCTTGTTTTTTTTTTTTTGAGTTGCTTGCATTTTCGATTATATTCATTGATTTTTCAAATTCTATTTTTGTCGGAAGATCTCTAACTGCGCCCCCCACCGTATAAATGTTGATTGCCGGAATAGCTTGTCAGCAGCAGGGGAAGCATCTGTCAGTTGAAAGAAAATCTTTTCTATGGCAGGGAATGAGGTAAAGTAATTTCAAAGTTATAAAAAGCATTTATCTCAATCTTGCAGGACAATGTCACGTGCATTTTCTGTATCTACTGGTTGCATCACATTTACACTGAGTGAAGCTATGTACAATAAATGTTTAGATCTTGTGCATCATTTTATGCACATTTTCTCATAATTCAGCGGGCCATATTTGGTATTTTTGGAAACCTTTAGATCCCGTCTAGAATTTTAAATAGGCCTAAAGTTCCAAAGGCTCAAATAAAGCTGCTGTGTTTTACAAACCTATTTATGGGTATGTAGGTTTTATGGGGATAACTGATGACAGTGTTCATGGTCATAGCATTATTTAGGCCATGTGTGTATTGTGTACTTGTGATTGGGGCATGAGCAGAACTGCAGCTGCGATACAAAACGCCATTCATATTCCAGGAGAATACACAACAGCGGGATCCCTCATTGGCTTTTTTTTTTTTTTTTTTTTCCCCATGCGTCATGGAATTCCGCACGCCTGCCCTGCCTGAATCTGATTGGCTGTTTGGGTTTTTTCAGAGGGTATGAAGATGAGGGGAACAAAGCCGGAAACGAACGGATCCCAGAAAATTCTGAGCAAAGAGGTGAGAAGCTTCTGTGTGTTTTAGAGGGACAGGGAGACAGCGGCCATGTCTATGTTGGTTTTCAGGATCCAGTGATGGTAATAGCGGTGTTATAGTGCAGAGTATGGGTGCCTATAGACAAAGGGGTCAGTCCATATCTGAGCATCCAGACCCTCCCAGATGACCCCCTCAGAAATTTCTCAAAAAATTCATATGGGTACCTCTGGTGGACTTATGAAATAATACCAAGTATTAGACCAATATCCCTAATAGTTTTGAAGTGATGGCCTGTCACAATTTTAAGTATTTTTTTTAAATTCTGATGAAATTGTGTTTCGTCCAACTTTGGGCTTCCACTGCTCCTCTATTATTTAACCTACAAATCAGATTTTTGGTTTCCCTGGCTAACTTTTCCCCTAGAATCAGAATTTCTGGTCAGATTAGGTGTATCTACCTTTGTTGCTCCACAATAGGGCTCCAAAGTTGGCCGGTGCCAAAATCATAAAAATTGCTGTACTTTTTAAATGCTACAGATCGGAAAGTTTAGGGAATTCAAGCTTGAAATTTTTTTGTGACCATTCCTGATACCTCTCATGGGTAATCCACTTTAATCTTGTTTGTATCTTGGCAGGAATGAGAAGAAAAAATGTTTTATTATTTTGCTCGTTTTTCATTTTACGGGAAAAAATAGCAATTTTGAAGTCCATGGTTCACCATGTGCGCAATTGACCACATCCTTCAAATCTTTACCATAGATTGCTATAGTTGTCAACTAGTTGAAATTCTGATTCTAGGGGAAAAGTTGGCCAGGGAGACCAAAAATCTGATCTGTAGGTCAAATAATAGAGGAGCAGTGGAAGCCCAAAGTTGGACAAAACACAATTTCGTCAAAATTAAAAAAAAAATACTTAAAATTGTGACAGGCCATCACTTCAAAACTATTAGGGATATTGGTCTAATACTTGGTATTATTTCATAAGTCCACCAGAGGTACCTATATGAATTTTTTGAGAAATTTCTGAGGGGGTGACCCAGGAATTTTCTGATTTTCTGGATGCCTTCACTTGGACTGACCCACAGGCAAGTAAATTCAGAAAAGACATTTGTGTAGACTGATTAAGATGAACTTATAGTGCTGATGAAAAAATTAACCCCTTTGCGCAGAAGCCAAATTTGGCTATTTATGAGTTACCCAATTTAATGCTTTACAATTCAAGATTTAAGCTTCATAAAGAGGAATAGTGTGGCCGAACTCAGAAAAGACACTTACAGCATTTAGAATTACATCGTATTTCAGTTTATTTTCATGATTTTGGTCGAGAAAATGGGCTGCAAACATAAAAAATCTTGATGAAAATTCACCATTAAAAATGCAAAAAAAAAATAATACCGAGAATTGAAAAACTGCTGGGGCTTAAATCTATACATTTCTGCGATCATAAACTCCTTGACCACAAGTAGAATTCATCTTCAACATTACATTCTAGATTACCTACATGCTATTAGCCAAATTATACAGCTATCCAAGTGGCTCCCCAAAGTCTGAGATCCCTCAAAATGGTGCACTGTCAAATCATAAAACAATCATGTATTTAACACAAATAAAGTTTTAGGCATGAAATTTAATATGAACTAATGATTTTCTGGTTGAGTTTAGCATGAATTTATCAATATCAGTGCAGTTGAACATCAGTGGTCACCAGTAACCTCTCCAAACACACAACATGCCTTTTCTCCATAATAAAGTTTAGGGTTTTGTCCGTTTTTCTTCAGCACATATAATCATTACTTAAACTGCTGATTAAACGGTCAGAACATTCACCCTGCAATGAAAGCTGGCAGTTCCCACTTCAGAGCTCACAAACTCATTTCAACACTTATAAGGAACAAGTACAACTCAACTCAGTTATATCTGAATTCTGAAATATACCTTATTTTAACAGAACAGACATTCCACTTTCAGGGAAGATCAAACAACATATGCCTCCCTAGATTCAACAGAACGGTGCAATGAACGTACCAGGGGGTCCACCCAAATGCACGGGCAGTTCACGTTTTAAACAAGAAAAAAACGTTGGCATTCGACTTTGTTGAATACAGGATACATTCCCAAACAAAAAGCAAAAGTAGCAGCCTAACCTTTTTCATTGAATCCCTCCTCCAGAGACCGATATGTCCAGTAGAAGGAACCCTCCGGTCCCCTTTCATTCGAAATAATTCCCATTGACCATGTCCTTATCTCATTTAAATCCTGTAAATGTAACTGAACACTTTAAGGCCAGTTTTGCGAGTGTTTCTTTCTGTAAATTGCGTCTATTTCAGCCGCGCAATATGCGCAACGTAGACAGGATACAGCCGAGCTTGCTGATACGCATAGGCTTGTATGCTCTTATGTTTGTCCAATCAATGTGTTTCTCTTACTGTGGAACGTTTAAACACTCGGGAAATGGATAAGAAACGAGCCATTCAATACATTGTTACTGGGGAAGTTTCACGAGGGCGTGAACTATAACTGTGCAGTTACGCAGAAGAGCCTGAGTGTATAATTGAGTGATTGGCTATCAACATCAGTACTTGGGTGGATATAAGGAAGCACTGAATTTGTCAATGAAGGAATCTACATGTAAATCCACGGTAGGGAACTACGCATTTTTTGAATGTGATGACTGTAATTGACAGTAGAATGTGAGAGAATCAATACCATGTCGAATTTTTTGCTTCAGAAAACTGAGTTTTCTGAACCACTAATTGGAATACCGTTGGCTCACTGTAGCTAAAGTGGTTGCTACAGAGGACAACGATTTTTTCTGTCGCAAGAGATCATTTTTTTAAACCGCTGGATCGTTACTATGGGCAAGGATATTGACCAGTTTGCGCATCAGGCTTAGCTGAGGAGTTTAATTCATGCAACTCTTGAAAAACAGGGAGTGAAGTGAACTTCCCCATATTAAAAACCGCGTTCGAACTCTGCTTGCTTGTGAATATTCAGTAACTGATCCGGGGGTGCTATCTAGTGATCGAGTACAGTAACTGCATTCTTAAATTTGCAGTTCCATAGACGCAAGCGTCTACATCTACAGAAAGGGGTTAATGTATAAAGAGAGGTTCACATCCTACCTTCATAAATTTACTTCACTAATTATCTTCCTGCAGTAAGTTCTAAACTGGTATGACATCATACTAGTGCATGTAATTCATTTATGAGCGCTTGACATCTTGTTATGCCTGTTATGGTTCATGGTACTTATTTCTTCAAATTCGAAGTTTTCTGTATCTCTTTAAAGAGCAGTTTTTGGAAAGTTTTATCTTAAGTCTATTCTAGAAACGCCATGTTTTGTTATAAATGCCCGTAGAGTTGCTAAGTAGGCACATGACATGGTTATAGTGTATCGATCCGCTGTGAGTAACGGCTTGTATTCTGTGCCTCTGTCAGGATGAGGATCTGAAGTGGGTGGAAGAGAATATTCCCACCACTGTGGCCGATGTGTAAGTAATGAACATCATCTCCGCAAACCAGGAAGCACTGGGATGAGCTTATGCCAGAGATCACCAAATCAGGACCTTGAGTCCAAATCCAACCCCGCTTTTCTTTCCCCCGGGGGATTAACTGAACAATTAGTACCTCTGATTGGCCAGACTGTTTTTACACCTGACTCCCATCCCAGGTAAAGGGAGGGTGGAAAACCTGCAGTTCTTGAGACGTCTAGGACTGCGAGTTGATGATTCATGGCATATAGTTTTCTGAGCTTAAGTGTTTCCAGACTGTCGTTGTACAGACAGGATTGTGCAGGAGTAGGCTTAAGGTATCATGGGCAAATTCTAGGCTACTGCTGCAAATTATTATTACTTAATGTTTTTACAACCTCATTTCTGACTGGGTCTGTATGGAAAATACAAGTATTAAAAAAAAAAAGATGCGTGAAAAATCTTTGAACTTTAAATTTACAATGGTAGAGGACAAAACTTGTCATGATTTACATGATCAACTTCATTGTTTTTTTTGGTTTTTTTGACATACAAGCTCATTTTGAATTTGATGCCAGATACATTTCCAAAAGTGTAAACAGGGGCAGTTTTACACTGCCCTTACACCAAACGACTTTTGAAGCGATTGGAACTGTCACAGACAAATTTCCAAAGTCAGAAGAAAATCATGAGTTTTAATTAATTTGGAGCGCTCCCCCGTCATCTTGATCATTTGGTGTAAGGTGGCCATAAAACTGACTCAGTCTTTATTGCCTATCGATGTTCCGATAAAAACAAGCCCGTTTAATATCATCGGAAGTCTTTAATCTTGGCTTGAGCAAACAGTGACGTTCAATAGCGTAAATATGGTCAACATTCAATTGGTGTGTTCTGCAAGATCCCCAGGCTTTGCAAGATTTTATTGTCCCTGCATAGAAACTGAAACTTTTTGACACATTGTTTTTAGATGTGAGAGGGTGTCAGACATTGGACTCTTGAAAGTCTTTTCAAAGTTCTGTCGTGTATGGTTGGCATTAGACTCGGAAAGTGTTGGAATGCTGCAGGTGTTGAACAGGTGGGGCCATCATGCTTGGACATAAAGGATCCAACTGAAGATCCAGTTGTTTAAAAGCAACGAGTGCTCCAGGCTGGCAACTTAGCAAAAATATTAATTTTTGTGTCTTTGTACTTCAATTTCATACATGTAAAGGATGATTTGCCAATCAGTTTTTTTTTGTTTGCATTTTCCATATCTTACAACATTTACTGAAATGAGGTTCTATAACGTATTCTGCTAATTTCAAGAAATGTGAGTTTGCTGACATGTACTGGCAAAATTAAAGCATATTGTTCTCCCTGGTAAGCATTAGCATTATAAGTAAGCGATGCAAGTAAAAAAAAAAAAAAAAAGTTTAAAATCCAGTGCACTGCATTTTGTCAGTGGTTCCTGTTGAATAGTGTGTTTTAGTCTGGGGTGTAGTCTGAGTTGTACATGAAGGTTTAGCGGACGGATCTGTGCTGGCACATAAGCTTTCAGTTCAACACACGGCTCACTCGTCCTCGAGTGATCACGATACCAGTTTCAGCATCCCTGCTAGATGAGACCATAAACCTACTTTTAACCTACTTTTATACCTATTGAATTTTGTCATTGCTCTGTTCTCTCTATGAACCTTGTGAGCTGCATCCTGTACCCTCTCATGCTGCTGTTATTTAATATAAAAGTGATCATTTCCTTCTGCTGGCTGTAATATATTGCACTCCTTGAGCCTGTTCTTATTTCTCTCTCCCTCCCTCCCCCCTCTCTCTCCCTCCCTTCCTCCCTCCGTAGGGCTCTTCCTGTGATGCTAGATGAAGAGGAGGTAATTTTATTGGTTTATTTCTTTACTCCTGTCCCATGATCCCTGGTCACATTTTTCTCCTTTATGGCACGTAGTCAGATGTTGTGACTCCCCTCCCCTGCTACTGTAGACTCCTCCTCAATCGTTCCTCTGTGCCTCACTCATTCCTTCCCTGTTTCGGTAGGAAATTCTGAAAACCAAGATGGAAAGATCGAAGATGGAGTAATTGAAGGAGGCAGGAGGGGGCAGTTGGAGGGGAGATTCCATTGAAGAGCCATTGGGTGCACCAGTGCTGCGTTTGGACGCCTGCGATACAACACTGGATTTATTTTTCACATTTCGCACGAGCTCAAACATGCAGCCTAATATTCTTTTTTTTTTTTTTTTTTGGGCTCCAACTGCCATTGTGCGGTCAGTGTATGCACGAGGAAAGCGGAGGGGTGAGGAGATTTTGGCGTGATGTCATGCCACGGTACCGTACGTGCGGAGTCAGGCCATTGTGTCTTAGTTTGGTCCTTGAGCAGCAGCGGCCCGGATATGAGACCTCTTTTCGTAGCAGAACACTAGTGTTTAATGCTGCAAAGAGAGCAACAGCCATGAAACTTGCATCGGAGGAACAATTACCATAATTATGCATTTAAGTTCCCTCATCATATCCATAATGGTTTGTGTCTCATTTATGACCTCACTGCATTGAGAGTACAGTTGGAATGCACTCAAATGTTTATCTTGAGGAAACCTAGCAGATAGGCTTTGAGTGACCAAGAGGAGCGTTTTAAAAAAAAAAAAAAAAAAAAAACTCTCACTCCAAAAGTTAGCGAGGCACCGTGTAGGCGGGTAGCTCTGGTCCGTTCCTTCGCCCACTGAAGTGAACATCGCTTAGTTTACAGCTATTTGCTTGCATTTAATCCTTTGATTCTTGTTGAGATACTCTTTGACAAAAGGAAATTATGAAGGTTGTTGTCATATCAAGCCATAAGTTGACTTGCTGCTCATCACCAATAAATCTGAGCATGGAGGATGAGATATGCAACCAGCTTTATATTGCTACGGGATTTGATTTTTGTGAATGTGATTCTCCTTCCCTGTCAATTAAATGTAGCCTTCTATGTTTGGTTTTTTTCCCCAGCACCTCTTTCCCTCAAAAAAATTATTCAATATGATATTTTTAATGGTCCAAAGACTTAAGCTGTGTGATCTACTGTAACCTGGCCTGTTTTGGCTTTTAATTTATTACGTGCGTTTTTGGTTTTTGTGTTGTGAACGCGAGTAATGTATGGGTTATGTTTTCTTCTTTGATATAATTTGGAAAAATACAACTGATCAATGATGTTGCATAAAAATGGGGTTGTCTGCCATTTTGTAATGTATGTTCTTTACGTTTCAGGGTTAATCTTTATATTAAACGCTATTTTTGTCAGTTAATTTTTGTGTGTTTTGTTCCACGTCACCTCCAGCTCAATATTACATTTTGACTCCGTTGTGGAACAGTTAACTTAGAAAGATTTGCCTACTTGAGTTGACCAGAGGAAACTGGCCCAAAATTTAAACCGCCCAATTTATAATGAAAGGTGCAGCCTTGGCCAGTGGGCCCCATTGTCAGTCCTGGGGGCCCACTTTGTATCCTGGGCTTTGTTCGAATCAGAGCTGCAGTTGTAGGATTTTAGCAAGCTGTTATTTTTATTATTTTATTGTGCATTTCTTCTTTAGAGCAGTTACTCCTTTTCCAAATTCCGAATAAAATACCTGTGCTACCTATAGAAACTAAAATACCCTTTTACAGCTTTCCTACTTTTTTGTTGTTGGAAATGGGGTTTCGCAATATGGATGCGGCATTTCATGTTCAAAGCAGTTATTTACCGTCTTAAAGCAACATTTTGATTTAAATATTTATGCATACAATTGAAGAAAGAATATCGGCTAGTGGGCAACAAAAACCATTCCCAGGGAACCCCCAGGACCGATCGTCCATGGGACCGACGAAACCAATAACCTCAGACCATGACTTCGCTAGTCAGGAGAGAAATACAGGATCGGATCAGTCCCGTATTAGTTTCTCATTTCAGACTATACGAAGCCGTTCCTAATTCGAACGGACACAAGTGTAAAAGTGCAACCACTCCGAAGAAAGTAAGAACTAGCCAAAACTTATATCTTGGGAGAAAGGCGCAGATCTGTTATTTCGAAACCTTGTAATTTGTTGTCGACGAGTGCCTAATTCACCTCACGTGAATGCACTGGCCGCCGTGCAAGTCACCTGCCTGTCATTATGGTTGCCATGTCCGCCGATTACAAGTTATTTTGGCCTTTTTTCCCCTACAGTCACGTAAAAATATTGCTATCCTCGGGTTGCCGTTTTTGGGCTTGCCTTCAAACTGTTCTTTCGCATTGGGGCTCGTTCGTATCAGGCCACGAAAATGCCCGAATAGCTTTAGTTCAAGTTTAATCTGAGTTAGTAGGAAAGCGAAATTATAGAGCACAGTAATATAAGTATCTCTTTTTTTTACCATGAATTTGACAAAACATGCTATAATCTGCTTTGCTTTGGAATTCCTCATGAGCCAATCGTTTCAGTGGTTATGTGTCCAACTGACTTTGTTTGATTCTTTAATTTCATCAGTAACACTTTTCCTGTCTTCTCTTGCAATGAAAAATAATTTGGTCCAGGATACATTCCAAAAATGACATTTCTATCCCTTAACCGCTTCCTAACCCTAACCCTAATCCAGTTTTTCCCAAAGCATGGTCCTTGTGGGTCATAACCTGATGGGTGTCCATTCTCCCTGTACCTGAGAGTCAGGTGTGAAGGAAATTTAGCCAAATAAAGACAATAATTCTTCAATATTTGCCAGGAGGGAAAGGATACTGGGGCTGGATTTTAATTTGAGGGCCAAATACGGGGAGCCCTGTCATTTTTACCCCAATAATTTATCCGAGGGGGGACGGACGGAAGTCGTGTCATAATGTGCTATATTGTGGCCTACAATTTTAATGTAGATTTGTGTATGGTATGTATAGCTATGCCTGACATAATGTGATTTAAATGGGTAAATAATCCTTGAGAATGTGAACATTGGAATTAAAAAAAAAAATTGACTGCTCATTAAATTGTGAGATGGCAGTTGTGGCTGCTACATAAACTAGTCGCCTCCTAAGACGGACTTTGGGACCCTTCTGGAGAAAGACACCATGTAAAAAATATGAGTGGAGCTTTCCTTGGTAGAGGTAGTAAATGAGGCAGTTTGCTGGTGGACTTTTGTGGGGTGAGGGACGTTTTACATTCTGTTTCCTTAACTGTTAGGCACTGCATGATTGGTAAAGAACCTGAGAGAAGTCAAAATGAATGCAAACAGAAAAAAATTAGCTAAATTATTATTATTATTATTACTTTTATGTTCGCTCTAGGTGCATGTAAACAAACAGGAAATAAATAGTTTGGTCGTTTTGGACTTCTTTTTCGGAGCCAAGAGGGCTTGCTGTGGGGTAACCTGAGTTTTTGAGTTTTTGTTTTCTCTCTGGCAACCCTGCCTACGTCCAAATGCGGTTCGGGATATGATTGGTGCAGATCAAGAATGACAGGAAACTCCTGTAATAGAAATAATGCCTTCACTGTGCTGCAGCGTTAAAGCCTAATATTTTGTATTTGACGTTCTTAACCAGAAGTAAGTCGAACCGTTATGTTTTAGTTGACTAACGCATCTGACAAATATTGACTGTAGGCTACTGGATCACAGTGATCCGCGTTCTTGCTCATCTCAGTCATGGTGTCATCGCAGTGACTTCGAGAGGCTCCCGTGATTACACTCAGGAGGGGGCTATGTTTATGATTTTCTCAGTGTCTCATGAAGAGGCGACTTCAACACGACTGTCTGGGGCGCTTTGGAGACCGATTCAGTGAGATCGAAGCGGATGCAGACGACGAAGCCAGCGAGCTCGCTGATTACTTGGCGAACTACTGTACTTCCTACTCCTGTCGTATTGGAACCTCTCTTCGCTAGCTAGTCGGCTAGCTAACAAACTAGCTAGCTGGCTAGCTTGTCTACTGACGTTATACCAAAATGCACGACGCCTATGAGCCAGTTCCCATTTTGGAGAAGCTACCGCTTCAGATTGATTGCCTGGCGGCCTGGGGTGAGTTTGTTTGTTTTTCGGTGGTTTATCTCGGTAAGGCCTCTGGGTGTAGCAGCGAGTGACTTGCTAGCTAGCTAATTTTGTTATTGATGGGAAACATTACGTACTGCTAACTCTCAGCCCAAATTCAAACAGTCTTGCTGGCTACGATGACGTTCGGCACCTTGCTAGCTAGCTAGGTATTTCCTAACTAAATCTTCGGCTTCATCCTCAGAACGTTAGGAACATGTGCACTGTTACTGTGAAACGCCTAAAGAATGAAATGATCCAGCCTGCCAGCAGTTATGTCAGTTGGGCTGCCTAGTGTGGTACTGTGATTGATGTGGCTAGTTGGCTAACAGTTACTGTTAAAAGTTGTTTGTCGAATTGTAAGTTATTTTCTGGTGTGGCTCTGTTGTATAAATTACTCCCTTTTTAACCTAAATAACAACTGGCTGCTCTCTCATTTATTGGCATGTTCAATCTGACTGCACGGCCATGCCGCAATCAGATGATTCCTAACTAAAATAAGTATTATATGTTCGAGCTAAATCTAGTCAATGTTGTTGTCCATAGTCAAAGGGCAATTGAGGGTGACGGAATAAACTCTGTTACTTTACACAGTAACCATCAAATTTGGGGATTAAGCCTTGGTGTCCTCCGGGATAGTGCGTGGGGTATTTCATGTAAAATCACGTAAAAAAACAAGGTTTTGGCATCAGCGCAGGTGCTGCAATGGCGATGGTGATCATAATGTGATAATTTGTAGATGTATTTCTCTTGAAAGGAAAAAGAATTATCATCATAATTTTTAATGAGAAAATTTGTATCAGATTTGAATTTTAAATTTTCTGCTGCATATGTCTTGCAATTACATAGTACAATTGTATACAGTCTAGGTAAATACTCTAATCATGCAATTTAGAGGCTTAATGAGGAGTGCGTGTTTGTTTTTTTTGGATTTAATTTCTCTTGGTCTATGATACTGTTGAAGCTGATCCAAATCTGAGTCAAAATTAAGTTATTGACTATAAAAAATTAGCATATGCTGTCAAAATGGCTGACTTAGCCCATGCACGTTAACTATCATTTATGAAACCAGAAAAAATTTTCACAAAAAAAAGGGTTTAAAGAATATTTCTTTCATCGATGTACTCATTCAGATAGTTTTAGTAACATCTGAGATGGTGAGTGTCCAGCCTAGGTGATTTGACTTAGAATTAGTCATGTGACTTGGCTATGATGGCTCCTCTAAGTGAATACATCAGTATTTGGTTGCAGATTTCTTTGCTAACACAACCTGCATTCTGCAGAGGACTGGCTTCTTGTTGGGACCAAGCCGGGCCATCTATTGCTGTACCGCATTAAGAAGGATGCAGGTGAGAAGTATGCACGAGTGCTGGTGGGGGGAGGAGAGGCGTCACATAGTATGAGGTTCCTCATTTCTCATCCTCGCCTCTAATGTTCTGCACACTGAGGCATGCTGATCTAGCCAGTAAGCTGTATTCCTACTGGAGACATTGGGTGCATCTCAATTCTCTTTAATTTCATCTGACTTGCATCTTTTATTTGCGTTTTTGTTCATCTCATCGGGGATTTATGGAGAGATGCAAATGCAAGGAGCGAAGAAACAAGGGAATATGTTTAGAAGGAAATGACATTCTGAAGTGTCACATGAAGTGATGTCCTTTTCTGATGACAACGCACTGCTGGTCCTGCTGCCAGCATCTTTCATTACCGATTGATATTGTGGCTTTCAGCTAAAAGCCCTCTGGGAAAGCTTTTTTTGTTTATCCTCTCTCATGGCTCCTCAGAGTGCTCTCCTTGCTCCTCGCAGCTGTAATAAGCGCTTTGGGACGGCCTGCAAGATGGCAGATCCGAACAAGTTCTGGTTCAAGCAGGGATCGAGGAGTGAGGCAATGTCAAATAAGGGAATTGAGATGTACCCAACATGTGGCATTCAAGAGGGAAGTAGACTGCAGAGACATATCACATGAGAACGTGTCCTTATCTCTCTTGTATTCCGTGTTTTTCCACAGCAAGTAACAGGTTTGAAGTGACCCTGGAGAAATCCAACAAGAACTTCTCCAAGAAAATTCAGCAGGTACTCAAGATGGCTGATGGTTGCTTGTTCATTTTATTTATCATTTCTGAGGTGCAACATTATGTTTTCTTACCATTCAAAGCAGAGAATTGCCCTAAATACAAGGTTTACTTCCTAGTGAATTATGGCGGGTTAGAATACACGCCCAACCAAAGGAGGAAAAATAGCCTTCTATACTTCATAAACCTGTAAGCTCTTGGATGCCTTGAGAAATAAAGGCAACATTTGGGGTGTTTTTTTAGTGGGTTTCCACATGGACTCCTATCCATCTTCGTATTTTGGCCTATTCCCCATGTCCCTACGCCATCCTTTATGACGACTGGCATTATTAGCCCCTGTGAAATCTATGTGCTCATTTGGCTCATGCCCTGAAATCTAAAATTAATCTTTTATTATTTATAATTGTTAATAAAAACTCACAAAATGTTAGTAGTTAGCCGTTTTCCCGTTGGCTTTGGAGCAAGTGTCATTCAGGCAGTATACGCCTGCATCCTTAAATCTTGCCCAGTTGAGCTTTTCGCTGGATTTGACTCAGGTGTGAGATAAAAGGAAACATAAAACATTGCTTGTGGAACTCTGTCGGGGAAACGCTTGCCGTAAAACGCTAAGATTGAGAAAAACCACCGGGAGGGAAAGAAGAAGCAGGCAAGTTGTATAAAACACAGTAAAAATGAGGTGCGAGACACCAGCAGGGTTGTTCAGTCCAGAAAGATTGTTGGCTCAAGCTGGTGAGAGTGTGAAGTCTCTGAACCATTTAAGCACCTGTTTGAGGTTTGTTCCAACGCCAGAAGGTTGGTTGTGTTTTACTCATCACAGGCGATGCTGAATGTTTGTGTGACACGGGAGGTGTGGAGTGGAAACATTTTACTCCTGAGACTGTTCGGGCTCCTGTTGCAAACTGAAGTAACTCTTTGCGACTGTAACAATTATAAACCTGGTAGATATACTACAAGTACATAAAATGTCCTTTATTACATTCGTTACTTTTTGAAGCATTTAAAAATGTATACTAAAACGGAAATCAAAAGTGAACTGTCACCATGTTACTGGCAACAGACGGGCCAACTGCACGTATTGTAGCTATAACATGACCCGGCTAATGGAAATGTTGTGGAAGTGATGTCACAGCCTAGAAATGGGGTAAGAATTTATCAAAGAATTCAGCATATGCCAAAAGTTTTACAGTTGAATGAACAGACCATAGTCTTCAACCAGATAATGTGAATATTGGGTGGAATTATTATAGGATTGTGGTGTATATTGCAAAGAGAGCAATCTAAACCTGCTGTATGCGATTGAATCAGTTTGCTGGCCTGATGTTTGTAGCCTTTGGGGGGAGATGCTGAGTCCGGTTTTAAAGCTTTGCTAATTTGATGTCTCTCTTTCTCAGCTGTATGTTGTGTCTCAGTACAAGATCCTGGTTAGTCTTCTTGGTAAGTACTTGTGGTTGGGGAAGTGAAGCTACAGTAGCTGAATGGAAATAATTAAGATTTTGACTGCTGCTGAAAATTGTGTCCGAGAAACTTGATGGGAAGTGGTCACGTTGTAATCCGAAAGAAAATGTGATAGGGCGGGGTAGTGTAAAAAATTAACTGTTGGTGCGCCAATATCGCCGTGAATTTTTTAGCGTGTCGGCGCTTATTTTTGCCTATTCGTCTTCTTTTCGTTCCTCTCTTTGTTCTGTACGTACAGAGAAACAATGCACAGAAACTTGTACATCTCAAAAGATTTAGCTACCCTTATTCAATATGCTCTTCTTGTTAGCTGAGTTGTTTGAGTCTAACTACAAATAATTATGGAAAATCAATACTGCATTAATCTGTGAGCATCTGACTCTGAATGGGAGATCAAAAATGTTGTTTTTTGGGTTGCTTATTGGAGGGAGGAATAATTCTCAACTTCGATTGAATAACTCATTATTTCTTGCCTTCTGACAGAGAACAACATCCATGTGCATGACCTCCTGACCTTCCAGCAGATCACCGTGGTGTCGAAGGCCAAGGGAGCATCTCTCTTCGCATGTGCCCTGCAGGTCAGTTTCACAGGTGCTGCCTGTCAGGAACTATAACTGTGAAATGCTAAAAACTGTTTGGCTTTCAGATGTTTCAACTGTTCTCAATGTAGTGATTACCACAAAATATGCTTGCTGTTGTGATAAGAGCATAAGATTCATCTCGTCATTATGCTCAAAGCATACATATCCAAATCACTAATGCATGTATCAACATAAAGAATAAAATCTTCCTCATCCATTTGTGGCAAGGTGAACAGATCATCTGCAGCATGGACTGGGATTCTGAGCATTTTCCTCGCTTTGTTTTTGGCACGATATGGGTTGTCCTGGGACGGATGGGGATGCTCAACAAATAATTGTTTTTTATGGCATTGGGACATGTCCCAAACAGTTACTGTATTGATTCCCTACAGTGCCTATATGAGTGAGACTCCAGCCAAAGGGTAATTTAACTGTGAAGAGAATTTTGTGGTCCCTCATTAACTCGTAAGTCTCTATCCCTCCTTGCCATCCCCTTTTCTCTCTCCCTCTCTCTCTGTAGCATGGCAGCTCAGGAGAGGCCAAACTGCAGATGTGCGTGGCAGTGAAGAAGAAGCTGCAGCTGTATTACTGGAAGGACCGGGAGTTTCATGAGCTGCAGGTGGGGGGGAAGGAGGGTGTATCGCTAATGTGCGGTTAGTCATTGTTCACACTGGGGCACTCAGACCTGAGGCTCTATTCTAGAGTGACTCACTATGGAGACACATTTCATATCCTACTTAAAAACACTGCCATTCTTATTGAAGGTTTAAGGTAACCAATCTGTTCTTTTTTTTTTTTGGTATAATTTAATAATTTTGACGAAAACAAATGGGAATAAATGAGTGTTTTCTCCGAGAACGCTTGCAATCCCCCAAATATTGAAAGCGAAAATAGTTTTTGCGACCCGCAAGAACTCCCCGCGCCGTTTGAAATACCTCATTAGTATTCATGAGCATGCAAAAATGATGTCACGCGAAAGCGGATTTGCGTAGTGGATGCAGAGATTAAGAGAAGTTGGCTAACAGCAAAATGCTGCGGCCAAAGAAATATCTGACTGATTTGGCCCATAAAAGTGCTAGAAAAGGCCAGGAAGAAGATCGATTGAAGGCAGGATAAATATAAAAGGCCAAAGTGATCACTGGCAAACTTTTAAAGCCAGATTTGGAGATGCATCCGATGAAGACGTGGACAAACTTTTGCTGGATACGTAAGTAAACTTGATGCCTGGTGTAAAATGCCCGATTTCCCGGTTTCCTAGCACATTCAGATCGTTAATGTACTTGAAATCATCCCATATTTGTAACTAAACATATTTGTAGTAAAGAATTTCTAATGCATAAATGTGATTTATTTACTAGCAGTCGAATCTGATGACTGATCTAATGTGACTTTTCATGCAAATCGCTCATGCATATTAAGTACTAGGCACGTCGAAATGGCCGCGATCCAGCAGCCGCAATGGCTGATCGTAACGGTCGAGTGATTGCTTTCCTTCGGAAATTATCCTTGTTAGGGGTCGAGGACGACATTAAAACTTGCACACAAATCTTTTTATTGGAACTGCCTGGCAAATTATGCGAAAAAAGAAGTTGAGGATAAGGAACGAATTGGTTACCTTTAAACATAGCTCTTCGGGTTGTCGTTCTGTGTTTTGTTAGTGCATGTCAGGAATAGTTGGTTTCAAGACCTTATCACAGAATAACAGTGTTTAACAGCCCTGTCCCGGTGTGACGGGTGGTGAATCCCTGTTCATTTTGTGACTCAGGGGGACTTTGCTGCGCCGGACATCCCCAAATCCATGGCCTGGTGTGAGAACTCCATCTGCGTGGGGTTCAAACGGGACTACTACCTGATCCGGGTGCGTGCAGGACGAGCCGCAGATGACACATTTCCCAACTCATTTCCTGGGCATCAACCATCCTGCGGGTTTTCATTTCAGCCCAGTGTGACTGATTTACACATAATCTGCTCACTGGGTGCATTTCTACCCACCTGGTTTTGATTTGGCTGGAAAATCTGGCTGGAAACACAAGCAAAGCACTTAAACTCCCAAGAGTCTATTGAACTTGATACGCTGGCAAAGCTGGGTTTGACGCGTGGATTTAATTAGCCGTAATGTAATAAAGGAGGATGGAAATGGTTAAGCGGCATCAAAGATCAACATGGAGCCAACACAACTCCTCCTGCATCTACTGCAGCTATTGCTGTTTGGAAGATTTGATGACGTAGAATCTTGAGGATAATTTACGTAATGTAGTTAATTGAAGCAACCTAAGTTTTTTTTTTTTTTTTTTTTTTACCTAAGTCTTAAAAATGCTTAACTTATGCAAACCGCTTGAATGGAAACCTAGCTAACGAGGACTTACGCTCTGGAATGAGGTGTGCTTTGTTTGGAGTGGAGTGAAACCGTGGAGGATGCTGGATATCCTGGGACTGGGCTGGTTACACTTTCTCTAATTTAGTGCTCAAGAACCTTGTTCTTGGAGAGCTGCCATCCTGTTGGTCAGGCATCAGTAAATCTGTCACTCTAAACTGAAGTCCAGCCCTGGTGTTCCTTTTTTCCAGGTAATCAATGAAATCTGTGAACTATTAGTTCTTCTGAGAATTGTGCGAATCGGACTTGCCAAGTTAGGTTTGTTATGGAATGAAAACCTTGCAGATGGTTGTGCTTCAGGAACTGGGTTGGTTACCACTGCTCTGACTGGCCTCTGTTGGACAGCTCTGTCACTGAGGGAGATGGAAGGGGGCAAACTGTGTTCTGTGCGCGAGGCGGGCGTACTGCAAACCAGTGTACTCACTACTCACAGGGATAGTCCAGCTGTTCAGGAACCGCACCTGTCTCCCCATAGTTCTCATACTTGTGACCAAGTCAGCACTCATCCTTTAAATGTCATCTAATATATTTTGACTGGATTCTTGAAAGAAATCGTCTGACCCTATTTTTTAACTTGGAAAGCTAATTGGTAAATTTCCACAAAAAGTTGGACTGTCCATTTAAGTATGAGCAAAAGTTGAGTGATGAAATAACGGAAGGGTGAGTGAAAGTTCTTCAGTGCTTTTTCAGGTTTTGTGGTGCTGTCAGATCTACTCGGTAATGTCTGCCTGTTCCTGCTCTCTCTGCTAGATGGATGGGCGTGGCTCCATCAAAGAGCTCTTCCCTACCGGGAAACAGCTGGAGCCGTTGGTCGCCCCACTGGCTGATGGGAAAGTGGCAGTTGGGCAGGACGACCTCACCGTGGTTCTGAACGAGGAAGGAATCTGCACTCAGAAGTGCGCCCTGAACTGGACCGACATACCAGTTGCAATGGGTGAGGATCCTTGCTGTGTACTGTTATTTTTCGGCTATTGGCCTTCTCATGCG
Source organism: Gymnothorax javanicus (assembly GCA_029692085.1). NCBI lineage: Eukaryota > Metazoa > Chordata > Actinopteri > Anguilliformes > Muraenidae > Gymnothorax > Gymnothorax javanicus. The sequence goes on from CM056193.1 coordinate 29,186,854, forward strand.
CCTCAGTGTCTGTCCTGACTAAGACGTGATAACGGCTTGACATGACTGGCAGCCATGATCTGAATTATGATTGCAGTACTGTGAAATGCCAGCAGGGGGAGTAGTTCTCAATGTTCTCTTTGTGGTAGAGCCAGTGAGAGAACGTCATCCTCTCTTGTAGTACGCAGTGGGTGAAAATTTGGGTCATATTGACCGGGTGCTGGAGGGGAGGGATCTCCAAACAGAAACTTCCTTGTTCAGTCCCCTCTCATTCTTCACTTTGGTCAGCTCCTACCACCTCCGCTCTCCCACTCCCCTGTGTTATATTGCCAACGTCCCAGTCGGGTCCTTTGGCAAACGCTTGTGTTTTTTCTTTAGAAGCAAAAGAAAAAGGACAGTTAATTTTGTGTGTGTGTGTGTGTGTGTGTGTGTGTGTGTGTGTGTGTGTGTTGGCAGTACACATCTGCTTTTGTTTAGAAGTGGGAGGGAGTTGGGGCAGGCTTTTTTAATTGCATCAAATGAGCACAATTTTGGCTCGTTTTAAGGGAGAAGGGGCGGCATATTAACCCAATCAAATCTGCAGACCCATTTATGGATTTGTGAATTGCAGCCGCTTTATTCAAACCCGTGGAACTTCAGTCCTATTTTAAATTCTTGTGGAGATCCAAAGGTTTCCAACCATTACAAATATGTCCTGTTGAATTACAGGGAAATGTGTATAAAATGATGTGCAAGGTCTGGATATTCTCCATTTGATGTTATGCTGCGGCCATAAAAACATGGCGTCCTGGGTTTGTAAGTGTGATGCAACTCCAGTGAAGCGCTGCAACGTATATGTGCAACCTTATCATACAACGTTGAAAAAAGCACTTTCTAACTGAAATTACGGGAAGGGAAGTTCAAGTGAAAACCAGAGTTGAAGGGGTTAAAGCGAAATGGAGCCTCTGGAGTGAGGTTTTGTGCTTTTCATTAAACCGTTTGTAATTTGCTCAGTATGATTGAAAGGGAAATGTGGTTTTGGCAGGATCGAGCGCCCCTACCCCCAAAATGCTGCTTCTGATAAAAGACTGCAAAACGATGACCACAACTGACAACTCATAACTGATAACTCTGCATCAGTCTCTCCTCTCTCTCTCTCTCTCTCTCTCTCCCCCCCTCCCCCCCCTTTGCTATTGGGCAGTGATTTTTTTTAAAATTTATTTTCATTTGTATATTTCACAGAGACAATATGCAGCTTGTGATCTGTGCTAGTTAGTGCACAGTGCGTTTTCGTCCAAAGTCTGCGAGTATTTCGTAGCTCTTAAGCACTATAGCACTTGTTTCTCAACAGCACTGCCGAAGGACTGTCCTAAAACATCAAAAAGCCATTTTTAGCCCACATGGCCTCTAGGCCAATCGGGCTTATACTATGGTTAGATGCCTTCGTGGTGGTCTGTCACGCAACTGTGCGTCCGTAAACTTTTTGCCTTGTCAGCGTTCTAGCGCCTTCAGTTTTTCATGGATCCTTTTCATATTTTATATGCATGTATATGGGGTGAAAATCTAGGCCAAGTTCGATTTTTGGCCATGTTTGGCCAAGCGGGCGCGGTGGCTTTGCCACTATTATATTTTCCTCCTTTTCTATATCTCCATTCAAATGTTTATTTCAGTATTTTTTAGGGGATAACTACCCCCAGGCCGTCTTTCCTGCTGTTAACGGCCTAGCGCGTTTCTCTGCTATACTGTAGTTCAGATTCCACGTAGCGAGAACACGCTTGCCAGTTTAGCCTCGGAGGTAATGAACACATCCCTGCTGCAAACGTACACAGCCGTGACGGGTCTTTGGACTGTCATTTGTTTTTGGTTATTCAAGCAAACGCAGATCTTTTCCATGTGGCGACCTGCTGTCCTGAAGAGGAGGAGGGGGCGTTAGCACTAGCTTTACGTGTTAGCGTTGACCATGTCGCCGGAGGCCTGTCTTGAGCAGTGATGACGGCTGCTCCTGGCTCGTCTCCATGGTGATGTAATGCTTCTGAAGCCCACGAGGTCCCTCACTACCATTGTCTCTATCTCCAATGAATCCTGATTCCGCCTCTGGCTCTCGCTGCATACAGCTTGATATCCCACTCTCAGAGCCTGCAGAGTTTCTGGAAGCTTCTGACATGGGAACTTGTTTATTCTGACTGTTGGTGTTAGTGAGAGGCTCTGTTTCTGTTGCAATACAGCTCATTTAAATTCTGTCCGTTCCGTTTGTACAAACAGAATGCGCAGAAATTAATGCAACATAAAGCACCCTTAATCAATATCCTCTTTCTGTTGGCTCAATTTATTTGAGTTTAACCATACAAGTTATTATGGAAAATCAGTACTGCGTTAATCTGTGAACATCCATCTGACTCTTAATGGGGTACCAAAACTTTGTTTTTTGGTTGCTTATTGGAAGCAAGAGTATTTTTCAGCTTCGATTCTCAGCTTTAATCCCACTCTCAGAGCCTGAAGGGTTTCTGGAACCTTCCGCCAGGGAACTTTGTTTATAGTGCCTGGTCTTGGTATACGTGAGAGGCACTTTAGTTCTGTTGCAGTGAAGTTCATTTAAATTCTCGGAGCAGTGACTCCAGTTTATTTGCTTTGGGTTGGGGTTATCCCACCCGTCGGCAGTCTTGGCGCATCGAGCCAGCAGCTTCCCTTGTCAATCTTTTCCACTCCACTCACTGACAAACATGCAAATACAGACTTATGAAGATGGGCTGTCACGTTTACTGACTGGAGTATCTCCAGCAGGGGAGTGTTCAATATCAAGTCTGCAACCGAATACCCCAGGGGAGTATTGTCTGCCTGTTCTACATGAATGGCATGCTGTTCTATACACTGACAGTTCTCTAGCTAATTTCCTCCATGTTATACTAGCCTCTCACTCTACCCCCCCCCCATCCACAGAGCACCAGCCCCCCTACATCATCGCAGTGCTCCCTCGCTACGTGGAGATCCGCACCTTCGAGCCGCGCCTGCTGGTGCAGAGCGTGGAGCTTCAGCGGCCGCGATTCGTCACGTCAGCCGGGTGAGCCCCCACGGGGTTTAAAATCTTACTTTTGTCACCTGAGGTGAGAATACTGTGGATAAGATGTTAATTTGTCACTTGTTAGCGAACGGGATATGAATATTTGACTTTTCAAGCAAACGATATGCCAAAAAGAGCTAATATTTTCTGCTTGGAATGTAGCAAAATAAGGTTTAACCTTATAAAATATAGAGGCTCAAGTGTGGGTCCATAATAGAGAACCTGTGGAACCTCAGGCCGATTTTAAATTCTAGCAGAGAACCCAAGGTTTCCATCGATCCAAAATATGTCCTGCTGAATTACAGGGGAATATGTGTAAAATGATGAACAAGTCCAAGATGGAGATATTTTCCTTATGATGTAATTTCTGTTGCCATAAACACATGGCGTTCTAAGTTTGAATATTTTTCTTTGTGTGTAATGTAGCTTCAGTGAAGCGCTGCAACCAGCGGAAACATAATGTGTATGTGACATTTGGAGAAAAAAAGCCTTTTTTTTAATATTTGAATCAACTTAAGGAAAAACTTAAGTGAAAAGTTTGAGTTTAAGGGGTTGAGTAAAGGCAGGTTATGAGACGAAGTAGTTGTTAAGACGGCCTTTATTGCAGTGGGAGAGGAGGAGGGGTTGATGTAAGTAAGGGGGAAGGGATGTATTTAGATGCTTCAGAAGGGTCTATTTGTCCATCAGCTGTTGAGACTTGTCACTACAGTCCGAGAGTCTCGATTCAGCTGCTGTTCTGTTCGAGTAGATCTCATCTCTTTCCTCTCGGTTTGTTTTCTCTCACTTTTTTCATCCTGTTTGTCTCTCTCTCGGTCTCTCTCTCTCTCTGTCTCTCTTTCTCTCTTTCTTTCTCCTAGGCCCAACATCGTGTATGTTGCCAGTAACCATTTTGTGTGGCGCCTTGTGCCAGTATCCATAGCAACCCAGATCCGGCAGCTCCTGCAGGACAAACAGTTTGAGCTGGCCCTGCAGCTGGCGGTGAGCGGCCAATCACGGGCCTCGCTTTGATTCACAGCCAGGAGATTAGATGAAAACACTGCCAGACTCCGCACTGTGGCTTTTTAGCACCACAGTATACACTGAAAGCATTGACTGCTGGGTTCTGGCACATTCCACTGCACACCCTTGTCACGAGTAAGAGCTCTGGCTTTTAATAGGCCATTTGTTGGTCTCTAATATCTAACAGGATGAGTGTCCTGTGTTGGATTTGTAACCAGTCTGGTGTACTCCTCCCCTTGGCCCTATGCATGCTGGGATAGGTTTCCCCCGCATATGACCCTGACTAGGCCCTGGTTTGACAAAGCTGGATTATGAAGTTGGCAAAATTATGGATTGCTTTACTTGGCGAAACCTAGCGTGTCATATGGAATTTGGATTTAAGAAGGGGTTTAATTCTGGGTTCAATTAGCAGTTTTCTGGCCATCTTGGAAATCCTACTTAAAGGATCCATCACCTTAAAATCAATTTTTTTCAGGTTATTGCATGTATACCGCAATCTCAAACTGACAATAGCTGACATGTTTTCCGGGCAAAGAACTTCACTCTCTCCTCCTCCCCCATGAATTCACTAGGAGGGGGAAAGAACACGATTTCAGATTGGGCCTCTTGTTGATGTCAGGAAGAAGCCGAGGAGGGGCCGGGGGTAAAACCACTCCCACTGTTTTCTGGAGAGAAGGAAGCGAATCCGCCCTTTGCATTTCTATCCGGCGTGACCCAAACGGAGGCAAGCATGTCAAAGAAAACGAGAGCTACGGGCACCGGAGGACATAACTGTTCCGTTGTTGACTGTCAAAACCCAGATAAAAATATTTTTATCATTCCATTTGGTGATGCTGCTTTGAGGAACAGTTGGATTACATTTATTTTCAATGGCAATGTTCCTGTTGCTCCAGCGAGCCACCTGTTTGTCTGCACCAAACACTTCTCCCCAGACTGTTTTGCAAACTTGGGACAGTATAATGCTGGATTAGCAAAGAACCTTCGGCTAGAAAAAGGAGTTGTTCCAACACTACGGAACCCGCCACTTTAATAATGTCTGTAAATGTCAACTTTCGCATTAGCTGACAACTTTATTCCCCCAATTTCAATGTTATCATTACATTACCGTAAGCTATTTGATGGAGTGTGGTGCAGTTCAAAAGAAACTTGGCAGAATACGTAAACGTTACCCTCACCACCGAGGGTTCTCCCAACATGCCGTATTTCCGTTTCTGTAGCGGGCTCACTTTCAGCTACAGTGAAGATACACACATCATATGAAACTAGACAACCTAAGGAATCTATAGATGGCAAAAATGCTATGCTATGATGGCGATAAGCAAGCGAAATAATGTTCCAAACATACACTGAATTTCCACTAGCAAAAAGCTAACGTTAGCTAGCCAAGTTAGTTTATGCCAGCAATAACCTTGCACATTCTGTTAATTTGTTGATGGGTTGCTGTAGCTATATTGTTGTCTTTTCATGCTGTTCAAACGCAGTGCGTTACTCTTGATTATATGATCATGGAACTTAGATGTACAAACATTAGGTTGTGCCCAATATGTAAACGTTTCCCTCACAGCCCACAGGCTCGCCTGACATGCCGTATTTCCGAGGCTGTAACGGGCTCACTTTCAGCTACAGTGAAGATACACGCATCATATGAAACTAGACAACCTAAGGAATCTATAGATGTGAAAAACGCTATGCTATGATGTCGGTAAGCAGGCAAAATAACACTCCAAACATACGCTTAATTTCCGCTAGCGAAAAGCTAACGTTAGCTAGCTCATTTGGGCTGGCTGTATATTATTGTCTTTTTATACTGTCCAAACGCAGCGTGTTACTCTTGAGTATATGATCATGAAACTTAGATGTACTAATGTTAGCTTGCATGTGGCATTTATATTCCCCCCCTTTTTAGGCTATTTCGCTAGTACATCTCACGCAGGGCTCAGTGCATCACACTCAGACAGCAGAAGCACATCAAAGCCATCCAGAATGGTCGATAGATTCAGCCATGGTGAGGTCATGCGTTGTGTTACTATGCATGCGTTGTGTTACTATGCATGCGTTGCTATGGCTGTGCTTTCAAACCGCTCCTCCCTCCTCCCACCCTCTTCCCTCGCACCATCCCCTCCGCCCAGCCATGCCTGTCTTCCAGCTTAGTCAAAATCTCGAAATTTTCTCGCGAGAGCAATATTGGCTTGATAAAAAGGGCAAAATAAATATAAATGTTGGGTCATTTTTGCAAATTACCGCAAAACATTATGTTTTAGTCCCAAATCACTTATTTTTCACGGATGTAAATACCAGGTCATGGATCCTTTAATGAAAGTCACCCAAGGGTACGAAGTGAGTGAAATAAAGAATGTTTGGGTTGATGAGGGTTTCGGCTGGTCTCTCGCTGCCCCCTGCCTGTTCATTGCGTGTGATTCTCTGTCCGTCACCCCCAGAAGATGAAGGACGACTCTGACGGCGACAAGAGGCAGCAGATCCACCACATCCAGAACCTGTACGCCTTCAACCTCTTCTGTCAGAAGCGCTTCGATGACTCCATGCAGGTGTTCGCTAAGCTGGGCACAGGTGAGGGGCAGACGTTAACACTGTCTGTGCTCATAAGGCCTTTGGACTGCAGCACAACTCTAAAGACCTGTAAATCCCGTAGTGTTTATTCCTCTATGGATTTGAATATCCTTCAGTCAAAGGTCCCCTATTATGTCACCAGGTGCACAGCTAATTAGTTATTACAAGCCATTTCAATATCTTTCCCCTCTTGACATCACATGGGAAAGTAACCAGTCAGAGGCAAGAAGAACTGATCAACCCCAGCCAAGCAGTCAATCAGATTTCATTATTCTTGGTGGTCACTCCCCCTTGTGATGTCAGGAAGGGGAGACTTTGAACTGACTCATAATGGCTAATTGGCTGTGCACCTGGTGGCTTAATAGGGGACCTTTTAAAGTTGACAATCACGCTTCAAATTGATTGCATCTTTAGACACATCCATGTATACTGTATTGCAATTATTGTGATTAGTGTTAAGTTGTGTGACTGTCAAAATACTAATTGACTAATTGATTATACACAATGGCTTATGGGTGCCACTGCTTTTCCCGCCCCATCCAGATCCGACCCACGTGATTGGCCTGTATCCAGACCTGCTGCCCTCCGATTACAGGAAGCAGCTGCATTACCCAAACCCCCTGCCCACTCTGTCGGGGTCAGAGCTGGAGAAGGCCCACCTGGCACTCATCGATTACCTGACTCAGGTGAGCTGAGCACTGAGTCACCATTACTCATGTAGTAAGCGTTTGACTGAAAATGTGTGCTCTGTTACAGTAACGCTAACGATGCCTCACCAAGTTGCCTAACGCACTTACCTTTTGACCAAACACTTACATGGTGCGTCTGGGGTCTGCCTCTCTGCTATGTTGGCATTCTTACCTCACTGTCACTTGAGCATATGATTGTTTGCCAATATAAAATAGGCTTTTTAGCCCCAGCTGCCGCGACATTTAGCTCATTTTATTCACCGCAGGCTCCGGGGCTCCTACTATAGGTCCTAGCAAACATTTGCTGCTGTCCTCATTTACACCTCTACCCATTTCCTCCTGCCCACCCTATATGTCCTAGCCAAACTTAAATATTCAGTCTACTCCATTAATCCTTCAATAACATCAGAAAACTATAATTAAACGAGGGCAGACCTGACATTACACTTATATGTTGGAAACCAGTAGGAAATGCAAAATCGATAACAGAGGAATGAGCATGATGCTTCAAAAAAAAAAAAATGTTTTTAACCCCATTCCTCCTGCACATTCGGTTTCAGAAACGCAGCCACCTGGTGAAGCAGCTGAACGACTCTGATCCGTCCACCACCTCTCCGCTCATGGAAGGGACGCCCACCATTAAGAGCCGCAAGAAGCTTCTGCAGATCATCGACACCACGCTGCTCAAGTGCTACCTGCACGTAAGAGCCCTTTACGCTCAATGCATTTACCTGCTCAACCCATACAGCGTTTCCCCTGGGAGTTTTCCGTGAGCAGTGTCGCATACTCTTGCTTGCTGTGGCCAGGCATAGGGTGCTGATTGTTGGGGCTTTACTTGAGATGAATGTTCATGGCAACATTTTTTTTTTTTTTCTTGTTTTTCGAAGTGACAGACTGAGACTAATCCATAGTCCTCCATTCCATTGGGTGGGGGTGGGGTGGCATTGTGGCACAGTGAGTAGTGCTGTTGCCTCATGGCATGAAGGTCGTGGGTTAGAATTTTGGGGCTGTCTGTGTGGAGTTTGCATGTTTGCATGCGTGTTGGCTTCCTCCAGATACTCTGGTTACCTCCCACAGTCCAAAGACAGGCATGCTAGGCTAATTGGATTTTATGAATTGCCCATAGGTATGAGAGTGTCCGAGTTAGTGGAGTGTGACTCTAACACTAAGGCCCAAGGGCGACGAGAGATTCAGTGCAGATTTGAGTGACTGCCTTAAGTGTCATTAAACATGTTGGGGGACAGAAAGTGGATATTGCTCTGCTTCTATGTTAGGGAGACCTTGCCACACAGACTATAACCCCTTACCCACAGAACCCCTGACTGCCATTGACTAACATCTATCAGAAAAGCAGTGGATTCATTCTCCTCTCCACCCTCCTCTTTCTCATTTCCCTCCCTGTCTCTCCCTCTCCTTTTGGTATCTGTCGTTCTTCCTCTCTCCTCCCTCCTGCTTTTCTGTTGCTCCATCTCCCCTCCCTTAACTCCTCTCTTTCTCTCCTTCCTCCCTCCTTTCTCTTTTGCCCAGACCAATGTGGCGCTGGTGTCTCCCCTCCTGAGGCTGGAGAATAACCACTGTCACATAGAGGAGAGTGAGTACGTGCTAAAGAAGGCTCACAAGTACAGCGAGCTCATCATCCTCTACGAGAAGAAGGGGCTGCACCAGAAAGGTGAGCGGTTGCCAAATAAGCGTTAAAAAATCAGTTTGGGCAGTGTTGTACCCCTATTATAACAGTAGACGGGGACACTGTGAATCAACACTGGCTACTTGGCTGCTGCTCCCCGCCACCGCTGCAGAGATTTTCTCATGTATCGCTCTAGAGCCAAAAAGCTTCTTCCAGTCTATCTCAAATTAGGTGTTGACCTTGTTTATGATTAGAGAACCAAACCTTGTGATTTTGGAACAAATTGATTGATTATTAATGGTCTGATTTAAATTTTTTTTATATGATATGATCCAATTTTTGGGCCAAGTGTTGTAGTGGATGGTGATCCAGGCAAGTTAAGGCAATACCCCCGACCCATAAGGGCCGGGGGTGTATAATATATACCAAAGAAATCAGTCCGTCCGTCTGTCCGCACCAGTTTGTCCTACCGATTTCTCAAAAACCGCTCTTCAGATTGTTTTCAAATTGCAGTCATGAATTCTGCACTTCATGGAGAGGTGCATTGCCAAATTTCCCTTCTGTCTGTCCGTCCGTCCGTCCACACCAGTTCGTCAACTCAGACACTCGGCCTCTTGCCTGTTTTTAGTCAGTTCTGTGTTGAAAACAAACACTTTGCCGGGCTGGGATAGAGATGCACAGACTAAAAAAATGCCCACATTTTGGGTCAGAGGAAGAAATACACCTACTTTTAAACACTATGAAAGATGTTGATATCCACAGGTTTTTGGATACGAGCAAATGTTTCAAGAAGGTACTTGCATGAATAAAAGGGGGGAGCTGTGTTCGCACGGTCAAGCAAGTCCTCCATCGGTGGAAAACTTTGGGGGGGGATCCCATTTAATTCGGAGTATGTATGGTTGCTTCGAAACAGGAATATTAATGGAATTTTTGTCTTCGTAAGCCATATAAATGGTTTAGTAGGAATATTGTCTTTTTTGAAATTGGGCCAAAGCCAGGATATTTTGTGCATGTAAACAGTCATTGAGTCTTGTTAGCACAGGACCGTTTGCACTGTGACTGTAGCGCTGGGACTATCCGCACTATGATTTGGAAGCGGAGGGAATATTCTCACTTGACTTGAAGGTGCTGAGTATGTGCACATTTCACATGTGGTTAACTGTCATCCCTCTTGGGTCGTTTTTGTGGTAATTATGCCGTTTTTTTTTTTTTTTTTTTGTTTGTTTGTAAATGCTTGCTCTTGTTTATAGTCTGTCTTTAATTATTGTGCTGCGAGGCTTTGAGGTGATGTAACTCTGGCCAGGAGTGTTCACTGTGTGTTGCCTGCCCTTTGATCTTAATTGCTGCATGGAAATAAGGGATTAATTGCTTATTGGCCTGAATACTCAACTGTAAGCAGGAAAATTTGACTCAGATTTGCTCCATATGAAACAATATGGTGGCCATGATTATGGCCCCTGTTCTCCTGCATTTATTTCTTCTGCCGCCATCCCTGATTCCCTCTTTCCCCTGTGAAAAATCTCGCTCCCATTCAAAGGTTTGTTCTCCTCCAGCCTTACAGGTTCTGTTGGATCAATCCACCAAGGCCAACTCCCCACTGAAGGGTCATGAGCGCACAGTGCAGTACCTCCAGAGGCTGGGTAACTATGTCCCCTCCCTGCCTTAATCCACCCCACACCCACCCACTATCTGTGTACTGCCCCACCCACTCCACACCCACTATCCCCGTACTGCCCGTCCCACACCCACTATCCCCATACTGCCCCACCCACACACACCCACTATCCCCATACTGCCTTTACCACGCCACACCCACTATCTGTGTACTGCCCCACCCACTCCACACCCACTATCCCCGTACTGCCCGTCCCACACCCACTATCCCCATACTGCCCCACCCACACACACCCACCATCTGTGTACTGCCCTTCCCACACCAAGCCTACTTTCCCCGTACTGCCCCACCCACACCACACCAGTTTTCCTCATACTGCCCCGCCCACACTACACCCACTTTCCCCATAATGCCCCACCCCCCACCACACCCCACTCTTGTACTGCCCTTCCCACACCAAGTACTGCCCCACTGCCCCACCCACACCACACATTCACTATCCCCACTACACCCACTTTCCACCCACACCCTCACCCACCCTTTTCCATGTACTGCCCCCCACCCTCACCATCCCCCCCCACCCACATTTTCCATGCATCTCTTCCATCTCTTCCAGTGGCGTAGCTAAAAGTAATCCTGTAGTTTTGCCTGCGTACATCTAGGTGGGTCAGATCTATTTGAGTGGGCACTCACGACAGAGTTTGGGATTCAGCTGAGTTGAATGGGAGCAGTTACATCTCTCGTCCCTTTTACATACCCCTCCTCCCTCCAATCATTTTCAGGGATGGAGAACCTGGGGATCATCTTTGAGTTTTCTCCCTGGGTGCTGAAGATCTGTCCTGAAGATGGGCTGAAGGTACGAGGCTGTTCTGTCCACAGCTCTGTTTGCCACAGGCTAAACTCCCCTCTCTCCATTGGTTCCCTTTTTCACCATGCTTGTGGCTGTCCGTAGGGGGTTGTTGTCAGGTGTGCACATTTATCTACAAACCAACTTCATCCAAAGCAGAGTGACTCTCTTGGGTAGAGTGAATATCCTTATAAAATTTGAGACAGAATTGGAGTCATGGAGCCAGCAGTCCCACAGTGCTTTGCATGGTCATCTTCATGCTTACTGGGATAGCACTCCTGGCTTTGTCTATATGAGTTTTTTTTCTGGGATAATCAGCCATCTTTAAAAAGTGGCTCACTTTCCTCTTGTTTTATATCCTTTCTGCTTAATGGTTTAATTTTGTATTTGGTCCAGGCAGTTTTATGTGCGAATGTGGATATTTAAGATATTTCCAGAAGTTTCTGACAACCTGCAGGCTTTACACTGGCAGGTCTGGGGCGTTTCAGGCTTTTTTGGTCCAAAGTGGCTTAAAATGACTGCAAAACAGCTGTTACTGTGAGTTTTGAATGTCCATTTAAAAAAAAAAAAAAAAAAAAAAACTCCAGACAGTGAGCTATTCTATTAAGAAAACACATCTTGCCAACCATAGTCCAACTGTTTTTTTTTTTCCCAATGTTGCAACCATATAGGTGAGCTTGTATAGTTGGCCAAACATCCAATATTATTGTGAGAACATCTTCAGTTAACCAAGATCTATATTTAGCTGTTTCCCCAAATTCGGTTGACAGTCGCCAAAAGCGGATTAAACGCTGAGCTCATCGGAGAGCATGAGGACACCAGCTGAGGATAATTTCTTTTTTTTCGTGTGAAGTAAATAATGTTGCAGAAAAAAAGGTACGGGCAGAAACATTGACCCTGTCCTCATTTACTCTGGATAGGGAAGAGAAATGCCTGTGAGCTGCTTCACGGGCTGCCAGACAGTCTGTTAATGCTCAGTCTTGGAGCGCGGTCTGTAAATGACATGTCATGTATCTGTCAGGCCACGATGCCCTCATACGTCTCGTGGTGGGAAGAAATCTTCATCTGTTTGGAAGAGTCCATGGCGACTTTTCCGATATTCTGCCACATGTATGAAGTCTATAGAGCTTCACAATTTCTCATCTCGATCAGATGACTCTCCATGTGTTTTCTGGGTTTTATTTGGGAGATCGGAAGATGTGAGGGGAAACAGTCCTTATTAGGAGTGAATGAAGAAAATAATCAGTGCAGTTTTATTATGTCGTCCCCCCGGAGACATATTCCCGTTTACGTCGGCGTTCCTACTTTGTTTCCGGAGCGTAACTCCAAAACCATTTGCATGATCTTATCGAGACTTTGCATACTTACTACTCAGGTCTTGAAGTGGTGCCTTTTCGTATGTGCCTGTCCGTCCGTCCATCCGGATGCCATCAATTTTTCTCCGGAGTATAACTCCACAACCGTTTGAATGATCTTAGCAAAACTCTGCATACATACTGCTCATGTCCTGCAGTGGTGCCTTTTCCGTGTCTGTCTGTCTGTCTGTCCGGTGGGTTAGGCAGGAAGGGGGAGACGTACGTTTTTACGAGTAAAAGAGCATTCTAGTGTCTATTGTGCCGTGTTATTGTTAAATAATATTTGTTTGCTTACTACTTTGGAAGAGATGCTGTAAGTATAGCTGGTAAAATGTGTTCTTTGTGTTTGTGGATATGTGTGTGTGCGTGTGTTGCATGTGTATGCTTGCATGGATGGATATGCGTGCGTGTGTGCGTGCGTGCGTGCGTGCGTGCGTGCGTGCGTGCGTGTACACATGTGTGTGCATGTGTACACACGTGTTGTTTTTTTTTTTTTTTATGTCTAGTTGTGTATACATTTGTACGCATGCGTGTGGATGTATATGCATGTTCATGCACACATCTGTATATACGAGGTATATCTATGTATGTTTGTGCGTGTGCGTGTTTACGTGTGTATACGTATTACATTTATGTGCGTGCGTGTGTGTGCGCACTCAGATCTTCACAGAGGACCTGCCGGAGGTGGAGTCCCTCCCTCGAGACAGAGTGCTGAACTTCCTGAAGGAGGGCTTCAGAGAGCTGGCCGTCCCGTACCTGGAGCATATCATCCACGTCTGGGACGAGGCAGATCCCGAATTCCACAACGTCCTCATCCAGCTGTACCTGGAGAAGGTGCAGGTGCTGATGAAGGAGTACCTCAACTCCCTACCAGAGGGTGAGCACTCCTGGGCTGGGCTGGGCGTCAGTGTGCCCGTCACGGTGCGGAGGGTCGAGAGGCAGAGTCCTGAGGCCAGAGAGTCGGGGCGCTTTCACACTCAGTACGATTGTCCCCCCCCTCCCCTCTCCCCCTGCTGGTCAGCTTTCCGGGGCGGCATGGTTCAGGAGGTAGAGCGGGTGGTCTATAGGACTGGGGTGATTCTGAATCTTTTTTTTTTTTTTTTTAAGGCGTAGTACCACCACCTGCTGCCATGAGGCGAATATCCGAGCTTTCCCTTTTCCTTTATTAACCCGAAGCAGGTTGAACAAAAGTGCCAAACATCAAAGGGCATGTGAAATGCTTCCGGAAAAAAACTTGTCTGACATCAGTATTTTTCAGCGACATGCTGCACGGAGCCAAGTAAAGGACTACAGAATCGTCTCCTATTAACCAATTAGGCTATTCCAAGAAAAGTAACCTGTTCCAGTTTACTTGCTTGATTAGCAATCAAATGGTGGATGCGTTTACTCTCGAAGTTGAATGAGTAGAGCTGTTTATTAAGACAGCATGTTTGATTGCTGCATTTTGAAATTTAAATGGCCATAGAACAGCACAGCATGAACACGAATGCCATTGCCACGGCATTTCGTGCGCCTGTGATAATTTATATCTCACATTCACGTTTCATCCGCTTTACAGAATATTTTCAGGTTTAATATGTTTAATTTTCCAGGTTTAATATGTCAGGTTTAATAAAGGAAAAGGGAAAGCTCGGATATTCGCCTCATGGCAGCAGGTGGTGGTACTACGCCTTCAAAAAAAATCGATTCAGAATCGCCCCAGCCCTAGTGGTCTAGGAATCAGAAGGTTCCTGGTTCGATCCCCGGCTCCTCCAGAGAATATGTCGAAGTGTCCTTGAGCAAGACACAGAACCCCCCAAACTGCTCCTGATGTGCAGGTTGGCGCCTTGCATGGCAGCCTCCGCCATCAGGGTGAATGTGGGGCATAAATGTAAAGCGCTTTGGGGTCCCATCATGTGACTAGAAAGCACCATATAAATGCAGTCCATTTACCATTTCACACTTGTAATATCTAACCCTACCCGAATACACTTACATATGTCAAAATTCGACACAGCGTGCTGCCGGATAGCTCACTCGGTAAGGCGTTGCGTTGCAAAGCAGGAGTGACTATCACTGCGCGGGTTCAATCTCCGCCTCGTACCAGCTGGCAGTGGTCGGCAGCTCTTTTCAGAGTCGCGCGCAATTTGCCAATGCGCTACAGGGATGCAAATTGGGAAGGGTCTGCCGGGATAGGGTAATGTAAATAACAAAGTTCTCAGGTGCCACCTGTTGGCCGGACGGGCGCTCATTAGGAAGATTCTAAGCTCGTTCATGTTCAGGTATCCTCCGCCCTCGTTCTGAGCTTGCGAGGTTTCGACCAATGAGCGTATAAGAAGCGGTGGTGACGGTCGCATGCTTCGGTGGAGAGCCGCGAGCTGTCTCACTCTCCTGAGTTGGCAGTAGGGGGGGCTGCATACGCGAAAGCCTTGTACATAGTTCCCCAATTGGACATTCCAGATTCGGGTGGGATTGGAGATGCCAAATTTAAAAAAAATAAATAAATAAAATAAAAAAAACTCCGATACAGCGCATTGCAGTATGCACTTCGGTGGTTTTAAGCGGGGAATGATGTTAAAAGGAGGTGCCAATGTACTTTGGGGGGTTTTATTATTGAAGAGGGGCTTTAGAATATTAATATTGAATATTGATATTACGAATGCATATGCTGCATGTGCAATAGCGACCCAGTGTGTCATCAGTAACATGGATTACCACTGTAGCCGCACGAGAAATTAAACTTGAAATTTTCTTGACTGGATGCTTGATGTTTTTACTCTCCTGAATCCTTCTCTTGGTACCCAAACATCGAGGTAAGCCGAAAAAGAAAAGAACTTATTACTTTTGATATTGGTGGAAGTTGAATACAGAATTCTTTCGCCCTTGCATTTTGGTCGATTATGCTGTCCACTGCCTTATACCACGAAAATTTTTCTGTCTCATAACCGAGCACGGTAGGCTTGTGTTCACGCTTACCAAATGAACTGGACTTTGGGGTCAAGTGAACTCGGATCCGTGCCCGATTCCCCAGTGTGAACGCACCCTCAGAGTCCTGAAGCCAGAATCACAGCCTGGACTTAAAGCCAGATCACTGTGTTTGATGAACAGTATCTACCCAGCCAAAGAGTTTTAGTTGTATGTGCATATTGCCTTTCCTCATACAGAAATGGAAGGTGGTCATCTGAGGACAATTAAGTAAATTGGTTACTTTTAAATAATGCCAGTTACAGGGTGAATTGAATTGGGATTTTTTTTTTTTTTTTTTTTTTTTGAATCTAGGAAAGGTATAAAGGTGGATGTACTTCACCGCAAAACAGTGCTTTTCTTTTTTTAACCTCTTTTTGTTATCACACTAATGTAGACGCCTCCAGCGCATATGTAAAAATGTGCACATATCCAGTAGATTTTCAGTATTTTTGCGCATTTCCTTTGTAGTGCATAGATTTCACCTTGGAGCTTTAAACTTGTGGCTATTTAATCCTCGATTTCAAAGCTCTCTGCCTCTGTTGTCCCTCTCTCAGGTGAGCCCCCAGTGGCAGCTGGGAAGGAGGAGGGCGAGCTGGGAGAGTCCAGGAACAAGCTGCTGAGTTTCCTGGAGATCTCCTCCTGCTATGAGCCGGGCCGGCTCATTAGCGACTTCCCCTTCGATGGTGAGGCCGTGCGCGGCGTGTTCAGTACGGGGTCGTGGCGCGTTCTGGGTGTGGTGCTTGGGGATTAGTGGACGAGTCGGATTCGGCGGCACCACTGCGCAGTCTGGCTCCAATTTGCATGACGTGGCGTCGCCTGCAAGCTGCTCTCTGGCCAGTTTTCTCAGGCCGAGGGAAAGGCAGTGGGCGATGTTGTTGGTAGTTGGTCCGTATGCTCTGTGCAGTCTGTGGTTTGGGCGTGTTCAGATTGGGGCATGTCTGGGCTTTCTCAGACTCAGTTCGGGATGTCCTCTCGTACACAGCCACAATCTTAAAGGCAGGGTTCCAACGAGTGCCGAAAATCCTTGAAAACGCTTGAATTTTAATGTGGTGTTTTCAAGATTTGAAAAGTCCTTGGATTTTGAATATAAAGTGCTTGACATTGTAATGTTAATTGCTGTACTTAAAAGCCTGTCTGCCTGTGAGTAGGTGGATAAATGTGTAACGTGGTTCAGCTGTAAGCAAAAGCATGAAAATGCACCTTGAAAAGTGCTTGACTTTGACTGCAGAAAAAGGTGCAGGAACCTTCTAATGGGTTTAAGGGCTGTATCTAGAGTTCAAAGATTAGGTCTCCATATAAACTCCAACGATTGTGTGGTTTCCTGAGGAGAGCTCAGATGGGCCATTTCCATATATTTGCATGTGCAAATAAACAGACGATCCGTCAGGGCCTGCCTACGTATTGCTGGTATGGCCTGCAGGACGGAGCTCTATTTAACTCCATGTTCTCGGGTAGAGCAAAAAATGTATTCTCCCGTTTGAATTTTTACATTATGTAATTTCCTGTCATGCCACATGCTGAAACAGGGTGTGTGTTAACACTGTTGGACTGCGGTGTTGCTGTTAGAGTGGGAGTGATTCTGTGTGAAAATAATAATAATGTTTTGTTTTCTCTTGCATGGTTTTGGGGTGAGAGTTTATTTAAATGGAATGTTTGTACTGGCTGCTTGGTCTCTGGAGGCGGGGTTTGGTCCTTCTGTCTTGTGATAACCCCGCCCCCTGAGCTGTAAGGGTGGCATTATTGGCTCAGTCTGGGGTGGATATAACAAAGCTGGTTATCATTTGTTACGCAGTGAGATGAACTTGCACTGTTTTACGCTTGTAGTTCCACGTTTTATGGATGGAAGTTTGAAGTATCCGAAAACCTCATTTCCCGGTGTTTTTTTTTTTTTTTTTTTTAACCAACCGTATGATCAGTATTGTTTTCCACAAGACTGGCTTCCATTGAACATGTTGGGGTTTTTTTTTTTTACCGATATCTGATGTCAGGAGGGCAAGTAATCACAGCTGTTATGAAACAATGAGATTCCCATTTTCATTTAATTTATCCACGCGCTAGTTCCTCCATTTTACCAGTAGATGGTGAAAAAGACACTAATACCGGGATCCACCTTGCCCCGGCTTGGTGTGCTAATGGTGTCCGAAATTGCAATGCGTCTTCAAGAATTTGATTACAGTGATTTTATTTAATGTTCTTAAACCCGAAAAAATGGTTTGTGCTCAGGTTTGTTTCAATAAAAACAGAAATTAATGATATAATTGCTCTGACTCTGAAAGTTGACTGGGGTAATGTGAGCCGCGGTTCAGTTCTGGGCCTGCATCAGGCATACACTTCGCTGGTGGAGATGCTGCAGCTGTCATGTTCTTGCAGGTCTGCTGGAGGAGAGAGCCTTACTGCTGGGTCGGATGGGGAAACACGAACAGGCCCTGTTCATCTATGTACACATACTGAAGGACACTCGCATGGCCGAGGAGTGAGTGACACCATGGCCTGGAGCCACCACTGCTACAGAACAAATCACTGTCCCAGTGTTACCTTGATAGAAAAAGATGGAAGCTTCACTAATCGCGGGGCAGGTTGCTAGCAAGTGGTTGAACAATATGGATGGCTATTGGTAGATTTTTTTTTTTTTTTTTTTTTTTTTTTTAAGTCAGAACTTCCTGGCTTCTTGTAGGAATTCTTCAGGTAGTGGCTATTAACTATCATTGGTGTTCTTGTTTTTATTTTTGACTACATATCCCATGAGTGTTGTAGTCCTCTATGTCCCACAGATTGCTATATCACTCTCTCAACATTACCACTGTAATAGACCTCTGCTGAGGGTGTAGTCCTTGTAGATGCGGTGCTGAGTAGATCACGATGTAGCCCTCTCCAGTTAGTACTTGTCTGGAATCTGCCGCCTAATGAATAATTGCATAAGAAAATTAAGAAATATGACAGTTCATTAAACTTCATTGCTGTCTTCTCCCCTAGGTACTGTCATCAGCATTATGACCGAGAGACGGATGGCAGCAAGGATGTGAGCACAGCCTTTCAGTCGCTGTTCAAAGCACTGGCATCTGTTTCTGTATTTACTTGCATGTAAACAAGCAGTCATTGAAGGGAGTTATCTGCTAAGAAATATTCGATTTGCGTGCGATGACTGTTTTCCTTTATACATTTTCCCAAAACAAATGTGTGAAAATGGAGACACAGAATCTGCTACATTAGTAGAAAAAGCCACACATACGTATTGTCTTCGTGGTTGAAAAACATTGTCTCATTTTTCTAATTTTTTCAACTATTGGATAATGAATGCTACATTGCATGATGGGGGATAAAAAATAATAGGAATAATTAGGGATATTTATTACTTTACTTGTTTTTCATGCACTTGTGTCTCTGCAGGTGTATCTGTCCCTGCTGCGCATGTACTTATCTCCTCCAGACGTCCACTGTCTGGGGCCCATCAAGATGGAGCTGTCTGAGCCACAGGCAAATCTACAGGCAGCCCTGCAGGTCCTGGAGCTCCACCACAGCAAGCTCAACACCACCAAGGTACAGTAGGCTCAGAGCGAGGGCCGCGTGTGGTGCTAAATCAATGCCAGCCACGCTGGGCCATTGCTAAGCTAACACCGGTCGCGCCAAAGCGGTGCTAACACAATGCCAGTCAGGCTAGGGCAATGCTAACCCAACACCAGTCGTACTACAGCAGCACTAACCTAACGCCAGTCACTCTTAAGCTGGATTTATGGTTTTGCGTCGACTCCACGCAAAGGGCACGCCGTCGCCTCGACGCCGTCGTGGACCTTTCGAAGTTCTGTGTTGAGGTCATTTGCGTCGTGCTGTGCCGCGAAGCAATTCACCGCCAAACCGCTAGGTGGCGTCAGGTTTCTGAAGGACCTGTCATGGAATCACGTGAGACTCGTTGGTAGAGTGTTTACGTTATGTTATGGGCTGTATTTCATTCCGTAGGGTAAGAATCCCTACATCCTTCACCCTGCGAAATCACTTCCCTTCGTAGTGAAAACGCTGAAGGGCAGCGGGGAGTAGGGTTTTCAATTAACGGTCGTTCGGAAAGTCCTTCGACATATTTTGCGGCTGCTGCTTTCTGCTTAAGCGAGTGTAAACAAATGCAGCCAGTTCACGGGAGAACTGTTTTCACTGTCTATTTATCAGTTTCGCAGTAGCTTTATAAGCAACCCCATCGCTTTCATAAGGCGACAAATGGCCGCGGATAAAAATAAAAAATGACATAACTAGCGATAGCCAGTCGTCTGTAGTAAACCATCAAGCTAGGTTCGTCAGCTTTCTGTGCGCTTGGTAGCTTCTAGCCACCGTGGTCATTTTCTTGAATGACGTTGAATCACACGCGTCACTAGGCTCGGGCCGGACCAATCAGTGCCCTTGCGGTCTGTGTCACTTTGATGTGCAGTTCAAAAATTTTCGAGGTGCTAGGCAGGCGACACAGAGGCTCTGCGGTGGGGGTTCATGTCGCCGCAGAGGCTCTGCGTAGCGACTGCGTCGGTTCCACGCAGAACCATAAATCCAAGTTTAGGCAGTGCTTATCCAACACGAGTCCTGCTAATGCAGTTCTAGTGCCGATTGTGCTTTGGCAATGCTAACCCAGCACTGGCCACTCTAAGGCAGCGTCAACCCAATATCGGACACGCTAAGGTAACCCTAATCTTGCAGCAGTTGCACCAGAGCATGCTAAGTCAATGCAGAACGCACCAATGTTAACCTAACCCGGTCACTTTGGCACAGCATTGTCCTACCCTGTTCCTGGAGATCTACTATCCTTTTGGTTTATATGGTAGCACTTAACAAAATGCAACTGATTTGGCTCATCAGCACTTCGAGAAGAGCTCTAGCTATAAAATAAGGAGGGCTTTGTTTGGGTTGGAGTTAAATACCTGCGGGACAGTAAAGCGCAGGATTATGGTTTAGCAATCCTGACTCAGGCTTGCAGCAGGTACTGATCTAGAAATTATTTGTTTGGGGGGAAAAAATATTTGAGTGACCTCTGCCTTTATGTGTAACTGCTAGCGCACACCTACCCCGTCCACCTTCAGGAGCCTAGACCCACACTAGTGCTTATGAGAAACATTACATGCTTATATCTATCTCGCTCTGCTCCTGAGGGCGTGTACTAAATAGCGAGATTAGAGGATTGGACTGGAATGCTGAGCTCAAAGCCAGGGCTTTTCGGGTCACACGAGTGGCTCTCTATTAACCTGCAGTTGTAGCTTGCGGTATGTCTTATTGCCAGTTGAAGGTTAGTTGAGCCAGCTCATGCAAAGAAAGCCTAGCTAATGCTGAAATTACAACATTACACCCCCCTGGTTGTTGGCACTAATTTTACAATGAAAACAGAATTTTGACTAAGAGGTAAGTTTCATTCAGGTGGCAGAGGTTTCATTATGAAGAGCAAACCATTGGTCATGTAGTGTACTACAATCTGTGTGCATTCAAGCCGTCCCTGTCTGCTGAACACGCCCTCTCTCTCCTCGGGTAATCGCTTTGCAACACAGAATTTCTCCTGCCATTGTAGCTGTTTGTTCTCTAAGTGATCCGGCCGTCACTGAAGCTGGAGCAGAATGGCGGAAATCTCTCAGCCAACTGTCAACGCGGAGGGAACCTCTTGCATCTTAGCACAAATGTTTGAGTTCTTGGCTACTCTTGGGAAAATTCTACAGAAAGAAATTCTTACAGAATTTCCATGTAAGAGTTCACACTTTAGAATGGCCTGCGTCTAAACATCGCCACACAAGCGTCTTTTCTACTCTACAAACTCATACACACGGAGAGCGAAGATGCCTCAGATAACCTGGTTGATGTGTCCACACAGAATTGCAAAAATGCCATGAAATCATGTGTAAGTTATGAAAGCTGGAAATATATTATTATTCGAATGTCTTGCTCAATTGGTTACACATTTCTTATAGTTCTTGATTAGTGTTTTTAACTCAACTGGTTGTTCACCAGCTTGAGTTAGGATGGTGAAAATTCTTCTGTTGTCCATGAACAATTTGATACATAGCCTCTAGCGGTCACAAATTTTGAAGTTTGACAAAATTCAGTTTGCAACGTTTTTAGCACATAAGTTACTTTGATATCACATTTCAGCCCCCTGCCCCCAGAAGTGGGTGTGGCAGATTGGTCAAGTTGGAAAGTTGTCCATTTTATGCTTTTTTAACCTGGATAAAGAGCTGAAACTTGGTATGTAAGTAGTACACAACGTGTCTCAACATCGAAAAGACGGGCATTCACGATTTCTTAAAAATGGTCATTTTGTGACCTTTCACATTCCTGCGCCCTCAGACCACCTATCTGAATTCCCAGTAACCTCTAGTGATCACAAATATCGATCAAATTACGCAAAACTTTGCACACCACATCTTCAGGATAGAAACTTTGTGCTTTGGTAGTTCATTTCAGCCTTGTACCCCACTTCCAAATGGGTGTGGCAGGGTGGCAGGCCAATAGTGTTTCAGGTTCACTTGAATCTACTTGACTTAGAGGTGTTGTGTAGTTGAAGTTGTCTGCTCTGATTTATACTAGGGCACCCCCTCTCCTTCTAAAACGAGTTACTCTGTGATCATAGTCTGAATTTTGTTTTTCTGGCTAACACTGTGACCTACGAGCTCTCTCCCTCATTGAAAAGGCTGTCTACTCAGGTTACTGCCATAACGACCTCGTGTTTGTCCAGGGATCTGCTCTTACTTGAGTCCACTGCTTGGGGCACACCCTGGTCTTATTTTATACGGCTTCATTTCCTCTGTACGTTTGTCTGGCAGCGGGCCCAGTGACTTCCTGAGGGGGGAACCGTTCTCCAACAGAGTTATGGGACTTTCGGTCATCTGTCGCCAGATATGAGGTCAACCGGTTCAGTCGCATGTGTCCCATGAAATGTAGGCGGTCTCAGTTACTTCTGGCCTATTTTATTCCCCCTCCTGCCTTACGGGTGTTTATGTGCTAATGTCATAAGTGTCAACCCCAGGAAAAAGCTGCTTTTATTTTCATGCTTTGAGAACTGTACATTTTTGAGCTAAGGGGTCGTTTCACTTGATAAAGGCGCCACTTGCGCTGCGAGAGTGACCGTGGGGCATCGGATTAAGTCCAGCCGTGCCAGTGCCCACTGCTGTCCCTAGCCCTCTGAGAGTCGCTCCTTATTGGCTTTGTATGTCTGAGGGATATGGGAGGGATGCAGTCGGTTTGGGTTGGTGTTGTTTGTTTGTTGAAGTGCCTCCTACTGGCTATCCGAGCGCTTGTCAGTTTCACTCTAAGGAAGGGCATGTTTTGGTTTCCTCTACGCTCTTCCTGAGCTTGTGCGGTTTGAAACTGGTAGTGAAAAGAAGCATCAGCTAATGGGCTCGTGTCTCGGTGGAGGATTCTGACCTGTCTGTGCCCTCACAAGATGGCAGCATGAGATGCATACAAGGATGCCGGGACATAGTCTGCTGACATTCCAGATTCCGGTTGGATTTGAGACTGTAAATTGGCAAGAAAAATGTGTAAATTGACTAAAAACCTTACAGAACATCAGAGTTGCCTGAGAAAATGATTAGCCCCAACGGTTGTCTGCTAAGTTTATTAAATATATTGCCCATGTTTGCATGGACAAACATGTTTAGAATTTCATGCAGTAAAGATTTGTTGACAAATTCAGCCAGATATGCTCTATAACTGGCAGTTATAACCCTATAGGAGAGGATCAAATGCCTTTATTGGTACTTTCCTAAATTATGCACCACACTTGCTGTATGAGCTTGCTTGTTGAAAAAAACTTACTGATTTAGTGTACTTTGCTATATTTCTAGCTTTATACATCCTGTACTTTCAAAAGGGTGGAAAAACTTCATTTCAGCACTGCCTTACTTGGAAGATGCTCTTGAAAATTTGTTCAGAAAGGTTTTTAGTCCAACCCTAACAAATCACTCTTTGTTGAGTAGCTAGAGATCTGGTGTAGCTGCAAGTCAGTGGTAGCTGGTGTGCCAAATTGGGGTTGAAATGAGAAGCTGCTGGACATTTATGTCCCAGAACCGGGTCGGGCAGCCCTGGGGATGATGCCCGTGATGTAACGCACGGCGTGCTGGTTGTGCCCTCTCAGGCGATAAACCTGCTCCCGGCGAACACGGCGATCCAGGAGATCCGGGTGTTTCTGGAGAGTGTGCTGGAGGAGAAGGCTCAGAAGAAGCGCTTCAGTCAGGTGCTGAAGAGCCTGTTACAGGCAGAGTTCCTGCGGGTGAGTGGAGGCCGTTTGCACTTCCGCAGAGTTTGTGTGACGTGCATTTTGTAAGGTGCGCACAAACAGGATGAGCGTTTACACTTATCTGTGTGCTGTCGGCCATGTGATCAGATTTTTGGTACAATTTGACACAGTTTTTGTTATGTTTAAAGTAAGCTAATATCTACAAACCTCTTTTTCTAGCCTCTAAACAAATTGCCCTTTATTATTTGTTGAAAGTTTGTTATAGGAGTGACCATTATCTTGTGTGGTTTGCAACCTCCACACACACAGCAGTCCCGCGTTACCCCGACCCTGGCTCATTTTTATGCAAACTATGCAGAAGTATTTAACACCTTTCGGCATTTGTGTGCTTGTGTTTCTTATTCGATTTCTCATCATGCTTTGCGATGCGTGAACATCAAAATATAGCAGATGGTCATGCTTGATGTGCGTGACTCGAAGGCCCATCTGTGTGACCGTTAAACTGTGGTGTGGAACAGGTCCAAGAGGAGCGGATCTTCCACCAGCAGGTGAAGTGCGTCATCACAGAGGAGAAGACCTGCCGCGTGTGCAAGAAGAAGATTGGGAACAGGTGAGTGTAGCCTGGGGCGCAGGGGAGACACTGAACGATTTCTGCACAGACTGGAGAGCAAGAGGGAATGAAAGTTGGAGCACTCAGCCTTCTAGAAAAGTCCACAGATCTTGTGCTGCGAAGAGATGTACTGCATCCACTTGTAATGGCCTCGTTCTGTAGTTAAAAGGGGAAGATTGAATGGAAACCAAAACACTGCTACTAACTCCAAATAAAAGGTATTTTAGTAAAAAAGAAATTCTTCACGACATGCACTTGAGTAAAAGGAGCAAGAAAGTCAAGGCGGAACTAAAAAGAGAATGGTTCAGGTTTACATCCTCCTGCCTGAATGATATAATGTACGTTGGTATTTATTTGGCGCGAAGCCAATAGGATATTGGTCAATGGGATAAAAAAAAATTCTATTCAAAATTATCTGGGGTTGTTCAGTTTCAGTGTCTAAGTCTGTATTGGATATTAACGCAGAGCAGAGCGAAACCCTATCGGGGCTGCAGGTGCTGTTTCACCACCGACCCCCATCAGGCCCCTGGAGTTCTGTAGTTAAGTGAGGAGCTTCATTACGTTTCTGCTTCAGCGGAGGAGCTGGGCCCATTTAATGCAGTGGTCGCATCTCTCTGTACGCTGTCAGTTCACCTCCCACTCATTACACTGCCATTAAAACCTCTGTGATCCCTCCCCTGAGGCGTCCAATCACATTTCATTACATCACACGGCCTCATAATCGCTCTCATTCACTGTGGCTCTCTGCAGTGGGGAACATCAGATGACAGTCTCCAATGGGTTTCCTTTTTCAAAAAAGTAAATAAATCAATTGTACATCCATATAAATGGGCGAATAGATGTGATGGGTGAATGGTCAATGGATACCACTAGTTTAATTTGCATTAGCATTGTGTCCCAAACATTGTAGAACCTTGATATTGTCATTTGTTTGAGTGGTTTCAAATCTTTTTTGTCTTAATTTAGTAAATGAAATTATTGTTTAAGAAAGTTTTTTTTTTTGTTTGTTTTTGCTCTGGTTCAATTTGCATTTTACTGCATTTTATCTGGAAGAATTGTGTACAACAGATGTGCAATAAGGGGGATAAATCAGAAAAAAAATGTTTTTGATGGCTTTGTTACTCGCTGTGTTTGACTTGTTGCTCTCACCCTTGCTCCCAGTGCTCGTTCACTACAGTTATTCAAGCTTTATAGTCATGAAATCATCAGCACTTCGTATTTGGGTCTGAGCTAACATGATTTAAAAAAAAAAAAAAAAAAATTTATGAGACATTAGGTCACTATTGCAGTGACTTAGCGATGAATTACGGTCGATTTCCAACGCTGGCTTGCCGCTTTTTTCTCTCTGCGGTCGAACGCCACTCGTAAGCCTCTTAGCCCAAATGTGGTCCAAATACAGCCAGGATTCATGGCAATGGGATCAAAACCTGACAGGAAAATATTACTTTGCAAAAATAAGAGTTCCTCTATAAAGCAGGGGAGACTCTGAATCAGGTTTTCCCTATCTGACTGTGCAGTGGTTGGCGAACTCTACTGGATGTACTGAAGACGCGCTGATAAAGTCCAACAATTACATAAGTGTTTTTTGAGGGATGTATCATTGCTCTGATGGTAAACTCTCTGAGTCTGTGTGTTTCCCTTTTTCCACCAGTGCATTTGCCAGGTACCCCAATGGTGTGGTCGTCCATTATTTCTGCTGTAAAGATCGCAACACTTGCCCCACCGAACTGTGACCGCATCCCTCGGCATTCTGGGATGGACACAGCGTCATTGTCAAAATCACCATCTACCTTGTGGCCGTGCACACTTTGGCTCGCACTGGGCATGCTCTGTCGCTGGGTAACAGTGGACCCTGGTACTTGAGCCCTGAAACTGCGGAGAGACTCCGCCCACATTCTGGAATTTTGAAACTCCGGAACAATGGAACCGAACTCACAGGAGCTCTGCACTCTAAATTCAAATATCACACAGCGGGTGGGGTCTCACCCATTGTGACGCTGAAAAAATTTCTGCACTTCTCCATCATCCTGAAGGAGTTTGGATTGGGTGGTGTTATTTTTTTTTCAAAGAGGTTCCTTTACCTGAAGCTTTCAACACCATTATTCTGCTTTCTGTCTGTATAAGATCAATGCTAAATGGAGAAAATTGTTACTTATGAGTTTGTCTTAACTCCCTGTAGGACAATTTGCAGGTGTTTAAGGCCAGCTAACAGATGAAGGACAGTTGGGAAATCCACTTTATCAGTTGTAAAGCGTCTTGTGTATTCAAGACCTGTATAAAATGGGCTCGTGAGTGTGTACTGGCATGGAGAAGGCTGAAAGCTGTGCCTGTGGTTTCCCATAATCCACCTGGCCCTGTTGGAGGACATTATTTGGATACACAACTCTGCACAGCACATCTTCACTAGCTTGTCTCAGGTCTCGCAACATTACTCCAGAGCTACAGCGCTTATGTGTACATAGAATAAGTGAAAACCTTTTAAATATTAACATTCTCTGCAATTTTGTTTGTACGTGAATTTTTCTCATTCTTTTTTATGCATAGGCTGAAGATTAACTTTATGATGTATGAATGCACAAATAATGTACAGAGTCTGAGTAGCATGGCACTTTAAGCTTAAGGCATTATGGACTGTATTCATAAAGTATTTCAAGTGCAAGAGTGCTGATCTGGGATCAGTTTTTTCCATAACCTCAAAGGTTCCTAAACAATCCTGGATGATTCCCAATCAGAATCAGGTATTTTGTGTGCCCCACACTCTATTGCTTGATTGACTGCAGCAGGAATTATTCCAACGAAATGTATTTGATGGCTGGGAATCGGTTTTGGGATCCACTGTTCCGGCTCGTGAGTAAAGGAGGGAGAACTGATCGCAGATCCAATTCTGACTGAAAGGTTTTATGAATACAGCCCAGACGGCTTTGGATTTATTCGTTTTTGGTGCAGTTTATTTTGCTGCCTCTGCAAATTAGCCAGGAATTACCTGAAGGAATGACTCATCAAATGTCCTTGTGTTCCCTCACATGTTACCCAGTCTTTCCCCTCTGCAAGGTACATTTTACAATATAAACACTCAAAAATAAACAAGGATCTTTGAAGTGGATATATAATCTTATTTGGGGGGGTAAGATTGTGAGTTTGATTAGTGTTTGATTAACATTAAATTTAAACTTAATGATGAAGAATTATACTAAAGGATCAATGCAATGGAAATGGTTCATTTTGAAATGGCTTCATTGATAATAAATGAACTATACAAACTTATATTGTGTAATATATTTATTGTATGTTACAGAAAACTGCTTGGGAGTCTTGTTTCTGCGGCTTGTTGGCATTGATGAGTGGTTTTATATTTTTTGTCTGACTGAACGTAATGGGGAAAGTTATGTGATCTAAGCCAGTGGGTCTCAGCGTTGGTCCGAGGGGGGCCTCGTGCGTTTGCTGGGTTTGTTCCAACTGCAACTGCAATTGTGGGATTTTTACAAGCTGTAAATTTGTCTTAATTTGGTGCATTACATTTCTGAGCCGTTATTTATCTCTTAAGCCACATGTGACATTGCAGTGTTTTATACTAGAAACAACAGCATAAAAAGAGGCAAAAATTAAAACAAATTAAAGAGTCAGCAGGATCCTTATTGGTAAAAACTAATTGACTCATAGTTGCAAAAACTAAGCTCTTCATTATGCAAGCAAATGATAGTCAAACCTGTTTTGTGTCATTTGTGTTATTAACAACATTTATTTCCCAGGTATATTAAAGTAAACAAGGTAAAAACGTTAAAAATTGGTGTTTAAAAGCAACAAACGTTTTCGAAGGTGTCCATTGTCAGATTGATGCTTTTAAACACCAACTTTTAGCGTTTTTTACCTTGTTTCAATTTTATTATGTTGTGAAGTTTAAGCAAACAATTTTGAAAGAAAACATGTTTGAAGTTGGGGATTTTCTCAGTGTCTAATTTGATCCATTTAAAAAATGTCTTTGCAGTATGGAGAAGGCACAATATGTTCAAGGATCTTTTATTGTTTAGGTCTTGTATGGATATTTCTTTGAAAATTCCAGCTTAAGAGGGTAAATGGCTACTTTAAACATGTAATGCACCTAATTAAAACAAATTCAATGCTTTCTTAAATTCTGTGATTGCAACTGTGGTTGGAATAAAAAGCAGCCTACACTACAGGCCAGAAGTTTGGAAGCAAGGCCAATACAAGTCAAAAATTGAAGCAACTTCAAGTTTCTGTTCACAATGCCTTTCTTAAAAACCAGCATGAGATCTATAGATTTTGGGATGTATTTACTGCATGATTAGACTTTTCTTTCATTGATATGCACCATTTTTCTCTATTTACCTTTAGGTACTGTATACATTGATGTTGCCAGACCATTGCTCAATAAATGTTAACAAAAAAAAAAAGAGGGGCTTAGTTTTTGGGTTGAGAAGATTTGCAAGAGTCACAACTTCAGTGAAAAAGTAAAAAACAAAGCCCACTGGCTGCCAATGGCAATCCGGCGGGCACTAGGACCATGGGCCTAGTAATATGGGCCTGATAATTTGAGAAAAAATGTATTCTGATAAGTGACCATTTATATAATAATCATGTTTATTTTGTTGCAAAGTATGCCAATGAAACTATGATCTTTTTTTGTACAAATTTGATCTTGCTTCCAAACTTTAGGACTGTTGTGTACGTATTGCAGGACCAATGTTGGGAGCCACAGATCTTGGGCTCTGTGCAGCAGTGATTTTGCGACCAACCGTTGAGCTTTAACCCACATTCCTTGGCTGCTACACTGCGCTGTCTCCCCTTTCCTACAGTTAGGGCTCACACACTGATGCTTGGCTGCTGATACTAGGAACTGAAGGGTCAAAACCGCAGAAGTAGCCTGTCAATGCAAGGGGTCTGTAGCTGTTTCCTGCCTGCTTTTATACGAATGTCAGAGCTACTTCTGGTCTTAAAAATTTAGTTATCATTTACTTTTACTCTGACATTCCATGAATGACAGCCTATGCCTGCTCTTGAGTCCCGATAGGAACAGCTATTCCCAAGCCTGACCTGCAAGTGAATTGCGCTGTGCTGATGCTTGTTGGCACTTGGCTCATTTCACTTGGGTAATGTCGGAAACCAAGGTTACCATCCACACCAGTCATCCCGGTCTGGAATCGGCCACCCTCCACTGCCCCTGGCGTGACCGAAGTGGCTTCGTTTGGTCGGGTGCTGCCTTGCTGGCCAGACTCAGAGTGTCACAGCAGCATCCTAATGAGAAGAGACAGGAATTAAGTGGATGTAATTAAACCGTTATCTGCCATCAAAAAGATGGACGATTAGGCTCTGGCTCGAGTTACCCAATGCAACGTGGCACAGCCGCAGTGCTCGGCTAATGCCCTTTGTCTCTCTGCCGTTTCATTTCCGGGAGGGGGAGCGTGATTAATTTAGCATGATATTCTATATTGTGATCCTCCCTGTATATTTTTTTTCATCACCGCTGGATATTGTCCAGATGCATGACTGGCAGATTTGGCACAGAACTGGATCGGAGGGAAGTCTTGTGCGATGATGTAAAGACTGCGAGATCAAATCCTGAACTCTTCACGGATGGGGCTTTGTGAGTTTGAGTCATTACTCAAAAAAGCAGTTCGAAAGATTGTAGCTTTTGCCGGAAAACTCAGGAAAACCCTCCAAAATGAAAGTAAAACAAAGTGAATTGGGAAAAGGCTGCAGAGAATTCCCAGAGTTAGTTTTGTTCGTCACCTTTGCCGTTCCCGGAGGAGATCATTTCGCTTCTAAATATCGCTGGTCTCATGAGCATAATGTACCGTCGTTCTTATTGGAGGACGATGATGTGCTTTGATCAGTTGCCATTTATAAGTTCTTCTTGAAGCCATATTTGGAGATTTATTCAAAATGATAGTTTTTTTTTCCTGAGCAATAACTTCAATTTTCTATGGCAACCAAATACATTAAGTTATACCGTTTAGATTTACAATGAAATATTAATGTCAGAGGTTTTTGATTTTGCTCTGCATATCGCTTATGTGGAAAATTGGCACGTTATTTCTATTGATGCTCTTCTGGTTGTTTTTTACGTTTCTGCTTTCAACTTAATTTAATTGAAGTTATGCTTGAACTGATGATTTATTCAGCTCTTAAATCTGCTGAGGTTTAAAAGCGGCTTGGAGTTGCCATATATCTTTGGTAGCACTCAAATAAATTAAGGAGGATAATTTCTGGAATTCAGAAAGAAATGCTTTTTTGTAAAGATGAAAACAGGTGCAATACAGCCTTTTATGAAGCTTTCCCAAAAAAAAATAAATAAATAAATAAATAAATAAAAATATCATGCTCATCTTCAGTCTCGTGGGCAGACATTCCACTAAGTAGTTGCAGAATTTCTGTTGTCACTGACATCTTTATCTGTACTGCTTTTCTCAGAGGAGTGGGAAATGAATCCGCAGTGAATCATGTCAGAAAATTCAATTCAGGTTACGGCACGTATAGCCTGAGGTCTAAGAGCAGGAGAAAAACGCATACAGTGTGCCAAGTTCTGCATCAACAGGAAGAGCTGCTTCGGTAAAAGGTAAAATGGCTGATTTGATACCTGCCTCTCTCTCCCCCCACCCATTGGTTTTGTCTGTCTGTCCCCCTTCGTACTCCTCAGATGTTTCACTCTTGGAGCCGCACTGTCCGTTTTTAGCACTTAAATCATTCGTTGTCCCTCCATCACCCTCCCGCCTCAAAGATGAAAGGCAAAGTGCCTTTATTGTATGTTACAGACACAACACAAGCACACTTTCAATGTGGTTCCTCTAGTAACCATGTAATATCAGATTATGGTTTTCATAGAGCTGAACACTGCAAACTAAAGTAAACATGGGTGGGCGGACTCCGATTATGAGTGGAACATGTAAGTATATTTAATTGAACCTCAAAAGATAAACATAAGTTATGAAGCAAAAGGTTTACAAGTTATAGGCAGCAGAATGAACCTAAAAGTCTTTCTGATGCTACCACATCATATCAACCTCACCTCTGATGAAAAGTTATACATCCATTAAATATAATTCAGCTAATCTGGACGGGAAACATTGCGAACTGAACTGGCTGAGATAACAGCCTCTCTCTGTGTCTAGTCCCATCATCTGTCACATTTGTTAACAGAAGGGCAGTGGCTCCCAGGAACTCCACTACCCCCCCCCCTTTGGAGAATTTTTCTCAGGCTGCCCTCCTCTGTATTTGCTCAGCTGAAAACTATGTGTACTGCTCACATACTGTAAGGTCTAGTGCCATGGCCATGCATGAGCCTGTTCAGCTGCATGTACAGAGACCGCCTAATCCTCCTCTCAACAAAAAATACTCCAGCTATTGCAAAGGACTACTGTAGTTTTTATAGTACTGTAGTGAATTAAAATTGAAGTGCAGGACAGGTTAAAGCACGCAAAGTAGCTAAAGTATGTCAAGTGTGGTAATACTGGACTGTAGTATTGCTGCAATTTAAAAGGTCCAAAATATTGCTCTGTTTATTTTTTCTAAGGGTTATCATGGGTGTATTCTCTTTATATGTCTGAGAATTCCCCCTTTTGTTGTAGTGAAAAAATGACAGCACTGTACGCAAGTATGCTGCATAGTTTAGAGTTCTGGGGGTTGTAGTTGTGATTTAGGGTGCTCGATCTCAGGAGTAGGTGAAATGATACGCATACATTGCACAACCCGGAAACCCTAAACGCACCCCTTTTCAACTGGGCTCCCACATTTTCCCTCTCAACCTACGACAAATCCATCAATGGCACCAGCTGCTTCCAGTCTGTCCCTCTGATACTAGAGATGGGAGTGTGTGTGTGTGTGTGTGTGTGTGTGTGTGTGGATGCGTGCGTGCATGTGTGTGTGTGTTTTTGACTGTACTGCCGCAGTCTCTTGGTCACATCTGTTCAGAAAAAACTGAGGAAAAACATAATTTTGTGCGACGCTGTACAGTCAGATGGGCGAGTGGAGTATAGCCTTCACTTTGCAGCAAAGCATGAAAAAGTATAAATTTACTTCACTGCACCTTTATTAGAGAGGAGAGCAATAGACTCAGGATCAACAAACTGTGATCACAAGCATTTCATTCCAGATTCAAATGAATTTGATGTTTAAGTGCGAAGATAAGAGGGAGCACTTATGTTACATGTATCACTTTACCTTCAAAATCCATTTGCAACTTGAGCACTACAGCCTTTATCTTTCTAGTGCCTACTCCGGCACTTTTTATTATATAGTAGGTTTACATAACGACTATCAGCTGTGATCTTGGTACGGACTGCTACGCAAAGATAAAGGTTTGAAACAGTGTCTAGAAAGGTACAGCTTGTTATTGCTGTGTTATTCTTATGCAGTAGGAGCTAAAAAAAAATTGTGCCCTTCGCCATAGTTGTTATAATTTATTAGTAACTTGCTTGTTTTTTTACTTATTTGTTCCCAAGAAACATGGTAAAACTTTTCCTGGTACATGATGGCAAACCCTTCTTTTATGAACCTCCACTGCACCCTCATTTCTGAGAGTTCATTTGTGGAAAGTTTTTGTTTACGCTTCTGCAAGACATTCTAAATAAGCTCTTTTTTAATTTCTGTTTGAAAATCGAATTTTTTTTAAAGGAGTCTGAGGACCGACGTTGCGCAGCGTGAGTATAAGACACAGCTGCGGCTATGCCCAGCTGGTGAACACGACGGCCCAGCGGGACGCACCCGAAACCGAAGACCTCCAGTCATCCCGAAAATTTATTTCCTTCTTTGCTTAATTGCTAACAGAAATTTATCACCGAGTTCACCGCCGTCACATTAAGAGAGCCATCAATCTACTCGATAGGAGCATCATTAGTTAACCGGAAGCTAACACATTTTGGGACATCAATTTCGCTTTATTCAATGGAAGGGTGTTGGATCTACCATGATGGCGTACACATGCGGGCTTCTCCGTATGGTTTCAGACTAATCATGTTCCACATGCATTGATGTGACTGCCAGGAAAACTTGGCAACGTCAGTTTCTAATGGCCTGATAGAGACAGCTGCAGAAAATTAAACAACCTCTGTCTCTCTGCTGTAGGTGGAGTACACATGACCTCATTTCTGGACAAAAAGAAAAACGGAGCACATTTAAACGCAAGTACACAGATGCACGCACACGCATACTTAAATATGCGCTCAGATACATACACAAACATACACGCGCGCACACACATGCATAAAAATGCTGACATATGCATCAACTGCTTATGCTCATAATAGTGAAAAAAGCTCTCAACAGACTGCTTGTGCCAGAGACTGACAGCATATGAGACTGTCTGCTCAGTGAACTCAGACACACACATACACATATGCGCCCGCACACACACACACACACACACACACACACACACACACACGAGGGGGAAAGGGAAAAAGCCCCCACAATGCATTGCTTGTTCCAGACCCTATGACTGAGTGCTCACTCACTGCATGAGCCCAACTACAGCCAAGCACAACATCTGTGTCCCCTTGCATCTCGCACACTGAGACTGACGACCCTCTCGTCGAGATACTGGAGTACACGGGGGGGAATCTGTCTGTGCAAGTGGCTTAGCTTTGTCCCTCCTGTAAAAAATATTTACTTGTTTTCTGTTACTTTTCCCCGAACATGCAATATTGTCTTACACCATTGGCAAACCTAAGTGAGAAAAACAGTCTCACCTCATTGGGTAGATGGGCTTTGGACTTAATTAGCCGCAAAATGACAAAAAGTTATAAGCCTAAATATAACCGCAAAATTGATATGTACTTTTTTTATGCAGAGTGAGCTGACGCCATTAGATGTGATGAAAGGTGGACTGTGTTTCAGTACAGGACTGAAAATGTCTGGTCTCCCTGTATCAAGAATGTAGCGTTAAATGGCAGATTCAGTAATGATTGGGTGGATGTTGCTTTTAATGAGCAAAAATTACTTGGAAGTCTTATAATTTGAGCTGGTGCCTCCTATGGTGGGCGGCACTGTGGCGCAGTGGGTAGCACTGCTGCTTCACAGTAAGAGGGTTTTAATCCGGTATGGGGCCTTTCTTTGCGGAGTGTGCTTGTTCTCCCTGTGTTTGAGTGGGTTTCCTGCGGTACTCTGGTTTCCTCCCACAATCCAAAGATATGCATTTAAGGCTAACTGGAGACTCTAGCAGTCCGTAGGTATATATGTATGTGTGTGTGTGTGTGTGTGTGTGTGTGTGTGTGTGTGTGTGAATAGTACGTGCCCCTTGCGATGGACTGACAGCCTGTCCACTGTGTGTCTTCTGCCAATAATTAGCAAGGAGAGAATTCAGCTCCCTTGTTACCCTGGTGAGGAAGGAGATGGTATAGAAAATGTGGGGATGGATGGCATCCTGTAGTCCAGCAAAGTCTTTAGGAGTTTGTTTAGGACAGTACTATGAAAGCTTTAACTGTTATGGATTGAAAACAGAGACCTTTACTTTGAAATGGAGAAAATGTCACAGTTTTTCACTTTTATAAAGCGCAAGTTTCTGTTATATTTAAGCAAAATTTCTAATTTAGTTCAACTCATACATGGAAAAAAATAAAAGAGGAAAAAATAATTGCCAGCCTCAGAACCTGAGAAAACTGCTGCAAAATTTGCTTTGTTACAGAGAAGCGATAATATATTTGCTTCAGAGGAGTAAAGTCCGGATTCAGAAAGTAAAAATCCTCCCCAGAACTTTATTCCAACCTCTTGGATTTACTTCGGACAGGAGATAGAGCCAATATGAGAGATCAGCTCATTCTGTGGGAGGGAGAAAAACTTGGCAGGACTTTTACTTTCTGACCCCTGAATTTTACACCTCTGTTCAAAACTTGCAATATTGTTTCCCCGGAATATTAAAAATAATGATACCCAGGGTCACTTTTTACATGGCCACAAGAATGATTCAGGAGAATAAATCGCGGATGATTGCATTATATTGCAAAACTGGACCAAACGGAAAAAAAAAAAATGAAATCAGAATGTAAAACATTTCTGTAATGCTGGTCCAAAACCCAACGAATTAAGTTCTTGTGCGCGCGAGTAGGAAACTCGGGGCGCTAGGACCGTGTTTCTCAGCGCACGCGAATCCCAGCACCGGGACCTATGCTCCAGCAAAACGGATCGAAGCCACTAAAGCTGTCAGCTGCAACGCGGGCATCATCGGAGCAATACACCTTCCACTGCTGGGAGCTCCCAAAAATACAGCCAAGCCTGACCATCTTTGGCTGAGCACTGGAGCCCCCCGTATGGGCTCACAATGCGCAGGATTCGGGCCAACGCCATCGCAATTCTGACCGTCGCCTGGATCCTGGGCACCTTGTATTACCTGTGGCAGGACAATAAGCCACACACGTCCCCGTCCTCTGTGTCGCAGACTCGGACCGCGGGTGGCAAGAATCATGGTCAGAGAGCGGGAGCGGGGCGTGTGGAGATTCACCGGGACGACAGGACGATCCCTCTCATTGTAAGTGATCAATTATGTCAAAAGCTGGACGATTGTGAGACAAGAAGCAGGGAGACCCGCAGTGCTTGCAGCGGGAGCTGCAGGGGAGTGTGTGTTGCATGTTGATGCGAAGCAATCTGTTCATCAGATGCATTGCGTTTTTATTGAAAACATCAGTGACCGGTGAATTAGACCGATTCTTAGGTAGGAACACTCTTGACTTAATGTGCCTGTTGCCTCTGGTGCACGAATGTTGGGGTTTCCGCAGCGGCCGCGCTAGGAAAGCATACGTGCGCGAGAAACGACGTTGTTGTTGTTGGCTCGTATACTCGTCGCTGTAGGCTACTTCAGTTCCCTTCGGGATCTCAATTACCTGAAAGAGGCTTCTCATACCTCCAGGTTACTAAGGTGCAATGCCTCATCCGCGCGCCCGTGAACGGGTCTATTCTAGTGGTTTTTCAGAACATAAAATTTCTCAAACCAGTTTTGCTATAATAATAGGCTACTTGAAAAGGGGGTCAAAATCCTGCAAATCCAGGGTTTTTAAAGGGGGACTAAATATTTAATGTGTTATCTTCCCGTTTCACGCTCGGTGCTTCCTCCGCTTCGTCGCGCGCGCCCTCATTACAGGCTTCTTATTATCCTCTTTACTTTAGGGCATTAGAAAATTTGATGTAGGCTATGGAACGAGCATCACACTAGCGTCAGATACAGCTCAAGCGAACCATTCCAGTTTTGTTTTTACTCTACATTGAAGACGGACCTATATGTTTCAGAAAAAATAGGCCTACTTCTGTTTAACGATGTAATTAAATGTTTATAGCCTACTCGTCCTTGGGACCACAAAATGTGTTTGGCACATTTGACAGCTTCTGTTCTTCCGATATTCTAATATTTTCTGCTGATCTAGCAATGGAGCGGGGTCTTGGTGTCGGTCTCTGTCTGTATCGTGGCTTGGTCGGCACATGTCAGCTTTATTCTCCATGAATAATTGAAAAACACGCTCAAAAGTCGGTAATTATTGATTCGCAAGTGTTTATACCCCACGAAAAGGACATTGCATCATGAACAAGGCTTGGATTAGAAAATTGATATGAAGTTTGGATTGACAATCAGTGAAAATCAGTTTTCCTGCAGAATTTAAAAACATCAAGTGGAGCAAATTTGACTGGTTTTACTCAACCATGCCATGAATTCGTATTGCATTCACATGACAAATTTCACATCAAGATGGAAACGTTTTATGAGTTTACAAACTATCTTGCAAGCAATTCACTGCAATTACCAATGAATTGCTTATTTTCATTAATACTTAACTTTGTTACATGATTTTAAAAAGTAAAGATAAACTCTGCTTGCCTTGGTCAAACCATTTTAATTTCGCTAATTCATGATTACTAAGGTAGTTTTTTTCCCAGAGGATTTGACTTGAAAATCTAGGTCTTACCAGTCCTGGGATAGGATTTGGATACCTCAAATGACTAAAATGGTGCAGACTTCTCCCTTTCCGATGTGAAAGCATGATTTGATATGGAAGCAGGATTAGTTTTTAACCTTTGGCTTTAAATTGAAACTTGAGCCGAAGAAAATTTTATTACTGACCAAAAGAAAGTGACATATATTTTAATTTTTTTCATCGGAATGTATTTTGCAGGGCAGTATGCGCATTCCATAAGAAAAGCTGGATAGTGGGGTGTGAGTTCTCAAAAATAATGAGCATTGGAGTCCCAGAAGCAGTTGATCATTGAGTGACCATCAAGAGCAGACAAATTAGAATTGTCAGAGAAAGTTGAAAGTGAATTTCTGTATCACTCCAGCCACGGTTAATGGCTCCACAGCACAGGTATAATGCACTCTGAAGACCGGTCTTGTGTTATGACTCAGTGTTGCCACGTAAAGACCAGGTCAGGCCTCTTTTTTGTCTCTTTCCTGATTGTCTCTATATTTTTTATGATTTAGTGATGTTAAACCTGTGACCAAATTTTAAAAAAGTGAATAACAGTTTGTTCATGTGAGCCTTGGACTTGATTATGGCTTATTGACTGTGATTAAGTGCAGACGGCTTGACCTGGTTGTGGATTTGACGTGGGTCGCATTGATTAATATGGAGTGTGCTGGGATTAGCGTCTACACCCCTCTCAGGGCAGGAGACTGCGCCAGTGGGTGACCTCAGCTGGGGTCAATAGCAGGGTCGTTTATCATTGGCCAGATAAATGTGCAGTGTTGTTTTCTGCCTCTGACACAGTTCTAATGGGAGCTGTGTTCAACAGAGCTGAACCAGAGGCTGTATCTCTGACCTCCGCACCTCAAACTGTGTTATCTGATCCATGATTCTTACACTCATAGCTGATGAGGATTTATGCGCAGAGATGAGAAAGAGAGAGAGAGACGGAGGGAGAGAGGGGCACTTTAGACTTAAAATCTCAGTTTATTACTAGTTCAGGAATACATGTTGACCTCCCATTAATTAGAAAAATATAACATTGCCATGCTGTCGAAGAACTGAAAAAACATCCACAGAGAGAGGGAGAGAGGGTGAGAGAGGGGGAGGTGCAACTTTGCATCCAGTTTGCTTATGAGAAGGCCATTTTCTCTCACAGATTGCTGCACATTTTCTCCAGGCTTTTATGAGCTTTTTGGGGTTGTTAAATAAGAGATGGCCACTCTGCCCTTTTTGTTTTATACGCGGCCAGCTGAGGCTTTTAACGAAAAAGATGGATGTGTTCGAGTCGAGACAGAAACCTTAAGGAGCGCGCTCCAGCTCGGCTGCGCGCAAGAATCCCGCGGAGAGACGCATCATTTGTGCCAGCGTCACCCGGGGAGGAGTGATTTTCATCAGCAGGGCATCCGCTGCCTCCCTGTGTAATCACAGTTCCTCTGCTCGGCCAGCTGCGCGCGATTCCCCGGTGCCTGTGCCTGACTTTGCAGAGTCCCCTGGTGCCTTAACTGCAGTCCAGCTGTGCGCGGCTCTGCTTTGTTGGAAATTACAGAAATTAACTCCGTCCTTAATTAACAGAGGCTTTGTCTGCCGTAGGACAGGCCGATATTTACGATTTCATCGGAAGAGCTATTATTGAGTTTGGGTTGCCGGAGAGAACGGTCCTGTGATTCAGATTCACGCAACTTTATTTGTCACAATAAGGGAAAATGGCCTATAGCTTGCCGTAGATTCGGTACGCAATCAGTACACAAAGCACACATACAAAGGCAGCTGTATGGCAGGTTCAACAGCTAGGCTACAGGGTATCAAAGTGTGAAGTGCAATGAAAAGAAAAGTCCCAATAAATTCAATGTGTAATAAATACAATGCCTAAACAAGTACCAAAGTACCACATACGGTACATTATGTGCCATAAAGAGAATACAAACCAGTGTAAATGCTTTTTTCAGCATTAAGTAGCCTACTGGCCGGGGGAAAAAGTACTGTGAGAAGGCGCAGGAATATGTGGTCAGAATATGTGGCGTGGTCCGAGATTCAGAGATTTGTGTCAATGTCCTGGTCAAAAATATCTGCAAATATTTCAAATCTGTTCACTTGCTGAGAAACGGCACAATTATGAGGCAGTATCTGTCTCTGTGTGATACTGAATGACTCATGCTTCGATTTGCTCTTCACTTTTATTACTCTATTTTCAGTTCTTTCAAGTTTAATAATGAAACACATTCAGACTCACACTCATTTGTGAAAAATTCAGAGGCCTTGGTACAAAGTAGTGAATATTACTTCCTGTCAAATCCTGATTTCCATTGACTATCACTTATGGCCAGTTTTCTTCAGTTAAAACTGATTTTTTTCTGGCTATAATAGGGTTTGATAAAAGAGCTTCCAGATGATATTTGTTTATAAAGGACCTGTGTCCATGAGAGATGTGCTTGTTCTGTACGAGTATACCGATAAACTCAAGCTGTCCTACAGTCCTTTAAAAATAAAAAATAAAGGACCCTATTCCCTCTTGCTTTACTTCTCCAGAACTGCAGAACATGATAAATTAAAACGGTATTCTATTTTAAATCATTTTGTGAAACACATCCTTTCATGATGGTTGGTTTGCGTTGAATTTTCTGTTTTATTTTCAGTATATTTTTTATTGTATTTTTTATTTAAATTGAATTTAAATTTCAGTTATTTATTTTGTTCAATTCTTTAGCCTGCTGTATGCATAGAGAATATTTAAATCACAAATAATTAATCAATTTTTATGTATCGATCATATAATCATATTAACACGTGCAGAAATATATCAATGTCTATTTATTATCATTTTGTACGTTGTCTTCTTTTTTGATCCGCCCATTCAATTTTTTGCCCGTTTTAATTTTACGCAAAGGCGGCATTTGGGTATTGGGTATTTTGTTTGTATGCATTGTCGACGTATGTACATTGTGGAAATACAGGTGCTATTTAAAAATTTTTTCCGTATTATTTTTGTATTTACATGAGATGATGTTCATCTTTGTATAGGGGAGCTAATACCATGTTCTTGGTTTCTACAGCAAACAGTCAAGGCCTGGTTCATTTGATCTGCAAATGTGATGGCTGTTTAGCTGCGCAATGTTGGAAAATGATCAGTACTTTTATGTGATTTGGAAGGACAGATTTTATGTTGGGAGGCATGGAGCTGTATTTGTCCTTCATTTGGTCGTCGCATGCTGGTCCTCAGGAAGCACTCATCCGGATATTCAACTGGAGCAGATCACTTTGTTTTATGGTTCAATTTTTGAGAAGAAGACATTGTGTTCAGGGCTGATGAGCTGTCTCGTTTTAAAAGTATTTGCAGTTAGAGGCCAGAGCACCAGCTTTATTTTTCAATGGTGGGTTTTTTTTTTTCACAGAGCGCATTTTATTAGAGGCAGAGGTGCTGGGACCAGAGCTCATGTCCACCAGGGCTCTGTGTTTCTAGCTGGAGAGAGGGCTGCGGGTCTCGCATCTGCTGTAATTTATATGTCGGCGGTACAGTGTGTTGTTAATATGGCGACGGTCATTAGGGAATTACATGGGCTGTGCAGGGAGAGTCATGTTTCTCCCCACCGCAGTGGACTGAGCTGGCAAAAGTGTCTCAGTCCAAATGGTGATGTTAGAGAATTCCCATTCTGTCCTACTCTTCCTGTACTACTCACGTCCCCTTATTAAAACACCAATTCTGAAAAAGTTTGCGCAGCATAGAAAATGCAAATAAAAACAAAAAGGACTGATTTGAAAAGTACATTCTCCCTCTACTGTATTGAAAAAGTACAGTACATTGCTTGACGTTCTACTATGTTAATGTGCTAATTCAGCTGCTGATTGAGAACTATAGCCTCCTCCCCACATACAGAATTCATAGTTCGGCCTAGCGGT
The DNA here is from genome assembly GCA_029692085.1 of Gymnothorax javanicus. Classification (NCBI taxonomy): domain Eukaryota; kingdom Metazoa; phylum Chordata; class Actinopteri; order Anguilliformes; family Muraenidae; genus Gymnothorax; species Gymnothorax javanicus. The sequence continues at coordinate 29,228,110 of CM056193.1, forward strand.
GATGATACAGGAAAGGCTATAAGGTCCAAAAACTCAACAGGGGAACTATTCAATGCCCTAGTTCACAGCCAATTTTACCAGATTTCCATGAGAACTCTTCAACTTATTGTATTTTTGAAAAAATAAAGTTGGTCTAAAGGTGGTGCTGTTCATAGCATCACCAGAACAGTGTGATTGCCCTTTTATGCACCATGATGTTCACATAGAAGATCATCTGATTTCCCTTAGGACAGAGTCACATATTGCGTGTATAAATTTTGTGTAACCCAATAGTGGCACTCCAGCAAAAGCAATGGAGCCATCAAAATTAATAAGGTTCCTCCTGTATGCACCACAAATATTGACATCAGATTTGACAAGATTTCCATTAAAACTGTTTAAGTTATTGCATTTTTAAAAATGAAAAGTTTGGCCTGGTTGTGGCGCTACAGGGAAGGTCATGGGGTCAGCAGCATCACCTTTATATACCAGGAACAATCACTGAAGACTGGCGTGTGAGGAATCGCAGATCACGTGCAGTATGAAGTGGTGTTCGGCTTTGTCTTTTTTGCACTGAGATTCGACTTGATTCTTTCGATCTTTTCATTAAAATTACATGCTGTAGAGGATGAAATGCCTAAAATTTAACCAACTTATGTTTGGGGAACGTTGCTCTCAAGAAAGTAATGGCCTATAACTATATGGTAATGTTTCTGTCGGCAAATTGGTGACCCTTGACCCACCTTTGCACTTGAGGGACTCGGCCTTTCGAGGAGGCTCCTTTTATCCTATGGCATAATTAGCTCACCTGTTTAACATCAACTTATTGCTACTTGTCACTTCATTATTAGTCCTAAATTGCCAGTGGGCTAGCTCTTTTAGGGTCTGTTGCAGTCATTTCATTTGAAGTAAGCATATTTTTAATAAACTGTTGAATTCTCGAGTTAAGGCATTAAATAAAAATGTGTTCATTAGAATTTTCCATAATGTGCCATCTCTTTCAGAACTGCTGTTGTATTTTCCTCTTTTTCTTACTCTCTTCTTTTTTTCCTTTACTGCACCATCTCCATGGAGCTCCCACAGCTGTGTTCGAGGCTTGCTGGCCAGCTGTTTTGTAGTCATGGCAACTGAACTGCTCCAAGATACTCTCTTGTAAGCATATTAATGTAATTCGATTTGTTTATTGTGGCAGCATTGCAAGCGCTCTCTGCGCGTATTATTGTGCAAAGTTTATGTTCGCTAGGCAAACTGGACTCGATCTCTGAACTCCCTGCGGCCCGTTACGAGCAGAGGTCTTCTGTTATGCTCGAAGCTGCAGGGGGAAAAAGGGAAAGGGCAGGAAGTTTGTTTCGTATCGTTTCCCCGTTGATCCGAAGGATGCCTTTGGGAGACCCTGCGGTTACAGATGAAAATCTCTCATTTGTTTTTCGTCGCTCTTATCTGAGGCCATCAACAGGTTTTGAGACTGTAAATAGGCTAAGGCTGTGGGCTTGTGTCTCAGTTGTCACGAGCTGATATTAATAACGGGAGTTTGACCGCATTGGGTGCGGCCGCGACAGTGACACCATGTGAAAAATTCAAAAATCCAGAGGCTTCCTGTGTGTGTGTGTGTGTGTGTGTGTGTGTGTGTGTGTTTTTGTACTTGCTACACAGTGAGGACCAGAAAATGTTTTTTTTCCAACAGAGTGGAGACATTATTGGAAAGCGAGTACACTTTCGTCTGTCCTCACAACTACAAAGGCAAATTGTGACTTCTTGGTTAAGATTAGAGGATACAAGGATAGAAGTACAAAGGTGTGTGTGCGTGTGTGTGCGTCTGAGTGTGAGTGTGTGTGTGTGTGTTCTGTGCTGATGGTCTCTCTCCTGAGATCTATGCGCCGGCCCTGGTTTGAGTATGACATCACCACCGACACCCCTGTTTTCCACAAACTCTGCATGAAAAACCTGAGTATTCGGGTCAGTCTGGCCCTCTCACCTCAGCTTACAGAACGATTAAATAAAAATGTTTGTACCCTCAACTGGTAAAATATCTATAAATTAGGATGTAACAAGGCTGAAGGAATACCAGAAGCAAATAGCTTGCACATAAAAATGGTTTGGAAAGATGGTTTTCCTGGTGATTCCAAAGAGAAGCCTGATCTTGCTCAAGCGTCCTTTTTCAGGCCAAAGGGTTCATTCTGTGAGCTTTTACACTTCTTACACCTTTGATGGTGGATTCCCTAAAAAAGACTAAAAAGGATTCTTCTACTCAGAAAGTCTAATAATCCTTTATTCAGAAAGTGTGGAGGGAGACATTTTGTCCACACGTCTCCATTTTCACCAGTCTCTCTTCCACTCTACACCATCAAATGAGGCCACACAAGAACCTTGTGAACTGCTCTTGTCACCTTGGCAACCTGCCTGAGAAGAGCAAGCGACGCAGTGGAGTTGAAGAAACAGCATGACTGATCATAGCAGTAACAAGCGTATCCATGGTGCTCTGTTAGCCTGTGCGGTCAGTCTGTGCCTTTTTCGTTCTCATGCTGTGCCTAAAATAAACACCTATCCCCAATGGAAAAAAACCACACATTCTCCCTGGGTATATATTTTTTTTTTTTGAGTTTTATTTATTTATAGGTTCTGTTGGTCAGCCGCGCCAGGGCTCAAAGCTGGAGTGAGGATGTGCTCACTGCATGATGCAAAATGAGGAGGATTAATGAGTAATGTCATTGTGGTATTAGATTTGCACCTCATCAGTTTTTATATTAAATATTAAAATCCTCGTTTGCCTTAGACCTTCTAGGTGAATGACAGTTCTTCATTATCAGACATTCTATACTTACTGAAAAAGCACTGACCTGGTCCTTGAGGCTTTATCTGAAAGCAGCGTGATGTTATGTGACACGCTAGGTCAAAACAATCAATCAACTCTCTTTAAGATACTTCTTGGATTGTACGGTAGCAGAAACAGGCCCTAATTTACAACCAAATTTTGTGAAAAATTTGGAGTATTATGAAAAATGTCAGTAAAAAGGAAATCAGTGATTTGTAAAGCATTTTTGACCTGCATTAAATTGAAAACAGCGCAGGGACAGTGTAATTAATGTTTTTTTCTCCACAATGTTTTTTTGGGGGAAATAAATTATTATCATGAACTTTAAGCCTACCAGTATCCAAGAAATTTTTGAGCTGGAGCGTGTTTACCTTTGTGTTACACCACCTTCTGACAGCCCTCTGAATAGTCGTTTGGGAACTGAGGACACTAATTATTCCAGTTTTTAAGTTTTTAAGTATTTTTTTCTCTTTTTTTTGATATACATCTTCAGTGGCACAGAAATCCAGGGTCTTTGTGGTCGTATTTTGTCACGCTGGTCTGAAATGAAAGTTTGGACTGTGGGTAGCCCCATCTATCAGCTGCCCTCTCTCATTAGGAGGCCAAGCTGTTGTAACCTGCAGAATCTTGCTTGCTTTTGAAATAAACTAGGTTGTCCCTGTAAATATGTCATCTAAAACAAAGCGTATTTTGCTCCAGAATGCATGTACAACGTATATCCTGCATCATCAATGGTACCAGCACGGATATTAAAGTCACCAATGCCAGTAACTCACCCCAAACCATGACAGTTGCAGTCTTTCACACATATTGGCAGCAGTCAGGATGGTCATTTTCTTCTTTGACCTGGAGAACTGCATGTCAGTCATTACCATAAACATTTTGAAAGATTGACTGGTACAGCTACAAGACTGTCAGTATGTTATTTTTCTGTTTATTGTTAGTTTTTCTTGCTTATTTTGATGTTTATCATTGTCATTTCATGGATTGTGTGCACTTTCTTATTATTATATCTGTTCCCCATTTCAGCTGCACGTGTCTTTGTTTTCTTTCACACTTACACTCTCACCCTCCCCATTCTGTTTATCACTTCCAGTTCATTCACTAGTTTGGAACCACATCCCCAGTCACACTTCCAGTTCCTACACATCTGCTTTCAGTTCATTGTTTGTTATTTTCTCCTTTTATATGACCCCGCCTTTCCCCATTTGCTTTGCAAGTTTGTTGCTTATCACGGGCACTCAAGAGCCTTGTATTTCCTAGTGTATTTCTCTGGTATTGATTTATTTTTTCTCCATGGTTTTTGAGTTTGTGTGCCTCTTTGTGTATTGTTTTGACTTTGGCTGGTTATTGGCTAATAATTCTGCTCTCCACTGGATTTGGCATTCTTACTGTTTGGCACTCGACCCCTGAACTATCCTCTGATTATGATTAGGATTCTGTCTTTTGTGCTGCAAGTTGCCTGACTGGTTTTGAACTGGACTGTCTGACCCTGAGCATCTCTTTAATAGAACCTATGAATCTGACTTTGTGTCTCCTGCCAAAGGCATTCCTCTGTCTATCAAATCAGATGAGCTCAGGCCCAGAGAAGACAGCAGCATTTCTGAGTATTTTTGACACATAGCTTCCTAAGTGCACAGTACAGTCTTCACTTGAATTTGCAGATGGAATTATAATTTGTGTTCATAGGCAAAGGCTCTCCGAAGTTGTCCCAGCAAGAATGGTTATATCCATTGCAAAAGAGGTTTTAAATGCTGTTCCATATGAAAGATTGGAGATCAGAGACACTCAGTATTGACTTTCAGTCTCATCCTTTATGCAGAAACTTCTCCGGACTCCCTGAAAATTTTACTCTTATTATTCCCTGTTGAGGGGGAAATTGCAAAAATCCTTACAATTGCATATTGAGGTATGGGGCCTTATTTTAATGATCTAAGCGCACTGTCTGAAGCATGTGGCACAATTGTATTTGTGGCATGTCCAAATCCTTTTTTTTCTTTTCCATACATTTTATTCATTCATTCAAAATCAGGTTACAATTATGTACATTGAACTTATACTTTCTCTCCCTCTCGCATTTACAACCTTCTCCATCAGCCAACATTCTCCCCCCGCCCCTTAACCCTCCCATTGCCCAGCATGACCTCATCAGTTTAAAGTAACGTTATTGCAATAACAGTAATAAAAGATAAATAAGTCAATAAATTAATAAAAAAAAGGGAAAAAAAATGATAACAATAATAATAAGCTAAATAATATGCCAAATAAATCCAATGTAAATAAATAATGATTAATTATTCCTGATTAATTCATGGTGCTGCTCACCCTCAAGCCGACCTGATGCAAAGAACGAGATTACCCTCTTACAAGTATGTTATATATTGCCCCGATCAGGGGGTTCATATCTGGGGACCCGCGGACAGGCTGCCAGGGTGCGAAGTCTGACTGGGCACAAATTGGGCTCAGACATATCGTTATGGAGCCACTTCACAAGAGGGAAGGTGTTCAAGGTAATTAAGCAGTGGCTTCCAGTGAGAATGAGCCAAATCCTTTTTTGCCAGTCCAGTTTATCGGTGGGTAATCTGAGTGCAAAGTAAGCAGCATGGTTCAAAAGGGGTTGCACATGATCCGTTAATCACTGGAGTGTTTTGGGCGAAACATGAAATAAACCATCAGAGTGTCATCTCCCGTTACCTTCAAAAGCAAGGGGCGCTTTCACCTCGGCAATTTTCGGCGGATTTGCCACATAGCAGAAAAAAACTCCTCCCTGCAGGGGAAACAGGTTTGCTCGTGCTCAAAGTGAAAGCGCACGAGCAAACCATTGCTGAAAGTATGAAATCCTGATCCCTGTAATTTCCCGAAATGCTAGTAAGGTTGTGCCCATGCCGGCTGTGGCCGGTAGCCTTTTCAGAGCTGCGCACAATTGGCTTCACTCTGCTGGGAATTGGGAGGGATACAGCTGGTCTTGGTTTTTAGCATTTGTTCGTTGTTGAAGCGCCTCGTTGTTGGCCAGCTGGGCGCTCATCAGTGAAATTCTAAGTTTACGCATCTTTGGGTTTCCTCCGCCCTTGTCCTGAGTTTTGAGTTATGAGTATAAAGAAACAGCAGCTTACAGGTGCATGCTTCAGATGAGAGCTGCGTACTTTCTTCGCTCTGCCGAGATGGTAGCATGAGTCGCTTATGAGTATGTTTGTGTACATAGTTCAGTGATTGGACATTCCAGTTTTGGGTGGACTGGAGATGGCAAATTATTTGTTAAAAAGTGGTAATAATGACTATTTTTTCACAATATTATTCAATTATTTTAATTACATCCATATGTAAAAATCATAATTCACAGAGAATCCCTGGTGTCGCATTTGAACACGTGCATATAAAATGAGCCAATGAAAAGAAAAAAGTTAAAATTTTTTTTTTTCAGGGTCACAGGTAAAAAATAATTACCTGTGGGCAGGTCATGGCCAAGAAAGATTAAAATGAATGTGACAAAAAAAAAACAGCCAGGGGGAAAGAAACAAAAATAATGTTATTTTGATTACGCTACCATAACCCCTTAAATTGTATCCGGCAAGAGTGAAGTTAACTTGCTTATATTCTGCTTAACCTTCATCCTACCAAGTGGGGTCCATCTGGACCCTGCACCCATATATTCGTTTGCCATTTTAAAAATATGTGACATACTGCCTCACCGTTTTATGAATTTGTCAGAATTTATGTCTTAATTAAAACACTAAAGCACCAGAAGATCAGTTTTTTGCATTGTGAAGGTATAATTAATTTGTTATTGGGGTCCAACCGGACCCCAGAGTAAAACTTATCTGTCTTTTATTTTATAATTGAATAGCACACCGATAGTTAACTTCTTTTTGGTTGTTTCAGATTCATAATGGCCAACAGACAAAGACAAGCTAGATACACAGCAGCAGAGGCCTTAAGGCAGATTCTGAACACAAACAATGAAAATTATTTTGCAATTACTTTTTTAAATTCTATAAGAGAAGACAGAAGTTGTAATCCAGAATGTTTTACGGCTGCATGAGCTGCAAAAATCATGTATATAATGCCAAAATTTATTTTGTGGTGCTATAATTTGCTAGGTGTATGCTGGTTATTGCAATATTATTGCAATGTTATTGCATTTATAATACATTATTGATATTCAGCAGTAGTGGATTTTGTTCTTCAATAAAGTTATGGGTGTTTGCTGCATTGAATTTGTTCTTACTGCATTGATTTCAAGGTATTACCTCCTGGGGTCCATACGGACCCCGCCTGGTAGTTTGTGTATGTAAAATTGGCCGGTAGGATGAAGGTTAACTGCTGCAGGGCAGGAAATAGATCAACATAGATGACATAAGAACAATCATAACTGGTGAATTGTTGACATCTCATCCTTGAAGGCCAAGTCGGATGTATGGAAGAAATTTGGATTTACTGAAGATGGCAACAACAATGTTATCCATTCCTTTGCTGCTTATTAAAAGTGCCACCTTTTAAGGCTTCTTCATTTGTCAGTCAAATGGTTAATTCTAAACACATTTTAAACGAAATGCAGTGTTGTGTATTTGATGATAGAAGCGGGACAGACAGGTACCAGGTATTGTATTTATGGATCAAGTCAGATTCAAAGTTGATTTTGACATAATTGGCAGCAACAGGCTGACCCGTGCGGGATTCTGACCTGGCTTATCAACGTCTGAAGCGCATTAAAGACTTGAAACATTCTTTATAATAAATCACGTTTTCATGTGTTTTTGATTTAACAAAAATTCGCAGTGTTAGACGGAATAACTAAAATATTGCCCCCTAACAGCCACCCCTCTTAGGGGATCCCTAAGACAAAAGCAGAATGACAGAGTTTGCCAGTGTAAAAAAAAAGTCACAGCTTTAGCCGGAATAATTTGCGAATACTTGCATGTGTAACTTTGCACATTGAATCACCAATCACCTGCGTGTTGATGGAATGACTTCCCATACCATTCAAATACATCAGAGCATTCCGTGATGTGACAAGTAGTTCCACGTGTGTGCTATCTATCGCGGTCACCATTATGTCACGTATGTTTTAAATACCTCAGTTTACACAATAATAATCTTGCACATCGTAATCTTTGCATTTTCATTTGTTTGAATGTGTGTGTGCTGCTCTTTGTCCTGGTGTGTAACAAGCAGAGTGTATGCACGTTTGTGTACTCCCCTACGACGGCGTATAATACCATTTTAATAACGCGGTCTTAAATTAGCAGTCAGAAACTGACTATTGACTTTAGATCAGGTTTTTGTTTGTCAATTGCGCAATCAAGATAGCAACATGCCAACAGTGCCCCCAATCACACCTCAGTTTAAGACAAATGTGCCCATGGGTGCTGAGTTTAGCGCATGTACATTCACAATTGAAGCAACGTGGACGCTGAACAGGAAAATGGTGACTGCGGCGGTCATAAATTAGCAGAGGCGCTTGAGTCACACTGGGTGCTGCTCTGCACCGGGTGTTAGATAGAGCCCATGATGTTTTTCAACTGTTGCCTTATTCAGTCACAGTTTTTCTTGCAGTGGGCAGCCTCAACCACTTGCTACTTGTAAACAAATGGGCCTTTTGGGGACGATCCTTTTATATCCAAGCATGATAATGCCTCCTGTTTAACACCTGTACTGCATCCCAATATTTCCTGAGTCTTATACTGCCCTGGTCTCAACTTTTTTGGCATGAGTTGCAGGCATCATATCAAATTGAGAATGAGCATGTATTTCCAATGAATAAATAAATAAATAAAGATTGCATAGAAAAGCATGGACTATTTTGTCTTGTACTGTTCTCAACTTAGTACAGATCAAGTATGATATACAAATCAGTGCTGTCTCTTTTTCACTTGCATCTTATCATCCCAACTTTTTTGGAAATGGGGTCATACGATGGTGCCAGCATTACAAAGTATTCTTAGCTCAGCAATCACAAGAGAGTCAAAATAATTTAGAAGTAAATTATAAATTAAAAAAATAATGCAATAATAAAATCCACTGAAATAAATGCATGTAATAAATACTGACAATAATGAATGTGAGGACATTTATAAAATGCAAAAGGCACATATTTATTTTAAGTGTTTGTAAGATACTTCATGTTTATTTAGCTGAGAGGGGTTGGGGGGTTGGGGGTGCGTCGGTTGCAACTCCTGTGTGGCTGCTTGCATTTGATTTATGTTGAGAACCAGTTGAATGTGGCACATTCAAAGAAATATAGTAATTGCAGTAATTGCACTTGTTGACTAATGTCTGCCTCATTAGCCGGCAGAGGTATACAGTCATAATAAATAATTGACTTTATCACATAGTGGTTAATTTGTTCTTGCAAATTAAGAGCTCATGCCATACAGGGTACTAGTGGCAGAAAACAGGGAGGGCGGAAAACATCTCTTTAAACTGATGATTTGTCTCGATCTGTTTTTGATAATTTTCCTTGATTAACGATACGTTAACTTTGTGAACATTAACCTTCAGCTGTCAGGTATAGCCAAGCTTCTTTGTTAAGTTAAAATGGGAAATAAAATGCTTAATTTTGGAAACAAAATTGTGAGCTTTTCAACTATCATGAAGGGCAGGTTTGATTGCCTGCTTTGAAGGTTACACCTAAAGTTATCACGGAAAATCCATAATCTTTCTTTCATGAAGGGGGCCTATTTCAGCAAGTGAATAAAACTTTCTTATTTAGTGAGTTTATTATTTACTTGCCTTCACTTTGCAGTAAAAAGTAAGCTTGGTGTTTACTAGACAATGCTTTGTTCATATAATGAGGAAACGTGTTAATCAAGAACAGTGATTGAAAACAGGTCAATAATCGTCCGTCTCAATTGGTGTTTCACGACCCTCCTTGTTTTCTGTTCAGCTGCCATCACTGTAGCATACCAAGCTGTCAGGTAATTTACAAGGGTGTATTATTGTGTGATTATATGTGGGGTGCTGGGGGGGGGGGTCTGATCTGTCCTTTTTGATCTAATTTCATTTGCTCAAACAAAACTATGTGCTCATAGCATATGGTCAGGAAAAGTATATTTCATCATTTCCCATTGCATTTTGTAGTGCTTTCAAATTTCAAAAATACGTGGCACTCATTAGCATTTATGCCGCCTGCACAGCAAATTTGCTCTCATTTCTGACCGAAAGCAGACCACTTTTCCCCATCTAATTTGCCATACAGTGGTGCCATAAGAATCAGCGATGACCTTTTCACCATGGAAACAAGTGACCAAATTGCAAGCAGAAAAGCAAGAACAGAATTGGAAGTTCTCAAAGCACGTTGTCTTTCCCAAAAATAAATCTATTTTTATTTGATTTAAACCTGACTTTATCTGTGGATAAGCATGATCCAGCATAGATTTTAACTCTGTTAGAATGTTTGTTAATTGTATCCCTCCTGCGACTGTGGATTACACTCCGTCCCCCCTTTGCGTCCGTGTATGATTCTTGTAATCGCTCTACGGGCAACAAATTAAATCGGATTGTTCTCATATTTGGTGGGATTATTAGTGGTGGAAAGATCACGCCACTCGTTGATTTGGTTGGCATCGGCTAATGCAAAGTTCCAGTTCAGAGGTACACCAGTGGTTGTGGGTGGTCGTAGGCGGCTGAATTTTCTGGTTGAAAATCTGTTTTCTTTAATTCCATTGCTTTCAATTGCTAGTCATGACTACCAAATCTGCTTTAGAGTGGTCAGGAAGCGAACCTACTAATCAAATGTGTAGAAATATATCTCTGCAGATTTTATTTAGTTAGGAGTGATTCCCTTACCTCATCCAAAAAATTAAATCTAAATCCGGTGAAAATGTAAAATTGGTTGACGTGGATGGATTGAAACCTAAATGCAGTTGACTGTACAGAAGTTTGATATTTTGACAACTTGCAGCTGTGGCTACTTCATTTGAAGACAGATACCCAGAGAAAATCATCTCAAAGTACTCTTTTTCAAATGAAATCTCACGACATTTTCTTTATTTTAGTGCATATGAGTCTATGACGTGACGTCAATTTTTATGTTCACAGCAAATTCATTGTAGCTATATATAAATGAGCATTTTTCAAAATAAAAGAAATACACAAGATATGTCGACTTTCTCGTGTGACAAATAATGTGAACAACTATTAAGAGCATTATAAATGAGCAAAATGTCATACCGGATAACTGGCCGTACCCAAAAGTGAAATACAGACTGCAAAAATGATTTAAAATGAAATCAAAACAATAATAATCAAATATTATTAAGCTGGTCAAGATTTTGAGTTGATTTTTAGGTTTCAACGCCTACAGTGCCATGTCACCCTATGTCATATGGGAGAACGCGCAATTTTGATGGAGCATTTTATTATGATAAGTTTTGAAACAGGAAATTAGATAATAAAGACAATTCTGAAGGACCTAAAGGTTTGAAGATCTCTCATAAAATGTTTATATTCGTCCTTTTCAGTCCCTGGTACATCGTGTCTCAGAATCCTGAGTCATACTGGATAATGCTTGTAAAGCATCTATGATGTTGTTTTAAATCACATATTTTATTTCATATTAAATTACGTGTTCAATAGTTGCAGGTTAAGGTAGCACACTTCTATAGCTGGTCAGAACGTTTGGGTGCTTTAGCCTCAAACTGCCTTTTCTTAATACCGGGAAACACTTTTTTAAAAGGCTGGATACGTTAGAACCCTCATGTCTTCCTAATTAGTTCTTCTCTCTAGTTTTCCTCCCTTGTGTGTCTTCCAGGGAGCTAAATTAATAGTGAGCAATTTATTAGGTACAGCAAGTTCTCTGAGCTTTCTTACATTTCTCCTCATCTTCCTCATTATCAACGTGCCCAAGTGACTCGTCTTGGATCCTGTAATTGGCTTCCCCGCTGCTCAGTTTGTAACAGGATAGTGCTGTTCCTTTTAGAAAAAATGTTTTGTTGTATTGAGTATAGATTACAATAGTGTGACGCCATGCGCTGTGAAGCATTTTCAGTCGTATTCTAGTTTAACCCCTTTGCGCAGATATAGAAGCCGGCATCTGAAAATTCCAAAATTTAATTCATAAATAATTCTGTAATTGAATTTCCAAATGTCTTGCTTCTCTGGAGTAATTTTCCAGAGTCTCTGTGACACAAATACTGAGTTATAAAGCCTAAATAGGCTCATGCATAACTGGAAAAATTGGCAGTATTTTGTATTCTGTGCAAAGGGGTTAAATTACTTGTCAGCATTAAGCTTTGGGTGAGGGCACTTTCTGAGCACTAAATACTAGTTAAACCTTTCACAATATATTTATGCAGTACTTTATGATAATAATAAACTAATTTGAGAAATTTATCTCCGTTATCTTGTATGATATTTTTCAGTCACATTCATCATATGACTCTAAAAAAAATGTAAATTACATGGATTGAAAGTAGGATTTTAGAAATTAGCAAGTATAGTTCTAACATGGCTAAGTGCAACTTTTATTTGCATTTTCAACCTATTCTAATTTTTTGTCAGCGATCTCCTAATTCCTCACTGACTCATATTTTCTTAAAACGACTATCTCTTCTGACGGTTGACAACTGAAACACCGTGGGTAGTTGAACTATTTGACTTCAGAATTAGAAAAAAACAAATGGTGCCATATTTTCCTGTGGGATTCCAGTGCAATAATCGGTAATAAAGCTTGCAGTGTACCCCTGATAAGTCATTATGGGCCTTTATCTGTGGCTTGGGCCCAGCAAAAATGTGAAAATAGAGACATTGCTGTACAAGCTTGCCCTGCTGGTGAGTGATGTATTACTAGCTCATTAGCTTGCAGTACTTCACTTAACACAGCCACTGTCACTGTTGACACTATGATGCATTTCCCACTGAGTGATTGGACTGACTGTACTGCATTTCCCTCTCTGTGATTGGTCTGGGATTTCAGAAGTCCACCCAATCTGATTGGCTCAGTTGGGTGGTGCTCAGGGAACTGTGATTGGATGGGCTCTGCAGGTTCCCTGGGACTGATCTGTGGGTTTTGATCAGTTACAGCCACTGAATTTCGATCAGCACTAAGCCACCACTTACAGGGTATCAAATAAGCTGGCCTGTCCCTTGTGTTTTCTTTTGACGTGGACGATAAAGTCATAGCATCTGCACAAGTAGTAGTCGATAGTTGAGCCTTTCTCATGGCAGGCCATTAATAACTGCAAGCTGAAGAATGCAGCTCCCCCATCTCCTCACTTGTGCTCATATTTTCTCCTACAAAATGAAGATATGGACTGTCCCCCCTCCCTCTTTCTCAACTTTTGGCCCCCATTTTTAAAAATGTAATTTCTTCACTCACTCCCTCCTGGGCTTTTCTGGTTTCTGGGTGTAATCGCATGGCACTGGCTGCCCCTATCCCCCTTACTGCTGGTTGGCAGTGCCAGTTTACCGGAGAAGCTGCCAGCATAAGCACTGCGAGGGCATTGTCTCAAGGAAGTTTAAAGAAAGAAAACCTACATGTCTTTCCAAAGTGCTGTTTCGCTCAGCTTTAAATGTAGGGGGTGCAAAACAGAAGCACCATTTCTATAAAATGGAAGATCATAGTCATTTGTAAACACTGTGAAATAAAAGCTGATTGCGAAATATATTGCCCTAACCATGTATTGCAAATAACGAGTTTCACAACATGCTTTTCAAGGATTTAGCCTGGCACCGCTCTACCCATCTTTTAGAGAGGAATTTCAAAATTTGGATGGTTTCAAATGGTAAATATCAAATTAGATGTGTAATTTAAAAACTCAAATCCTTCTGAACCTAACTTAAACTGCCGATGTGCAGGTCATCAGAAGCACTGCCATAAATACCAGTTTTGTTAGTCTCACGATGTACTGAGTGTCCATCCGTCCCCTGTGGGACAGTTTTGACTTACTGCAGCTGCTCTTTTTTGTTTGTGCTCTTATATGTTGTCGTAGGTTTTGGCTCAGTTTCCCTTGCCACTGTAAATAATTGCGCTGTTTTTGTGGCTGACGCACCTGCAATACAATCAGTGACTGCTCGGCCTCTGTGGAACTCTGTAATACAGGCAGTGACTGCTCAGCCTCTGTGGAACTCTGTATCAGTGACTGCTCGGCCTCTGTGGAACTCTGTAATACAGGCAGTGACTGCTCGGCCTCTGTGGAACTCTGTAATACAGGCAGTGACTGCTCAGCTCTGTTGAACTCTGTAATACAGGCAGTGACTGCTCAGCCTCTGTTGAACTCTCTGTCTGTGGAACTCTGTGACAGGCAGTGACTGCTCAGCCTCCTGTGGAACTCTCTGTGGAACTCTGTGACAGGCAGTGACTGCTCAGCCTCTGTGGAACTCTGTAATACAGGCAGTGACTGCTCAGCCTCTGTGGAACTCTGTGATACAGGCAGTGACTGTCTGTGATACAGGAACTGCTCTGCCTCTGTGGAACTCTGTGATACAGGCAGTGACTGCTCTGCCTCTGTGGAACTCTGTGATACAGGCAGTGACTGCTCTGCCTCTGATACAGGCAGTGACTGCCTCTGGGAACTCTGTGGGCAACTGCTCAGTCTGTGGAAATACAGGCAGTGACTGCCCTCTGGCCTCTGTTGAACTCTGTAATACAGGCAGTGACTGCTCAGCCTCTGTGGAACTCTGTAATACAGGCAGTGACTGCTCAGCCTCTGTGGAACTCTGTGATACAGGCAGTGACTGCTCTGCCTCTGTGGAACTCTGTGATACAGGCAGTGACTGCTCTGCCTCTGTGGAACTCTGTAATACAGGCAGTGACTGCCCGGCCTCTGTGGAACTCTGTGATACAGGCAGTGACTGCTCAGCCTCTGTGGAACTCTGTGATACAGGCAATGACTGCTCAGCCTCTGTGGAACAGGCAGTGACTGCTCGAACTCTGTGACAGGCAGTGACTGCTTCTGTGCCTCTGTGGAACTCTGTCTGATACAGGCAGTGACTGCTCGGCCTCTGTGGCTCGGCCTCTGTGGACTCTGTGATACAGGCAGTGACTGCAGGCAGTGACTGCTCTGCCTCTGTGGAACTCTGTGATACAGGCAGTGACTGCTCGGCCTCTGTGGAACTCTGTGATACAGGCAGTGACTGCTCGGCCTCTGTGGAACTCTGTGATACAGGCAGTGACTGCTCAGCCTCTGTGGAACTCTGTGATACAGGCAGTGACTGCTCGGCCTCTCTGTGGAACTCTCTCTGTGGATACAGGCAGACTGCTCAGCCTCTGTGGACTCTGTGATACAGGCAGTGACTGCCTCTCTGTGGAACTCTGTGATACAGGCAGTGACTGCTCGGCCTCTGTGGAACTCTGTGATACAGGCAGTGACTGCTCAGCCTCTGTGGAACTCTACAGGCAGTGACTGCTCACCTCTGTGGAGGCAGGCAGTGACTGCTCGGCCTCTGTGGAACTCTGTGATACAGGCAGTGACTGCTCGGCCTCTGTGGAACTCTGTGATACAGGCAATGACTGCTCAGCCTCTGTGGAACTCTGTGATACAGGCAGTGACTGCTTGGCCTCTGTGGAACTCTGTGATACAGGCAGTGACTGCTCGGCCTCTGTGGAACTCTGTGATACAGGCAGTGACTGCTCGGCCTCTGTGGAACTCTGTAATACAGGCAATGACTGCTCAGCCTCTGTGGAACTCTGTGATACAGGCAGTGACTGCTCAGCCTCTGTGGAACTCTGTGGCAACTGCTCGGCCTCTGTGGAACTCTGTGATACAGGCAGTGACTGCTCAGCCTCTGTGGAACTCTGTGATACAGGCAGTGACTGCTCAGCCTCTGTGGAACTCTGTGATACAGGCAGTGACTGCTCGGCCTCTATGGGACTCTGTGATACAGGCAGTGACTGCTCGGCCTCTGTGGAACTCTGTAATACAGGCAATGACTGCTTGGCCTCTGTGGAACTCTGTGATACAGGCAGTGACTGCTCAGCCTCTGTGAAACTCTGTAATGCAGGCAGTGACTGCTCGGCCTCTGTGGAGCTCTGTAATATAGGCAGTGACTGCTCGGGCTCTGTGGAGCTCTGTAATACAGGCAGTGACTGCTCGGCCTCTGTGGAACTCTGTAATACAGGCAGTGACTGCTTGGCCTCTGTGGAACTCTGTGATTATCTTGCTCAGGAGATAGTCCTTACGATGTGCTGTTGGTTATACCGCTGTTAAGCAAACACGTACTGTTAATGAGCATTCAGATTCGATGGATCAACCTGTGCCGATGTAATTGAAGACTCTGGCCCTATAAACACTTGAGTCACAAAATGTCTGTCGTGAGAAATTAAGAGTCTGAAAATATAACATCCATAAAATCTGACCCCAGTGCTAAAAGTACTTCAGTCATAAAATGTCCATTTTGAGAAAATTGAGAAAATCACCTTTGGTAGCTATAAAAGACGTTTTCCATCCTGACCTTATGGTAAGCGAAAATGTGACTAAAGAACTTTTAGCACTCGGCTCTTCAATTGTATTTGTGGTGTACAGACTTCTAAGTTACTGGCATTTTCAGTGGGTGCTTCCTGTATGATCAGACTTTAGCTGCAGTGCCATTTTATTCACGGTGGTGGCTTCACTAATGTTTACTGCTGGTTTGTTCGAGTTGAGGTTGCCATTTAGTTTTAGGAACATAATTGGCAAACTGGACCAAGGTCTGCTGCTGGGGGGGGGGGGGGGGGAATTAGAGAAATTATTCTAGAACCCCCAAACCTTCCAGAGGGATGGGGGGCCCAGAGGAGTATTTTTCAGGGGATCTAGATTTTCTAGCTATGCCCCTGCTTGAACCCAGGTTTGGTCCCTTCCCTGCCATGCTCTGTGAACTCCTTACCCTTGACCTGTGACCTGTGACCTCAGAAAGCTGATTGTGTCGTGTGCTGCTGCCCCTTGCAGGTGACACGGCCTCCACGGGTGGAGCAGGGCGGGTTGCAGATGGGGCGCTTTGACGAGAAGGCGTACCTGTCATCGAAGCAGCTGAAAGCAGGAGACGATCCGTACAAAGAGCACGCCTTCAACCTGCAGGAGAGCGATCGCCTTGGCAGCGAGCGGTCCATCAGAGACACACGCCACTACAGGTACCTATACACACATACGCAACTCTACAGGTAACTATACACACATGCATAATACTACAGATACCTGCACACTCACATACATGCCACTGGAGGTGACGATACACACACAGACATACACTACAGGCACTTGCACATACATGCCACAACAGGTACTTATACACACATATATACCACTATAGGTACCTACTCACGCACATACATGCCACTATATGTACCTATACGGGTACATGTACATGCACATACAGTACATGCTACTACTGGTTCCTATACACGTACATGCTACTGAAGGTAACTGTACACACATACATGCTACTACAGGTTACTATAAACATGTCTACATGCCACTTCAAGCAGTTATACACGCACATAAATGCCACTACAGCACAAGTAATTATGCACACATACATGCCACTGTAGGAGCGAAGCACAATAGCTGGGCAAATAAAAGTAAGTCTTATCTCTTACGCTGGTCTCAGCTACATTTGAATTTGTGATTTGGAATTACAATGAGTGCCTCAGGCCAGACTGGCCATGGTCATAGCTGTGCCTGGCTCATCCATGTGAATACATGTGAAGCGGCGATTGTTGCCAAGCAACGCACTGATATCCGAAGCGCATTCCAACTTCTTCCTTCAAACAAGCTTGTAGTTGATATGAATAACAACAACCCAAAGAAAACCAAGAGCAATTTACTGATAATGCAATCAGAAAATTTACTGAGTTGTATGCAGTGCACAGAAATTTAACGACACCAAACCAAACAAAATCTGAGGAACTGTTGGGCTGGGAGACAGTGGAGCATTTCTTTTTGATAACTTAGCTATGTGCTGTTGTTGAGGGGAGAGCTCTTCGATTGATTCAGACAGGACTGGCCTGCCAAAATTAAACCTCTCTGTCAGCTCACTGTCTGAATGGGTATCCAGTGGGTTTGCATGATCACAGACGACTATCATCTTTTGTCGTTCGTTCTGTAAACAAGACTCGTTGCTATCATTGTTTTTCCTTGTCGGTTTCTGTCCATATGATCATAAATTTTTCCGTTATAATTACGATTGATGCTAGCCTGAGTTTCCAGATTACGCCTGCTCCATACTAGGCGTAAAAGTTACACCCAAGTGCAACACTCAACAAGCCTAAGTCTTAGTGGTTCACCAGGCATTATCGTAAGTTGGTTGTAATTTCAGTTCAAACTCGGACGCTGCGTTGCACTCAGGCATTCAGCTGGCTGGCACGCTCCGCTACAAGTGACTACACACACATATACACCACAACAGGTAACTTAACTCTCACACATAAGAGCCACTACACGAGACTGTGCAAACATATGCATGCACACAGGGACACATACTGCTACATGTGAATATACACGTGCTCATACACACGCACATGCCAGTGCAGAGAACTGCACACACGCTCACACACAGACACACATGCAGGCTCCGCATTTATTCCAGTTTTTGTATAGTCACAACTTTACTTTTCTTTTGATTTTATATGCTACACCTCACTGAGGCAAGATACCTGCGGTGCTACTCAAAGCATTAGACCCACACTGGAGTCCTGTTGTAAAATGTTTTATATGTGCTGCACACTTTTTGGCAATATTTTGTTCTTGCCAAACATATTGCATGTGTAACATATTTAAACAGCTGGCAGGTCATGCACATGCCTGTCAAAATTAGCGGAGCATCGACAAAGTCTGCCAATGCAGGGATATTGCCAGAAATTGGCAGTTTCTTTCTGATGCCATTATTTTCTTTTTCTCTGAAACCCTGAAGCGTAGCCAGCTGTAATCAAAACAACAAAGCCTGAGTCACAGAGCAGGCTGCGTTCCCGTTCCAGTCACTATCGCCTTTCATCGCTAAACGCGGTCGGCTCAGCCTGCTGGCGTAGTCTAACTAATGAACAGGGATTAAGAGGCGTGGAATTGGGTCAAGATGTGCATTATTACCCCTGGGGAAATATTATGGTTGCAAACAGTATTAACCTCTTTCTTGCTTTTATCTGCTATGAAATTTCATGGCTGAAATGTGTGGCCCTGACTCGCTAGAATTAGCCATCTGCTGAAAAGTTCTACTTTGGTCATGGCTCACTACTTAAACTTCCCCGGGCATATTCCTGTAGCCTGTAATGTATTTGCTGGAATATTTCAACTGAATAATAACCAAAGTGGATTAATAACTGCCAGAAGTATGAATTTCTAAACCTGGGATGAAAGCGGAGAAAATGCTCATCGTGTAGTGGTGATACAAGACGTTGTTCTGCGAAGAGTTGAACCTATAATGTGAATTATTTTTCCTTGAAAGGTGTGGTAAATACATTCATGCTGACTAATCACATTGAACATATAGAAATAGAAGATTTTATTCCGTAAAATGAACTGAATGGTTGATATTCCTGAAATATATCAGCTGTGCTGATGTAGTGCCTGTTGTCCAGAATTAATTCAGTTTTAGTGGACAAATCTTCAGTTGATTGCATATGTCATCCTGTGGGTGCGACAGTTCTGCTCATGGCCTTAGGTCTGGTTTAGTGCTGCTAGCTTTGCCGTGGCACAAGGCCGCACATTTACAAATGTGGTTCACAGTCACACAAACTGTGGAAACATGGAGCTACAGCATATGGCTGTGGTTGAAAAGTCCCTAATAGTCACTACACTGTCAAATCAGGGAGTAGACCATGTCTGAAACTCCTCCAACCACCCCCTTCCAGCCATCCACCCTTCACTTACGCCCCTCCTCCCAGCAGTGAGACAATGGCAGGGGTGCATTTTTCGCAATGTGATAAAGTGGTCCTCTGTTTCCTATTAGCTTAGCACAGGCCTGCGTGCGTCTGTCTGTCTATCCCTCCCAGACTGGCTTCTGACAGCAAGAACTGAGGCAGATGAACCCAAGCATGTCTGTGCTGCAGCTTCAAAGAGGAATTATACGTCTTCCTGACCGTACATCACCTGGTCATGTGACCAGCTTTTAGAACTCTGCTCACTGGCACTTTCTCTAATATTAAAGGAGAGCTATTAGGGGAGATTTTGTCTTTAACATTGCTGTCTGCTGGTTGTGTCTTTCTCCTCTTTTCCTGTTTTGTCTGTGAACGTTTAAAAAAAATTGAGCTTACATTTTTCTCCCCGGATACTAGAGAGATTGTAAAAAAAAAAAAATGTACCCGATATGTGATGCATCCTCAGATTACTATTCGAATCCAGTCCTTGCTCATTCTTGAAGCGCCAAACCGTAGAAGCAGTTAATGAAAGACATTTGTGATGTCGAAATGTTTCTTATTTTGTTAATTAATTCTCCTGTAGTTCTCCCAGGGTTGCTGTTTGTGTGTGGCCCTCTTTGAAGATATCTTGTCTTTAATCTCTAGGTGTGCATCAGTGAACTTTGACTCAGACCTCCCACCCACGAGTGTCATCATTACGTTCCATAATGAGGCCCGATCCACGCTTTTACGCACTGTAAAAAGGTAATGATCCCCTAGGGGAGCGGCGAGGATCTTGGGGATAGATTAGCCCCTTGCAGGTGTGATGCCTGTTTCTGTTGACTCCGAATTTGTCTCGTGGGGCTCGCTAAGCAGTTGGCTCAGTTGACCTACTCTCTCCCCTTCCCACAGTGTACTTCTGCGGAGTCCTGCCTCTCTGATCCAGGAGATAATCCTCGTGGATGACTTCAGCACTGACCGTAGGTATCTTTCCTCTGAATAGCCACAGGCACGACACGCATACAGTCATACATGCTCTCACAAATACACAAACACACTCACGCACACACAGAGGCACACACACACACACACACAAGGGGTTTGTTTGGTGGTTCATCAAGTGGATTAGCAGATTTCTCATTACTGCTGACCACTGGCGTAACCCTGCTTGAATAGGCAGATTAGCAGAACTAAAGTGCAGCGCACAGCTTCTCTGCGCTACAATGAGCCACATGACCTGTCCCTTCAGTGGGTTACACAGAGAGACCAATGACGCGCTCTGTCCTTCAGACCAGACTCAATGTGACAGCGTGACACAGGGAAAAGCTGCAGCGCTGTCTCTTTAATGGAGCCTTGGCTGCGTTCCTAACGCTGGATTTATCCGTTCCATCTCTGCTATTGATTTTGCTGTTGGATCTGACTCCTCACCTGTCCAAAATCTGTTAACAGCTTCTGACATGTGTATGGAGACGCGTGAAGACTGTGAACCACACTGAGAGAGAGAGAGAGATAGAGAGAGAGAAAGAGAGGGTGAGGGAGAGAGAGAGGGAGAGCGAGTGATAGAGACCGATGCCTGTTGCTAAGAGCAAATTGATAGGAGTTGGATCGGCCATGCAGTGCTCCCACACCCCATAAGATGAAAACCTCATGCGTATCCCGGTTTACTGCAGAATCTGTGGAAAAAAAAATTAAGTTTCTCTCGACCAAGGGCAAGGAAGAACCTTTATAAATCTTTCTATCTCCGAGGACCCCAGGACGACATGAAAAGAAAAACTGGTCATGTTTTCTGCCGAGAGCAGGTGAAGAACATGGAGAAACGATTATTTTAAGATACCGTTTAACTACACGAGCAGTTAAATGGCGTCCATTCAGGAGCGGTAAACTGGCACCCATTTTCCCTCCGTGGCCAGCTTTCTTTTCACATTATCCGAATTACTGGCTTTACATCGTCTGCATTTCTCCCCTGTATTAACACTGCATGAGCTTTACAAATAGACCAGCCTCAGGTCTGGCACTGGCAGTGAGGACTGTGGCATTTGACCTTTGTCTGGGTAGAGTTTATCGGCTATCTACTGGTAGTGTTGCTTTGAATGACTTTGATGGTGCCAGGGCACATGTATATTGAATACGAGCACTTTGAGGGCTGTTGATGTTTGGCTATTTGTGTGAATGTGCAATCAGTTTACAGCAGTCTGCTGCCATACAGAGTGGACATGGAGGATTTTTTTTTTTTTTTTGCCTATTTGGACAGTTACACAATTTTTAAAGGCTCTACTTAGTTATTGCTTCACCCCAGTCCATAAGGCTGAAATGACCCTCTTTTGCAACTTTGAGGCATTAATTTGGGCACATTTACATTCACTATGAGTAACAGGAATTACAGCTGTTTCATATGGTTTCACTGTTCAATCCCAGATCTTTCACTATATCTTGTCTTTTTATGGATTCACAATTTTTCCATTGCTATACTGAACAAGAGCAGTTTTGATGTTTGCCATTTCTGTTACCCCCCCAACACACACACACACAGATGCGTAGAAACTCACACACTGGCTTGGAAGTCTTTTGATGTTGTAAGTTGTTGTTCATTTCTCTGTGGTTGTTTTTTAAGTTGAAACAATAAGTAATTATACGGCACATGCATACGCACACACAGGCATAAACACCCACAGTAATGTCCGGGGCCTGATTGTAATGAGGCCGGGGAACTGTGGGTCCAGCAGGAGTTGAGCGGAAACAGAAGACAGCTGTCCTGACTGTAATCCACTCAGATCACCTCCCTGCAGATAACTCCCTCCCACCATCTGTGCTGCTGAGCAGCAGAAAAGTGTCGGGATACACACACACACACACACACACATGCACAGACAAGCACTTACAGACTCACACACACTTTATTTTTGTGAATCTGCAGGCTTGCCCATGCTAATGCCTGTTCCACTCACCAGTGGAGCTCTACTTGATTTAAACAGGAAAACAAGCTGGGGATCAAATGGCCGTTAATCTTCCAATCGAGAGTCACCACTCTTACTGGGTCGCAAATTACTGTCCCTTCACGGCTGTGTGTGTGTGTGTGTGTGTGCCCGTATGTGTCCCTGCGGGTGCATGTGTATGCTCCTCACCGTTTCTTCGTTTGTATGAATATTGCCTGTGTTTGTTAGCGTGTTGTGAGTTTTCCTTTGTGTTTGTGTGAATACACTCAGTGGCAATTTTTTTGGTTACACCTGTACATCTGTTCATTAATACAAATTTCTATTCAGCCAATTAAGTGCTAACAACTCACCTCATGAAAGGTCAAGAGGCTCACTTGTTCCTTTGATCACAGATTGGAATGGGGACGGAACAGTGGCATAGCTAGTGGGTGGGCAAAGGCATGTCCCTTTATGACAATTAGTCCTGGCAAGTTCTCAATCATTTCCCTTTATTGACGCGTTTTCCAATTATTGCAATTGGCAACTGAAGACACGGTTTCTCTCCATAAGTGATCTAACAGCGATGAAATCAGGGCTAAATTCAGTACAGAAAAATAATTTACATATTAATAGGCCAATGCTTCCCGTTGATTGAACTGGTCCGCGTTCCAATGAAACATTGACTTTCACTCTTGGTATTGTGTGGGTTGATAAAAAAAAAAAAGTGGCACTTGGCAGTTCAATAGGCTACAAAAAGCGTGCGGCTCCAGCTATTTGCATGAGAGTCGACAGGTATGCCATATTGAATAACGTTGATTTAAATACAGCAAATACGCGTCCAGATGAATGATTGTCGTCTTACCTACTCGGGGAGAACAAGCAGCACCTGTTACGTGTGGAGTGCTCTCGGTGTGAACCTTCTGTTAATTATGAAAATGACTGAGAACAGGTCAGGACTAATAATTGTTTTAAACGGACGTTTTGTGCACCCAAATTCTCTGTACTTGTTCCGCCACTGTACTGAATTTAGCCCATGATTTAATCGCTGTTAGATGCATATGGAGAGAAACCGGTCTTCAGTAGCAAATTACAATAATTGGAAAACGTGTCAATAAAGGGAAATGATTGAGAACTAGCCAGGACTAATTGTTGTCATAAAGTGACGTGTCTGTGCCCCCCCACTAGCTACACCCCTGGGAAAGAATGAGATCTAAGTGACTGACCATGGAATGATTTTCAGTGCCCAAAGTGGTGGTTTGTGTATCTGAGAAATTCCTGATCTCCTGGGATTTTCAAACAAAACAGTCTGCAGGGCAGGGGTGGCTGGTGAACTGCAAATTGATGAAGCACAGAACAACCCTTGAAAATAGTTATTGGTCCTGACTTGATTTCAATCATTTATTTAAATTGACATGAACTCCAGAAACACTTGGGACCATTTCATGTTGCCAGTTCTCCTTCATTAATGTAAGATGAGAACTATTAACTCATTCCCTACGGAATACTTTTATATAAAATTGTTGTGTTTGTACGGAATACTTTTCCAGAAAATTACACATTATAAAGTCTTGAAGTACAGGTGGCCCATGACCGCGGTCGTCAACTGATTTTATGTTTTCATCGGACTGCGAATAGTCATCCACGCCGCTGGCACCGGCTTACCGTAGGGAATGGTAGAATTCGCCGCGCCGTTGGCAGCGGCTTGCCGTAGGGAATGAGTTAAGTCTTGATCTGTTTTCAATCAGTTTTGTTTATTAACAAGTTTCACCAATTTTCAGTTCTCCAGCCACCACTGTTTTGGAGTCCACAGAGAGCGATGGAAAAAATACAAGAAAACATCCACTGAGTGTCGGTTCCTTGGGCAAAAACGTTTTGTTAATGAGTGAGGTCAGAGGCTGATTCAGCATGGCATCCGAAACTCAAACAACCGTGCGCCACAGCGGTGCCAAGCAGAATAGCATCTCTGAAGAGGTCACTTCGAACGCTCGTTTGTGTGTTTGTTTGAGCGCTTCCTCTGCATTAGCAGTGTGTGTAATGCGCTGGTCTCTCCCCCTCCCCTCTCAGCTGAAGACTGCCAGCTGCTCGCACAGATCCCCAAGGTGATGTGCCTGAGGAATGAGCGCAGAGAGGGTGAGTGTGCCGGCCATCTGCGGGGGCCGTGCGGCCCGGACAGGAAGGGCTTGGTGCTGGAGGTGGGGGTGGGGCTCAAATCACATATCGTTAGCCTAATAGCATAGTTGCCTAAGTCGAACATTTTCGGAAAACAAGAAAAAAACAATTTTTAGCAAGCACATTGGTATTTTTTTGATATTGATATATTTTTTGATATCAAAAAATGACTTAGGCAATTATGCTGTGAGGCTAACGATATAGAGAAGAGGGAGGGAGCATATCATTGCACCATATTGGAGAGGGAATGCACTGCAGAAGCCAAAAAAAAAGTGTATTGCGGCACATATTTTAGTCTTATAATTAGACTTTGCATTTTATTTCTCTCTCGTGCTAAAAACACTGGCACTTAGCTGAGAGTTTTTTTTACTCATTTCGAGATTTGTTTGGGCTGTAAGAAAATTTTACTTTTCAGGCATGCAGTAACTTCAAACCAGCATATATTTCTTACTTAAGATATAAAATAAGACTTAGAGGCTCATTTCAAGGCCAAAACACTAGCTCAGACAGATTGTTTTGTTGTGTATCCCTATGGAAACGTATTTGGGATACTGCTGAATTTCAGAAAGCAGTGATCCATTCTCGCTTGGGCAATGATGGAAGATGTGCACTCTCTCTTTTCTGTAAATGCCCCCCTTTCCCATTCCTCCCTCTCTCAGGTCTCATCCGGTCCCGGGTTCGAGGGGCCGGCGCTGCTTCTGCCTCCGTCCTCACCTTCCTGGACAGCCACTGTGAGGTCAACACGGACTGGCTGCAGCCCATGCTACAGAGAGTCAAAGAGGTACCTGAGCACAGTGGCTCTTATTGGAAGGGAGGCAACTGCCTGATGGAAACTTAGCTAAACATTTTAAACTGAGCTATAGCCAACATAAATATGCATTTAATCATAGTTATGTGTCTGAATGCCCAGAATAAGAGAAGCCAATCTCTGTATGAGATTGCACAGGGTTTTTATTATTGAGGTTGATAGTCCAATCCTGAACAAAACAGACAGAGCAATGCAGTTTGGACAGGTTGTTGTCAAGGGACGGTCCAGGGTCTGAGATCAGCGGTCGTTGTACTGGCTATGAAGTTGGGCAAAGATTGCGGAAGAGCTGAGGTCAAAACCAGGAAAGCAGACTGAGGGGAATTGGCTTGGGCGAGGTAGGCAATGGTGTGGACTGGACAGATGAACACGGGAATCAGGGAGACAAAAAAAAACAAACATGAGACTGGACTGCAAAACAGAGTAACCAGGAACAAAGAGAAATTAATATGAGAAAGCGATGATTAGCACCAAGATTATCCGGCGAAGAACACTGAAAATAGAAAGCTAAATACACAAAGATGATGAGTGGAATGAGACACAGGTGCAGGAAGGGGCATGTGGAGTCATGGAGGTAATATAATAGAACTAGAGAGAGCGAGGAAGTACCACCCCTATTACTTTCAATGGGAGATGCTAGGCTAGCTACCTCAGCCCAGGAAGTACGGAATTGACCGACGCCATCTATAAAAATGGCATTCCATGGGTGCTTATTTCCAGCACCTTTTCATAAGATTGCCAATCTGATTACACAGCACAAATGGCCAAGAAAGTGTGTCGTCTGTGCGGATTGGCGAATGTTTTCGAGGGGAAATGATGAGCAACGCTGTTAATCCAAAACGCGCACGCACTTTTCATTCTTCTTGTTTAACGAGGAGCAAGAAGACATTTTAATCAAGTAGGATAAAAAGTACAACTCTAATCCTCGACTCAACAGCAGTCTTGCTGAGAGCTAATTGACGCAGGGCTACGTCTATTTATAACCTACAGGACATACGGCTGTTCAGCAATTAAAATGACTTTGTTTTACCTCCACGTAGCCCACGTAGAGGTCTGCTAATAATGAATGTCTTCACTCGTCGAAATAATCAGTCACTTTGTTTGCCTTTTTATATGGCATGATACAATCAATTTATTCATTCATTCATTTATATTTATTTTCCCATATATAGCCTAATGCAATAACGTACAGGCCAAAATACGATAGCTTTTACACTAATCCCAACAGCGAGTGTAATTTGTCTCCTTCCTGAAATAAAGTGAAATAGTTTGGCAACACTGATGCGCGAGGCCGCTGCTGCTCATGCCTGCCGACACCAAACTCGTGCGCGAGCTCTAAGTATCAGTTCTTATTTTACAGGCCCTCTTGAAAAAAATCAAACCGTTGCGTCAGACAAAGAGTAAAATAATCAAGGATTACCAAATACATTTTCTTTTGTTTTTGCTTTATTTGGCAAGAAAAAAATACGCACTTTTCAAGTGGTGTCTATGGAGCTGCCGCGTCGTTGGCCACAAAATTTCCTCCAGTGGGAAACGCGGAAGCAATAAATACCTGGAGCTAACATGCTAACTGGATAAAGCAAAGGTACTATCTCTATGTGTGGAGTGCACAAGAGAATTCACAAGGTAACAAGACAATTAACCAGTCAATTAGACAGCAGGGAGAAAGACACATGAAATGCTCAAATTGGAAGAAAAGGGAGTGAGAACTAATGAACACAGAGATGGGACATGACATGATGACTGGTCTAATTAATAAACCTGATTTTATTGTTTCTTAAAGAGCAATCGCTTGAGCACTTTAGCATGCAGTGCCTTATTTGTGCCCTCTGGACAGATACCAGTGCTCTCAAACTGGCTCATTCAGAGAGCCTCAGATGAATATTAACTTTGATAGATGAGTGCTGTAGATGGATGGGTGGATGCCCATGGTAGCCTTAAAATATACTGAATACCCCAAAAAAAGCTTTTAAATATCACCTAACTCGGTAAACATGCGCAGGACAGTCTGCATAATTTGATTGCAACCTGTTGATTCCAGTTGCAAGGCACATATAAAGTGAAATTTCTTTCCTACTTCACATATAAGTTGAATTTCACCCCAATTCATTATTATCCCCCGTCACGAAGTGGATCATCCGTCCGAGTTCAATGGGGACAAGTTTTCTCGGAAACTATTGCACCTACATAAATGAAATTTTGTATGTGGCCAGTACTGATGCCCCTACTGAATGAGTTCGACCATTGATTCCGAAAAATTATTTTTTACCGAGTTATGGCCCTTGACTCTGTTCGTGGGCTTAAGTGTATGGGTGTTGCAATGGGGGGAAAGTTCTCTCGGCAACTATTGCACCTACGTGGATGAAATTTTGTGGGTGACCAGTAATAATGATCCTACTGAATGAGTTCGACAGTTGATTCCGAGAAATTTATTTTTACAGAGTTATGGTCCTTGTTTCTGTTCGTCGACTTGGTGTATGGGATTTGCAATGGGGACAAGTTTTCTCGGCAACTATTGCACCTTCATGGGTGAGATTTTGTGTGTGGCCAGTACTAATGACCCTATTGAATGAGTTCGACAATTGATTCCGAGACATTTATTTTTACGGAGTTATGGCCCTTCACTCTGAATTTGGTGTATGGGTGTTTAATGGGGACAAGTTTTCTCGGCAACATGATGAAATTTTGTGGGTGGCCAGTACAGATGACCCAATTGAATGAGTTCCACAATTGATTCCGAGAAATTTATTTTTACGGAGTTATGGCCCTTCACTCTGAATTTGGTGTATGGGTGTTTAATGGGGACAAGTTTTCTCTGCAGCGTGATGAAATTTTGTGTGTGGCCAGTTCAGATGACCCGATCGAATGAGTTCCACAATTGATTCCGAGAAATTTATTTTTACAGAGTTATGGCCCTTCACTCTGAACTTGGTGTATGGGTGTTGCAATGGGGACAAGTTTTCTCGGCAACTGTTGCATCTACGAGGATGAAATTTTGTGTGTGACCAGTAGTGTAATGACCCTATTAAATGAGTTTGAAAACTAATTCAGAGAAGTTTATTTTCATGGAGTTATGGCCCTTGACTCTGTTCATTGACTTAGGTGTATGGGATTTGCAATGGGGACAAGTTTTCTCCGCATGGGTGTATGGAAGGTTCCATTGACTTTTGGATTTGGTATACTGCGTTTCTTTAATTTTCTGACTATGAACCTAAAAGTATTTCCTGTGAAATGGATTTTGTTGCAAAATTCACATCAATTGTTTCACTGCAAATCATGTTCTTCACCTTTTACGTGGAAGTGTTTTTTTTTCCTGGATTTGAGGGGATATATGGAACACTTCTGCACACCCAACATTTTCTCTCCTCAGTACACTTACTAACTTTCCACTGTTTCGCCTTTTGAAGTTGATTATTATTCCCCGCCACGAAGTGGATTGGGGGATATTGGAATGGAGCTCGTCTGTCTGTCCGTCCATCCGTCTGGGTTCAATGGGGACAAGTTTTCTCGGAAACTCTTGCACCTTCATGGGTGAAATTTTATGTTTGGCCAGTACTAATGACCCTATTGAATGAGTTCGACAATTGATTCTGAAACATTTTTTTTTTTTTAATAAAAATTTGGCATCTCCAATCCCACCCGAATGTGAAATGCCCAATTGGTGAACTATGTACAAAGCTTGCTCGTATGCGACCCCTTGCTGTCAACTCTGGAGAGCGAAGACAGTTCACGGCTCTCCTCCGAAGCACGTGCCTGTCAGCCACTGCTTCTTATACACTCGTTGGTTGAATCCTCGCAAGTTCAGAATGAGGGCGGGGGATACCCGGACATGAACAGACTTAGAATCTTCCTGACGAGCGCCCATCTGGCCAACAGGAGGCGCTTGAGCAACGAACAAAGCTATTTATTTATTTCCCTGTCCCGGCAGTCCCTTCCCAATTTGAAACCCTGTAGCGCAATGGCCAATTGTGCGCTACTCTGAAAAAGCTGCCGACCACTGCTGGTTGGTACGACTGGGGCTCGAACCCACGACGTGATAGTCACCTCTGCTCTGCAATGAGGTGCTTTAACCGAGTGAGCTACCCGGCAGCTCGAAACATTTATTTTTACGGAGTTATGGCCCTTGACTCTGAAATTGGTGTATGGGTGTTGCAATGGGAATATGGAATCTCCCGTGACCATTCTTACCATGGCGGGGGATATTGGTGACAATGTTGCCTTGTTCATACTCACATATGTTTGTAGAGAGTAACGTATTCCTTTGTGGGTTGAAAAGTCTGATTCAGTGAACAAGAGCTTCAGATGGTTGTTGTCACTCATTTGGACCTTCGCTCTCAGTCTCTGTAATATATATTTGGGACTCAGGTGGTCTGTGTTGCCATGGTAATTGGAAGTGAATGGCAAATTATAGGACCCGTCTGACAAGATTTAACATACAGAACCGTGCAGTCTCCTGTAGCCAGTGAGAGATGCATGTGTGGTCTCAGTGTTGTGTATTTTATGGCTGTGTGGTGGTTTTTGAGATTTATCTCTGGGAAGTGAATGTTGTATACAGAGGTAGGGAAAAACAGTGCTGTCTTGAGTAATCCAGTTTTGTTATACATTTTTTTGTGAAATAAACAATTGGATGAAGGAGAAGGGAGTTGAGAGGAAGGCAGCCCTTTTAAAGGAAAATCCCTATTTTACATTGCATACTGTTCCACAAAATGGAAGTTAATTAGACTCAATCCCAAAGAAAAATTTTGTGGTCAATGTTTGCTATCAATGCTTTCGTTTCCGTTTGTGTTGTCTTGAAAGATTTCAGTTAATCTTGAATTAATTTGGGGGAAAAAAAATCAATCTTCCTGTTCCTTTGTATATTTTGCCTTCACATCATTCCAACATTGTTTTCTCTCTGAACATTTGTTTTAGTCTTATGATGGCTTACATGTTTCCCTCTTTTGTTTAAAGAAATAGCTTGTTTTAAGTACCTTGTTGCTTGTTAATGTAAATTGTCCTCCCAGTATTTTGGAATGAGTCGACCTTCCACACCTCTGCAGCTGGGAATCTTTTTGTATGCAAAATGCAAAAGGATGAGGAAATTCTACGACTGATTATATGACGATTAATAGCAAAGACTGACTTTTTATTAGTTTATTAGTGACTGTGTTCCTTATCTCGCCTGTTAACATCTCTGGCTGTGTGGTTATCTGAATTAGTCCAGATGTTACCCTGCAAGACAATATTCAGATTATATGCTAGGATATGAAACACTGCATCAGAATGCATCTATTCCAAGTCTAGTGGACGGATTGCCGAAAGGACCATGGGTAGTATGAAAATAATTAGACACTCAATGATAAAAATGAAAGGGCTAATGGGTATGGCTCAGGCATACACTTCTGCTTTTTGTCTTCGAAGACCTGATCTGGTGTTTGTTTGTTAGCTTGGCCCGTTGACAGAAAAGGAGGGAGACGAGAAGAAAGAGAGAAGAGAGAGAGAGAGAGAGGGCAGAGAATGGCGGGAAGAAACAGTCGCGGAATGGCAGTTAAAAATTCCTTCTGCGATCATAGAAGCTGGAGAAATCCTATTACGTTAGACTAACACTATTGAAAGCTGCAGTGAAAGTGCCCTCTTAAATCCAGCTGGGAGAGAATTTGCTCTGGCTCCTCACAGTGTCCTACACTGAGATAGGGTTCAGGGCCAGTTCACTCTCCACAGGCACACGTCAGTGTTAATTGGAGGGGGTTCACTTTAATTGTCTCATCGTAACGGGATCTCTGTCAACTGTGGGTTTTGTGTTCCTTGCTTCACCGGTCACCACATATTAACTTTTTAAGCCAGTGCGTTAGTGAGTTTCATATGGGTACAGGATGGAAATGTTTTGTACATTATTTGGCTTGCTAGGTCAGTGTTTTTACGCATTATGCAGAATGTTGATGATTATCCTTGAACTTGGTGTAGTTTGGACTGTAGTGAGAAGCTGCTGTTTAATCGGAAAAAAGGCTTTTGTCATTTCTGGCCTTTTTCAAAATTGGGGTGTTTAAAACACATTGCCTCTACCCTACCAAGTCTCTTTAACCCTTTTGCGCAGAATACAAAACTTTGCGATTTTTTCCTGTTGTGCATGAACCTATTTAAGCTTTATAACTCAGTGTTTGTGTCACAGAGATTTTTGAAAATTATTCTAGTGAAGCTAGACATTTGGAAAGTCAATTACAGAATTGTTTAGGAATTAAAATTTGGAATTTACGGATGCCAGCGTCTATGTCTGCACAAAGGGGTTGGGTAATTGTATTTTCTTTTTCTGTTTTGCATAATTCAGTTTGCCTGCTGTACAAACCTATAGTAAACCTCTGGTGAGGTTTTATGGGGCTCTATAAACAAGGCTTTTAAAACGCCTCTTAAAACCGATCATTGGTCTCCAATTGTTTTCACTGAGGTACTGATTATGCCGTGAATATGATGTGCGAATATCTATTTAGTAACATCAGAGTTTGTGTACTGCTGATGCTCAAATAGTTTTTTAGAATTAGTGTTAGATTGCAGATAGTGTGGGCATTACTGCACTGTCGTAAGTTCGTGCACCTTGTGCCACCAGGTGACAGAACACCTGAAAGCCGACATTTGGCAAACTCTGCTGTGTTTAGATGTGGACGTGTAGTTCTTCTAAACATAAAGATAAATGAAGGGAAAGATGCAACATTCCAGTGATGATGTGAGAGAGGCCTGTGATTTACTGTAAAGGAGCGCAGCCTTTACTATATTGGGGTTGCCTGTGGCCTATAGCTTACAGTAGGTGCTAATAGAGGGCGAATGGCTAAGCCACAATAGGATCAGTGCAGCTGTTTGGGCCTTTGAGCAGGGAGCCTAGCCCCATATCGCTCTTAGCGTGGTCAATAATTTCAGGTAAGAGCTTCCGCTCAGTAATTAAATGTGATGTAAATGTTAATGTGATGCCTCCTGGCTTGAGCTCGTCCATAGAAAGACCATAAGATGTGCTACAGAGGCAGTGTTGTGCTTTTGTTCTCCAGGACCACACGCGGGTGGTGAGCCCCATCATCGATGTCATTAGCCTGGATAACTTTGCCTACCTGGCGGCCTCTGCTGACCTGAGGGGGGGTGAGTGAGTGCAACTCCACCCACTGCTATGTCCGTATGAGATGCTCCCATGTGGAATCTGCAGGAGTCCTACAGCGAATTTGTTTCTCTTTCTTTGCATTTGTTCTTTTAGGGTTCGACTGGAATCTGCATTTCAAGTGGGAGCAGATCCCAATTGAGCAGAAGATGGCGCGGTCTGACCCCACTCAACCAATCAGGTGACTGTTTTTCAGCGATACCGCTTCTTCAACGGTATTTCATTGTCCTTCCTCATCTTCAATACCTTCGCTGCACTGAAATTAATTTTCAAAAAATGATAAATTAAATTATCTTGTGCCATTGAAAACCTAAAAGAGAAAAGAGCTCTTTTAAACAAGAGGAGCTCTTTTAAACAAGTTGCCATATAATAGGTTTTCGACAGCTCTGAATGTGGTGTCTTACGTCATTGAGCAACACTATTTGTATTTAGCGCTCTAAGGGTTAAAAAGTCAGTCTGGGAGCCATGTGATCGGATGCTCCAATCCCAACTGCACCATTACTGCCTGAGCCATGGGCCACATGAGCGAGAGGCAACAATTGGCTGAGCCTTGACGGGGATAATAGGGGCTAAGCCAGTTAAATTTGTTTGTCTCTTCATTCAGTGGTGGCCTCCTCTGGTCGGATAAATGTATGAGCCAAATGTACGCTGACTGCGCTATCCTCATGAGACACAGGCAGTGTGTAATTGACGGTGTGCTGGCAACATGGAAAGAAGGGGCAGTCATTAGAGGAATCACATGCCGTCCTACCCTTCCTCCTGAGTCGTTGGGAGCAGGTCACTGCATGTGACTTACTAATTCAGCTGTGTTCAGGGCGGAAAAAAATGGGGAACCCCCCCTCAAAAATACATATATATTTGTCTTTACAAATATTTGTATTTCACTTGTATTTCGACTTCTAATCTTACTTATATTCATTTTTTGCTATATGTCGCCAATGAAGTGAGATATTTTGACTCATTTCAAAATTTACGAGGGATAAGAGATGTACACCTCCCTACTTTTCTAACAAACAGTGACTTAAAACAAGAAAATAGTTTTACTTAAAAGAAAAAAGATATTATAATTACAAGCTTTAAGAGCTTGTGAGGACCTGCATTCTTTGCAGTGTTCCCCTTCATCCTCCTCCTCACCATCACGGTGTGTTTGTGCCGTGGTTCTGCCTTTGCAGGACTCCAGTCATCGCAGGCGGGATCTTCGTGATGGACAAGAGCTGGTTCAATCACCTGGGGCAGTACGACACTCACATGGACATCTGGGGCGGAGAGAACTTCGGTGAGTGGAAGAGAGTGGAGACGTGTTTCGTGTTCAGTGTTCCCACCAGAAGCGTAGCCAGGACTGGGTCTAGGCGGCACTGGCCCACCCACATTGTGCACTGGCCCACCCACCCATGAAAATATTTTTTGAATTTAAAAATGATTCATTTATGAACACAACGATTAAAATATATGTTCATAAATATAAATAATGAACACGCAGTGTAGTTTTGGGTGTGTCCTAATTTATTTTGCGTTTGGGATAAGCGGGACATTCAAAATAAGTCGGGGTAAGTACGTGGATTGTAACTGGAACGTGATTGAAAACAGGGGTTTTCATTGTACGCCTAATGAAAGCTTTGTATATTTTTCATTCTAATATAAACCATAAACTGATATTTGCTGGCGAAAAAAAATCAGCCCTCCCACATTTATTTAGGCCCACCCAAAACAAAATTTCTGCCTATGCCACTGGTTCCAACTTGCTGATTTTTTTCCCTCATGGTCGTTCCCCTGGGTTGCCAGGTTATGTTACTGATTCAGGGCCAAAGAGCCGTTTGAAATTCAGTATGTGCTGCTGAGATGCGGATCTCTGCATAAAAGGCAGCCGCATCAATGGAAATCTGCCAAGGACTTGACATCTTGGACTTGTGTACAGAGTCACTTAGTGAAATTAGACCAGTAAACAAGCCTGATTCGGACGAGACTGCTGGTCTGTGTGCATGACCATCAGAATTTTATGGCCTTTTATTGCCTTTGTCGACAATAGTTTATCAGTATTGCCTGAATCAACTTGATGCGTTTACAGTATATTGATTCTTATGGTAGCATAACATATTTTCTAAATCAACTATAAATCAACTGTATTCATAAAATAAAAGTCCACTAAGATCTGAAAATGTAATGGAAAGTAGCAGATTCGTGAGCCAAAAATATAGTTAATATAAACACTTATGAATAAATGACACAACCTCATATGAACGCTATGATAAACTAATGAAATTGAGTAAACCTATTCTCAGTCAGGGAGGTATTTCACAATACATGATAACTATGTTAGCTGGATGTTTCTCACCTTTTTTACTTTACCGGATTTTACTCTGTGATCTTATTCAGCTAACTCTGTAATCCTGCATCACGACTGGGCCTTGTTCAGTGTGATTTAAAACTGCTTTACAGCAAGACTTTTGGTAGTTTTTCTCTCTCTGAGGTGCTTTTGTGCACTCTATGCTTTGCTGTGTGACCCTCCAATACACACCAATATCCTGGCCAGAATTTCTACTAAAGCCTCGCTCGCTGTCCAAATGCTGTTGATACGATTATTAATGTTTTTGAGCCTGGAACATACTATCTCAAGTGTAATACAGCGTATCTTTCTTGCATGCAACTGTAGTATATGCTCACAAACACAACAAAAAAAAAAGTCAGCCTTATGTGTTTGTGTCTATTGCTGTGATTTAAAATATCGAAAATATTACCTTTTTTGGCTTTGTGTGATTGACGAGTGACGTTTTCATATCCCACTGGCAAATTGTGAAATGAGTCAAGTTCAAGTCACACATTATTGGCAAGAAATTTTTCTTTTATTTTGCGAAAAGGAACAGAAATGGGATTTTCAATCAAAGTAAAAGATAAAAATTCTTGGCCTATTGATTTGTAGTGTGTATTGTGTTGTGTGCATAAATGTGCCAAAGGCTGACAGCCACATGTGATGAATAAATCATCATGGTTTATCACATCATTTTTCATGTTGAAATCTGGTACACAGCGGAGGATGAAGAGCTTTTGGAATCTACTAGGTCTCTATGGTAAAAAGAGGGCTTTCTGTCCAGCTGGGGAAAGGTTTGAAAAAATACTCTCTTATTAGTGATTACTAGCTATATTTTGCCCAGAATGAACAAGCTGTTTTTGTACCTGGAGTTGCACAATAAGCTCTTAAATTGGGTCTTTTGAAAAAACATTGCTGCTTAGCTCATCCACTGCTTGTGATTGCATGCTGACACGACAATGAATTCCATGTTTTGATCATCATGGATTTTTTTTTTCTCCAAAATATTTCCATCAGAATAGTGGGGAATTATTTTGTAGTTTTTGAGATCTGTAGTTGAGGGTTGTGTGCAGAGCTGACCTCTGTCTATTTGCCTTCAGATTGTGAAATGTAAACGGAGAGTCCCAATTTTTCAAAAATAACTGTCATAGTAAATTATTGCCGACCCCAACCCACTTCTGCTCCCTCAATGGTCTCTTCTAGAGCCCCCTCACCCAAAAGTTCTCCCAAAATCCCTCTCCAGGGCTACAAGACCTCTTGCCTGGTGCAGCACAAAGGCAAGGGCTTTGCACAGTCATAACTCAAAATAAGCACGCTCTTTATTGCCTTTAAGCAGGTTTGCTGCTTTAAGATGGGCTTCAGGGATAAGTGAATATAAGCAAATTATACGCAAATTAAATTGATATCAGTTAACATTTGAGCAAGTCGTCTTGCTATTCATTGATTAGGAAAACCCGGAAGATGTCCTAACCCTGCTCATGTTTGAGGAAGAGCAGCGATAAAGCAGGGATTTGGTGTGGATAGAAGAGGAGCAGTTCTCCTTCCTGATCTTAGGAGTTGATACGTTTCTGCATAGGTACTGAGCAGCTCAATGTCACTATAACAGTTCCCATGTCCCAGCTAAGCAAGTACACATTTTACAAAACCTCAGCATTTTTTTTTTTTTTTTTTGCTATGGCACTTGTGAAATGTTTCAGGGTGTTTTTACTGTGAGGTGTATTGCTCTCTATTGTCACATTTACGCTAAAACACTTGGTCTAGTACCCTTAGAACTGGTGTGTTACCTGTGCGGACCGGTACCTAAACCCTAGATCTGGTTTACGTTTCCACCGCAAACAGTACTCGTAAATGTAGACAGGGTTGTTACCGGATGGCAAAAGTCACGTCAGCCACGTAAGCGGCGGGATTTCTCTTAAGTTGTTGTCGAGCAAGAGTGGTAATTCTCTCTTGACCGATCAAAAGACTGCTTTGTTTTTTGCTCCATCATTTACTATTGGATCAGTGTGCTTGGTACCGTAACAGAGTGGTAACAAAATACAAAAGTAGAGAAGGGATTGGAACAATTTTTTAACAATGGAACTGCAAAAATAACAATTTTAATATGTTATGAATTGAACTGAACTGGACTGCTTGGTGCAAACAAGGCTTATTTGACCTCTAGCTAATTCCTGTTGTGCTCTGTGTGCTTTATCCTCCCTGATCTACTGCTTTTGGCTTTTTCCTGCCGTTTCCCATTTGACCTGTCTGTCTCTTTCTACCTCACCCTCTGTCCTACTCTGTCCTTTTCTCTCTTTCCTTGCTCTCTCATTCTTCCCTCTCTTCATCTCTCCTCTCTCTCCCTTTTGATGTGTCCTGCTCTGCTCTCTCCCTCCCTCTCCTTTTCTCTTTTGCCATTTTTCTGTCATTCCCTCTCGGCCCTTCTCTCCCACTCACTCCATCTTGCTTTCTCTCTTCCAATCTCCCTTTCTTTTCCTCCCCTTCTGCCTTTCTCTGACTTTTTCCCTTTCCCTCCCTCCCTCCCTCCTTGGTCTCTCTCCCTCCCTCCCTCTCTCCCTCTGCTCAGAGCTGTCGTTTAGGGTGTGGATGTGCGGGGGCAGCCTGGAGATTCTGCCCTGCAGTCGCGTGGGCCACGTCTTCAGGAAGCGCCACCCATACGATTTCCCAGAAGGCAACGCTCTGACATATATAAAGTAAGTGGGCGGCTCCTTTGGCTGCTCTGGTGCTAGCGGGGGCTAGTCCACAGGTGCTGCTGCGGGGCCTTTGTTCTCTGTGGCTAAGTGACCCCCCTCTGACCCCGTGTGTCTGGCAGGAACACGCGCAGAGCAGCCGAGGTGTGGATGGATGACTACAAACAGTACTACTACCTCGCCCGGCCTTCGGCTCAGGGCAAGTCCTTCGGCAGGTGGGCCCCTTGTGTTCAACATCTCTTCTCTCACTTTCTGTCTCTCTCTCTCTCCATCTCTCTCTCTCATTCCCTGTCTACCTCCCTCTCTTTCTCTGTCAAGTCTTCTCCCTCTCCTTCTTTCAATTTTCGATACCAATTTCAATTTGCTTTATGGGCCTGACAAATCAGTACATCTGTGTTGCCAAAGCAGAGGAAAGCCAGAACAAATAAATAAATAAAAAAAAGACGGCATAAATACATGAAATAAAAATAAATTTAAACTTGGAAGAATTATGTTGTCATTGACTGTAGTAAACAAAGCTGTACTTGTCCCTCAATGTTGTACAATGGTGATACTTGTTGATGCTAGTTATTTAGCCTCATTTTATGACATAATAAAAAAATACATATTTGAAGACCACTATGGAAAAATGATCAGTCACATTTTCACGTTGTGAAGAAATGACGAATTAAAAATTCAAAACGATTTTGGAAACAAAGCATTGAAAAAATATGCAAAAAATATAAAATATATAAATATTATAATGATGTATAATATAATTATATATTATTATAAATATTAATATATAATATATAAAATACACAAAAATGCAAAATTTGGACTGATCGTTTTTCCTTTGTGGTCTTCATTTGGCTGTGCTTTACTTACTTCTTACTCTCGCTTTCATCCCTCTCCCACATTCTTTCCCTGTCCCTCTATCTCTCCTCCCAATATTCTGGAATGCAAACAGGAAAGACCTTTGAGAATATGCGTCATTTAATCAATGGAAATATTCTGTGTTTTCACAAATTCATATTTTTTTCTCCGTACTCCCTAACCCCCCACCCCTGGCTACATGCAGCATCTCAGACCGCCTGGCTCTCCGCCGCAAGCTAAACTGCAACTCTTTCCGCTGGTACCTGGAGAACGTGTACCCAGAGCTGAAGTGAGTGTGTGCCTCTATCACCTGTGTACCTATGTGAGATCACAAGTGTGCAGTTATGATGTTCTTAAGGGAACACTTGAATTCTGATGTCGGGATCGCAATAATTAAAAAAACAGATGGCCTCTAACGCTGACGTCTGATTTTTAAAAGTACTGATCATCGGCTCAGCTCCTTCCTTTCCACGCCTGGCTATTCACATGGCTATTCCTAGTGCTCTTTGAGGCATATGCAGAGGGTGGACAAATGTCTGCAGCACCCCTGATAAATACAGTAGCGTTAAATTTAAAGTCTTAAAACTAAAATTACAAACAAATCTACTCTGGTCATTTCCGGTTATCTCAGTGCTAATTAGCAGCAGTTGTCTGCTTAAGAGAAGTCTAAACAGCAGTATTTCTGAGGTTGTTCCAAAAGCAAGATGCAGATTCTAATAGTTGAATATTTGGTGCATAAATTGCTGTTGCATTGGCCACAATAATGGAAAAATGATTAAAGTTGCCTGGGGGAATCATGTCAAGTTATGACTGCATTTGCCACACTTTTAACACCAAAAAACAGATACTGCAAAACATGTGTGGCCGCCTGTTAAAGCTCTCCTACTGAGACAAACACTTGGCAGGACGATTGCTAATAATCGCAGAATTAAAGCTCTATAAATCACCGCGGAGTGAAATCAATCTTTTCCTGAATCTGTTTCAACAAAATATTCGCAGTTACAGTATGAGCTTCGCAAAGCTGGTGTTTACGCCTGTGTTTCACATGATTTGACAACCCCCTTTGTCCCAGCTTAACTACTGGTTCTCAGTGCGGTAAGATGCTGCGGAGCCCACAGCTGAATTCTGATTGTGTCAGTGTTGACTGCGGCCAGGGAAACGAGCAAGGTGATGCGTGATTGGTCACAGCCGTGACCATGGAGACAGCTGGCAGGGTGTTTCTGATCTCATTGAGCAACAGTGCCTCCTTTGGTCAGTCAGGGTACTGTGACCGTAATCCGGCACAATGCTTACTCGGCTCAGCAGCTGGACAGCAGCGTGGGAATATGTTCGATCTTCGCTAATCTGCGCGTCCTCAAGTTCTGAATTGGAAGGGGTCCTAATTGCAAACAGCCATCTCAAATCGGGGAATTTCATGGCAGTGTTATACATTTCTATCTTTGCCCCTCCCCTCATTCACTCTCTCTATTTTCCTCTCTCTGCCCTTTGTCACCTTTTCCCGCTGTGGTACTTTTCCCGCCTCTCTTTCTCTCCTCTTTACACTCCATCTCTGTCTTTGTAT
This sequence comes from Gymnothorax javanicus, assembly GCA_029692085.1. Lineage (NCBI taxonomy): Eukaryota > Metazoa > Chordata > Actinopteri > Anguilliformes > Muraenidae > Gymnothorax > Gymnothorax javanicus. The sequence goes on from CM056193.1 coordinate 29,268,053, forward strand.
CATTTTTTACCCTGCCCCCTCTCTCCTCCCGATCTCCACACTCTCTCTGTCTGTGTTCCTATCTCTAACCCTGTCTATCTGCTT